>CM046668.1:46879165-47553331 GCA_025594165.1 Tamias sibiricus
GTGGATATGTTTTTGGTGTATTTAGTAAATCTTTCCCTAACTCAAGGTCACAAAATATTTCCTCTTTGTATTCTATGACTTTTGTAGTTTTAGGTTTTATATTTAGGTTTATGATCAACTTTGAGTTTGTTTTTTGTATATATTTCATATTATGGATAGAGATGAGGTTAAATTTTTTTTTTCTCTTGTACATGGATACCCAATTGTTCCAACAATTTCTTTAAAACTATCCTTTCTTTGTTAGATTTTCTTTGTACCTTTCTTGAAGATCGTTGAGCTTGCATGTGAATATTTCTTGACCTTCTATTGTGTTCTATTGATCTAATCCATTATTTTATCTGAAAATATGTTTCCTAAAAAGTATAATATAGTAAATGTTGATTGAAAATTTTGAAAGATGACCAAGAAGCTGAAAATAATCACCCAAAACCCAACTACCTAAACATAAATGTGGTTAGTATGTTTCCATTATTTATTTTCTAAGTATTTTTTTATATTTGTTTTCAGAAGTAGTCTTTAATCCTTTGAGAAATTATATAGTACTAAATCTATCATCTTTTCTTCTTTACTTACTCCCTTCTTCACTTTCTTCCTTCCTACTGGGTATTGTGGTATTATGGTTTAGATATGAGTTGTCTCCCAAAATATCCTGTTAATACAGAAACATTTAGAGATTAGATTATGAGAACTGTGACCTAATCAGTCCATCCTAGTTTGAATGGATGGACTGGGTGGTAACTGGGCAGGTGAGGTGTGGCTGGAGGAGGTAGGTCCATTCTTCTGCTGCCTCTTCCCATTTCTGGCCAGTGCTTCCTGGCCACCATGAGTGGAGAAGCACTTCCGCTGTGATGCTCTGCCTTACCTTCAGCTCAGAGCAGCTGAGTCAGCAGAACCTCTGAAACTGTAAGCCAAAGTGAACTTTTCCACCTATGTGTTGTTCTTGTCAGGTATTGTGGTCACAGTGACCAAAAAGTGACTATCATAGTGGGTTTATATTTTAGTTAAAAATCCATTAGGTAACCATTTTTTTCTCTTCTCTCCTTTCTCCTTATTCTACCTTTTTGGCACTTCTTCAGTGCCACATGCTAGATGGTTAGATGGTTTGTGTCCATGAAAGTGTGAGTGTGTGTGTGTGTGTGTGTGTATCTGTGTGTGTGTGTGTGTGTGTGAGAGAGAGAGAGAGAGAGAGAGAGAAAGAGAGAGAGAGAGAATGTATACTGGTCTGCATGTCTTAGGGATTAACGCAGCTGGAAGATTGGTTAAATTTGGAAATATCGATATGCACATATCAAATTATATAAAGTATATTAAATATATTATATATCTTATTTAAATCCCTGAATTTTACAGATTGCTCATTTATATTTGTGTATGTATATATATATATAAAATATGTGTATATATAGTATATTGTATGTGTGTTTGTATATATATAGCATATATGTACATATACACATATATACATATATTATATACATAATATATATGTATATACACACCATATACATATGTTATATGTATATATACTTAATATATAATATATACTTAATATACTTAGTATATATACATATATCATATATATGTATATATACACATTATATACATAATAGATGTATATATACTTAATATATGTATATAAAATGCCAACATAAAATCTATCCAGGTTAATTTGAGCCAGATTTCTTACTGTCAGAGAAAGGAGCTATATAAATGGAAAGCAGGCAGTAGTGTGTGTATGTGTGTGTGTGTGTGTGTGTGTGTGTGTGTGTGTGGTGTGAAAGGATTTTGAATTTGCCCCTTAGTGTTGGATTGAAACAGGATGTTTAAAAAATTTTATTTGTTCTATTTAGATATGCATGACAGTAGAGTGTATTTTGATATTTCATACATAGATGAAGTATAACTTTCCATTCTTGTGGTTGAACATTATCTGGAGTTACACTGGTTGTGTATTCATATATGAACATAGGAAAGTTATGTCTGATTCATTCTACTGTCTTTCCTAATTCCATTCTTCTTTGCTTCCCTTCATTCCCTTTTGTCTAGCCCAATGAACATCTATTCTCTGCACCCCACCCCCCTCACTGTGTATTAGCAGTTGTGTATCAGAGAGAACATTTGGCCTTTGGTCTTTTGGGATTGGCTTATTTCACTTAGTATAATAGTCTTCAGTTCCATCCATTTATCAGCTGATGTCATAAAGTTATTCTTCTTTATGGCTGAGTAATATTCTATTTTGTATATATGCCACATTTTCTTATCCAGTCATCTGTTGAAGAGCACCTAGGTTGGATCCATAGCTTAGCTATTGTGAATTGAGCTTAAACATTGATGTGGCGGCATCACTGTAGTATGCTGATTTTAAGTCTTTTGGGTACATATTGAGGTGTGGGATAACTGGGTCAAATGGTCATTCCATTCCAAGTGAAACAGGACATTTTAAATATATACAAATAAATGTGTATGCAAATGAATAATTAATACAAATGCACTCATATGCATATCTCGGAGACTAATTATGTGCATATATCTTTAAAATTTTCTTTTAACCCATATATAACTAATATATTGCTATTTTTTTAGTAATTTAAGAGTCAGTTACAGACAAGATGCCTGATTATACCTTGATACTTTATTGTATGGTGAAAAAAATATGATACTTTTTGTGCATAGATAATATAACTATTACGATGAAGAAATTTACATTGTTGAAGTATTTTATGCACACACACATGCACAATCTCTATCCATGGAGAGGGACTAGAAACGATGAAACCTCAATATCACTGAGCTCACGGTGCTCCCAGATCTTGGTTTCTTAATACTATTTTCCACCAAAAGGAACCAGGGATACTTGTAGAAATTTCTGACTCCAGGACTGGTAAAGGGAAATGCCAGTTGAGCCTGGAATACCTTCTTGTGCCATCAAGTAAGACAGTGCACAAAGAATGATAGGTACACATCGAAAGGACACATGAGCCATGTTGAAGGGACTCCCACTTACCAAGTCTAGGACAATCTCAGAATCAACATATATAATTTTACAGTGCTACACATTATAACATAGGAATCCGGGAATCCATACAGATTAAATAAATAAATAAATAAGCAAATAATTGCAGGAGAAGGAAAAGCTAATCTTTTAGTAGAATGCCTATTAACAAATGTAGACACAGATTCAAAATATTTTTCTTACAAATTTTTATTAATTACTTAAGTAGAAGTACATATAAGTATGATTAAAGAAATCTGTGTAATTTACTTCACAGTAGAAAACTGGCAGACATCATCTTACTGAGGGATAAACGCTGATGTTCCCAGTAATGGAACAATTAATGTTGTGCATGCTCTGATCTGATGCACTGAGCAAAGCACAACATCCCTTATCTGGTACTGCCACCCCAAAGGCATAAATCAAGAGGAAACATCAGGCAAACCTCAACTGAGAGACATTCTACAAAGTAGCTGGCCTGGGCGCTTGAAACAAATCTAGATCATGAAAGGCAGGGAAGGAAATAGTGGGAAACAAGGTCAGAGCAGCCATCACAGTACCCTGACTGGCCAGGATGTGTGGGTGAAGGTCCTGAGATTTTGCCATGTATGTAGATGAATAAGTTAGTCTGCCACAGTGTTGTGGATAATAACAAAGAACATGAGTCTCTTAACGGATAGATTAAGGACAATTTATTATTCTCAGTAATAGCAGTAGCTAAAGCATCAGAATTGGCCCTGATTCCAGGAACCCCAAATCCTACAGGATGACACAATAGGGCCAGGTGATGCCTGAATATGTTGTGTGTTCCTGAGCTTAGAAAACCCCAATATTTTATAGTAGTTGCAGGAAAATGTTTCAATCTTTTTCTAGGAAGGAGGATTCATTTTTATTATTAAATGGAAAGACCCTCTCCTCTGGAAGGAGACATTATCTCTATTTTGCAAAGTTGTTTGCTGTACAAACATGCCTGAGAAGATAGTATGGAGTGAAGACTGTTGGTGTCTCTGCTTACAATACATGCATAATGGTGACACTGAGGAGAATTGTTTCCTACCATAATCCATGCCTTGCCTCCATACCATCTTTGCTTGGGGCAAAAATTTCTCACCAATATGCCACTCCATCAGCCAATCTGATTAATCTGACCAAAGGGGCTGGAACCACATCTGTTTAATTAGTCTCATACAACATTGAATTGAGGCTATCATCAACAGGACTCCAAACAACAGGAACCTTGCTGTTGCTGCCTGAAGTGATTGCCGCTTGGAGCAACGACGCCGCGGGAATAAGTTCAGAGGCAGACTGGAAATGAACAGGCTCTTTATTCTGCTAGCTTCTCTCTCCGGCTCCAACAACAACTCCAACACCATCCACACTCCTACAACCACCACCACAAAATGGCACCAACCCGATCCGCCATGTCCCGGGCCAAGTCTCGCGAGACCATGGAAGGTGGTAATGCTTGAACATCTTTATGGCTCACAGCTAACCGCAATCTTAGCTATCTCCTTAATTAGGGCTCCTACACCTTGCACTACTTACCTCAAAACCATCTCCCTCCTTGTCCAAGTTCCTGGCTCAAAGTAGTTGCACAAAAGCCACAAACCATCAGGATTTACCTCACAAGGTTAAGTGATATTCTTTTTAGGTTTCTGTGCTCCCCTTTCCACTTGGCACATGACATTAATCTAGATTTGGTATTAGTGATTGTATAGACTCTACTTTGGTCTGAAAAGAGAAAGTTCTTAACAATTTAACAATTCTGAATGCCTTTGAGACCCCAGTGATGAATGCTTCATTTAAAGTCTGACGCCTGAATCCCAGCACTTTGGGAGGCTTTGAGTTCAAAAGCCCCCAGCAATGGCGAGGTATCATGAATGACTTCATTTAAAGTAGGGGTAAATTTTGTAACATCTTTTCTTAATGGGTGAGTGACCCCGTAGGGAAAACTGCCAGCAGGGTGTGCGTAAGTACTGAATCACTTATGTCTCTGGGAAGCTTCTCCAAGTAACCAAGGATAGTCTCCTTTTTAAAACAGATTTCTCCTGGTGGTCTGAGACCCACGTGATCTGTGGTTGTGTTTGTTTAAACAATTGTAGGTCTCTCGTGACCACTCCTAGGAGGCAACTCATCATGTTTCTGGGAGAAAAGGACGTTAATGCCTGGCTTCCACTCAACAGGTGCAGACTTGGGCATGCACCAGGTGCCCGAAGAAAGACCAGTGTTATTAATAATTCTTGGGGCCCTCAGAGGAACCTCTATCTGTGGGGCTATGAGGGCAAAGGACAGTACTTCCAATGTGGCCTTCTGGCTGCTTAGCTGATTCCTAGTTAAGTTTTTGAGTAATTGAAGTTTATACTTGTTTTTGGAAAGACTGTCTGTGGTGTATCCAGTCCAACACGTTCTGTTTGTCCATGCTACTAGCTAAGTAGTATTTGTGAAGTGGTGACGGAGAAAGTGAAGAAGACATCCAAAGGTGACAACAGTAATTTTCTGTTGGAAGGACAGGAGCAGGGCCATCCCTTGCTGTTTCCAGTAGACTTCTTGGTAAGGTTAAGGGGAATGGCTATAGCCAGTTACAGTTAAGATGTTTTTGAAACAATTTGGGAAGGTGGCATGGAGGCATTTTCCTTGCAGAGGAAGTTTCCAGGTGATTATGAAGAAAAAAAAGTATCATTAACATCCCTCCCTCCTCTATTATCTCAGGGTCTAAGGTTTTCCCTCTTCAGGTGCTAGGTTGCTGCTTTCCTTTCACCTCTAGAAAAACACTGTGTCCATAACTTCACCTCTATTCCAGTCATCCCCCCCTTCATACTAATCCCTTTTGTCAGAGGGTCAGGTGCAAGAGGGACAGCACATCTTAATAAAGCCCACAGAGATCCCTTGTGTCCCCCACTTGGCTGGCACAGGCTACTGTGGGTGGACTCAGTGAGCAGAGTACTCAGCCAAGTGTTAATTACCCTGTGATCTAAGACCATGTCATTCTATCAGGTCAAGCTGCACCCAGAGGGTGTGCCACCCAGGTGGCTAGTGTTGTCATTAAGGGAATGAGTGAGACCTCATGCCTAAGAATGTTCAGGATGGAATCACGGATTTTGAAAATACTTCTGGATAATCCTTCATCTCCTTCATTGAGAATATTATCCAGGAAACAGCAGAGAGATGATGTCTTCTAGGGAGGGCTCCATTCAGTGATGAAAGCTTACTAAGTTGTGTGGACTGGGAGAAGGTGAGGAAGACAGAGTCAGAACAAATTTTTAATTAATTTCTTTATTTTTAGGTAATTTTAGATGCACATGTAGTTGGTAGAAATAAAACAAAGAGATCTCATGAATCAATTACCCAGTTTTCCCTAATGTTAACATTATAGTATAGTATCCCAACAACATCCCATGGACATAGCCAAACTACAGAACATTTCCATCTCCACAAAAATTCCTGGTGTTTCCCCTTTGTGGACCCACAAAATTCCTTCCCACCCCACTCCTCCTAGCCCCTGGCAGACACTTATCTGTTCTTCGTCTCATAATGTTGTCATTCGAGGATATTACATAAAGAAAATTGCAAAGTATGTATGGAAAGCATCCATACTTTTATGTTAAATGTAATATTAGCTGTAGATCTTTTGTAGGTTCTGTTTATCAAAGTTTGGAAGTTCTCTATTCTCATTTTTCTGAGCATTTTAATGGTGATTTATTTTGTCAGCTGTTTGTTTTACATTAATTGATGCATTCCAGTGATATTTCTGTGTAGGTAGTTACTATCATGGATTGCATTGATTATGTTTTGAATAGAAATAATTCTTACATCTCTGGAAACAATGCCAGTTGGTTATCATGGATAATTATTTTTATGTGTTGCTGAATTCTGTTTGATATTGTTTTGTTAAGGATTTCGCATCTTTACCTTGTTATAGACTGGTAAGAGTTAAAGACACAATTCCACTTGGCTTTTGGGGTGTGGAAGTGAGTGGAGCCACAATTTTGATTATGTATGGAGTTTGGTTGAAGTGAAATAGTTTATTGCATAAAAATGTTTGCATAAAAATGGTTTTTTTTTTTTTGGTCTTACTAAGCTGCCCTTTACCTGGTCCCTGGCTATAGAAAGAGCAGGCTGTATTAGAGCTCTCTCTCTCTCTCTCTCTCTCTCTCTCTCTCTCTCTCTCTCTCTCTGTGTGTGTGTCTGTCTGTCTGTCTGTCTGTCTTTGCATTTCTGAGTTACTGGTTGTGTTAGTCAGCTTTTTGTCCCTGTGATAAAAAACTGGAGATACTAAACAATTCATGAAGAGGATAGGTTTATTTTGTTCACCATTTCAGAGGTTTCCATCCACAACTGGTTTGTCCTGTTGCCTTTGGGCCTGTGGTGAGGAAGAACATTGTTGTGGGAGTGCATGGCAGAGAAAGCCTGTTTGCTTCAGGCAAGAGAGAGATGGGAATGGGCTTCCTATTAAGGGTCCCAATATCCCCCTTCTCTTTCTTTCTTTTTTAGAAAAAGGAAAAAGATGTGTTATTGCTTTGCTAGCAAAGGAGAAACACAGGGGACTCCTGCCCAAAGGCTATGATTCTGCCCATCTTGGGGGAGTGAGAGGTTTTTGAAGAGGTGATTCAAAGGTTGCATTCCATGTGTTCACTGTCTAGTATTGTAATTCACTTGTTAATTTGAGAGGTGGTCATTTCTTAGATCTTCTGGTGCCATCAGAGATCCCTTGTGTCCCACACTTGGCTGGCACAGACTACTGTGGGTGGACTCAGTGAGCAGAGTACTCAGCCAAGTGTTCATTGCCCTGTGATCTAGGACCATGTCATTCTATCAGGTAAAGCTGCCACGAGGGTGTGCCACCCCAGGTGGCCAGTGTTGTCATTAAGGGAATGAGTGAGACCTCATGCCTAAGAATTTCTGTTACATTTTTTAACTGTAAATATCTATATTCCATTTCTATGGAAAATGGGAGACAACATCTCCAAGCTGCTTCCTGCTGAAAGAGGGTGAAGTTGGAGGAAGTGACCTGACCCAAAGTTTTTGTTTTCTTTCAGGCAGGGCATGGACAGACAGTTAAGGGTATTCAGCATCAAGACAGGCTAGAGGTTCATAGTGACAGTTGGCAGGTGACTGGATAAGGCATCCATAGGGCAAGGATCATGCTAAGACAACAGAGCATAAGTTTTTTTTGAAATAATTAGCAAAAAAAAATTAGTATTTCAGCCAGTCCCTGAAAACACATGAGACAGTAACTCATTAAAGCTTACAGAGGGATCCAACATGCCACTGATCTGTGAGTGGAGGCCACTGAAGGCTTTAGAAACATTAACAGAGTTGTTAGAAATGTACACAACATTTAGTTTTTATAATGGCACTGGTGTCCTCTTGAGCTGTAGTTAAGATATCTAATGTCATCTGATTTCTGTAAAATAGCTTTCTCATTATCATTACCTTTATGTTTAGTAGAGGGATCTCTTTAACTGTGTCATTTAGGAATCTCTTGGTAAAGTTAGTTAGGGCTTTTGTGTGCCACACTGTGTCTTTTAGACCAATCTGAGGGATAAATATCAGGGCCAGATAATCGTACCAGTGAAAAACAGATTGAGTTTATCTATATAGGAGGTTAGGAATATTTGTAGGTCTATGATATCAGCCTCATGTTGACTCGGAATAAACTTGTAACTTTAGAGTCCTTTGTGATAGTTATTATTAGGCACGCCCACACAAGAACCCTTCCTTTATAGCTTTTATCTTTACTTACTGACAAAAATATACATCTTAAGTTACATTTAAAAAATTGTCTTTCCTTTTAAATGTTCATGTCTGACTGTGCTTTAGTTACACTCTCCTGCCAGGTTTTTAAGATCAAATTGGTCAAAATTGATCTTGTTCTTGTTGACTCTTAGGGTCAGCTGAGACTCCTCAGATATCACTCTTGGGAACATATGAGACCCTCTTGGTTCCTTTAGCTTTCCTCTACAAGCCATGCCATTTGCCAGGATGGGCCATCAGGGACATTTCCATCTCTAATGACTTTCTTCTTTGCAGAATGTGCAGTGGTTGGCTTCCTGTTCTCTAGGGTCCTCTGGATCCCCCTAATCAGGAGGTCATGTGACTCACCAGAGTTGTAGGGTTCTTAGAGGTGTCTCATTGTTCCCTGGGTTCTACCTGACCTTGAAGTGCATGAGTCAAAAATATTAGCTGCTTTTTCCTTGGCCCTTTTTTTACTCCCTTGACTTTGGTTTTTAAGTTTTGATTTTAAATATTTAGCATCAGTTTTATCAGTCTTAAAGTGGGAATAATAGGTTATAACTTCAATGTCTATAATTTTATAGTTACTCATTCAATTTAATTGGGGTCAATAATAGTACTAGAAGTCAGCATTATAGTGTATCTGTCCTGTAGGTGATGAATTATTGTCTTAAATCATTTCAGGTTGTTCTGTTAGAAGTAGCACTTCTGCAAAACCCTAACAGGCAATAGTTATAAAGTTTTACAAGGAGTACAAAATGAATACTAAAGGATCTTTTATATCTATTTAGCCTCTACAAAGACCCATGTATTTATCAGCTCAATTACATACAAGTTTTACTTAAAAAGAGTCTTACAAACGTATATACTGTTTACAATTTACTGAAACCTTTACTTAAGTTTTGTATTTATCCCATTTATTTTGAGATCATAGTAATCTTTATAACAAAAAAATCTATCTTTTGAATGCAACTTTAAATAAGCTTAGTTCTAGCCTATTTTGGAGCCATCCTAACATGGAAAGGGATGAAAGGGAGAGCCTTAAGGTGAGGCTGGCCCTCTAAACTAATCTCAAAGTGTTTTTGATCTTTGCCTCTTTTTTAAAAAAAACTATCATTCCATAAAATCTCATGTGTTGTTTCCTGAGTGTAAGTGAATATCAGTTAACATAATACAATATTACACCTAAAACTTGAATCAAATAGAAAGACTAAGAGAGTTTTCAACTTCCTTTTTGTGGAAAAAGTGGCAAACTGTTTTTATGCTCCACACTGTCAAACAAATCAAGCTCTGCTTAACACTTTACAAAAATTCATTTAAATGCCCATCACAATGAAAAGGGTAATACAAAATTTTATGTATAACTTATTGACAAAGATTACCTTTATTCAGTTACAAAACATTAAGTGACATAAATAAATACCAAATCAAATTTGTTATTTCTATATAAATTTGAAGGAGACTCTTGCTACAGACATTTTTTGTTTGGAGAACACCAACTTGGTAAAGTGCTCTCTTAAGCTTTACATTTTCAAAAGCTTATATGGTTAAAGAACATTAGTACATCCAATACATCTAAGACATCTGTGTCACAATTATACACATGTCCTTATATTAATGAAATTTAACTTTAAAGTAAAATGTAGAATCCATAGTGTATGGTAACAAAAATCACAGGTCTGCATGGATTAGCAGTACTAACAAAAATCAAAGGGTAGCCTTGAATCTTTTATACATTTAGGAAACAGTGTTAATGATCAAAAAATATATTTGATTAGAGTAAACAGATATAAGAACGGTTCTTCAAATAACAGTATCACCCTTCTATGTCAGATACAATGTATAAAAGAGAACACTTACTGGTTACCTTGCTGGTAAGCCTCCATCAATTTCCAAACTTTAACAACTTATAAACTTTATAAACTTTAACATAATAGGCAAGACTCAGACAAACATAGTTCTCAGATGTATACATATCTTTAGTCACATGTATTTAGGGTGTCAATTATATTGTAATAACTTAAAATGACAGTTATTTATTTAACCAGTTATGAAGTGATCATTTAAAAGACTTTAAAACAGATACAAACCCTAATTCCTTTAAGACTTCGTTGCCCTAACAAAACTTAACAGAAAAAAGAAAATTATCTTGATAGATAAGAGCAGATCAATGTTTTAGACTTTGCTTCATAATTGGTACATTAACATTTGAATAACTTTTTGCTAATTATAGCCGACGTAATCATATACACAAACTTTTTGAGACTTACCTTCCACAAATCTTCTGCAACTTAGACATTCTGCAACTTGTTTACATCCTTAGCTTTGTCTCTTTCATTCTGGATTTTAGCACAGGAATATTACTTTACCATACAAAATACTTTCTCATACAGAAACATTTCTTTTTCATTCTGATTTTCTGCACTAAAATATAACTTTCTTAATTCTCTTTTCTGGCTTCAGACTCTTTTTTGGGGGGAGGGTACCAGGATTGAACTCAGGGGCACTCGACCATGGAGCCACATCCACAGCCCTATTTTGTATTTTATTTAGAGACAGGATCTCACTGAGTTGCTAAGTGCCTCACTGTTGCTGAGGCTGGCTTTGAACTCATGATCCTCCTGCCTCAGCCTCCAGAGCCACTAGGATTACAGACACGTACCATGATGCCTGGCTAGACTCTTGGATTCATATTCTGAAACAATCCTTGAATGCTATCTGTGCATTTAATTTATACAACAAATTTTATTCCAGGTGATCAGGCATATTTAAAAAAATGTGCTTTAATCTTTTTTCTCCCAGGTTGCATTCAAGGGTTTGGAGCAAAGGATATTTTTGAGCCTAATATGTCTTTTTTTTAAATCATTATCATAATACTATCAACATTGAGTGAGTTCCCCAATTCAATTTTATCCAGAGTCTCCTTTTGGGTATTTCCTTACACTAGGCATATTCATATTTAATGGAGGAGGCCCCATCCATCCTTTGCTTTAGGTATTCCTGAAGATCCTTTTGCAGAGGTTGCCAACAAAACACATGGTGGCTTTAGTTTCTGTTTTTTCCTTTTTTGGGTGCAGTTGTTTATCCTGCCAGTCTCTCCATACATTTGGTTTGATGGAATACCATCATAGCAAGAATTTCTGTGTCCCAGTAATGGATATCTCCCAAATAGGATATTCTGTCAGATCTTAAAAGGAGAGACCATTCTTGTCATCAGGTCATAAACTAACAGTTATGGAACCTACTTCCACACTTTTGTGGCCAGAAGCCTCCACCTCTATGAGTAAAAGGGGCTGGAGGGCAGAAGAGAGACCAGGTCCTCTTTGTCCATTTTTCTATAGCCCAGGCAATTTTCCTGGGATTTTCTTTCCCCCAGCCCAGCGTTGGTGTTCCTGACCCACAGTGACATGATTGGTATCTGCCTGAGGCCAGGATGAGAAACAGTGTTGGGACTGCCAACACTGGGTTGAAAGTATTTAAACTTTTTTTTTTTCAACCCTTTCTTCTAGTGTCCTGCTATCCTTGCATACCAAAGGCAGTGGCTTTTTGCATCCTCAACTTAGTTTCTGACTGTTCAGACTCCTTATCATGCATTTGCATAAATGCCTGTACATCTCTTCCATATGCTTTACCTCTGACAGACGAACTCTAACTACAAGATTGTATAATAATCCAGTAAAACCACTCAAAGACCAGATTGTGTTACAGTAAAACATCTTTTTCTTAGGCTTATACCTATAGGTGGCCCATTCTGTCAAGATCTTTCCCAAGAGACTACTTACAGGATCAATGCAGCATGCCCCATATCTTAAATGGTCAGTAACAGATACAACAAGAGATAGACAACCAGAGGAGATCCATAGAACCATGTCTGACAGATGGAAACCTTTCAAACAGATAGACCTGCACATAAGAATTTCTTCCACTTACTTTACCTCTGACAGACCAACTCCAACTGCAAGATATAATAATTCAGAAGGCCATTCAAAGGCCAGATCATTATAGTAAAACATGATCTTTCCTTAGACAGGGTTATATCTATAGGAACCCCTTTAAGCCAAGATCTTTCCCAAGAGACTACCTATAAGATCAAACATAGCAATGCCCATGTCTTATAGGGCCAATTACAGATACAAAAAAGAAACAGATACAGACAACCAGAGGAAATTCCTGAACCCAATGCCAACAAACAGGAACCTAGAACAGACCACAAGGGAGTAAAAATCCCTAGGTTGTGAAGTCCTGCTTAACCATACCAACAGCAGTACAGATGTCCCCACAAAAAGGACCAGATGTTCCCACAAAGAGGAACCAGATATATGGAATAAAGGGTTTTGGTGTGCACACCGTAGAACTTACCAGATGGCAAGGGTGTTGCAACTTACTGCATTCAGTTTCTTCCTTCTCAAAGTGGACCAAGATGAAGCAGTCTGTACCATTTAGGGAGAGAAGGTGGGAGTTTCCCAAAGCAAAAAGAGCTTTGGCTTCTGCTGGGACAGTCCCTTTAGTCCCTCCCTTTACTCACAGGAATAGCTCTCCCAGTTCAACACAAGGTAAACTCACCCATCTCCTAATTCTCCAGCAGTCGGTAATCAACAAGTTTTCCAGCCACGTCCATCCTCAGCTTGGAAGTGGGGTGACTTGGCATGCCAGACTTGCCCAAGAAAGCCAGAGCGGGGACTGCTCTCAGATCCCATCTGGGTTGCAAATTTGATACTAAAAGCTTGGTCTTTGTCCCTGATGCCAATCCAATAACAAGGACACAGTTTTGAGAAAAAGGGATAAAGAAGATTTTTTGCTTTGCTAGCAAAGGAGAAACACAGGGAAATCCTGTCCCAGAGGCTGTGATTCTCCCAATATCCCTTTTAAGTCCTGCCCCTAATTACCTAACTTCCTTCCACTAGGCACCACCTCTTAAAGTTTCCACCGCATCTCATTAGTGCAAGAGGCTGGGGACCAAACCATCAACATCAATGGGCCTTTGGGGTACATTCCAAAATCAAACTACAGTGCTGGCATCTTTACATTCAAGTTTGGGATGAAGAAATATAAATAAAACCCGGGAACTTGTCATTATGTTGTTTCTTGGATTCAAAGTTTTCCAACTCGTCTACCTTCTTCTGCAACCTTTCAGAGTCTTCTGATATTGTGGTGTGTGTGTGTGTGTGTATCCAAGATTTTTAGTTGTGCATAGCAGGAGAAATGGAGTAACTATGTTTACTCCATCTTCCTGCAAGCTGAATGAATCTGTTTTTAGAAGATATTTAAGGGAGATATTCTAATACTCAATAATATCAGATGCCTATTGATAATAATAATATGGAAGGTTGATCAATAACTGGACTACCAGGCTATTGTTGAGTAACTTCTATGATAAAAAGGTACACCACTGTCAAATAATAAATGATTCACAAAGCTGAGCACAGGAGAGAAATTACTTCCAAGAAAGGATCTTGGTCAAAGGCTGGTACTTTGTGGGTGTGCCTGATTGTCACAGGAATTTAGTGCTGGGAATCCACTTCCACAGTTTGAGCCCCCCTGATTTTGAGGAGGTGGGGGAGTGTTAGCTTGTAGAGTTATGATAACATTTTAATCAGTTTCATAGAAGCTGAAGTGTCTGAGTACTCAATCATGGCAGATTTAAGGTTGCCTTCCCCTGATCTCTTCCTCCTGGCTTTTAGGAGGAGACTGAGAGCAGATTCAGGGAACTAGGGCAGTTGATATCCAGAGAGAAGGTAGGGACTTACTTAGCCCTATACCTACGAAGAAATAAATTCTGTCCACAATCAGAGTGAGCTTAGACGCAGATTCTTCCCTAGAAGATTCTGCAGATGAGATTGCCTTTCAGCTGACACATTGATTACAGTGAGTATTTTCTCAATTCTCACTGAACAAAGCAAGATTTCTTATTTTCCCACATCTACTATTTTGTAAGACCCTGAACAGAGGATCTAGTTAACCCATGCCTGGACTTTTGACTTTTAGAAACTGTGCAATAATGTGTGTGTGTGTGTGTGTGTGTGTGTGTGTGTGTGTGTGTGTTGTTCAAAGTACTGTTTCTGTGATCTGTTATATAGCAATAGGTGATAAATACAACCAACAAGACATCATCTTTGTAGTGAAAGCTTTCGACATCAGAAGGCAGAGGGAGATGTTGTCAATAAATTATGAACCCCACCCTGGTGACAAATGACAGATGAGTTTATTATGTTCCCAGAGCAAAATAACGAAAACATCGTTGGAGACATGCTGGTATAGGTTCTGGGTTTTGATTTCCTCATCTGAAAATGAGAAGATAATATCTATTTCATAAGAGGGATATAAGAATTAAATAGGTCATGAAAGTAAAAGCTATTTAATACAGGGCTCAGCACCTACAAAGGTGTGTAGCCCAGCAAGGTGGTAATACATCAATGAGGTCACTTTCTGTCAACTTCCACAAACTATTATGGCAAAGGATTTGCCATTATCTTCTCTCCCCCTCTCCCCAGTATTCCTTCAACCATTTCCCCAAAATCAAAGCATTCTTTGGTGCAGTCCTTTCTCAATTCTCACTGAACAAAGCAAGATTTCTTATTTTCCCACATCTACTATAATTCAACAAAAGAAACCAACCAAATCTCTTAAACCATTCCTGCACCCACCCCTGGGATTCACTAAAGAAACAACCAAATTTCTATTTAATAAGCATTTGGATGAAGGCTTCCTTGATCCTCATCAAAAGAATACTACCCTCAAAGAGTAACTTCTCAAACCCCCTACCATTCGCTGTTTAGAGAGAGTGGGGAGAGTGAAGCCCCGAGGCGTGGCCTCAACGCCTTGTAGAGTTTTGGGCAGTCTCCATCCTGTAACAGGGGCCTTAGCCAGTGCCCCAAGGGCCTTTTTCATCTCCCAAACAGAGAGTTTAAACAAACCAGTCTAACTGCCTAAAAGGATGAGTGTGACAGGAGTCAGGGCAGGAGCAAGCTCCGGCGTCTAGCGACCTTGTCTCGGCCCCTCCCGGGGCCGCGCTGCCGCCGCCGCGCCGCCGCCGCCGCCAAGTGCCACATCAGCGACCGCGAGGCATTTCCAGGTTCCTCTGAAGGATGCAGCGAGCTGGGCCGGCGGGCTGGGGCGGCCCCAGGCCAGAGGGAGTGGCGGGCCGCTCCGCCAATCAGCGGCAAGTGAGGAGCCGCGGCTACCAATGAGCGGAGGTTTGCCAGCCGCGGCAGACCAGGCTGTGTCCCTTCGGGGAACCAGATGAAGCACATCTGTACAGCTGTGCTGAGAGGCTGTGCAGCCCCTTTGCGGACCGGACGTCAGCTAGGCACGTCCCCCACGTCCTCTCCTGCTAGCCATTTATTATTTATTCATTTCCCTCAAGAAGCAGCCAGGGCCCTGAGCTTAAAACTTTTTCTTCCCCCTAATGCGAGACCAGGCCAGATCCCATCCAACTCATAGTTTTTTCATGGGGCTTTGGGATCAAAAGAACAGAAACAGCAACATCAAAAGCCCAGCCGCTATCTGATTTTAAACTGGCAAAGTGGGAAAAATAAAGTGTTGAGTAAACAGACCAAGCTGGGTAAGTTTTGAATATGTGCTGGTTATCATATTTCTCCTGCTGTGATCTCTATCCTGTCTTTATGCTGGTCTCACCAGCCATTTCTTCATTAAGGAGAGAAAAATATCGCTTGTTGGCACAAACTGCACAGTCGTTCACCTTACTTCTCTTCTTCTTTTTTGCAAACATTTAAGTTTTTTGCTTTGCTTTTTATAACATTTTTGGGTATGCTATTATAAATTTCCTGGGAACAAATATTTGACATTTTGTTGTAAGCCTTTCCAAAGTTTTTGAATGTACTGATATATTAATTTTTATATTTTATTTCTGTGTACATTGGTAAAGACTGAAACTTTTAATCTATTCTACACTCCCTGTTTTGATGGAAGATTAAGAAAAATTTCTGGCCCATTTGGAATTAATGTAACTTTTGTTTCCTTTAATGTATGTAATATTAAATTGTTTAGAACCTGAATCATATAGGCGATTTCTGGATCTTTCATTTAAAACTGAATGTAGTTGTAATTCAAATATGTGTCTTTTCTATGTCCTTCTACCCATGTTGTAACACCCAGATTCCTTTATGATTGTTAAAAACAAACAAAACCCAAATATGTGACAAGTCACTTTGTGTGTCCATAACCTTATAATTCTATCTTAAAATATTCAGAATGATTATTATAGGTGCATGATTACAGATAGTTCTGGTTTAATTTTAGGATTTAGATAGTGTGTGATGGAAAATGTTGAGCTAGGTGAGCCCGCCCAAGGCCCATTCCATCTGAAACATCTGAAATTTTCTCTGTTTGAGGAAATGTTTTGAATTTGAGACTTTTGTCACACGCTGTTTACTGTCATGGGTATTCTGGCCAGAACTGACTTTGATTTCTAGCTCAGAAGTAGATGGGAATTTAGTGTAAAATTTTTAAGTTACAGAGTGTTTTTATTCAGAAAGGTAACATTTACCAGAGGGTGGAAAGGTTGAAGTGGTGTTCAGATATGTGGAGTTAGAAGATAAGTTGTTGCAGAGGAAACTGGTCTGGTTAATTCACAATTCCATAATGTGATCTTGGACAAATTACTCAGCCCATCTGTGCCTCAGTTTCTTTCTGTAATGTGCTAATAATAATAATAACACCTATGGTAGGGGATTGTCTAGAGCACTGAGTGAGTTAACATATGTAAACACTTAGAATAGATTGGCACTTGGCAAGTCTTTGCTAGTGTGTTCATTTTTCATTGCCTTCCTTCCCAGTTTCCCCAGCTGCCATTTCTGACCTTTGCATTAGAAACTAGTTTTAACCTAGTACCCACCACTTGCAAGCCAGGTACTAGGTGAGTCTGTAAAGAGGGGTCTTGATTTAGGAGTTGGGTAGAATTGATCAAGGGTTTTAGATCTAGAAGGATCTGGGAGTGTGGGGAATAAAAAAAAAAAAAAAAACTATCTTATGGAAGGATGGCTTCGTGGAAGGGTTGGCATTTCTGGGAAAGGATTTTCCTGAACAGTTTTGATTGTGGGTGGGTGAATAGAAGGGGTCATAGAGAAACAGCATTCAGGAGGAAGGCAAAGCAGGGACAAAGACATGGTGTGGTGGCTGGGAAGTGTGATGCTGTCCTGGGGACACTGGGATAATTTGTGGAAGGCTAGGGAGAAGAAAGGTTGGGAAGCAGAAGAGGTAGCACAGAAAGGCAATGCCAGGTGACAAAGGGGAGGTTTGGGAAGTAGATTAGTGGGGGACATTGAGGTGAATTAGCAGCAGTTACAGGTATTTCTGAAACAACTCATCTCTGAGGTCCAGTCTCTACTGTTTTCCCTGCATTCCCTCCTTATCTGCTGCATGGCTTCTGAGACCTCTATTTAGGACCTGCAATTTGGGCATCAGGGCTGGGAAGTGAGTCAGGGTCCCATATTTTGGACTCATTCTCTGGTGGCTGTCTTAAGCCCTGCTTAAGGGTTATGTTGTTCTGGGCCATTACTCAGGCTGCTTTTTAACAGGCCACACCCTAAATTCTTGATTTTTCCCATTATGTTGATGGAATCATCATAAGTATTTTCATTCATAACCTATGACTTTATAATTTATGGTTACTGAAATAGATAAGACTTATAATGTACACCTAAATGGTAGGTTTGGATTGCTCTTGTCTTTTCTTCCTTGAAGTCATGTGCTGTGACAGGATGGTGTGCCCTGGTGCTGCTGCTGACCACCTGCCTGACCTCAGGCAAGACATTAAGCCATATATGGCCCTTTGTGCCACCATCCACGAAATGTTCACCAAGGTCTCTTTTCTCTTGGATGACCATCTCTTCTTCTCCCCCCACCCCTGGAACAGTCTGTTCTTATGAATGGCTATTTGACCTATGACTAATATTTTCTGACCCTTTAATACACGGCAGACATTGCTCTGAGCTCATGGCATCCTCACAACAACTCTGTGAGGATTAGTGCCTATTTGAGGAGACAGAATCACAGGCAGATTAAGACACTTGCCCAAGATCATACAGTGAACAATGGCAAGTACAGATTCAGTGTAGTGGTTAAGAGCCCAAGCCTTAACCATTAGGCTATACTGCCTTAGGTGTATGAGAAACTATGACTGCTCTTCTTGTTTGTGGTGGTGATTGTCAAGAAGTTCATGGAAGGAAGATCACTGGAGGCAGGGACACATTTGGAGGGATCAAGCTGACAACTACCTGAAGAAACTAGAATATTGACAGGAGTCTTATTTTTTAGGTATGTTCCACAGGAGACGACAGACCTTTCACTTAAGAGACATTTCACTTGTTTATTAGATGGATTTCATTGCAAACAAGTGCTGTGTCTTTTCATCTTGTTTGAAGAGAACCTACTATAGTACCTGAACTTATGGTAGACATTTAGTAAAGTAAGTACCAGTTGAATGGTTATCCTCATTTGAAAAAGGAAGTGTGACCACAGTGTTTTATTAAAACAAAACAAAACAAAACAAAACAAAAAAAACAAAAAAACAGAGAAACTGTGAAGTGTCCCAAGACTTGTAGAAAATGGTGCAGATATGATATAAATGCTGTGCTCCTATCTTGGGCATCCTGGTTTCTCATCTTACTTTTGGAGATGCTATGGTTTAGGGATAAGAATTTCTCGTGATGAAGGTCATGAGAAAGTGTGGAGTTATTAGTCATAGTGTAGATTTGACATCATTTTGGGAATTGAACTTTATTATTCAAAAAATATTTTGACTTGCTGGTTATCTCATTATCTTAAGGTAGTCACCCTTTTCATCACAGCATAGGGTCTAAGCAAGCACATAGACTTTGGAGTCGAACAGTGAGGGTTTGGATCCCAGATCTGATTCTCACCAGAGTGACCTTGAGCAAGTCACTTTCTCTATAAGGCTTAATTATCTGTAAAATGTAAATACCAAAAGACATTACATGAGAAAATCCATGTAAAGCATTTGACATGGTGTCTGGCTCATAGTAAAGTCTATGCATGTAAGCAATTCATTTTTTCTTATGGTAAAATATACATATATAACATAAAATTTGCTATTTTATCTGTTTTTAAGGGGACAGTTGAATGGCAATTGGTGATTCTTGTGCAACCATCACCACCGTGCATCTCCTGAACTTTTTTTTTTTTTCTTCTCAAATTGAAAACACCACATCCATTAAACAGTAATTCCCCATACCTCCTACTCTGTCAGCTTCTGGTAACCTCCGTTCTACTATCTGTCTTCATACATTTGACTACTCTATGTACCTCATATTTGTGGAATCATACAATATATTTCCTTTGTGTCTTACTTACTGCATTTAGCATAATGTCTTCAGGGTTTATTCATCAAGTAGCATGTGTCAGAAGTTTTTTTTCCTTTTAGGGAGGGCTGATTAATATCCATCCCATTGCATGTACTTGCCACCTTTTGTTTTTCCATTGCTGAATGGATTGGGGTGTTTTCACCTGTGATGGTTAATTTTATGTGTCAACTTGACTAGGGTATAGTATGTATATACTCGGCCAAACATTATGCTAAATGTTTCTGTGAAGGCATATTTTTAGATGATGTTAAGGTTTAAATCAGTGGACTCCATATGTATGGAATATGCTCTCCATAATGTGGATGAGACTTATCCCATCAATTGAAGGTCTCAAAATAAAAAGATTGACTCCACTGAAGAAGAGATAATTCTTCCTCCAGACTGCCTTTGGACTTATGATTACAACATCAACTCTTTCTGGGCCTCTGGGCTGCTGGCCTACCCCAGAATTTCACAAGTGAATTCCTAAAATCAGTCTCTCTCTAATACTATAATATGTATGTATGTATGTGTGTATATATTGTGTATATATACATATGTTATATATATGCAATAGGATAATATACATACATGTGTGAGTGTGTGTATGTGTGTGTGTGTGTGTGTGTGTGTGTGTGTGTGTGTGTGTATTTGTGTGTATCATCCTATTGGTTCTGTTGCTCTGGAGAACCCTGATCCTTTATGTTCCTTGACTAAAAAGCCATCTTTGAGCTACTATGAGTAATGCTGCTATGAACATTGGTATAAAAATATTTATTCAAGTCCCACTTTTCAATTACTTTTGATACATACTCAGAGTGTAATTGTCAGATCATATGAAAATTCTACTTTTAATTTTTTGGGAAACTTCTTCACTGTTTTCCACAGTGGCTACACCATTTATTTTACATTACACCAGCAATACACAGGGATCCATTTTTATATACACCCTTGTCAACACTTGTTATTTTCTGATTGATTTTTACTTTTTTATATAAGAGCTGTCCTAATGAATCTAAAGTAGGGCCTCATGGGTTTTATTTACATTTGCCTAATGAGAAGTTATGTTGAGTATCTTATCCTGTGCTTATTGGCTATCCATGTGTGTTCTTTGGACAAACGCCTATGTGTTCATGTATTTGTCCATTTTAAAACCAGGTTGCTTTTCTGTTGTTGTATTGTAGAAGTTCTTTATATATCCTTGTCAGGTATATGATGACAAATTTTTTTCTCACTATTTGGATTGTCTTTTTGCTCTTTCGGTAGAATCTTTGATGTATAAAAGTTTTACATTTTGATGTGGTCCAATTTATCTGTTTTTGTTTTGTTTTGTTTTGTTGCTGTTGCCTGTGTTTTTTGGTCCCATATATAATATATTATCACCAAACCCAATGTCATGAAACTTTTCACCTAAGTTTTCTTTTAAGGATTTTATAATTTTAGCTAATTGATTTAAGTCTTTGATACATTTTAAGTTAGGTTTTTGCATGTAGATAAATTCATTAATAATTCATTAATAATTTTTTGTGAATTATTTTAATATTTATCTCTGTACAGAAATCAGTAGCATAGATATAATGATAGTATAAAACATTGATTTGTTCTTGATTAATGTTTTCTGAACATGTCTAAAATATTGATTTTTTTCCCCCATAAAATTACTTGTAATTTCTACTCTCTGTAGCTCTTTCCCAGGAAGAAAAATTACTCCTATAGTGAAAGGGAATTGGTTCCTGATAGCTTTCTTTTCTTTTTAAAAGTATCCTTGCCTTTTGGTGGCATTTAGAGTTGAGATATATATATTGAATATATATTATATATGTATATATAATTTATATTATATATATTGAATATATATTTTTATATATGTAAATACATATATTGAAAAAACGAAAACAGTGTACAGAGTCAAAGTAATAGTTTCCCTTTTATACATCTACCTCCTTTTTGTTTTTTCTGCCTTCCCTGGAGGTAGCCTGCTACAGTTTGGATTTGGAATTTCCCAAAAGGCCCATGTGTTAAAAGTCTTTGTCCTCAGCTTGGTACTATTGGGAGGTGGTGGAGACTTTAACAGGTGAGCCTAAGATCTTAGGTCATTGGGGGCATGCCCTTGAAGGGTTTATTAAGACCCTGGCCACTCTTCTGTTTTTCTCACTCAATCATGAGGTAATGTGTCTCCTCTTCACATGCTCCTGCCATGTTGTACTGTGCCACAACAGGTCCCAAACAACAGGGTCAAGCCATCAGGGACTGAAAATTTCAAATCTGTGAGCCAAAATAAACCTCCCTCTTCTTAAGTTAATTTATCTCAGGTATTTGTGACAGTAATGGAAAGCTGATCAACAAGCAGCCTTTGTTAATAGCTTGGTGTGTGTCCTTCCAGACTGTCTCCAAAAGTTCATTCTCAGGGAAAGATCTAAACCTGAATATAATTTAAAAATAAAAACGACACCACATTACACACACTGTTCTGACTTGCCTTTCTTTAAAATATTTTTTTGTTGTTTTTTTGTTCTGGGATCCAACCCAGGCCCTTGGACATACTAGACAGGTGCTCTACCACCAAGTTGCAATCCCCAGCACTGTTCTTTTGTGCCAGCCATTGGCTCTTCCCAGTCTCCTCTGGCTCTCGGTGCTCCTGTAAAGGAGTCTGACACTCAGTAAAATATTGGAAGGCAGAGGTCCTTTCTTTCATCCACCCACCACTACTTCTGATCAAACTATGTCCCTCTGGTGCCATCAATAATCGTGAAGAGAAAAAAGGCCTGGAGGCAATACTTCTTTTCTTCCTTGCTGCCCTGAGCATAGGTTGCTGTCCTCTGTGGCTTCTTTTATTTCTCTCTTAAGAGAAAAAAGAAAATAAAGTGACCATCAAGAACCAGGTGGCACTTTCCATGGTGAGGAAGTAGCATGTCTGCACTATTCTCCATTGTACCTGAAATATCATAAGGTTCTAAAACAAATACACATCATTTTATTTAATTGCTTTTAATAGAGAGAAAATGGACATTTAGAACAGTCGTATGTGATGCCCAAGAAAGCTGATGCTCAGGAGGAAAATTGTGCTACTTATTTAATTAGAAGGAATATGAAAATGTCTCTGATTTTAGTTCTTTTTTGGGGGGAGGTACTGGGCATTTAACTCGGGGGCACTCGTCCACTGAGCCACATCCCCAGCCCTGTTTTGCATTTTATTTAGAGACAGGGTCTCATTGAGTTGCTTAGCTCCTCACTTTTGCTGAGGCTGGCTTTGAATTTGCGATCCTCCTGCCCCAGCCTCCAGAGCTTCTGGGATCGTAGGCATGTGCCACCGTGCCCGGCTTGATTTTAGATCTCTTTTTCTTAAATATCCTCACTGCCTCCCAAAGATAACACAATGTTGCTGTCTGAAACACAATGCCTTAGAGAAGTCTATAGATTACTACTGTCATACTAACCTTAGAAATTCATTTATCACCAGTGGCACTATTTTAAAAACACACCCACACTTTCCCTGCTGCTAGAAATTCTCTTGTAGAAGGTATGGAGTAAGGCCAAGGCATCTGTGTAAAGCTCCCTGGTAGTCTGATGGGAGGCCTGTGCTGAGAGTCACTGGCCTAGTGGGAGGAGTTTCCCAGCCAAGGGTGATTACTCTTATGGGTATCCTTCATTCCCAATGCTTAGAACTGACCTCAAGCATTGTTGGAGGAAAGCTCCACCTAAGGTTCTAATTAAGAAACAAATAAATTGGATGGGAACCTCTTCTTGGGATGTTCACAGAGATGATTTTTTCATCCTGCAGCCTCATTCCCATGAAAACTCACTTGTTTAAGCCCTATTTTATATGGTGCTCCTATTAACTCCACTGTTTTTAGAACCTAGCTTTTCTCAGTGCTAAAGTTATTTCTGAATAGAAAACTTAGGCATTTAGGAGGCATCTGAATTGCCTTTTAATGATCTAAAAGTATTGTGAGTCCATTTTCTGATTTGAGTCAACAATGAGTTGCCAAATTGACCTTATTCCGTGTGTATAGATTGTGTCTCTCTCTGGCCCCTAGTCTACCACTAATTACGTTTTCAGTAAAAATTATTATGCTTAATTTATGTTAAATTTAGTAGAAAAAACAGTAGTCAAAGTGAAATATAAGGAATTTTTTTCAACTTCAGATGAATGTCTATTTAAAACAGGATATATTAGTTCTCACAAGAATTTTAAAATTAAAACAATACATTAAAATATCAAAATATTGGTATTATAGGTTGAGCATCCCTAATTGAAAATCTAAAATCTGAAACTTTTTGAGTGCTTAAACAATGCTCAAATTGTTTCAGATTTCAGGGCATTTTGGATTTCTGGTTTTTAGATTAGGGATGTTTAACCTGCAAATTCTATGCAAATATTTCCAAACCTGAAAAACTCAAAAAACTGAAATATTTCTAATCCCAAGCATTTCAGATAAGGGATGCTTAACCTATATTAACTACTCATACGTAATTCAGAAGATGTCCCTCATATCCTAATAGATCTACATTTTAATTTACTATCCTCACACTGTACATAAAATAAGAATAAAGTTCTAGACATCACTTTGATATGTCTAAGTATGGATCTTGTGTTTTGTTTTCTCTTGATGTGCTCTTTTAATTTGAAGACCTAAGACTTTCCTCAGTTCAAGGAGTCTTTCTCCAATTACTTGCTTTTTTTTTTTTTTTTTTTTTTCTCCTCTCTTCTTATATGTCAGATGTATGTTTAGACTAACAATAATGGAAAACTGTTAAAGGTAAATAACAAAAGCCAAAATAGATATATGGTAGTGCAAAGTACATTTAATGCATCTTTGAATATCCTGTGTATTTTAATAAATAACAAAAATTTAAACATTAAAAGTGGTAGTAGGGCTGGGGTTGTGGCTCAATGGTAGAGTGCTTGTCTAGCATGTGCGTGGCCCAGGTTCGATGCTCAGCACCACATAAAGATAAAGGCATTGTGTACAACTAAAACAAATAAATAAATATATTTTTAAAAAGTGGTAGTAAAGAACGAAAATAAAAAAAACTTAGAAAATGCCAAAATCATATTATAGCTAAACCTTAGGGAAAAGGCCAGAGTTCAGACAGGGTTATGAGGGGGAGGTAAAACGATGTGGAGGAAGAATGAGGGGAGTTGGGTTAGAAGTTGTGGAGGTAGCTTACTTGGAAGCAGCTTTCAGGGAGAAGGGACCCCCCCCCCCCATGTTTCCATCCCAGTGTTGTTGTCCTCCTACTCTGTGTTTACTTGGTATGAGGATGAACCACTGAAGAGCAGGATGACTTCGTTTTGTCCTTCCTGCTCCATGACTTTTGGAAATGATTCTTTTCCAATAAGGGAGCAGAGGAATGCATCAATAAATACCTCATCCACCTGGGATGAGTTTAGGAAACTCCCTGGAGACATTAAGCCTCATTGTCCTTGTCAGAATGTTGGGCCTGTCTCTCCTTACTTCTGAGTATTATTGTGGGAGGATTAATGAAGTGATGTATGCAATGGGGCTTTGCCAACTGCAGTGTAGTCCACAGAGGTCAGCCATGATGTGAGCATGTTTGCTGTGAAGCGCTTTTTTCACAGCAAGATGTGTGAACAAAAAATGGCTGAGTGACTTTGTTAGGTATCAGCCTCTTCTCTGAGTTCTCATTTTACCCTTAGAGATTCTATATAGGTTAATGGCTACTAGTTTCCCCATTTGGTAGATGAGGTATACTGAAGTCCAGGAGGTTAAGCAACTTATCCAAGGTCATGCAGGACTGAAATCAGAATTTAAACACAGGGTAGCCTCAAATCAGTGTCTGAACTCAACATTGATGCCCTCTGTAGTGTTAACCTTAGGAATAAAAACAGTGTTGTTAGTTTGCTTCTCTTCAGAGTGTTGGTAAGTACTCAGGTCTAGGGTAGACAAACAGAGGCAGAGGTATCGTGGTGTACCAGTCTTCTTATCTGACCTTCCAGATTCTTCTTACTGCCCTTTGTAATTCCAGTCATTTATGTGCCTGATCCATTCTCATTTAGCATCCATCACCCCCTTTGCCTGAATGACTGCAGTTGTATCTCAAACTATCTGTGGTAAAGGGTAAAGGACCAATCTGGGGTTTTCCTTCTAGCCTATTTCAACTTTTTTTTAAAAAAAATTTAATCCTGCTTAGATTTTTTTTTCTCAATGTAAATTACTTTAAAATGTTCAAAAATTTCTGAACATTTCCTCTTATTTTCAGCACTCATCGTAGATGGTAGTAAACAGTTTGCAGAATAGTCCTGGCCCACACACTGTCGTGTAAATGGTACTGTCTTTTGTATCTTCCTACTTTCACTCTTGCCTCTTCTAAACCAAAGACCACAAAGCAGTGACAGGTATTCTTTTAAAAATACAAATAAAAGTTACACCATTCTTGAACTCAGCCTGTCCAATGGCTTCCCATGGCAGTTAAAATAAAACCAGACATTTTTCCATGGCCCCAAAGGCCCTCAGTCAGTTGGACCTGCTCATATATGCACCAAGTTCCTTTGCCCACTAGCTTTCCTTGGTGCTAATAAAGTGGAGTTATGATTTGGTAAAATTAGGTTCACAAAAAACAAACAAACAAACACAATATGTCCTTTCTTTTACTAGGCCAAGCATGGACAAGTACTTCCAACATTGTCTTTCCAACAGTGAAAACTTTCTCACTAGTTTCAGGAGCAATATTCCTAAAACCAAGTCTCAGAAAAGATTTGATCAACTCTGTAGTGTAACCTATTGCTCCTCTGATGAACTTTGCCTAAAGGGACATGCAGAGGGGTCGCTTGAGGATTCATCATTCATAATGATTCATAATGATCAGCACATGCATAGGAGGAGACTACTAGAAGCTGAGAGATTGGTGGCGGGGTATGTGTGTGTGCTATTGTGGTTTGAGTATGTCTCCCAAAAGTTTGTGTGTTAGAAACTTAATCCCAAATTCATATGTTAATGGCATTTGGAGGTGGAACATTTGGGAATTAATTTAGGATTAGATGAGGAGGGTAGGGCCTCCATAAAAGCATTAGAGTAAGAGAGATCTGAGCTATCCTGCCAGCACTGTCTTTCCACATGATGCCTTCTGCTATGTTAATGATGCAGCAAGTAGGCGCTTGGCTTCTTGAGCAGATGCTGGTGCTGTGCTGTTGGACTTCCCAGCCTCCAGAACTGTGAGAAATATATTTCTTTTCTTTATAAATTACCTAGTCTCAAGTATTCAGTTATAGCAATATAAAATGGATGGAGATAGTGGGAGAAGAGTACAAAGCCCAGTGTTCACAGGACTGGGAATATTGCTTTTTCCTTCTAGCCAGACTGGAAAACCCATGATTAATGGGATATTGGGTAGAACAGTTAGGAAGTTCTTGCCTCAGTAATGGGAAATAGCACTAGACCGAGCACTGTTCCAAATGTGCCTAACAAATCATAAAAAAGAAGCTCACCAAAGGATCAAACTGTTTCCAAGTCATTAACCTCATTCCTAGAACAGAACTCTGTAATATTAATAGGAATAAAAAAGATCCAGTGCCCAACAAGGTAAATTCCACAATGTCTGGCACTTCAAAATAGTCAGGTGTTTGTGTTTAAATTGGAAATACACTGTCCCTGACTGTCCTGGTGGTGTTCTTCCATGCACATTTTCGTACCATTACAATTCAAAAAGTTTGTGCTTTCAGTTTTAACATCTTGTACATAACTAGTCAGAGACGGCCAAACTACGGTCTGTGTTGATATTTACCTTGGCTTCTGAGACACCAGTTCCCTTTTTATATCTATTATTATTGTAAAAAATGTTTTTCTGTGTTTGATACATTCCAATTGGATTAGAGCAAGGTGAACCCAAGCTAAGATATTGCCTAAGTCCATCATAGATCCCAACGAAGTTCAAGGTAAGGGGCAGTGAAAATGGTGGGTGAAGTGTGATTGATTTACTAAGCCCAGTGAATGATTCAAAATCAAGGGTCTTAGAGGGCAGTCAGGGCCAAACCAGGGAGTCAAGGTCTCTGACAGGATTAATGGGACTGGCTAAGCCAAGATCCAGAACCAGAAGGTTTTGAGAACCAATAGAGAACATACAGAAAGCGAAGTAAGCAAAGTTCCGGGAAGACTCTGTCCAGGGTGAAGAATTAGGGCTTGTTCATTATCAGAGGCTGGTGACTGGGTCAGAAGAATGTGCCAGGATCATGCATGAACTGACTGCTTCGGAGGTCCATAGCTGACATCCACACTTTGGACCTTGCTATCTATTTTCCCTCTGAGATTTGGGCAGTTTTTAATTTGGTTGACAAATTCTTTGATTCACTCCTCCCCAATTCTGAGATCCAGTCTGACACTGTATCTTCTGAATACTTTTAGTTAGAAACTTTATCCCCAGAACAAACAAGTTTTCTTCAGATTAGCTGGTGCTAAGTATAATATTCCTTCCCACTCTACTTGTGCAGACAATGTGGCTTTTCTTCATACAATTTATCAATCTTTTGGTAAATACAAAAATGTTTAGTTTTCAAAAATGTTTAACCCAAGGAAAATTTCTTCTCGGAGATGATGACAAGATATCACTATCATTATGTAATTAATTTTCTTTGGGAGATGGGGTTGGGACTAAAAGGAACAGTCTTTAAGAAATTGTAATTCCATATCTTAAAAATCACTTTTTCATCTAGAAGGATGCTTCCCATTGCTAGTCTTGGAACACATTACTTCCATTGCAAATGCTAACTACTGTGGAATGGATAACTCGAGCTGGGGTGTAGGGTTGTATGCTGGATGGTAGTCAGTATTCTCCTGGTCACCATGATGGTCTTCATGGTCAGAATGATTCCCTTACAGTATTTAATAATGACAACACTAGCACTAGATAGTAGACAGAGTAAGTTCATTATTTTTTTTTTTCAAGTCAGCATAGATCAAAGAAGATTCTATTCTCTGTGTTTCCCAATGAGAAAGACATACATACAGGAGAGATTAGAAGGTGTAGGCTCTCTGTGTCTATCTGATGAACTTAGGTCTGCTGTCTGCACTACTGGACATATCTGCAGCCATTAGCTCTGTAAGGAAGATTCAAGAAAGGACAGCTTATGCTTTGTGGGAAGGAATGCACTAACTTGATATGATCTACTTTATGCTAATTGTGGTGAGTATTGCTGGTTTTAACTTTGTCTTTATATTTATTTATGTTTTGTGGTGGTAATGAGTAAGAGGGTGGGGTGAGTGAATGAAATTGCATCTGTGCCCTGATAAATTGCTACATTCTAACTGGTTCTCAGATAGGAGGATGGGAGTTGTTCTTGTGTTTTTGTTTGTTTGTTTGTTTGTTTGTTTGTTTGTTTAGGAGAGAGAGTAATAATGTGAAATCAGTGAGTGAAGGCAAAATCAAGAGCATTTTACTTTACCTCAGTCCTAATCTCATTTTCCCCTTGCCCACTTTTGTCTCTTTTTTGGTACCATTTTCCCCCTAAACCTGTGATTGAGCTTCTGTCAACAGGTCCTTAATAACATAGAAATTATACAATATTCTGAAGAGATATTGATGGATTATTTCCCTTCCTCATTACTGTGGATCTTATATTTGCCTTGGAAATAGAATTTATATACCAACCTAGGGAATTCTTCTTTGGTTTTCCTGAAATTAAGAGAATGACACACACCCCCTTTTCTTCCCCATAAAGTCTTGAAAGAGGCAGTTTATGAAAAGTTAATAAATAGAAAGAGGTCAACTGAAGGGATATTTTGATTTTGAGGTATCTTGCCCAGGGCATGAAATTAATCCTTGGGAAAACAAAAGATCGAGGTACCTATTCTTGCTCTCAGAGAGCAGCATTGAGTCACTCTGAGTCTAGTTAAGTCTCTGAATTATTATTATTATTTTTTTTTTAGTGCTTTATCAATCACAGATGGTGCTGAATCATGAGGTATACTGCCAGATTTTGAGATGGAATATCACTCACTAATGAAGAACTTGGTTAAGCCTGAAAAAGTACATATTCAGGAAAAGACACAGACTTGAAATGTGTTATCTTTCTTTGTGTTTGGAACATCATCACTTATTTTCTGTATCCTAGATAACAAATGATATCTGCAAATATTCTCCCCTCTACTTTCCCCAAACTGAAGTTCAGCCTTTTTGTATTTTTCCTCCATGGTTCAAAGTATATTTGAACATATAAACTAATATTTTTTTATTTTGGGGAGTGAGACTCAAGAAGCAATTCACTAAGGGCAAGTCTAAGCCAGGGTGACTAAAAACCAGAATAAGTATGAATGAATATTTTTTTTCTGGTGATCTATGTCCAATTGGAGAATTGATGAGTAGGTTAGCTTACATTAGCTGAGCATCTTACTGTTATAAAACAGACTATCACCCTGGTGTTTGGAGAAAGCAATTCTTATTTGGCATCCTTAAAGGAAAGTCTCTGGTTTAAATGAGTTTCTCTACTGGCTTCCCATTTAGGTTTACATTTTCTAAATATCTTCAGGTTTCGTTTGTTTGTTTGTTTGTTGGTAATATGACAGCACAGCCTCACAACTTCACATTTCATAGGTGCAGTCCACACTCAACTGGGCTCATTTCTTATTGGCTGGTAGTCCAAATGCTGAAAGGAGCAGCAATTTTATGACTATTTATTCCTGAGATTTCTCTGTCTTCATATGTGCAGCTCAGGTCAGGGGAGCACCATCTGGGGTATTATTTACTCCCTGAGTGTTGGAATGATGTGAGCTAGTTGGCTTAGTAGATTGGTCCAGGTAAGAGAAGCAAAGTCATGGGGGGAGGGGGGGGCTATTCTCTTATGCCTTACACCTTGAAGTTGGACACTGAAGTTGAATGGTTTTATTTTAATTGATTAATCAGGAAGTAGAGACATACAGTGAAGTGGAAATAAATGAGAGTGGTTATGACAGTTATGGGAGAAACCCTGCTAAAAGAGACTCTTAGTGTCTTCCAGTGAGCTAGGAGCTTGACTGGTGGGTTGACAGTCAGCTTGTATGTCTGGCGATATTAATTGCAGGGTGCTATGGGCCAGGTTTTTGTAGGTTGGGTGGAGGTGCAGGCCACTGGCAGTGAGTAAAACACCCAAGGAGAAACATGTGAGTAGGAGAAGAGAAGGGATTTCTCTGGGCTGTTGCAAGGCTGGTGCTGGTGAAATAGAATTTTCTTGATCACAACCTGCACTTGCTAGGATTGGGAGCCTCTGAGCAACACATCTACTCTTGACCTGTGGGGCACTTGGCAAAAAGGCAATTGTACAGTACTGTGTTTTCTTACTAGTTGCTTTTGGTGCATGTGTGTGTGTGTGTGTGTGTGTGTGTGTGTTCCCATTTAAAACTGAACATAGAGTTGTCAACTTTCAGACTTATTTTTTTTTTTACTGGAATATTTTCACATTAACTAGGAAACAAAGACACAATTTTAGCTGCTTCTTTCTTATCCCTTGCTACTGTAATCCTAAAGTCTTGGTGATCTACTGACACCAAACAGATGAATGACTTAGAAGGTATGATTGGACTGAAACACCCAAAAGGTTAGTTTGCCATTTCGGGAGTAACTTTAGTATAATAATGCTGAAAGAGAAAACCTTTCCATTCATATGATCTAATTTGAATCTGACTCTACTGTATATATTTATGACATTGTGCAAGTAACTTAATCTCTCTGATCTTTAGTTTCCTTTTTTATAAAATGGATGTAATATCAGCTTCCCAGGGTGGTGAGAATTTTATGAGATAATATTAGCAAAAAATCTGGTGCAGTGATTGGCACATGGCAAAAAGACAATAAAATTTGGCTTCTTGATGGTCTCCCCAGCAGTTCCCTCATAGCATTGGTGCCATGGTTTGCAAATCTTGACACTTGCATGTCACAAGTGTGTATCCCCAGTCTGCTTTTGGGGTTGTGACTGATTGAGGCAAATTTAAGATTTGCCTAATTCTAATGATTCTGTGGGCACTTTCATTTCATTTTTATATTGGAATCTCCAGCATTGTGGTTGAATAGGCATAGTAGATGTTGCAGGTATGTGTCTTTAATGATGAATTTTATTTCAATTGATTTATGTGACATTTTCCTCTCTAGGAAATATTAGAATCTGGCAGTTATATATAAGGGCTGCCATTCTATGCTCATTTTTATTCATCACTTTTCTATCCATCCATCCATGCATTTATCCTTCCTCCACTTGTCCATCCATTTTTGTACTGAAAACTTACTATTGCCAGAATAGTTCTTAAAGCTAGGAATTAAAATAGAAAAAGAAACAACTCCTGCATTCATGGAGCAGGTATTACTATGTAGGGATGCAAAACACAAGTGTGAAGTTAAGTATTAAAGTAACGGGAAAATATTGAGGAAAAATGAATGGGGTATTGAGGGAGTTTAAAATAAAGTGATGTGAGAAAACCTTGTTGCGAAAGTAACATTAAAACATGTTCTGAGAGGAAAGACTATGTTAAAGCAGGAGGAAGCAGCAAGTACAGAGGCCCTAAGGTGAAGGTGAGCCTGGTGTGTTGAAGAGAAGCAGGAAGGCCAAGGTAGCCGGTAGGGAGGAGATTGTGGAGAGGGAGGCAGGAGAAGAGACTTGGGCTAACTCATGCAGGGCAGGCCTTTGAGGACTTGGGCCCAACTCACTTCAACAGGACAACACTGGCTGCTGTGTTGAGAAAGTCTGAAAGGGGCCAGGGCAGAAGCAGAGTCCCCAGGGGGGACAGTCTCGATAGTCCAGGTCTGGCCCAGCAGGGAGAAGTGGTGAAGTGGCATATTTGGGGCATAGTTTGGAGCTACAGCCAATGGAATTTTCTAATGGGTTGGATGTGGGAAGTGAGAGAAGAGAGGAGTCAAGGATGATTCAAATTTTGGGGGCTGGGGTTGTGGCTCAGGTAGAGCGCTCGCCTAGCACGTGCGCGACCAATTCAGCACCACGTAAAAATAACCGCGTTGTGTACAACTAAAAGTAAATAAATAAATATTAAAAAAAAAAAATGTATGGACTTAGAGTGTCTTTAAAAAAAAAACAAATTTAGGTTGTGAGTAACAGGGAGGATGGAGTTGTGTAGGTGGGAGGACTGTGGTAGAGTTTATCTGGTTGGGGATGTTGGGAGCTCTGTTTTGGACAGTCTGTAATTTGAAGAGGTGTATTAGACATCTGGGTGGAGAAGACTGAGTGTACAGTTGATTGCAGGACTCTATGGTTTGGGGAGAAGCTGGGACTAAAGATAAATATTTGGGAAACACAGGCATGTGACCCAGCATTTCAAGCTGTGAACAGGATGAGATCCCCCAGAGCTGAGGGTAGGTAGAAAAGAATTTAAAAAACAAGTCCCAGGACTCCCAATCATAAGAGCTTGAAGGTAGGAGACACCAGAAACAAAGGAGGGTCCAATGAAAGGGAAAAACAGGGAAGAATATTTTTCAGAGAGGAAGTTGTGGTGAGCACTGTGGAATTCTGCTAGTGGCTCAAGTAAGGTGAGGGCAGAATTGGCCACTGAATCTAGCAATGGGGTGGGGGTAAGTCTTTAGTAGCTTTTCCAAGAGAGATAGGATCATGTATGACCAGTAAAGAAGGGACAGAATGAGGGGTGTGGGGGGGAAGGCAGAGATCATTAAATTGCTGCCAATTTTTCTTCTATCCCCATTCCAGAAGACCACGTGCCCCTTTGTTTTCCATTCTCTTTATTTTATGTTGCTAACTCTATTATCTTTGTAGCACTTTCAAATTTTTTTGAATGGGCAAACAAGTAATCAGATGGGGTGCTCTCACAGATGTGATTTGTCTCCAGTTTCTGTTGGGTCCAGGGGGACTACTTGACTGTCATTATCTGATGATAGAAATGTACCAAAACCTAGTCCCTGCTCTGGGACCTTGAAGGCAGGTATGAGCATGGCACCCAGGCCCAGAGTATGACAAACACATCTGTGTATATGGCCTTAGAAACTGGAGAATGCAATGACAGACCCTGCAAGTGAGGAGTTTGTCTTTTGGTGTGACCACGATTATCCGCGAGGACGCAGGGGATTTTTAAAGTGATTGTGGGATTTGGCAGGTATTTTAGGAAACCTGTTTCCCTGGGCTGAGGCCTGTGGGTGACTCAGCTGGCTTAGACACAGCTGGCTTTTGTTGGGGCAACAGGAGAGCTCCCCTGCAGCGGTCTGGACACATTTGCAGACAGTGCCTTCTTGTTATTGCCATCCAGCAGGCCTGTCACCTCTTTTAGTCCCTCTTGTTTAATCAGGCCTCACCATTTTTGCCTATGAAGACAATTATTGTTTAGGAGCTCCAAATACAGCATGTAGGTGTTCCTTTGGGGGGTGTGTTAAGGTGGTAGGAGATGCCAAAGGAAGGATAAATTGGTGGGGTCCCCTCTTTGCTGCCCCTACCAGGTTCTGGAAAGCAAACCTGCTCTGTTATCTATGTGGCCTTATGCACTACCGGGTGTCTTGTCTGCCTTCATTGTCAACTTTACATAACCACTCTAGCCCAGCGCCCCCCCCACCCCAAGATATCTCACTGTGTGGCTTGATATGATCCTTGCTAGGGCTGGGCCTCTGCTTCTAATCTTTTCCCTGTACCCTGGGGGGGGGGGGGGCGGGGAGAGGGTGGGCACAGGCTGCCAAACTACCTGCATCCCTTTGGAAAATAGCAGCTTCTGCCTTCACATTTCCTATCCTAAATAATGCGATTGGAGAGTAGTCTTGTCACCAAGAAATTTCTCTCATTTCCCTATTTAAATCCAGGAGGGGGAGAACAAGGGGACACAAAAAACCCATGATATCATGGTGTCCCTTCCATGCTAGGGATCTGAAAGCAACCTCTGCAGTACTAGGATGGGAGCCACATCAAGGGTGACACCCTAGTTTTCCTTGGTCCCATGTAGAGTGTGAGTGGGTAAATGTTTCATTAGCTTCATGAAGGGAGAGACCTGTATTCCAGTCATTTTCAATACCTTAAAGAACCACTTTAGGGGCTGGGATTGTGGCTCAGTGGCAGAGCGCTCGCCTTGCACGTGCACAGCCCGGGTTCGATCCTCAGCACCACGTAAACATAAATGCATTGCATTGTGTACAACTAAAGTAAATAAATAAATATTTTTTTTTTAAAAAAGAACCACTTTAGTAACTGGGGGCAAAGTTTGGCTCTGCCATGGCTGCCTTCTAATTTGGGGTTTAGTGGAGTTTTTCTGCCATGTGCTGAGCTCCCCACTGGCAATGTGGTTGGAAGAGGTCCAGGTGAAGTCTGCATCTCTGATTGAGGCAGGATGTGCTGGGGATTAGCTTTAGTTACTCAGTTTCTGTGTCTGCCCCTCCTAGGCAGGACTAATCTGGATCTCAGAGGCAGCCTTCTGGCTGGGACAGAGGCAGTGCCAAGTCAGCTTCAGCACGTACACAGTCCCTGCAGCTGCCCACCCCATATCTCTCTGTGCCAGCTGGGTCTGGCCGCCTCCTGTCCATTCAGGAGAATAGAAGAGAACCATGCCATCCAGAGGTGCTGTGACATGTGAGGCTGGCCTGGTGCCTGTTTGGGGTGGCCAGAGCCTCCTTGCTATATTCAGCTCTTGCACTTTTCCTATACCTGGTACAGCTGTGAATCCATTTACCATGATTGCAAAGTACATTTCTGACCCACTCAGTGGTGTGATGAGAGTTGTTTGTGTTCAAAGGTGTTTGTTTGTTGTTTTGGTTGGGAGGATTTCTGTAGAAGCCACCCTTTCCTAAGCCTTTCTCAGGCAGCATATGGTTCTGCAGCGATGCATCTGCCCAGCTTTGTTCAACACCAAGTTCAGATCTATGCTTGAGAAGACAAAAAGTAGTAGCAGAATTTAATGTTGGGGGTGGTGACCCCCACCCCCCAAGCGGGGCATTGCAGGTTTGGAACACCGAGTATCCACAAACAAAAGCCTGGCCAAAGGATTGCACAGGCCACAGTCTTGGTGAACCCATAGTTTCATGCATAATCATCTCTCAATATGATCCTAGTGGGTGAACATTTATGTCCATCTTGCTGTGAGCGAGGGTTAACTAAGTTCTTAGGGGTGCCTACTTCTTGGTACAATCAGTCACCATCTGTCCTGGGGACAAGGAGCAAAATGATACTAGCACTTCATGTATGTCTTCTGTCCTCTCCACTCTAGCATAACCAGTCCTCTTGATTCTAGGGCCACGTTGTAATGTTTGTCATTACTTCTTTCTACCCTACAAACTTGTGATGTGTTTCGCATTATTTCTACATATTCCAAACCTCCCAAATTTGCGTCACCCATTTCATAGCTTAGAACATGCATTTTTTTAAATAAAATGGTTGGAGGCATCATGGGGTGTTCTGATGATGCTCTCTGATGTTGTGACCCCCATCTGGACAACTGGCTTGAGTGGGATTCCTATATTACAAAAGTACACTTTTGCTTTTTTTCAGTGCATTGGACAGTATGGTACCTGGTAGTTCTTCTTGAATTTATTTAGGGATGTGAGATACTAATCAGTCTGTCCATTCATTCATTTACTTATTTGTGAAGCCCATTTAAGAAATGCTGGTACTGGGAATGTAAAGATAAAAGGCTTAGTGCCTTTCTTCCAGGAGCTCAAAGTGCAGTGAGGCAGACCCTAGATGTAAACAATGACAGAATCATGAGCAATTCCAAACAGTACTTGGGATGACAGAAAAAGGGAAACTCATACTTGGAGGAGGTTCTCTGTCTGAGATGGGATGACCCCAGAACTAAGACTTTTTTTTCCCCCTCCAACTCCTCTTTTTCCTCCTCCTCTTCCTCCTTCTCCTTTGTAACTGAGTTATGTTGGATGTATATTAATTGGGTGAAGGAGAGAAGGACTGCAGGCCTTGGGGAACAGAACAGAGCCGGAGAGGCATGCTAGAGAGCTTGGCGTGTTTTGGGTAACATCCAGTGCCACTAAAATTAATTTGGTTCTAGCAAGGGGGCAGCAGAAAATGAGAGTAGGATCACTCCAGGAGGGGGAAGGTACCCCCCACCCCCATTATCCTGAAGTGATCAGACCCTACTTGTTGAAGGAGTGCATCAGTGGGATTCAAAGCTATCTTATAGGAGCCCTGGAATGTGTCATCTGGAAGAGAGAGAGAGACCTAGATTTGCAGTTGTTTTGACTAGACTTGCAGCGGAGGCTTCTGTGAGTACAGGAAGTAGGCGGAGATTGTGTTCTGAATCCTGCTTCTTCACTCAAACTACAGTGAGATTTTGGGCAAATTGTGTAACAAACCAGTGTCTATTGACAAAGGTTTTCTAATAATACCTACCTCGTCAGAGGTGATGTGAAAATTAAACGACATAATTTATCGATATATGAAATAATCTAACACAGTATCTAGTCAACAGATGTTATCTTCTTTTGCTTTCTGTTGTCTTTCTTTTCTCATTCTTTTTTGCCTTCTTCTCTTCCTATCTCCCTTTTTCATCCAACTCTTTATTAGCCAATATATGTCAGGCATCCCACAAGATCTACATTGTTCATTATGGTAGACACCAGCCATATGTGACTATGGAACATTTGAAGTGTGGCAGGTCCCAACTGAGATGGGCTATCAGTATGAAATACACACAGAAGTCATAGAGTTAACACTTTGTCTTGTCCTCAAACCATCATTGTTCCTAGGGCTTGCCTTCTAAGGGCAGGAGGCCAGAGACTTCTTGAGTCTGTGGAGGTTTTTTCCATTAGAAGGCCAACCTTTCATTGGTTTCTAACATGGTTTTCAGGTGAGCTCTTTTTCCTGCAGTGATATTCTTATGAATATCAAAGCTTTTCTTTTAAATTTTAGTCCATGTTCTTGTTTTCCTCAGCATTTTGCAAAAATGCTTGAGTTAACAAACGGGTTGTGAGCCCTCTAATGAAAATTTTTTTCAATTCAGTTTAAAATTTTTTTTCATTGTTCATGGCATGCTTAAATGACATTATTTGGAAATATTTGATGAAATACAGTACATTGTTAAGCTAGATTTCACCAATTTCTTCTCACTTTTATAAAAGTGGCTACTGAAAATTTAAGATTACTCATATAATTTGAATTTTACTTCATTGAACATTTTGTGTTGCCAGAATTCATAGACTTTTGGAGCTTTATGGTCTAGTGGGGGTAGGTAGAAATACAAAAACAGAAGGAAAATTTAAAAATAAATTTAAAATACAAATTGTCATTAGAAAAATACACATTATAATACATATACTATGGAGAGAAAATAGGAATATGTAATTTAGACCATATGGTCTAGGAAGTCCTCTCTGATTGACATGCTGAGCCTTGACTGGACTCTTCATATGTGGAGTTTCTGGGTGACAGTGGGGGATAGGAGCATTTCAAGCAGAGGAAAGAGACTTCTGGGAATACTCATTGAGTCCATCTAACACCAGGCCTGTGTTCAGCAGTGTGAAGACCTGTGGGGTGACAGACCCAAGGAGGGCCCCTGACTGCTCAGGGCTCGTGCTCTGGTGAGAAGACAGCCAGGAGAGGCAAGCACCTGAGGGTGCAGGGATGTGGCTGGTACTGGCCCTGGAGTGCCCTTTCCCCTGTCTAGTCTCCATCTCAGAGCCATCATCAACCATAGTCTTGACCAAGTGGGTCCCTAGGGTGGGTCTGTTCTTCCTTCTAAGTAGGTAGGTAGTCAGTAAGATGCACAGTTGTCCCTCTATTCCCTGTTCTCACCGCCCTGTTCTGACTCAGACTCATTATCTCAGATATGAGCGTCTGTAATTGTCTTCTAACTGGTTTCCTTGCCTGCAGCCCTTTCTGCCTGTCATATATGCTGTGCATGGTTACTAAGTTAATCGTACTGAAACACCATTTAGATCATGTAACTTCCTTGCTCCTGAGATTTAACTAGTGCCTTGCTGGCAGAGGAACAGTTTTCTGGGAGGTGCTGGATCTCTGTCACTTTTTGTCCTTTACATTTTCTTTCTACAGTTTGCAGAGAAGCATGGCCTGTAGCCAACCTCTTTAGCTGAGATTGAGGAGGCTTTCAAGCCTAACCAGTAACCATCTTGCCATATTTCAGCTCCTGCCCTGCATTGTCTCCAGGGCCTGGCATGCTGCAGTCCCCCCGTCCTGTAAACACTGAGGGGCACTGTCTCCCAGGGAAGGGCAAGAACACATGGGCAAGAGCTGTTTCTTGAGTTGTGAGACAGATTTGAATCCCAGCTCTGCCATTAAACTAGCTGTGGGATTTCTTTCAATAAGGTACTTATCTTTTTCCGACTCTTAATTTTCTTATTTGTTAATATGAGGAGGATAATCATAAAATTGTACCCTTGAAGTGGGTGGAGATGAAACGTTGTACGTAAATCATTTCATAAGTGCCAAGTCCATAGTGAGTCCTTTATTCCATATCCCTTTTAAAATCAATGGTAAGCCATGATTAAGAGTTGCCTCTGAGGACTTTGGCCCTACTTCCTTTTTGCATCCCTAGTGCCAGTTAGCATCATCTTATAACTGGAAATGGGTTGTTGTGCAGTTTTTGTGCAGTGGTGGTGGTGGCCACAAACAATAGGGACATGAAATGGTGTTGTCTTGGACCTGGCTGGAACCTCTAGAGACCATCCTGTGTAGAATCCCTGAGGTGACTTAGATGTCCAAACAGGTCCAAGGGAGTTAGTTGAAAAGCTTCTGTTATTTCATGTGGGATCTGTTATTTTTCTTGCACAGCAGTCTCTAGTTTGATTTTGCCTGTCCTTCACAAGTCCTGTAGTTGCTGGTTTTTCACTTGTCTTTGGACCCTCTAAATTAAATATCTTTTTTGCTTTACTTCTATCAACAAGGAACAGTAAAAAGCTTAAATCTGAGATATAAAAGACTGGGAGTCTAGTCACACTCAGCTCTTTTCTGGGTACATTTACCATAGAGTTAAATGTGACATACTTGCAGTGTTAAAAGTCTCACACAGGCATTTACCATGATGTTATTAGCTGTTTTTTCCCTCACTCAGCTTTTATGTTGGGAAGTGGTATCTAGTCATTGTCAGAAGGAGGAGGCAACTTGAGCTCTTCTCTTAGGGAATATTCTTTTAGACAGTACAGCACTGCAGATAGACTTAAGACACAATAGGTATAAAGAACTCTGTTATTTTAAATGGAAAATTATAAAAACATGCTGGGCCCGGTGGTGCACATCTGTAATCCCAGCACTTGGGAGGCTGAGGAAGGAGGATCGCGTGTTCAAAGCCAGCCTCAGCAATGGCGAGGCACTTAGCAACTCAGTGAGACCCTGTCTCTAATAAAATACAAAAAAGAGCTGGGGATGTGGCCCAGTGGTGAGTGCCCCTGAATTCAATCCCCGGTACAAAAAAAGACAAGAAAAGACAAGAAATAAGTAAAAATATTAAAACATAATCTGTCCAAAATCAATATTTTTTAAAGGTTTATTAGTTTTCAATTGCAAAAGACTGGTTACAAATTAAACTACAAAGATCAGACTGTTTCAGAGTCCCCTCAGTCATTATGCAGTCTTTTTCAAACTGTGAAGAGTTGGGTAGAAGGAAAGCTTTATTTCAAGGTTGAATTTTATATATGCAGTCACAGGCAGGAAGCATATTATTGTGTATAGAATAGAATTTCTCAGCTTTTTAGACCAAAAAATAAAACCCTCATCATCTGTTCATGTCAAGTATCTTAAAATAGACAATTAAAATACATAAACTCAATTTAAGACTATGCTATATATGCTTGGGAGGAGGGCAACATTTCACACCAGGAATTACTGAGCAAGGGCTTTTATCTTCTTGTTCCTATCACTTTGGAAGATGTAGTGTGTAGTACTTGATTGACATGAGTAGAATGAAATAACCAGTTGAGAGTTAGTGAATAATAGATATTTGTAAAGTGAGAATAAATTAACCTCAATAAAAATTAAAGTTTCAATAGCCCCTTTATGGAGATTGAAATCAAATGAATTCCTGTAATGTCTGGTGTCTGGAAAAGAAACAAAACATCAACAGAAATTCAGATGTCTTGCCTACTCAGTCCTCAATGTGTATTTTAAGAATCTGTTGGAAAGAACAATAAGGTAAATACAGTGCCCATTGCGCTTGACCACTCTCTTGATAGTCCTCCTTACTCCTGTCACCAAGACTTGGTCACTTATTCTTAGTTCTGAACCATTAATGAACCAATGATTCAGTTAATGTGCTGGGAATCATGAAGAGTTTAGAAGAAGCATTGGAAATCAACATGGACTAGTAGCACCAGCATTATTAATGTAAGATAGACCCAATTTTAACATGAGATTTCTAGATACCTCTCATCCCCTCCTGAACTTTGTGGCTAAACTTTTGTTACCTATTGATTGAGCAAAAAAGACATATCCAGGCCAATTCACATAACTTCTTGCAATGGAACAGTGGCCCGGGGATCCTCAACTTACCTAATGGACCAACCACATTTTAGACCAAATTTCTAATTGGGTTGAGAAGTAGCTTGGTTATAAATCACAAAAGCACAGGATATTCAAATAGAGATTTGGAAATATCCAGAATTCACAATCAAGCCAACCAAAGACACTGAATAAGGAACACTGGGTATTTCTTGAGAAATCTCCATCCTGAGATGTTGCAATGTTCATTACCCCATGGAAATGCTTTCATGTGTTGCCAGGTAAAATACATAATGCTTAGTGAAATTCAAATGTGAAATAAACAGCTCATGAAACATACGGTAGAAACTTATGCTAAAAACTGAGTTATTGCTTATGTGACTTAAATTTCACTGGGTGTCTTATGCATTTATTATTGTTGTTAAAGTGACCACCCTCCCTTCAGATATCCACAGTGGTACCAAGTGTTGTAGGGCAGGGACTGAAAACATGGATGCCATTCCTGTACAGTTGTGCACACAGATCATTGACATATTTCCTGGGGATGTTTCAGATGTCTGTCAAAGGCTGTAAGGCTCTGTGTTTGGTTATCTCAGGGATCCTTGCTGTTCTTCATGGATGTGCAACTCAGTTTGGAAAGTGGCCACCCAAGAGGCAGTTACTGATGTCCTTTATTCCCTGTGTTCATTTTCATCAACTTTGATGTTTTGCCATAAACTTATATACCTGATTCTGAGGTGGGGGCAGAGTTAAAGGTGGAGATTTCTTTAGGCTGAAATAGTGACTTTCAGGGTCCAATCAGGAGAGGAAGTAGAAGGAAAGGCAAGGAAACTTTAATTACCAGAACCCTTGTCTTCCAGTCCTGTAGTCAGAAAGTTTTCCATGGAGCATGGCAGAGTATAAAACTCCCCTTTTTCTTGTCTGAACTTTAACTTTACGGTGATTGAAGCTTAGGTGTCATTCCCTTTCTCTCTTTCCAGTTTCTCTCTACCTCTGTAGGTTAGATTCACAAGCAAAACAGGCATTGAACTAATTTTTTTTTCATTTATTGAATTCATAAATTGGATATGCTAGGATTTTTGTTTTTTTTAATTTATTAATTTATTCTAATTTGTTATACATGACAACAGAATGCATTTCAATTTGTAGTACACATATGAGCACAATTTTTCATTTCTCTGGTTTTACACAAAGTAGAGTCACACCATTTGTGTGTCCTCATTCATGTACTTAGGGTAATGAAGTCCATCTCATTCCACCATCTTTCCCTCCTTTGCCCCCTCCCTTTCCCTCCTTTGCCCTATCCAAATTTCCTCCATTCCTCACATGCCCTCCCCCCACCCCATTATGGACTGGCATCCACATAGCCGAGAAAACATTCGGCCTTTGGTTTTTTGGGATTGGCTACCTTCACTTAGCATGATATTCTCTAACTGCATCCATTTATCTGCAAATGCCATGATTTTATTCTCTTTTAAGGTTGAGTAATATTCCATTGTGTATATATACCACAGTTTCTTTATTCATTCATCTATTGAAGGGCAGCTAGGTTGGTTCCATAATTTAGCTATTGTGAATTGAACTGCTATAAACATTGATGTGGCTGTGTCACTGTAGTATGCTGTTCTTAAGTCCTTTGTGTATAAACCGAGGAGTGGGATAGCTGGGTCAAAGGGTATTCTGATTTTAAATCAATGAATTTTACCCAAATCAGGCAAAATACTACAAGAAATTCAAAGAAATGTCCTATTTGAATGAATATTCACTTTGGGAGACATCTAAATACCAATTGCCTTAAAGTTCAAACAAACAAACAAACAAACAAAGTAGAGAATATTATAAACTGCCATGCTCCATGGAAATTTCTCTGACTATAGTACTGGAAAATAAGGCTTATGGTAAATTAAAGTGTCCTTGGTTCCTACTTCCTCCCCTGATTAGACCCCAAAAGTCACTACTTTAGTCCAAAGAAAACTTCACTTTTGGCTATGCCACCTCACTCATTTGAATGAATGTTCACATTAAAGTTGTATGTTGCCACAAGGCAGATCCATGTTCAAAGAATGACCTTCATAACAGATCCTAAGGGTCAGAGACTTTCTTCACAGGAGATTGGAATGAAAGCACTGAAAATTAAGCTCCTATTTTTGTATGGAATTTTCTCTCCCACCCAAAGTAGGGATTTTGAAGATTCACTTTATAAAACTCTGTGGTAGTGATTGCCAGTGATTCCACATTTCTCCCTTTATGACCTCAAATGTTTGAATATGATGGTGGATATTTGGACTCAGAGGATAAGGAAGGGGAAATTAAAAATGGAGCAATTAGTGCAGCCTTTAACAATTAAGAGAAGAAAATAAGGGCTAGAAAGCATTTGCATATAAATTTGAGAAACACTGCTTAATACCATTCTTGCTTATGCATACAAGGGTTCTTAGCTAGTGCCACTCAACTTTGTTCAGTTCATTCATCAAACATTTTTGAGTGTAGGCTTGGTGCTGGATGAGTGAGGAGCTCCTGGCTAGTCATAAGAGACCCAGAGTAAAAGAGGTCATCTCAACATGGAATGTGGGGAAATACCAGCAAAGGGATATGCAGGTGCTGTGGAGGGGGAGGGGAGGGAGTACCATCTAAAGCAGATTGGGGGTTCAAGGTCAAGGGATGAGTCACCTCCAAGACCAGGCCTTTCAGCTGTAGCTACATCCTGTGAGTCTTGGTGTCACAGCCTTGGATTTCTCAGAATGGCCTTGATCTGAAATGCTTTTCTATCATCAGACCCCATGCAGAAAGACCAAATCTCTGCTTTTTGGCTCTTCCATCTCTTTTTATCCTTCCCAGCTTTTCCAAGGACAATTTTAAGTAGAGATAAAAATAGAGAAATAATGACGTATCTGTTATTCCAATTTCAACAACAATTACCAGCTCACCACCAATATTGTTTCATCTTATCTTCCTATCCACTTCTCTTTTCCCCCAGATAGTTTTTGTAACAGTCAGGGCTTTCCTGAGACATGTAGTGAGGAAGGGGGGGGATCCTGGGGGAGGGGGGAGAATGACACATACACAGTCCTCAACGTGTGACAATATGACTTGTGATTTTTGACTTTATAGTGTTGCTAATGTGATATGCAATCAGTAGAAACTGCACTTCAGACTTTGAATTCTTATGTTTTCCTGGGTTAGCAATGTGCAGCATGATATTCTCTCACCATGCTGGGCAACAGCAGGGAGCCACAGTGCCCAGTTTGCCAGGAGATCAAAAGGTGAATAGCCGATCCTCTGTAGAGTACCATGTCACTAACCTGTGATGTGCCATAGGTTAGGTGTTGCTATGGTTTGTCCCTAAGCATTCATGTATTAGAAGCTTGGTCTTCTGTGTGGAAATATTGGAAGGTAGTGGAGCTTTAAGAACTGAACCTGGTGCAAGGTCCTTAGATCACTAGGGATGCTGCCCTGAAATAGATTAACATAGTTTTCATAGAATCCCAATTAGTTTCTGAGAGAGTGTTGTTATGAGACTGCCCCTCCACTCTCTTTAGCTTCCTTTCTCTTCATGTGATCTCTCCCTATTGCATGCACTTCTACCATGATTCTATTTCTTATGCAGTCTTTAGCTGAGGATGAAAAAATAAGGATACCAGATTTTGAACTTTCAGCCTCCAAAATTGTGGGCTAAATAAACCATATACATACATATATGTGTGTGTGTGTGTCTCAGGTATTTTGCCATAGCAATGGAAAATTGACTTATACAGAGAAACAGTACTGAGGAGTGGAGTTGTTTCTATACCTATATCTAAAAATGTGGAAGCAGCTTTGGAACTAAGTAATGGGTAGAGGTTGGAAGACTTTGAAGGAGAAGCCTAGAAATAAGCCTATGCTGTAAGTGAAACATTAAAGGCAATTCTGGTGAGGAATCATAAGATGGTTTCTGTTAGAAATTAGAATATAGGTCACACTTGTTGCGCCATATCAAAAAACTTGGCTGTACTGTGTCCATGCCCTAGAGCTTTATGGAAGGCTGAATTTAAGTATGATGGACTGGCTTATCCAGTGAAAGAAGTTTCTGAACAACAAAGCATTCAGACTGTGACATATGTATTACTGGTTGCTTTCAGTGAAAATTACCAGGAGACTTAGAAATAGAGTGAAAAGTTCTGGAAAATTTGCAACCTGACAAGGAAAAAAACAAAGAAAAATTATGTAAAGGTGTGACCAAGTAATTTCTTCTTTTTCCACATTGTTTTATATTTATGATTTGCAAATTGGCATTTCATCACAGTGTCTGAATTCACAGATCTATAGATTGTATGCAGAACTGAGACTGATTTTATGTAAATTAAAATTATTGCTATGATATTTGCTTTGAGAAAGTTTTATGCACTATTTGCACTAGAAATATTTATTTATTATTGATAAATTCTATCATATTTAACTTCCACTACTATTCCTCTTATTATTGATTAAATGCCTATGTATGCAATTTTAGCTTGTTTTCAGTACTTTATAAGACTAATCTAAATTTGTAGTTTTTTTTGTTTTTCTATTTGTTCTTTTTAATTACACATGACAGTAGAAACTTATTTATACAAATATGGAGTACATCTTATTCTAATTAGGATCCAGTCTTGTGGTTATAAAAGATGTGGCGATTCACTGTGGTGTATTTATATATGTACAAGGAAAGTTAAGTTAGATTAATTCCACAGTCTTTCCTATTCCTGTGCCAACTCCCTTCCCTTCATTCCTCTTTGTCTACTCCAATGAACTTCTATTCTCTGCCCCGACCCTCTGTTTTGTGTCAGCATCTGCATATCAGAGAGAACATTTGACCTTTGGTTTTTTGGAACTGGCTTATTTCACTTAGTATAATAGACTCCAAATCCATCCATTTTCCAACAAATGTCATAAAATCATTATTCTTTATAGTTGAGTAATATTCCATTCTGTATACATACCACATTTTCTTTATCCATTCATCTGTTGAAGTGCACCTATGTTGATCCCATAGCTTAGTTATTGTGAATAGAACTGCTATAAACATTGATGTAGCTGTGTCACTGTAGTATGTTGATTTTAAGTCCTTTGGGAATCTGCCAAAGAGTGAGATAGCTGGGTCAAATGGTGGTTTCATTCCAAGTTTTCTGAGCAATCTCATACTGCTTTACAGAGCAGTTGCGCCAATTTGCAGTCCCACCAGCAAGGTATGAATGAACCTTTTTCCCCACATACTTGCTAACATTTATCATTACCTGTATTCTTGATAATTGCCATTCTGGCTGGAGTGAGATGGAATCTCACTGTAGTTTTAGTTTGCATTTCTTTAATTGCTAGAGATGTTGAACATTTTTTCATTTATTTGTTGGCCAGTTGTTTTTCTTCTTCTATAAAGTGCCTGTTTGGTTCCTTTGCCCATTTATTGATTGAGTTATTTGTTTTAGTAATTTCTTACTAAAGATATGAACACAGATGTTCATTGTCAAGACAATAAGAAAGAGGCCTTGAGGGCATCTCAGAAATATTCAAGGCCACCCCTCCTCTCACAGGCCTTGAGGGCCAGAGTAACATATTTGTTTCATGGACCCAGAAGTTGGAGCCCTGGGTACTCTGAATTTGTTTGCTGCCCAGGATTCTGTTCCCTGCTTTCCTGTGGTGAGACACTCTATGGCTGCATCCATGGGTAAAGGGGGTCAGAACGTGGAAGCATCCATGCGATGTTGATTTTGCAAGGGTATAGAATTCAAGAGTGTAGTCGCCGGAAAGGGATTGCAGCCTGGAACGGCAGCGCCGCGGGAAGGAGTCCGGAGACAGGATGGAGACGAAAATATTCTTTAATCTTACAAGAAACTACAATATATCTATACAATAGCGATAACCCTGTCTTTTCTCTCTCTGGTCTCTTCCCATGCGCCCGAGCAGCAATGGCGCTCGCTCGATCTGCTGAGTCACCGTTCAAATATCTCGAGATCCTCGACCAAGTCCCGCGAGATCCCAGACCAAGTCCCGTGAGACTACGGAAGGCGGAAATGCCCAAAAATGTCTATGGCCCAATAGTCAACCGCAATCTTAGCTATCTCCCCAAACAGGGCTCCTGCACAAGAGTTATGGGATCATGGCAGCTTCCACTGAAATTTCAAAAACAAAAAGCCTGAAGGGCCAGATGGAAATTTGGTTAAGGGGCAGAGACCCAAGTGTGGCAAAGCTTAGTGGAGTCACAGAAGTGGAGCAGCAGCTGGGACCTCTGAGAGGTAGAGCCATCAGCAGTTTGCAGTGCCAGCCTTGGAAAGAGGCAGACATCAGTATTTAGCCCGAGACAGCCACCATGTGGGCTGTGATCAGCAGAGCTGTGGGAGGGGCTTCCTGAGGCCTTGAGGGCTCACCTCAGTGCAGTACATACATGTTGGTGGTCTTTGAGCTTTGAAATTTAATGTCTGCACTGCTGGGTTTAAGTCTTTTTGGGCTGGATATTCCCTTCTACTTTGTTATTTCTTCCTACTGGAATAGGAATGTTTATCCCATCCCTGTATCTTGCAAGTAGATAACTTTTTTTAATATTTATTCATTTGCTTTTAGTTGTACACAATGAGTTTTTATGTGGTGCTGAGGATCAAACCCGGGCCACGCATGTGCTAGGCAAGCGCTCTACCGCTGAGCCACAACCCCAGCCCAGATAACTTGTTTTTTGATTTTATGGGTTCACATTTGGATGGACTTTCTGGATATTTGAGTGATGCTGGAATGAACTGAGATTTTGGAACTAGTTGGAATAGAATAATTGTATTTTTTCATATGAGAATGACACTGACCTTGAGGGGTAGGAGAAGAATGCTATGACTTGGATGTGGGCTTCTGTACCACTGTTCATATGTTGGAAGGTTGATGGAACTTTTAAGAGGAAGAACCTGGTGCAGGGTCCTTAGGTCACTGAGGATGCTGCCCTTGAAACAGATTAACATCGTTTTCATGGGATCTAGATTAGTGCCTGAGAGAGGGTTGTTATAAAAGAGTGAGACTGGCCCTTCTCCTCTCTCTGGCTTTCTTCCTCTTCTTGTGGTCTCTTTCTACTGTATGCTCTCCCATCATGATGCCATCTTTTATGCAGCCCTTAGCAGAGGGTGAACAAATAGGGCTACCAGATCTTGAACTTTCAGCTACAAAATCTATGGGATAAATAGCTATTTTTCTTTATACATTGTCCAGGCTTAAGTTATTTTGCTATAGCAATGGGAAACAGATTAATATAGGTGAGTAACTTGCATTTTTGACTTACAATATTTTCAAATTCTGATGTGTTTTTTTGGGGGGTACATAACCTATTGTAACTCAAGGAGTGTAGGGGTGTGTGTGTATGTGTGTGTGTACAGTGGTATACAGATATGTATAAATCTTTCTGCCTATCTATTGACATATACATATATATTTTTCTGCCTATTTGTTGATCTATCTCCCTATCTATCTACATAGATATTTAAAAATTTATTTTAGGGAATTCTCTCATACAGCTGTGGAGGCTGAAATGTCCTATAGATTGGAATCCAGGAAAGTGTTGATGTTGCAGTCTCAAGTTTAAAGACTGTCTAGAGGAAAATTTCATTCTTTCTAGGGATCTTAGGTTTTTCTTTTAAGACCACCAACTGACTTTATGATTCTTTCTGCTAATACCACTCTCCCCACCAATATGGAGGGTGATCTGCTTTATGATAATCACATCTAAAAAGAATTTTCATAGCAACATCTAGACTTGACTTTGACTAAAAACTGAGTCATGATTTAACCAAATTGACGCTTTAAAATTAACTGTCAAGAGTTCTGAAGCTACTCTAAGGCATCACATATTTTCCACTATGCTATTTCAGTAATACATATTTCTCTTCAAAATATGGATTCTTTAAACAATCTTAAACATGATTTATACTATTATCATGTGTAAGAAATTTTAAAATCCTGAATTATTTTTGTTTCAATTAGGATCCAAATAAAGCCCACACATTGCAATCACAGATATAACTAAAAGGCCTATTTTAGTTTATAGTTTCTTCCTTTTTTCTTTTTGTATTTCTTGAAATTTATCTGTTGCAGAAATCATTTTGTCTTGTAGAGTTTTTCATCATCATCTAGAGTTTGCTGATTGCATTCCCATGAGGTCATTTAATATGTTTCTCTGCCCTCATATTTCCTGAAAATTGGTAATTACATAGATAGGTTAGATCACACACAAATTCAATTTTCTCTGTAACAACACTTGAGTTACATCTTTTGGATTGTCTCTCTTTTGTATGTTGTTTTTTTAATTAACACTGCCTGGATTTATTATTTGTTTTAGGTTTATAAAATCTCATAATTCTATCATTTCTTCTCGAATTTGTTAGTTGAAGTACTATTATAAACAGAATTTTCTCCTCACTAGTCCTTTGGGTACAGTTCAAAGTAGTTCTTCCTATTTATTCCAGAGTTTCCCAAACCTTGGGGAGTCTGCTGATATGTTCTCCTGTTGCGAGGGGTGATGTCTACAAGCTTCCTATTGTAATAACCTACTTCTGCATTTTCATCTCAATGATTATTAAGCAACATTATGAGCATATCTGCATCATCTAGATGACCATCTTGTTTTCTTGGAGTTCAACCAATTGTCTCAGTCCTGGCATTTGCATTCATGTTGGGGTCATGATGGTGGCAAGAGGCAGTGCTTTAATTTTCAAGTTATTGAATAAAGAAGATGAGCTTCAGATGCCAGGTAATTTTTTGCGGGTTTTAATTTGAATAAAGAAAATTTGAGTTAATTTGGGACACACAATAATATACATATTCTGGACCAAAAAGAACATAGACTGTAGCAGTTGGTGCCTGCTATAGTTTAAATATCTGCTCCAAAATACTGACATTTAATTGCCTTTGTAACAGCATAGAGAGGCCGAACCTTTAAGAGGCAATTAGGCTATGCCCTCATGAATGATTAATGCCATTATTGTGAGGGGGTTAGGAACTGTGAGGGTGGGTTTGTTTTAAGTCCCCCTGGCCTCTTGTGAGTACCTGTATACCTTTCTGCCACATACGACATAGAGAGATGCCATCACAAGATGCCACCCCTGTTCTAGGACTGTGTGGCTCAGAACCATGAGTCCAATAAACTTCTGTTGCTTATAATCCACCCAATCTTACATATTCTGTTATAATAGCACAAAATAGACTGTTAGTGTCATGTTGTGAAAGGGAATTTATTTTAGCAAAATCTGTCTTCTGTTATAGTTGATTTGCATTAGTTTATTTGATTTGTGTTGGTCTTGCAGTTTTGTTTATAGTCTGTAAATTTGTATAGTTTTTCTTGTTGTCCAAATAAGTATTTATACTAGTTAAAGAAGTTTATAACAAAGGCAATTTAAATGAATATACTGGTGTGAGTTTATTTCTCCTTTTAAAAAGGTCTTCCCATGACTCAAGTTTAAGAAATGCTGCTTTATCCCATACATGCTGTCTCGTAGGCTCTTAGCCCCATTCAGCATCATTTGTCTTGTTAAGGAGTGGCCTCCGGATCAGGGTATTTGGAGTCTTAAGGTGTGTACCTAGAAACACTACCCAGAACACTCATAGAAAAAGCACTGTATTCAGGGCCCTCCTGCCAGCCCTGACATCATATCAGACCAGGGGATGTGAGGATCTGTCTTCCTATGTATTTTCCCTAGTGCCTTGTGAGGTATGATAAATGGAGAATCTTAGAGCATACCTATACATTAAGAGAACAACTTTCCAGAAAGACAAAAAGCAAATAAAAAATAAAACAAAACAAAATACACACAAAATGAAACAAGAGAACATAAATTTCCTGACATTAAGAGACTGAGAGACCAGAGATATTCTGTTGATTTTCTTTTTCTCTTCTTCTCCAATCAAAATTGCACAAGTAAGTGGGCTCTGTGGTACATACCTGTAATCCCAGTGACCCAGGAGGCTGAGGCAGAAGGATTGCAAGTTCAAAGCCAGCCTCAGCAACAGCAAGGTGCTAAGCAACTCAGTGAGATCCTATTTTTAAATAAATACAAAATAGGGCTGGGGATGTGGCTCAGTGGTTGGGTGCCCCCCAATTTCAATCCCTGGTACCATAAAAGAAAAGAAAGAAAAAGAAAAAAATGCACAGGATTAGTTATCACCACACTAGTTTCCAATTCTGCCTATTTTATTAAGTTTTTAAAAGCTATATTTGAAGGTGAATACACTTCTACTATTTGAGGGTAGACACAGAGCTTGATGCCCTATCTTCTAGCTATTTGAAAAACAGGAGGTGTTCTAAACCTTTACATGATGTTACCCTTGGGTAAATATCATTGGCAGTGATGACATCCAGTCCTAAATCCTTGGTCTCTTGGATGCTATAGTAAATTCTAGGTCCCTTTTACCTTTAGTAGTAACATTAAACCAAAACTTGAGTGATTTTTGTGTGAAAGTTTTGCATGAGAATTTTACAAACATCTTTCTGAAAAAAGTGCACATAATCTTGGTTGCACTTATTTTGATAGAATAATGAATAACCAAATTTGTTACACTTTTCTTTTTCCTAGGAGAAAAGAAAAAAAAATCTTTTGATGTTAAGACAATTTGACAAAAGAGCTCACAAGGAAAGATTTTGACCCTTGTTTTCTTCATTGGGGACGGGAGTGTGATTTTTGTCCCCCTCTGGAGGAGATTTATTAATAACTGACCATGTTTTTGGTTGTCACAATTGGTGGGGGTTTGGGGGGTTGATGAGGCCAGGGATACTGCTAAACATCCTATAATGCACAGAACAATGCCCCAGGAATTATCTGGTTTGAAATGTCAATAATGCTGCTGTTGAGAAATTCTGTCCTAGATCAGTGTTTCTCAAAGTTTAATGTGCACATGAATCACCTGGGAATCTGTTAATATGAAGATACTGATTTGATAGGTCTGGGGTGGGGCATGAGATTCTGTATTTCCAACAGGCTCCTAGTTGGTGTCAATACTGCTAGAACCAGGACTGCACTTTGAGTACCAGTGTTCTAGAATTCTTGTTTGTTGTGTGTCTTCTTACTTGAAAAGATAAGTTCTGTGAGAGCAGGGACCCTATCTACCTCATGTCTTATGGCTAGAATGGTAACTGGCACATTGTAGTTGTTTAATTAGTATTTTTTGAAAGCATAGATGGGTAGATAAGAGGAATGAGGAAATAAATGGAAAAGTGTCCAGGCAAGAGCACATTTTCCCACACCTACCTCTGAAGAATCTTAAAGGCATTTCTAAATAGAATTAGAATTTCTAATAGAAAGGAAATAGAATTCCCTTTGAACAAAGGCAGAAATTTGCAAAAAGCCTTTGCTAGATTATGAGAGCTGTGATCCAGAAATCACAAGTGAGATTAAAATGAAAGCAACAGGAAGCAGGGGGAGGGGAGAACTGGATGCTTGGGTGGCTTTTATGCTTATAAGTTCAGGAACTCAGAGTTTGATCTGATCCAGCCAGCAGTATCATTTACATCTCACTCTGGGCTCCACTGATTACCCTCTGTCATTCACCATTCTACACACAACAGAAATCCAAACCACACCAAGTTTTGAAATCTGATCTAGGAGTGCTATTATTTCTTCCCTATGTGGCTCCTTGCTCTTGAAGGGAATTTGCTTAGAACCCTTAACCTCTCTGCTGCCCTTCTGGAAATTCATTGTGTCAGGCAGAAGAGAAAGGGGAAAGAAGAGCAGGATGGCGGGGAGGTGGGTAAGGAGGAGTCAAGGCAGGCAAGGCCATGAGAACAGGGCTACAGGACATTCTCTGCAGATAGGGCAAGGATAGCCTGAGGTTCATCCCTGTGTGGTTGTTAACAGAGCTATTAGAGTAGCAACTTCCTGCAAGAAGTGATGCAAGTGAATGTGCCAACACTGTTGTTTCAGGTGTGGTGGCTCCATTTTGGATACATGTAAGTAAGCTACTTTGGGCCACTGGGTGCTTATGACTCTGCCCTGAATCAGAGTGAAATCTCTTTCTTTTCTGGGTTGAGAGTGGGTGGCATAATACTGCATTTGGGAGTTAGGTCTTCATAGAAGAAATTCATCAAGACTGATGAATGTTCTGTGTCTCTACTGGGAACTAAAAGGAATTCAGTTTGGCCGTAAGGTAAGGTTAAGAGAGAATGATAATTGTATGTCACTGGAATGGGTTACTGGATCACTTGGAGAAATCTGCCTTTCTGGACATCTTTAAATAGAAAAAATATATATGTATGTATATATATATATGTATATATATATATATATATATATATACATATATATGTATTACACACACACACACACATACACACATACACAATGGTTTAAGGGCTGTGTTACATCACTGCTTTGCTCAGAAACATTCATTTGCTTCTTATTGTTCATAAAATAACGCTCAAAGTTATTAACCTGGCATTCAAAGTCCTTTGTTATCTGGCTCTAAACGACCGTTTCAGGTTTGTTTATTTGTTTCAGAAAAATTTAAAACAAAACAAGTGAAATGTGAAGTAGGAATAGAGGGGAACTTCCACAACTAGATGCAGAACAGCTACACAAAACCTACAGATAACATCATACTTAGTGGTCAGAAACTAGATACTCCTCACTTAAGATTGGGAACAAGGCAAAGTTGTCCATGATCATCATTCCAATTGAACATTTTACTGAAAGTCCTAACTTATGCAACAAAACAAGAAAAGGAAATGGAAAGTTTACCTACTAGAAAGGAAGAAATAAAACTCACTTTGATAATTTATGACATAAATTATGACATAGAAAATCCCAAAGGATTTTTACATAGACAAAACATAGACAACAACAAAAGCCCTGGAATTAATAAGTGATTATTGCAAGGTTTTTGGACACAATATTAACATATAAAAGTCAAATGTTTTCTTGTATAACAGCAATGAACAAGTAGAGCTTGAAATTAAAAACATGCCATTTACATTAGATCTGAAGTGGAGAAATATTCCATATTTATGAATAGAAAGAGTCAATATTGTTAAGATGTCAGCTCTTCCCAACTTGATCTATGAATTCAGTGTGATCCCGAAGTCCCAGCAAATTACCCTGTGAATGTTGAGAAATTGATCCTAAAGTTCATATCGAAAGGCAAAAGACACAGAATAGCCACTCAATTTTGAAGAAGAAGAAAAACTGAATTAGGGTATTGACACTACCAAACTTTAAAACTTAGTTTAAAGTTGCCATGGTCCATATTGTAATGGTGAAGAATAATAAATAGATCAATGGAGCAGAATAGAGAGCCTAGAAATAGTTCCATGCAAATATAGACAGTCTAAATTTGTATAAAAGTGAGTCAGTAGCAAAAGGACAGTCTTTTCAACAGGTAAGCTAGAATGGCTACACACCCACTGTCTTAGTCAGGGTTCTCCAGAGAAATGGAGCCATAAGATATTTGTAGGTATAAAGAAGGAGATTTAATATAGGAATTAGTACATAATTATGAAGGGCAAGGAGTCCCCTGATATTCTGTCTGAAAGCTAGAGAATCAGGAAAGTTGGTGATCTAATTCAGTCTGAGCCAAAAAACTAAGAACTAGGGGCCTGCTGGTGTGAGCCTCAGAGTCCAAAAGCTGAAGAGGCAGTCCAAAAGCATGCATGGAAGTTGGATGTCTCATATTAAAAAGAGAATAAATTCACTTTTCCTCCATCTTTTTGTTCTATTTGGACCCTGAAGGGATTGAATGATACCCACAATCCCATCTTCTTAGTTATTAATTCAAATGCTAATCTTTTATGGAAATACCCTTATAGATAGCCACCAAAATATGTATTACCAGCTATCGGGCATCCTTTAGCCCAGTCATGTTGACACATAAAATTAACCATCACCCCCAAATGAAAAACAAAAATCTAGACATAAACCTTACATATTTCATAAAAATAAACTAAAAATCAATCATAGACGTAAATGTAAAATGCAAAACTGTAAAATCTCTAGAAGATAACAAAAGAAAATTAGGTGACCTTGGGTATGACAGTAAGTTTTAAAATATAAAGGGAACAATTTGTGAAAGAAACAATATATAGTTAAATCTTCCTTTAAAAAAGAATAAAAAACCTGTGAAAAGAACAAAGAGAAGTATTTGTGAAACATAAATCTGATAGAGGGCTTATACCTAAATATATTAAGAACTCTTGAAACTCAATAGTAAGAAGACATTCCAATTAAAAACTGAGCAAAAGATCTGAACATAAGTTTCACTAAATTGTACAGATGGTGGCCGGGGCGCGGTGGCGCACGCCTGTAATCCCAGCACTTTGGGAGGCTGAGGCAGGAGGATCGCGAGTTCAAAGCCAGCCTCAGCAATGGCGAGGCACTTAGCAACTCAGTGAGACCCTGTCTCTAATAAAAACACTAAAAAGGGCTGGGGATGTGGCCCAGTGGTCAAGTGCCCCTGAGTTCAATCCCCGGTACCACAAAAAAAAAAAAAAAAAAAATTGTATAGATGGTGTATCAACATATAAAAAGATGTTTGACCATTATAAGTCATCAGGGAATTATAAATTAAAACAATAATGGGATAGTAGTATATAATTATTAAAAATACTACAATCCAAAATACCGACAATATGAAATGATGGTGAGGATGTGAAGCAACAAGAACTCTCATTTATTGTTAGTGGGAATGCAAAATGGTATGGCTAATTTTGGAAGACAGTTTGGCAACTTCTTAACAAAGCTAAGCACAGTCCTGCTATATGATCCAAGTTTGTGCTCCTAGATATTTAATAAAATGATTCAAGAACTTATATTTGTACAAAAACCTGCGCATTAATGTTAACAGCAGCTTTACCACAATTGCCAAAACTTGGAAAGGACCTAGATGTTCTTTGGTAGATGAGTGGTTAAAGAAACTATGGATTGATTTGTGGATTGATTAAATTCAATATTTGAATTTTTGTGTTATGTTTAATATGATAACCTGGGAGCATAGGAAATGAAGAGATTTTAGGATTAAAGAAGTTTACAATCAAATACTCTTTGCTTAATAGATTAATGTGTAGAAGGATTAGTTGGAGAAAAGTCTCCTCTCCCAATCCCTAATTGCAAATTATTAATTTTTACTTAAGTAGATTAATCCAGGTAATAAATATATCCATCACCTCTAAAAATTTCCTTGTATCCTTTTGGATTTGTTTTGTTTTAATTTGTGGTTAGAACACAACATGAGATTTAATCTTTTAACAAAATTTTCAGTATACAATATCTTACTGTTAACTATGTATGATGTTGTATAGCTGATCTCTGAAACTTATCCTGTATAGCTGTAACTTTATATCCACTGAACAATGAATCTCCATATCTTCCTCCTCATACCACCTGGTAACCGCCTTTCTATTGTTTGCTTCTGTATTTAAAATACCTTCAAATAAAGTATTTTACATACTTTATATAAAGAAAAAAAATGAAACTATGGTACATCCATGGAATAAAATATTATTCAGTAATAAAAAGAAATAAGGTCTCAGGTGACAAGAAAACCTGGAGGGGACAATGCATATTTCTAAGTTAAAGGAGCTAGTCTGAAAAGGCTACACTGTATGATTCTAAATATGCCATTTTAGAAAAGACAAAACTATAGAGATATTTTAAAAAATCAGTGGTTAGTAGGAGTCCACAGGGAGGAAGGGATAAATAGAACGGAACACTGATTTTAAGGCATGATATAATGCAATTATGTTTATAAGGCATTACATATTTACCAAAACTCACAGAATTGAAAAACGCAAAGAATGAACCCTAATGTAAATTATAGATGTATCAACTTTGGCTCATCAGTAATAACAAATATACAATACTAATATAAGATTTTTTTTACTAATTAGGAAACTGCTTTCCAATGAGGCTGAACCATTTCTGTTCTCACCTGTTGTGTACAAGAATTCCTGTTGGTCCACATCCTTGTAAATACTTGGTATAGTTGTCTTTTTAAATCTAGCCATTATAGCGAGTGTGTATTGGTGTATATTATTTTATTTAGAGTTTCCCAAATGACCAATGATGTTGAGTATCTTTTCATGTGCTTATTTGCCATTTGTATATAAAAATTTTGAATTTTTATGTGGTCAAATTTCTCAGTCTTTTCTTTTATTTTTACTTTGCTTTTTGCATCTTGTTTTAAAACCTTATCCCAAAGTCATCAGAATATTTAAAACTTTTTGATTTTCACCATTAGGTCTTTAGTATGCCTGGAATTTAATTTTTAGTCTGGTGTAAAGTATGGATCTAGTTTAATTTTTATCCATGAGTAGAAACTCAATTTTTATCTCTGAGTAGTGATTTGTATTGTCATGTATGTCACTTACCAACTTCTATGTATATGGATTCTAATTGTATTTTCTATTTTTCCCTGCTTTTGTCAACGCAGTGTCACATGAGTTTATTCATGCTGCTATTTACAACTGGAATGCTTCTTTTTAGAGCCACCTTTCAAAATCCTACTTGTTACTCAAGGTTTACCTCAGAAGGCCTTTAAAGTCTTTCAGGATCCTGTCATATGCCTCTCTTCTTCCCTTGAATTAAGCGAAGGAGCTTAGCACACCTGTAACATTTTATTCCTTTCCTAAAAATATTAGCTTATCTCTTTAGTATCCTAGTCCCTAGTGTGAATTTCTCCTTTGCTTTACAAATTATAAGCCTCAGATATTTCTGTGGTATGCAAAATAATGATTCTATACCTTCCCCCATGTGCCAATTTCTGGAATTCATGAATATATTACCTTAACTGCCAAAAAGAATTTTGCAGATGTGTGATTAAGGGCTTTGAGATGGAGGGATTATCCTGGATTATCTGAGCAGGCTCAGTGTGATCACAGGGGTCCATAAAAAGTAGAAAAAACATTCAGCAGCTGCGTTCAGAGTCAGGGGAATATGTGACTAAGGAGGAAGGGTCAGAGACATGGAAATTTATTGACTTTGGATATGGAAGAAGGGGGGCTATAAGTCAAGGAATGGAGAAGGCATCTAAAAGCTGGCAAAGGGAAGGAAATGGATTCTCCCTTGAAGCCTCTTGAAAATAATGTAGTTGCAGCTTTGATGGGCCAACACCTTGATTCTAGTGACAGGAATGTTGAGCAGCTTTTGTGGACACCCTGATAGCCTAGTGAGAGGTGCCAAATTTCTAACCTATTGGAACTGTAAGATAATAAATCTGTTTTGTTTTAATTTACTAAATTTGTAGTAATTAGTTATAATAACAATAGAAAACTAGTGTATTTGGTTACCAGGGAGCCCCCTGTTACTTGAAGCAGATCTTTAGATGCACATGAAGTACTCAATGATTTCGTGGACTTGAATTGAGTTATAAAGTAGCATGAAGTTGGGAATTACCGAATGAATTATTTAGGTTCTTTTCACATTACTAATGATTAGCCTGGTGCTCATTGTCAGATTGCTAGTATGCAGACCTTTGTCAACTACAGCAAATGAAGTCATTGCAGACTACTCAGCCCAGCGGTCCTTGTTGTTAGCCCTGTGCTCTCTGCCTTTTCCTATAGTGGTGGTAAACAAATACTAGCTATATGCAAAGCATTACCTCCTTTACAAATGCTGACAGCTTAAAGTGCAAAGCTTTACCTACTGTACGTGTACAGACAGCTCAATGGTGAAAGGCCCAGGAGGTATTTTTTTCCTATGATATGTAACCTATTCAAATGTAATTGATTGAGATTGTTTGATGGGGTTATTGGAAAATCTTTTCCAGCCGTTGCCCTTCTGGTGGGGTGAGGGAATAGTGTGGGATTTGAAATCAATAAATGAGGACTTTGTAATCCTGACCCTGATCTTTACTATCTCTGTGCCAAGAGCAAGTTATTGTCTTAGTTAATTTTTCTGCTACTATAAAATACCAAGAACTGGGTTTATAAAGAAAAGAAATTTATATCTCACAGTTCTGGAGGTTGGGAAGTCCAATATCAAGGTGCCAGCATCTGGCGAGGGCCTTCTTGCCAGCCAACATGATGAAAAGCATCCTGTGGCCAATAAGTAGGAGAAATAGGAAGCCAAGCAAGGCCAAATTTCTTTTATAACCACCTCCTCTCTCTGTAAGTGACCCAATCCTGTGATGATGGCCTAAATCCACCATGAGAGTGGAGTCCTCGTTACCTAATCGCCTCTTAACCATTACAGTGACAATTAAATTTCAACCTGAGTTTTGGAGGAGTCATTAAACCATAGCAATCACCAAATCCCTTGGATCCTTTTGGGTTTCCTCACAAGAGCACACTCTTCAAATGTCTGTGGAGCTAATAATACTTCCTTGGGTTATCTCAAAGATAAAGCAAACAGATGAATGCGAAGTTATTAGCAGGCAGTTGGCGTTCATTGAATGTGAACTTCCTTCACGTTGCAGGTGCATTGTTACTAACAGAAATAGTCCAGGCTTCTATTTACTTTGAAGAGTTGGTTACAGGGAGGTGATGCAACTTGACATTTGTTCTTACTTTTTATTTGTTGGTTTTATTTTTTAAGACACAAGTCTTTAGATCGTCTTACGTTGTTTTTTATGTTCAAGTTTAGAGCTCTGTTCGTCATTTTATATGTTTGGTTAAAAGGAGACTGTGCCATGAACGGTTTTGGTTATTGAAAGACAGAGAGGTTGGCGATAGGAACAAGAAAAAGAGATATAAAAGAGATCCAAATAGATACAATAAAATAAAGCTGCAGCTCCTAAAATGGCTATTCTTCTAACACAGCCAGATTATCATTCTGGTACACATGAAATTTACAGGAGACAGATGGTGTTTGGGGTATGGTGATGGGAAATCATATTTAAATCCATGTGTTGGTCCTACTCTGCTTGTCTCCGCATACCATAAACCTAAAAACTCAAGAAAATAAAAGTCGGGCCAGTGCTTATTAAAAATGCAGACCCCTAGGTTTTTCCCTGCTGATACATTCACTAGACCTGAGGTGGGGCCTAAGAATAAGCATATTATTAACCTCTCCAGCTATTTTTGATGTTGGTTGTCTCCTAGACCCATGTTCTAGAGACATGGAGGCCCAAGCAGCGGCTCATCATTAGCCATTTTTATTTAAAATTTTATTTACTTTTAATTTAATTTAATTTGTTGTACATGCTTTTAGAGTGAAATTCCTTTCATATTACATATAAAGAGCACAGTTTTCCAAGTCCTTGGTTTTACACAAAGTATTTTCATACGATTTGAGCTTTTATACATGCACTTAGTATATTGATGTCCAACTCTTTCTGCCATTATTTCTATTCCCTTGCCCCCTCCCCTCCTCTCCCTCCCCTTTGTTTTATTTAACATTCCTTCATTCCTCTCATCCCCCCTCCCTTGCCACTATAATTCAGTATCATCATAGCAAAGGAATCAATTGACCTTTGGTTTTCTGGGATTGTCTGACTTCACTTAGCATTATTTTCTCCAACTCCATCCATTTACCTGCAAATGCCATGATTTTATTCTCTTTTAGAGCTGAGTAACGTTCCATTGTGTATATATTCCAAAGTTTCCCTATCCATTCATCTATTGATGGGCATCGGGGATGTTTCCACAATGTAGCTATTGTGAATTGTGTGACTGTAAACACTGATGTGGCTGTGTCCCTGTAGTAAGCTGTTTTTAAGTCCTTTAGGTATAGACGGAGGAGTGGGATAGCTTGATCCATTCCAAGTTTTCCTAGGAATCTCCATACTGCTTTCCAGATTGGCTGCACCAATTTGCAACCCCACCAGCAATGAATGAGTGTGCCCTTTTCCCCACAACCTCGCCAACATTTATTCTTTGTGTTTTTGATAGCTGCCATTCTGACTGGCGTGAGATGAAATCTTAGATTAGTTTTGATTTGCATTTCTGTAATTGCTAGAGATGTTGAACATTTTTTCATATATTTGTTGATTGATTGTATATCATCTTCTGAGATCAGCCATTTATTGAGTGGTAAGTAGGTGCAAAGTATTGTGGGTAACATAACCCTTGCTTGCTATGCAGACAGAATAGCAGCTTCTGGTTCTCCAGGTTAGGGTCAGGTTCTTGCTTTTTCCTCGTTCCCATTTCTCTCTGCACAAGTTTCACACTAGTCTAGAATAATTTATGTACATACCTCTCTAGTAGATTATATATTCCTTGAAAGCAGTTGTTTTTATTTCTACAAGTATGTGCCTACAAGGCAGTTGGTATTTGCTGCATGTCAAATTGGTGTATGTACAAGAGTGAATGGACAAAGTCAGGTAAGAGTTCTGAGAGGGAAAAGAAGGGAAGATTATATGCAGAATATCAGGAACTGAGCATTTGAGACCCTGTCTGGCACTATGAAATTTCCCAACAACCTTTTCAGCTATTAAATATTTTAAATTAAGATAAATGTTACTTAATGTGTGCATACTGCAGAGAAGTATATATTACCTTTATTTTCCCCAAAGAATCATAGCAAGATTAAGCAGACTAAACAAGATTGCTCAATAATATTTGGAAAGCTCAGGGTTTGATTCCAGGATGGAATGAGGTTGCTGTTAGAATTTACTATGTGAGCCACTTCAATGTTTATAGCAGCACAATTCACAATAGCTAGGTTATGGAACCAACCTAGATGCCCCTCAGTAGATGAGTGGATAAAGAAAATATGGTATATATACAAAATGGAATTTTACTCAGCAATAAGAGAGAATAAAATAATGGCATTTGCAGGTAAATGGATGAAGTTGGAGAATATAATGCTAAGTGAAATTAGTCAATCTCAAAAATCCAAGTACCGAATGTTTTCTCTGATATAAGGAGGCTGGTTCACAGAGTTGTTGGAAGGGGTACATAGGATCAGAGGAACACTAAAATGGTCAACGGAAAGGGAGGGGAGGGAGGGAGTAAGGGGGGGTTGGAAAAAAATTGGTGGTTGAATGAGATGGATATCATTATCCTAAATGCATGATTGAAGATCTGAATGGTACTTATATACTTTGTATACAAGCAGTTGTATGTAAAAAGATACTATACTTGTGCATGTTGAATAAGTAAATAAATAATAAAAAAATTTTAAAAAAAAGAATTTACTATGTGATTCTTCCTATTCTCTTTTAAAAATATATTCCATAAGATTTGTTTATTTTAAAATGTTGTTTTTAATTGACAAATAATCGGATGCATTTATGGGGTACAGTGTGATGTTTTGATACAGGTATACATAGTGTAATAATAATTAAATTATGGTATAGCATATATTCATCACCTCATACGTTTGTCATCCTCTTCTAGCTATTTTGAAATATATAGTATTGTTAAATTTAATCCCCCTACTGTGTAGAACACCAGAATTTCTTCTTCCTAACTGCAACTTTGTACTCATTGATCAATCTCTGCCCTGCCCTCTTCTTCCCTCCCTTCCTCACTGCTGGTAACCACTATTCCACTCTCTACTTCTATAAGATCAACTTCTTTGGATTCCACATGTGTGTGAGCTCATATGGCATTTTTCTTTCTATGTCTAGCTTATTTCACTTATCATAATGTTCTCCAGGTTCATCCACGCTGCTAATGCCAGGATTTCTTCCATTTTACAGTGCAATAGTATTTCACGGTGCATACATACCACATTTTCTCTATCCAGTCATCTGTTGATGGGTACTTAGGTTGATTCCATGTCTTGGCTATTGTAAACAGTGCTGCCATAAAAATGAGAGTGCAGATATCTCTTTGATATGCTGATTTCACTTCCTTTGGTTATATGCTAAGAAGTGGGATTACTGGCATTCTGCTGTGATGTATAACTAATTAGAACAAATTAAAAATTAAAAAAAAAGAACTGAGATTACTGGGTCATATAGTATTTCTATTTTTAATTTTTTGAGGATCCTCCATGTGGTTTTTCTTAATTACTACATTAATTTACCTCCTCACCAACAGTGGATAGGAGTTCCCCTTTCTCTACATCCATGCTTGCATTTGTTATTTTTAAACATTTTTTTGATAATAGACATTCTAATTAGGGCAAAGCAATATTTTGGATAAGAACACATCAGTAGAGGGAACAAAAAGACAAAAGTAAACAAATAAGATTTAATAAGGTAAAAAACTTCTGCACAGCAAAGGAAACAACAGTGTGAAGAGAAAACCTATAGAATGGGAGAAAATATTTGCAAGTGACATATCTGAAAACAGGTTAATATCCAAATTGTGTAAGGAACACAAACAGCTCAGCAGGAGAAAATGCTAAGTAATCTGATTAAAAATTAGGAAAAAGACATTTCTCAATAGAAGACAACAGTTATATGAAAAAATGCTCAATGTCATTGCTCATCAGGGAAATGCAAATCAAAACCTGTTCTTTTTATTAATCAAATAAGATTTCTGCATCTTGGCAGTATCACCTTGAAGAGACACTCATCTTCTTACCTTTGGGGCTACTGGGTGGGGCAGAGCTGAGAGTAATTGAGAAACCCTCTTGCAGAGCAAAGCTCTCACTCCTGTGTTCCTACTTCACTCAGGCCACTCTCCAATGTTGTGGTGCTGCCTGTTCGCTGTCCCTTGGTCACTGTGGGTTCCTCATTCCCTACACTGTTTTAGAACTACCTCATCTATGCCCATCTCAGATGAAGATTCTCCCCATGTTAGGTGTGCCAGTCACCTCCACAACTCTCACAAAACTTGTAACTAACATGCTAGTAAGGGACATATTTTTCTTTTTCTGGTTTCCTCAATATATTACAAGCTTTGTGTATAAGTAGGGGCCATGTTTATTCTCTAATGCTGACTTGAGCCCTGAGTTGCTACTGTGCAATGCAGGCGCTGATTGGGTGGTTTCCAAATGCTTTGAGCTATATCGTTGAGTTATAGCAGTTTGTTCCATTAAATTTTCTTATTCCTGTGACTTCAGCTTTGACTATGACTCAACCTTGACACCTGTGGCAACTTCTTTTTTGAGGCGCTGCATGTTAGGAACTGGTTTATTGTCTCAGGACTTATGGAACGTGATCAATTGTTATTGCTCCTATAAACATTCCATCTGTCTTCTGTCTATGTGTTCTATTGGCTTTGGTTCTCGGAGCTGACTGAGGCTCGTGGCCTGGGAGGCAGGATAGCAAGGTGAGTCTTACCTGGAACTAGTCTGTGGCACAATGATTGGACAGGGAGGCAGCATGTTCAAAAGGGCGTGTTCCCTGAATTTAAATGCATTGTGACATAGTTTGAAGATTTAGCCTCAAAGTAGGAGGAGGTGGCAGTTTTAGATTTAGGGCCAGTCAGTATCTGTCTTTCCCTTTGGAGTCTGGAACCATTGTAAATTCTTGAAAGAAGAGAATTGAGTTGGACTTGATATTGAGGAGAGTGTGAAGGTAAGGACAATTTAACAAAAAAAAAATTCTTTCAAGACAGTTCAAATTAGGGAAAGTGCTGGTGTGGAAAACTGGAGAATCAATAAATTTTAAAGCTGTGTCTGCTTATATACACTTTACTATGACTGAAGCAAAGTGTAAAATGAAGTTCAAGTTTGTTTATCATTACTATGTGTCTTAAAATATGAGTCACTGATTAAGACTTAGATATACGTTTTTGGGGGTAGTGGCTTAATATGAAATTCTAATTTAAGTTTTTTTCTCATTACAATGTTCATCTTATATTGAAGTATCTGTTTGATTGAGATTCTACCAAAAAAGTTGTTGAACCTATTTCTCTGGACTGTTTTGAATTATATCCTCTTTTTGTGTATAGGCCTGGTCTGTGGTTTGTGTGGCTATAACACCTGGGAATTAACATGTAACACTTGATTTAGATCTTGGAATCTGCCCAATATTATCTCTAAGTTCTAGAGTTTAAAAATATTTATTTTCTGAGTAGGGAGGGAGTGTGTGTGTGTGTGTGTGTGTGTGTGTGTGTATGTATGTGTGTGTGAATGGAGGGGAGGGAGAGAAAGGGAGAGGAACATGGGTGGTCAGCAAAGGGGTCAATGGGGATATTAGGAATTTTTTTTCTTGTCTTCACTCCAGAGGATGATGTTTGGTATCATAGGAGGGACAGGTTTCTTTGGATGTGGGAGAAGTGTGATTCTTCAGATGAGCCACAACTAGAGGATCATCATATTAAGCCACTACCCCCCAAAAAGTATATCTAAGTCTTAATCAGTGACTCATATTTTAAGACACATTGTAAAGATAAACAAACTTGAACTTCATTTTACAATTTGCTTCAGTCACAGTAAAGTGATTGAATGAATCTTTCAGGTGGAATCAGGTAGAAAGGGTCCTGAAGAAGGGCCTTTCTGTCTCCTACCCTTAGTGTTTCTCTCAGGGTTTCTGCTGGCTGCTTGGAAGTAGGTTCTGCTTTGTAGGTAGAAAGAAATTGTGTTTTGTTTTCAAAGGAGAATGTACCTACAGTGGATTTAGATCTTGTCAACCTTTCCTACTGTACTTAGTTTTTTTAAATACCTTTATTTTGTTTATTTTTATGTGGTGCTGAGGTTTGAACCCAGGGCCTCACATGTGCTAGGCAAGCACTCTACTGATGAGCGACAGCCCCAGCCCTGTACTTAGTTTTTACAAATACTAAGATGCACCTGTAATTGATAGTAAACAGGGAACAAGGTTGATGGGCAGTGGTTTCCAAAAGGGAAGAGTGAAGTGATGTTTGAAGAAGTCCTATAACTCAAGTAGGAAGGATTCATTCTTTTCCCTACCCAGATCACTTCACAGCTTTCTTTAAAAACTGTCAGCCACTTCCCATGGCCTCCTTATTACATTCCAGTGGGCGTGCTGACAGATGTTGGTCCTTTCAGTCTGTGGGGCAGCCGGTGTCTAGATGGTCATGGAGTTGGGAAGGGAGGACTGTCTGACATAGAGCCGCACATTCAGCAAGAGTCCTGGTTTCCTGCTTTCTGTGACATAGGTGGTAGGTTTTACTTGAATGTTAAAAATGTTTATTAGGTAATTCTAAACATTTAAAGGCAACAGTTTTTATAACCCTGTTTGGCATTTTCTTTCATTTTTTAATTTACTGGGGGGCCTTGGGGGAAAAAATGTGATTCAGTCCTCTAACTTCACAGGGTCCCCAATTACTGGCTATATAGACTCTCACAATTCAGTCATAGAGGCTAATGAGGAGGACTGATCTTCTATAACTAATCACACAAAGAATCCATTAAAGTGAGGGCTGGTTTCCTGAGAAGGTATAATAGGGCCCATTCTGTTTGGGCCATCAGGGAGGATTTCCTCAAGCATATGAAATTAAAGGGATTAGAGGAAGTCAGCTAAATTTGGGGCAAGGAAGAATTAATGTAGGCCATCAAGGTAATAAGTCTCATGACTAATTAGTTTTTAGGGAAATAGCCTGACTCTGGGAAGATTTTCATATTTTGGTTTTGGGTAAGTGCATGGAGGCAGTGTTGTCAATCAAAATAAGTTACTGGCAGAGAGTTCCTTTCTGGTAGTGGGTGGGTAAATAAGACGATTAGTTCAATCTGGGGTATGTTGAGTTATGAGATGGCCTTTGGGACATCAGAGTAGATGTTGTGTAAATAAATGATCTTGTATTATAAGAGCAGAGTTACTCATGTTCATTTAGAACTTTATAGTCTATAATACTATCAAGGTTCAATGGGAACTAGAAAGATAGATTTATAGTCCCTGCTTACAATGAGTGTATTCTCTAATTACAATAAAGAAGATCACCACAGAAGATCCCAGTAATGCTCTAAGGCAATAGCAGATGAAATGTTATAGGCAGCACTTGAATGATTGTCAGAAGAAATGTTGGGAAGCTTTATGCTTTCCTGTATTAGTGCCTGAGTAGAATTGTTCATTTTGTATGTATTACCTTTGTTTTTCTCTGGTAGTTTGAGGTGGGGTTAGTACTATATGTTATTTGCTTTGGAGTAGCTCATTTTAATTTTATGAGGTGGGTTCTCCTATTTATCCCCTTTTACAGAAGAAGAAACTGAGGCACTAAAGAGGTTAATTAATTTGACAAAAAAAAAATGTATCGGTATTTGAATTTACTCAGTCTGAATCTAAAACCTCTGCCTCTCATTTTTCATACTATTCTTTTTACTAAATATATCCCCTGTCATTTAAGTTATTTGAAAATGGTACTTTAGGAACTGCATGATTTATTTTTTATGCTAATTTTTTACATATATGTTGTTTTAATTTGGTTATTATATTTCCAAGTGTATCTGCGGGATCAATTCCTACAAGTGTTTCCTATACTAAGGAAAATGTTTAAGGCCCTCCCTTTGAATCATTTAAAATGCGGTTCTGGAAAAGTTAAAAAAGCACATTTTTCAATTCCACAGGGAAGTAGTTTTCAATCTCATATTGTTGCCTAGACTAAAATAAACAGGTGCATTCAGTAATACTATGGTAAAAATGGTGATTAGGATAATGAATCAGAGACTGTTAGAAAAGGAACTCCAAATAGCCTTGCGGTTCACCTCCTCTGTTTATTGAGAACTGAGGCCTCAGGGAAGTTAAGTAACATGCCTCAAACCACAGCAAATGCTTCAGAACAAACATCTGTTCTTAGCACTACGTGGTGTGTAGAGTCTGATTCTTGGATGGCTTGGATGATTCAAGGGTGCACTGCAATGAGCAACTGGGGTCTTGGTTGGAGATTTGAGATTTGTAGTGGATCAGTGTAGGAGCCCTGTTTGGGGAGATGGCTTGAATTGTGGTTGACTATGGGCCACGAAGATTTGGGCATTGTCGCCTTCCGTAGTCTCACGGGACTTGGCCCGGGATCTCGAGTGACTTGGCCGAGATTGCTGATCGGGTCAGCGCCATTTTGGTGGTGTGTGCGGCGCGTGTTAGTCGTTGTTAGAGCCAGAGAGAAAAGTTATCAGAATAAAAAGCTGTTTGTCTCCAGTTTGCCTCTAAACTTCTTCCCGCGGCTTCGTTGCTCCAAGCGGCCATCGCTTCAGGCAACAACAGATCAGATTCATGGTTTTCCTCAAAGCTTCCCATTATGTCAGAGGGTTGTGGAAAAAAGTGCCAGGGGGTTGTCTCTTCATGATTTTGTTGATAGTACAATATGTTTGTTTGAACAAAGGGCTGCTTCCATAATTAAAAATGCACATAATTCAAGACTGGTTTTCTGTAGCACTAATCAAATATAAAGACTATTTCTGTTTATCAGTTAGAGGTGACAATACTATAAACAAAATTCAGCATACATCTGGCCAGGCAGAGCTAAGCTGTTTTAAAAATAAACCTCAAAGTTTCCATGGCTTAGCACAATGAAAACACTGCTTTTTGCAAAATCTGGAGAAGGTTGATTGCCCATTCTCTGTGTTGCACAAGTGCCATGCCATGGTGCCAAGGGAAGGGAAGAGAAAGAGAAATCACATAGACTTTACTGACACGGCAAGTGACGTGCACCAATTCCATCCTCAGTCCAGTAGCCAGAACAAAAACCAAGGTTCCAATCCAACTGGAGCAGAGGCTGAGAAAGTGTGGGAGGAGCACAGCAATCTCTAGTAGACATTGGGTGGTCTTCTTCACACACTGGATTCTTGATATTTTGAGACCTTGAATATTTTTTTAAAAAGGTAGGTAGTTTCATATCATTTCAAATTTTAAACAAAAAGTCCATAGTTTCATATTACTTTCCTTTAAATATGCTTAAAGGACTGTATGGAGAAGTTCATACTAACTTTTTAAGAAATCCTTTTGAACTTTATATTAAAAAAAACAACATTTGCTTAATAGTTGTGAGATCTGGGCAAGTCATTTAACTTCTCTAAACCTGTATCTCAACTGAAAATGGTATAACTCCTCATTTGTGAGTGTGTCTCAAAAAGTAAGCCGGGTGCGGTGACGCATGCCTGTAATTCCAGCACTTGGGAGGCTGAGGCAGGAGGATTGCGAGTTTAAAGCCAGCCTCAGCAATGGCGAGGCACTTGGCAACTCAGTGAGACCCTGTCTCTAATAAAATACAAAAAAGGGCTGGGGATGTGGCCCAGTGCTCGAGTGCCCCTGAGTTCAATCCCCGGTACCACCAAAAAAAAAAAAAAAAAAAAGTAAGTTTGATATGGTATGTAAAACACTTAACATGGTGTCTAAAATACATGGTAACTGTTCTTAGTGAATGAAGATATTTATTTTCTTTTATTGGTATTGTTGTCATTGTAGTGGCTCTACCATGCACCCACGATCTTCAGAAGTCATTATACGCTATGGGAACAAAAGATGTTTTGGCCAGGTTCCAGAAATGAAATGTCTATCTTCAGGATGTTTTTTTATCTTTGTAGGTCATGGGGAATTTCACAGGTCATGCCCTCCCTGGAACCTTCTTCTTTGTCATGGGTCTTTGGTGGAGTACAAAGACTATTCTGAAGTATGTCTGCAAAAAGCACAAGCGGACCTGCTACCTTAGTTCCAAAGCATTATTCCATCGAGTAGAAATTTTGGAGGGAGTTGTAATAGTTGCCATGGCTTTAACTGGTGAGTGGACCATTTCTGTGTTCTATTTTCTCCTTCTGGGTATTTTCACATGCAGAGAGAAGCAAAATTAAGAAATCACTAAAATGAATTTGTATTAAAAAAAAATCTCAATACATATTCTGAGTATAGTGTCTATCTTATATAATTTTCTAGGTAGGTGATACTTCATGTTCATACAAAGCCCTATTCCTTAATGAATTAGCCAGAGTAGTTAATTTGCTTATCCAGTCAAGGTGAATTGCCCTTATAGAATGGATTGGAACCTCTGAAGTAATTGTTATGAATTGTTCAGATTCCTGAAAAAGAAAAAGTTCTAACAGGAACCGTTTTGCAAATGATACCAAAATAATCAAGTGATCGTGGGAAAATTTCAGCAATAAATTGTTGCCAGTAGGCCTATAGAGAGGGGTCAGGGCTGAGGAAGACCTTGCTTCACACATTCATCCTTTTTTCTGATTTTCTGAATTAGAGAAGGTTAAGGCGGGTAGTTTCTTAGGACCTCCCATTGCCTGTGAGGATTCTGTGAAACAGAATCTGTGTTTCTAGAGTTCCACAGCAGTCTCTCCTCTGTAAAAGGTAAAGCCTCCCATTTTCCCATTAGATTTTTTTCGTGATTTATTCACGACACCAGGTATTTGCTATGGCCATCAAATTGAAGTGCAACTATTTCCAAAAAGAGGAATTTCCCTGTCAAGTTCTATAGATTAACAAATAAAGCAGCATCGCTGAGAAAGTTAAACTTATGCATAACTGACTTAGATCATACTCTGTATCTGTCTGGGCCTTCTCAGTTATCCTTAATTAGGAAAAAAGCTGAATTCTTTAGCATTTTTATTGGGGATCAAGGACAACTCCCTACTTTGTGGCAGCTACCCAAAGATTCAGTATCCAGGAAGGAAGTAATTAGCCTTTATAATACTGACCTTGAAAATCCAAACTCCCAAATCATTCAGGACTTACTTTAGTCATTAGACTGAAATAGGTAGTTGAACTAAAATCATTAACATTGAAGACCTGAAATAGCTATTTGATTCATATGGTTTTCTTTTATGAAAATTAGTCCAAATCAGCATTTGAACCTCTAAAATAAGGGTAAAACATCAGTGCTAGGCTGTTAGGATACAGCTCTGAGAGAGAAAAATTAATGTTGTTAAGAAGTCAGTAGATTGGAATAGTTATTGCACACATCCTCTTGCATCTTCTTGCATGCTGGGGAAAATCATGGAGAGGGTTGCTAACACTGCTGTGTTCCTCTCTCTGTAGGCATGGCTGGGGAACAGTTTATCCCTGGAGGGCCCTACCTGACCTTATATAAAGAAGGCCAGTGGAACCAACTCCTTGGCTGGCATCACTTCACCATGTATTTCTTCTTTGGGCTGCTGGGTGTGGCCAACATCTTATGTTTCACCATCGGTTCACTTCCAGTCTCCTTAACCAAGTTAATGTTGTCAAATGCCTTATTTGTGGAGGGTAAGTATGGGTGGTTATTTTTCTGTCCTTTTCTCTATTAGTGGGCGTTTGTGTGGCCCTTTATAATGATGTATCTTTGCTGTCTTGTTGCAGCTGTGATTGGTGGGGCTGTAATGAGATATTTGGTGTCCTACGTAGGGTACCAAAGACCTTCCCTCCTGACCTGCTTAGTAGAATTGGGCAAGCACAGTCGTTCAAATGTGCTTTATTCACATTTCACATCTGTCTTAAAAGAATCACCTGTAATGGTTCCTTATTACCTGGTTGTCCTGGAGATTATTTTTATTTCCACTTTTACCAGTGAAAACTGAATTCAGAGTCATAGTACATGAATATCCCCAAATGGGACAATCACTCAAAGCAGAAAGGCTTCCACTGTCTACTAATCAGCTTTAAAAATACTGATGAAGTAAACCTCTGCCCAATTATGATAAGCAAAATTGAAAAAATTCAGTAACATAAGAATTTGAGGGCCTAATTTTGAGAGGTTCATGAAAAATAATAGGCTTTGTTCAGTTGTTTTCCCAGTTTCCTGTGTGTGAGAGAGGGGTTGGAGGGGTGAAAGCAAGTATTTACTGATTTATTTTCATGTATTAAATATAAAAGAAATAAATTGATTATGGAACTACAAAAGCCCCAGATGATCAGGAGGCAGCCACTCCTTAACTGCCCTGCTATCCTCCCACATCTGAAGATAAGAACTGATGCCTAGTCCTTGAGAACAGAGCTGAATGTAGGATGGGTGCCAACAACCAGGAGTGCAATTCTTGTTCTTCTCCAGGTGTTACAACATTTTGAACGAACATTTTTTCCACTTTATCTAAAGTGAACTGATTAGGATGAAGCTGGAATCTGTCCATGTAATTAAGACAAAACAAAACAAAACAAAATACAGTTATAGAAACTTGTCATACCTGGAAGGTCCACCCTTGTGATTTATGGATGTTGTGATTTCCTCCCTGAGCTGGTTCCTCAGAGCAAGGCTTCAGCTTCAGCCCTCTCTTCTCTATAGTCACCTTAATTACAGCTCTCTGCCCTGTCATATTTATTATTCATCATCTTGTGGAGACGGTGCTTTGAAATATAGTTAGTGGAGAATGTCATGGTGTGTTAGAGGACAGGATAAACGTTGGGGAAGGGAAAATATTAGATTCTGAGGAGGCAGCGATGACTCCAAAAATGCAAGAATGCATTCCGGCGAGCAGCAGTGGGGACATGCTTTTTTGGACAATTGTGTGCATCTAGAAACTTCAATGGGCAGAGAGAGGGAGTGAGACAAGCACTGGTCTCATTGATAAAGACAAACTGTTTTCCCCCCTCTATTAGCTTTTATCTTCTACAACCACACTCATGGCCGAGAAATGCTGGACATCTTTGTGCACCAACTGCTGTTCTTGGTCATCTTTTTGACAGCACTGGTGGCCTTCATGGAGTTCCTCATACGGAACAATGTACTTCTGGAACTCCTGCGGTCAAGCCTCATCTTGCTACAGGGGAGCTGGTTCTGGCAGGTGAGTAGGGGTCTCCAGCTAACCTACCTATCATTTCTGCCTATAGCTTCTGTTCTTATTTGATGGGGCAATTTGCTCTAGGCTCCAGAAACTTCCCTCTCGTGTATTATCTGTAGTGAGAATGTGGGCCTCTGAGAGGAGATGTTCTTCGAACATTCAGTGTCTCTGTTGTGGTCATTGTCAGAGCAACTGGGCAGGAATCTGGGTGTGTAATTCTTTGTCACACACCTGAATATGTGAGTACTCTGACCTGATGCTGTTAGTCAGAAGCAGATCATGATGCTAAAACTACTAAGCCTAATGGGTAGTAAGCTTGAGAAATACATGGGAGGCAGGAAAGAGGAAGCTAATATTTATTGAGAAACAACTATATGTTGGCCATGGTGCTGGATTTTTATGCACACATGATTTTATTCTGTCTTTACAACAATCTGGAAGTTAGGTATTATCATTTCTAATTTACTGATAGGAAGATTTAGAGAGACTAAAGTTACTTTCTCAAGCTCACACTATAAAGGAGTGAGGATCTGAATCTGGACTTGTCTGACAACAACAAATCCCAGGCTCTTTCCACTTTAGGATGTCAACTCTGTAATCATGGTGTGTTGTTGAAAGTATAAATTCAGGTCAGTGGATAGATATTTTGTGGAGTCTCATAAATCATTATCTAATACACAAATGTAGATGTAAAGAAAGTCTGGGATGGAAGAAGAATGTGGTTTAATTAGGGAAACCTTCTTAGAAGAGATGTTTAGAGTTACCAGAGAGCAGGGACTTGGCATGGTGAAGTTATTTCAGAGATCTGTATGTCACTTGACAAATAGTCATTGTCATGTGATATACAGACAATAGAAAGCATTGGGAGGTGAGGAAAGGAGAATTATGATTCAAAACAGGGTAGAAAAGATGTGACATTTAAATATGTCAGGGAGGGGTTGGGTTTGTAGCTCAGTGGTAGAGTGCCTACCTAGCATGTGTGAGGCACTGGGTTCAAGCCTCAGCACCACATTTAAATAAATAAATAAATAAAGGTGTTGAGTGCATCTACAACTAAAAAAAATTCGAAAATAAATAAATATGTCAGGGAGTAGAAAGGCTGTTGGAGCAGAGACTGGTAAGGAGGGGATAGATTAATGGGTCATTTTGAAAAAATATTACAGAAAAAAAATGACAAATACCCTATAATATGATGAAGGTAATAACTGGTAACTTTAACCAGCTTTTATACAGAAGCTATGTGTTAGATTATTTAAGAACTAAGGCTCTTAAATATAAGCTGTGTGTTAGTTGTCCAGCGGAAACACTCATTGAACAAATAGAATGTTATACAAAACATTTTTTTAAAGAGATAATTTCTGCTGAAGACGACACAATGAGTTTATGACCCAGTGTTTCTTATCTGCTTTAGACATAGAGACAATGACAGATAAAATATCTGTAAATCTTAGAAAATAAAAAGAAAAATTTTTTAAAGAAATAAAAATAAATAAGAAAATAACAAACATTAAACTACAGTTAAGTCAAACAAACAAACACAGGGAAAGAATCTTGTGGGCCAAATGCAGAACAGAAATGCACAGCAGGAATAGAGCTGAACGATAGGCTTGTTGGTTCCAGGTCCAGTGCAGACAGTTATGAATTGTTGTTGTGGGATGGAACCAGATTCTTGGAACTCCTAAATTTTGTCATTTGTATACTTTATATTCCTAATTTTTTAATCTGATTGATCTCTCACTGTCCTAGAAGTCTGTTAAAGATATATATGATAATTGAGATCTTGTCAATTTCTCATTTTCAGCTTTGCTCCTTTGTAAGGCTATCGTCTGCTTCTCTTTTTTCAGTTGAATGATGATCCTCATTCATTTTTAATCTTTCTTGTTTTAAGATTTTAAGGCTAGAAATTTCCCTCTTGATATACTATATACTATAGCTTCCATTTTGGATAATTTTGAACATTGCTATTTCCATTTACTTTCCTATTAACTTATATTCCTTATGTGTGTGTGGTCCTGGGGATTGAATCCAGGACCTTCATGCACAGTATGTATATGCCCTACCACTGAATTATACCTTTAGTCCTAGGAGTATACTTTTAAACATATTCTTTTTCTTTTGTATTTATTTATTTATTTATTTATTTATTTTGTTATTATTCTAATTTGTTATATATGCTTGCAGAGTGCCAGTCATTTTGTATTACATATAAAAAGCACAATTTTTCAAGTCACTGGTTTTACATGAAGTATTTTACACCATTTGTGTTTTCATACATGTACTTAAGGTATTGATGTCTAACTCATTTTGTCATTATTCCTATCCCCTGGACCACTCTTCTCCCCTCCCTCCCCTTTGTTCTATTTAACATTCCTTCATTCCTCCCATCCCCCCTCCCTTGCCATTATAAGTCAGTATCATCATAGCAAAGGAATCATTCGACTTTTGGATTTTTGAGATTGGCTAACTTCACTTAGCATTATTTTCTCCAACTCCATCCATTTACCTGCGAATGCCATGATTTTATTCTCTTTAAGTGCCGAGTAGTGTTCCATTCTGTATGTATACCAAATTTTTCCTATCTATTTGTCTACTGATGGGCATCGGGGTTGTTTCCACAATCTAGCTTTTGTGAATTGTGCTGCTATAAACATGGATGTGGCTGTGTCCCTATAGTAAGATGTTTTTAAGTCTTTTGGGTATAGACCAAGGAGTGGGATAGCTGGGTCAAATGGTCCATTCCAAGTTTTCCTAGGAATCTCCATACTGCTTTCCAGATTGGCTATGCCAATTTGTAGTCCCACCAGCAATGAATGAGTGTGCCCTTTTCCCCACATCCTCACCAGCATTTATTGTTGTTTGTGTTTTTCATAGCTGCCATTCTGACTGGAGTGAGATGAAATCTTAAGAGTAGTTTTGATTTGCATTTCTCTAATTGCTAGAGATGTTGAACATTTTTTCATATATTTTTTGATTGATTGTATATCATTTTCTTAATGTTATTCATTTCTAATACAATTGCTCTGTGGTCAGATAACATGTTTTATTTTAGTCATGTTGAGACTTTCTTTGGGATATAGCCTGATGTCAATGGTTGTAAAAACTCCATGTATTTGAAAAGAAAGTATATCCTTTCTTTGTTGGGTTCAGACTCTACATTAATCAGCTTTCCATTACTGTAACAAACTGAGATGATCAACATAAAGAGAGAAAAGGTTTATTTTGACCCATAGTTTCAGAAGTTGAAGTCCATGATCAGTTTGGCCCATGTGGGAAGGCAGCACATTATGGTGGAAACACGTGGTGGAGCAAAGCTACTCACTTAGTGGTTTGGAAATGAAAGAGAAAGAGAGGAAGAGACCAGAGTCCCATAATCCCCCTTGAATATATGCCTCCAATGATATAAGGGTCTCACACTTACAGCTCACATCCTAAAGGTTCTACCACCTCCCAGTAGCTCTACCCTGGGAGCAAGGCTTTACCACTCAGACCTCTGGTGGAAGTTTGGATCCAAATGTACACATATATTTACTACATCAATTTTGTTAAAGAGCTTAATGTTCACATAAATATAGTAAGAACAAAGGGAACTCAAAAGAGAGTTTGAGGAAGTTATTATAAAGATAAGAGCAGAACTAATAAGTGATTCATGCTCAGTTAATAATTAATGATTAATTATATTTAAAGTGTGATGGAGGAAGCTGTACTATATCTCAACTGAGAATAAGTTGCTTAATCTCCCCCTTTTTGTTTTAAAAAAAAGATTTTTTTAAAAGATGGACACAATATCTTTATTTTTTTTAATGTGGTGCTGAGGATCGAACCCAGTGCCTCACATGTGTGAGGCAAGCACTCTACCACTGAGCTATAACCCCAGCTCCAGTCTCCCCCTTTTGACAGAGAAATGTTTTCATATTTCTTCTAAAGCTTTTCTAAGGAAGAGCTATGAGATTAAAAAGACTAGACAAGAGTCTATGATTATTTGGAAGTGTTTTCACCTACCAATATGTCTATACTAGTTTCCTGTTAGACCTGGTGGCCAATCTGAATAATTCTGAAGTCTTAGAAAAAAGTGAAAACACATGGTGAAAAGTGAATGAGATCCCAGTGCAAACACACACACACACACACCAATAAAAATGTTGGTTTAGCCATAGTAACTCTCCCACTCTTAAATTCCTCTGAAACAAAAATGCCCAGGATGTTTATGGCCAAGACTCTGTCTTAAGCTAACAATTTTATGTTGTGATTTTCTTTTCATCATGTATTTCTTCTTGCCACTTCTCCATATATGGCTAATAGTAGCAATAAACTATGGTATATATGGATTAGAGAAAAGACACACTGGACTCTTAGAACCATATATATGGAGATGTGAACTGAATGAAGCAAATGCCCAGGTTGAGGGCTGGAGGTAGAGCTGAGTGGTAGAGCACTTGCCTCATGCATAAGGCCCTGGGCTCAGTCCTCAACACTGCAAAAATTAAAACTTAAAAATATTTTTAAAATCAGCTCAGACTGTTTACTTTTTATTCAAATGATTACATAATATGCAAATGAGTGGGGATTTCCCTCCCAATCTATGAAAACTGGTTTTCTTTCTGAACCAGTTTACATTTAAAATGTTTTTTTCAATAACTTAACCACATCATGCAATTTCAAAAACAAAATCCTTCACGCCCCTGCATTCTATGAGTCATGTTTTCCTCATGTCTCTATATGGGAGAATATTTCAATAGCTCACTTTATACCTTGTCCCTCCCAATCTCTTTCTCATTGTCCTTAAAGCCCAGGTACAAGCAGGGAATGTGGAAGCTGCCTCTGTTGTTGTCACTTCTTGTTAGTTTGGACAGTTGTTTCTTCTGTGTCTTCCAGCTCCAATACCACCCTCTCCCCCAACTAAAACCAGCCTTGTCTTGTCTTTAAGACAAAAGCTCATTCTATAATGGCAAAAAGACCCAACTAAGCAGTAGCTGTCTGAGGTCTGATACTTTAGATCACACACTTGCTTAGGCTTGTAGTGTTGAAATAAATGATTGGTTAATAAGATTTTTTTAAAAAAAATAGGAAATTCACACTCTAAGTATAGAATGTTGGCCCCTGGCTTATTGGTTATTAAAGAAAATAATTTTTTATGGTTGAAATGTGATGCTAATGAGCTTAAATTAATCAAAAACAGATGTTCAGGAGTGGCATACAAGATATAGAAAAAAATTGTAGGCATTTTTGTTTCTTAGAATTTCATGTTAGAAAGCAAATTAGGGAAGCAGATAAAAGTGCAGTGAGTTGGGGCTGGGGTTGTGGCTCAGTGGCAGAGTGCTCGCCTAGCATGTGTGAGGCTCTGGATTTGATCGTTAGCACCACATAAGAAAATAAATCAAAATAAAGGCATGATGTTCATCTACAACTACAAAAGAAAAATAGTGCAGTGAGTGATTTTTCTATTTAAAAGAAAATCTAATGATTTTGTATTGACAAATGTTTTAATCTTGAAGGGCAAAAATCACACCGGAGACAACCATGCAGCCAAGAGATTTATTCACCAGCCTTTATGGCTGGTCGGAGGTAAAAGTAGTACAGGGAGAGAGGCGTCAGGGAGAGGGAAGTGTGCAAGATCTTGATGGAGGGTCAGTGCCTGGTTGTGTAGGCCGTGGTCTCTGGAGCTATCGGCTGGGGCTGCTGCCATTGGGCTGGAGGCTGGAGCTGTCAGCTGGAGCATTTGCGGTCGGACTGGAGACGGTGAGTCTGGAGCTGTTGCAGTGGTTGCTTCCTTTCCACAGGGAAGAGCTGTTGTGTCTGAGCTCCAGGCAGGCAGGGACTTAAGTAGGGATTTCTGGTGGGGGTGTGTGTGCCTGAGTGACCTTTAACACTATTGGCTCTTTCCCCATAAACAGGGTGACCTTTAAGCCAATTGGCTCCTGCCTGGGGAAACAGAGTGACCTTTAAGCTGATTGGCTTCTGCCTGGGGAAAATGAAACCAGGTTGCTCCTAATAGAAATTTCCATGGGGGAGGTGGCCTGTCGGCCCAAGCCTATCTATCATTCCCCCCTTTTGGTTTTCTTAGGAAGTGGGATGTCGTGTGTCTGTCTTGCTACTTCCTGCTGAAATGGGGCGATGTGGGGGCATTACGGGGAGATATGACAAGACAGGTAGGTCAGGCTCGAGGGTGAAAAGGATTATCAGGAGGCTGGTGCCAGGAAGATGAATCTCTGCAGGTGTGGATGAAGGTTCCCTGAAGCCATAGGTCAGCGAGGGTGTCCTCCTGAAGAAAGGAATTGTAGGCATAAAGGCAGCATCTTACAACAAAGAGAAAGAAGGAGAGAGGGATTGTTGTCCATCAGCCTGTCCCTAAGGAGAAGCTGGTTAAAGGGTCAGAACAAGAAAGATGGAAAGGATTATTTTGAGTTGGTATCGGAGACATGAGAGAAGTGAATTTTTAGGGGATCGGTGGGAAGGGAAGAACAAGTATACTGGGGTAGGTGTCTGCCATCCTTTTGTGGATCTTCAGCTGATTGGGCAGCTGGTTTCAGTCTGGAGATATGAATCCAAGATGTCAATTTCCCTGAGGTTTCACAAAGCTTAGCAGCTGTGGATGTGCACGCACAAGCTGGAAGGGGCCTGTCCATTTGGGGGCAAGGGAGACTGATCCCATGTCCTGGGGAGAGGACAAATACACCCAAGAACCAGGTGTTAATGGGAATTAAGTGGAGAGTCTACCTGGGTCCAGAAGGATGTAATCTTGGCACATCCATAGCTGATGTCTGATGAAGGACAAGAGGGGAAGAGAGAGGTCTTTGGGCAAGGGTCCTTGAATTGGGGAAATTGGAAGAGCTGGCCACCCAAACATAACCTCAAAAGGGGATAGTGAGGAAAGTTTCTTTGGGAGGACTCAGAGCCTAAAGAGGGCAAGGGGGAGTAGCTTGACCCAGTCCAAGTGAAGCTCCAGGGAGAGTAAAATGTGATAGATGTATTTTGAGTCTGTGTAGGCAACGGGAGCAAAAGTGGAGGCTTTATATTGGCCTAAAACACCTAGAGCCAGACCCATCATCTCATGGACATAAAGGGTGAATGGCCTTTGTCTTGGGACATGGGAGAGACTTGATGGGGGCCTTTTGGTCTAGGGTAGTGGCCTTTGATTGATGGGAGATCTGAACTCCTAAATAAACTACCTGGGTCTGGGCAAGTTGTACCTTAGATGGGGAAACATGATACCCATGAGAAGCAAGAAAATTTAAAAGGGTATAAGAGTCTACATGAACTGTGGAAAAGGAAGGGCTGCAGAGGAGAAGGTCATCTACATATTGCAGAAGAGTGGAGTCAGAAAACTCAAGATCCTTGAGATCGGCAGCCAGTGTCTGTCCAAAGATATGAGGGCTGTTATGAAAACCCTGAGGGAGGGCTGTCCAGGTCAATTGTTGGGACCGTTGAGTATCAGGATCAGTCCAGGAAAAGGCAAAGATGTCTTGTGATTCCTGAGCTAAAGGGACAGTGAAGAAGTCATCCTTAAAATCAATGACCGGGAAATGGGTAGATAAGAAAGGAATTAGAGAGAGAATAGTATAAGGATTCAGAACCAGAGGGTGTATGGGCCTAACAGCCTCATTGATGAGACAAAGATCTTGGACTAGCCGGTACGACCCATTGGACTTCTTAACCACCAATATAGGAGTATTAGAAGGGGAATGGGTGGGTCAGAGAAAACGTTTCCGCAGAAGGTCTGAGATAATAGGTTGGAGACCCTGAGGCTAGTGGCCTGGAGTGGGTACGGGGCTCTGTTGGGGAAATTCTGGGGATCTTTAAGGTGTATTTGTACAGGGTCACAGTGAGCAAGGGAGGGAGTCCGGGTGTCCCAAACTTTGGGGTCTATCAGATGGGCAGGGGCAGGGTAACGGGAGGTTTCTGCACTGTTAGAGCATTGAGAGGTCTTTTCAGGGTTATCAACTCCTAATACAGTGAGGTGAAAAATGGAGGAGGAGACGAAGTGAGATGAGTCGGGGAGCACAACTGAGTGAGGCAGGTCAGAGAGCACAATTTAGGCCTGAAATTTGACTAGTATATCTCAGCCCAGTAAAGGCACAGGACATTGAGGGATTACTAGGAACTGATGGGAAAATGAATGGAGGTGGAGGTGGCAAGACAGCATGGGAGTCTTGCGGGGGTGAATGGTGTGTCCCTCTACCCCTATGATAGGGGACGATATGGTGGTGGGCCCCCAAAACTCCCTCAAGACTGAGAAAGTAGCTCCCGTATCTAGTAGGAAATTTATGGGATGGCCATCAACAAGAAGGGTGACCCTAGGCTTCTGTAAGGCGATGTCAACTGTCAGGAGAGGAAACCCAGGGCCCCATCAATCTTCTGCAGCTAGTCCCAGCAGGTCGGGTTTCACGACTGATCCAGTCCCCCTATGGGAACTGGGGCAGTTGAAACTCCAGTGGCCCATCTTGGAGCATTTAGGACATGGGTACATAGGGAGCCTGGGTTTTGGGCAAGCTCTAGCCCAATGTCTGTCATTCCCGCACCTGAAACAGGGCCCTGGAGGTCCCCTCTGCATGGGGTCATGGCCCCTTGTTTGTGAGGCCAGAGCATCTGAGCCCCATAAGGCCTGGGCCAGCATTTGGAATTTTGTTCGTTCGGCCTTTTCATATTTCTGAAACCTACGGTGTTTCATATCCTTATCTCTGTTATGATAGACCTTAAAGGCTGTGGCCAAGATCTTGGTCTGAGGTGTTGCAGGTCCTTGCTCTAATTTTCTCAATTTAACCCATTTGTCGGGGTAACTTTGAGGCAAAAAGTAAGTCATAAGAACCTAAGTCCCCCTGGAGAGTCAGGATCCAAATTGGTGTATCGTTGGAGAGCTTTGGTCAGTCAATCTAGAAATTTTGAGGGGGTCTCTTCCCTTTTTTGTATGATTTCCTGCAGCTTGTCAAAATTAACGGCCATTTGTGCTGCATGCTTAAGACCAGCTAGTATATAAGTAGAAAACTGATCTTGCAAGGCCACGTCCCCTGGGGAATTATAGTCCCATTTAGGGTCCCTTTTGGGGATGACCAAAATCCAATGGGATGGTTAGGGTTAGTTCTATGGTTCTCATCAGCGTAGGCCCTTGCCTGCTCCCAGACTCGCCTACACTTCTCAGGAAGGAGGGTATTTTCCAGAATCATATATATATATATATATATATATCATGGAAGGTAAGGCTATAAGCTTGGAGGACCCATTGAAATTCCCTGAGGTATGTAGTGGAGTCAGTGGTATATGAGCCCAACCATTTTTCGATTTGTACTACCTCAGTCATTGAGTAGGGAATGTGGACACGGACAATTCCTTCTGGCCCCACAACTTCCGGAGTGGGGCTAGGATGTGGGAGGGAGCATGTGAAGGAGGGCGAGCAGACATTGTGTGAGATCGCGTGGAGGGTGGGCTGAAGGCGGAGGAGGTGGCAGGAGTGGGTTGAAGTGGGGCTGGAGGGGCTGAGGGAGGGGGAGAGGTTTCAGGTAGAGTTCGGTATGGGGGTGGCTTGTCTGCCGGATCAAAATCAAGAAAGGAGGGGGATGGTAGGGGAGCAGCCGGTTGACAGGCTAGGAGGATATTGTTGGAGCTGCAGTGGGTACAGAGTGAGGGATTTGAATGGAGGAGGGAAAAAGCCTGAACACATGGAATCTCTACCCAATTTTTTGATCGCTCGCAGAAGTCGAAAAGATTTCTCAGTATAGAGGGATCCAGGGACCCAGAAGCAGGTCATTTGTTTTGGTTATCTAAGGGGTATGTGGGCCAATCTTGGGTGCAAAACTTGATAAGTCTTGTTGGTTGTATGTTGGGAGTTAGGCCAAGAGTGGCTAGGTTGTTTAAGAGGCATTGTAGAGGGGAGTCGGCTGGGAGGGATTGGAGTGGGTACAAGAGACAAAAAGTGAGCGATTGTGAAACCGAAGAAGAGAGCACAAGGACAAGAGTGAAGAAGAGAGTGATCAGAGGGTAGTTGGCCAGGAGGGATAGGAGTGGTTCAGCTGGGAGGGATGAAGGAGGAGGAGGAGGAGGAGGAGAAGGAGAAGGAGAAGAAGAAGAAGAAGAAGCCCCCATTTTTGTGGTCCAAACGGAAGAGATATATTATCCTGAGGAGCATCCTCCTCAAGATATATATCAGAGAGATCCAAGTCCGTGAGACTCAGTCATCACTGGAGTCAAACAGACATGGAGTCCAAGGGGACCAGAGGACAATGGGCCACCCTGTGCAGGGATTTTCCGTGTCCCATCCCGGACAGGAAGGAGAGACCCAAGTCCAGAGGCCAGAGGCCGGAAAAAGGGCTTTCTTCAACTGTTCTAAGAAAAGGAAGAGGGATAGAGACAGAAAGAGAGAGAGAGAGAGAGAGAGAGAGAGAGAGCTCCGTGAGGTCCACTGTGAAGGTCTAGGTGGGGTGCGGTCCTTCCCGAACAGGCCACCAATGGGACTGCTGGATGATCAACGGTCAGTTTACACTGTACAAGGCCCGATGGGTTTAGGAGCTCTGGGGACAAAGGGGGCTTACCAATCCGAGGGCCGGTGGTGGATGATGCATAGGAGTGGTGATCAAAAAATGGGCGAAGGCTGAGGCAGTTCCAGGTGATTATGCCCTTCAGCTCGGGACAGGGTCCCAAGTTTTGGCACCAATGAAGGGCAGAAATCACACTGGAGACAACCGTGCAGCCAAGAGATTTATTCACCAGCCTTTATGGCTGGTCAGAGGTAGAAGTAGTTTGGCGAGAGAGGAGTCAGGGAGAGGGAAGTGTGCAAGCTCTGGACGGAGGGTCGGTGCCTGGTCGTGCCGGCTGTGGTCTCTGGAGCTGTTGGCTGGAGCCGCTGCCGTTGGGCTGGAGGCTGGAGCTGTCAGCTGGAGCATTTTCGGTCGGGCTGGAGACAGTGGGTCTGGAGTTGTTGCAGTGGCTGCTTCCTCTCCACAGGGATGAGCTGTTGTAGCAGCTGCTCCCTCTCTGCAGGGATGAGCTGTTATAGTGGCTGCTTCCTTTCCGTAGGGACAAGCTGTTGTGTCTGAGCTCTAGGCAGGCAGGGACTTAAGTAGGGATTTCTGGTGGAAGGGTGTGCCTGAGTGACCTTTAATGCTATTGGCTCTTTTCCCAGTAAACAGGGCAACCTTTAAGCTGATTGGCTCCTGCCTGGGGAACAGAGTGACTTTTAAGCTGATTGGCTCCTGCCTGGGGAAAAATGAAACCAGGTTGCTCCTAATGGAAATTTCCATGGGGGGAGGTGGCCTGTCGGCCCAAGCCTATCTATCAAAACTCATTTACCTTTAATAACCTTTTGGGGCAGATTCTTAAGGATTTTTCTCCATATAAGATCATATCATTTGGGCTGGGATTGTGGCTCAGCGGCAGAGCACTCGCCTCGCATGTGTGCGGCCCAGGTTTGATCCTCAGCACCACATAAACATAAATGCATTGTATTGTGTACAACTAAAGTAAATAAATAAATATTTTTTAAAAAAGATCATATCATTTGTAAATATAAATAGTTTTACTTCTTCCTTTCCAGTGAGTATTTTTAATTTTCTTTGAATATTGTTCTGGCTAGAATTTCTAGTACAATGTTGAACAGAAGTGATGAAAGCCAACATCTATGTGTTGTTCCTGATCTTAAAGGGAAAACTTTCAGTCTTGCACCATTAAGCATAAAGTTATCCATGGGCATTTATTTATTTTAAAACCTTTTTGTACTCTAATTCTGAAATAGCAGAGTGAAAAACTTAGGACATTTGGAAAGACCATCCATCCCCAGAGATGATTACTATTCTTATTTTGAAAATTGATTAGTAAATGTCCTTTTATTTTGTTTTTTCTTTTCCAAAAATATGACTTGGTGGAAACTGTCTATATGTTACTAAACAGGAAGCTGCGCTTGATGTGTTTTCTGTGACAACTCAGTGAGTCATCTTAGTCACTAAACATTTTGAAATGCACATCTTTGAGAATATGGTTGGTTATTTTAATATGTGCAATTTTGTTTTAAATTGCAGGTTGGTTTTGTCCTGTATCCCCCCAGTGGAGGTCCTGCATGGGATCTGATGGATCATGACAACAGTATGTTTCTCACCATATGCTTTTGTTGGCATTACGCATTGGCCTATATCATCATTGGAGTGAATTATGCTTTTGTCACCTGGTAAGTTAACGAGTTTTGGTCATGGAAGTTTCCTTCCTTGGTGTATTATCTGTTGGTCAACACTTCACAGTGTTCAACTTAAAATTCAAAAGAGGGTTTTATTCCTCACCATCCCGTAAGACAGGGTAGCACAGAAGGAAATTATCAAACACAGAAATTGCCACTTAAAGAATACGTATGTGCTGTTTTAAAGTTGGAATAGCTCAGTGGTGTCTCTGCTGTGCCACTGACAGCACTCTTCTATGCCTACATATCTTTGCATATGCTGTTCCCTCCTCTGAATGGTGCGCCCCCATCTGCAGTGAATCCTCCATTTAACCATGCTCACACACTTCAACTATAGCACCTTTTGTTAGTTTTTCATCTCTGTGACCAAAATAGCTTAAAGGAGGAAACAACTTAAAGGAGGAAAGATTTATTATAGCTCATGGATTCCCGAGAATCCAGTCCATGGTCGGCCAGCTCCATTGCTCTGGGCCTGAGGTGAGGCAGAACATCCTGATGGAAAGGCACATCAGAAGAAAGGCACATCAGCTCATGGTAGCTGGTCAGCAGAATGAGGGTGAGAGGAAGGGCCCAGAGAGAAGGCAAAATCTTCCCAGATATGCCCCAGTGACCTACTTCCTCCAACGAGGTCCCACCTTACACTAGTCCTTTCAGCCATCAATGGATTGACCTACTGGTGAAGTCAGAGTTCACATTGATTCAATCACTTCCCAAAAGCCCCACCTCTGAACACACGAGATGTTGAGAGACATTCCAGATCCAAATCACAACACACTCCTTAAGCTTGGAGTTTTTTTTTTTTTTTTTTTTTTTTTTACCAATTTGTATGAGTCCCATTAAATTTGAGTGCTTGGTTAATTTTTCATTGACTCTAATATTTCTAAAAGTTGAGTGATACAAGTTTTTTTTAAATAAGAATCCTGATACAACATTCCATAAACACGTGAGGAGAAATATAACAGACTGAAAAGAAAGTGTATTCTTCACTCTGTATCACTTGGTGGTATTACTTCAGGTCAATTACTTGATTACTAAATCTCAATTTTGTTGTTTACAAAGCAGGGATAATAAGAGTACTTAAATGAGATTATGTATTTAAACTGCTCAAGACATAATATGAATTCAATAATTGTTGTTGTCTTCTTGCTGTTCTTGATCTTCTACCCCTTTTCCTTCTCCTCCTTTGGTGTTAAAAAAATGAATGAGGTGTATACTCTAGACCCGGTCCTTGAGGAATTTTTGTCCTGTAAACGGCACTAAATTAGAGAGACAGGTGATGAAAATGCAATGCAATGAATGGAAATAGAAGAATAAATCACTGTTATTGCTCAGGGGAGGCTACTCACCATCAAAACTTAAGCCACAGCTTGGAACATGAGCAGTACTTAAAAGTGGTTGTCATGGCTCTTCTCTCCAAGGCAGTTGGTACCAAGCCATAATTGACTTGGCTGATGCCAATTACCAGGCACGAAGGCTCCAGCATCTAATCCTTTGGACTTGAGCACCGATTGAAATGTTCTATGCCTGCAGTGTTCTGAATCTAGTGTTCAGTATGGTAGCCACTAGCTACTACTCACATGAAATAGGATTAGTGCCACATTAATTTCAGTTAATTAAGGCTGGGATTGTGGCTCAGTGGCAGAGTGCTTGCCTCACACGTGTGAGGCACTGGGTGGTTCAATCCTCAGCACCACATAAAAATAAACATAAAGATATTGTGTCTATGTATAACTAAAAAACCATAAAATTTGTTTTAGTTAATTCAATTATGTGGCATAGTGGTTAACACATCTACCAGTTTCTCTAGATTCCTATTATCAAGATTCCTGGTGGCTGCTTGTAGGCTCAATAGTGTCTCAGCCTCTGCTGGAACCAGTTTTTCCCCCTCTCTCTAGACATGGATCCTAGGTAACCCCTCCTGCTCTGTGCTTCTTTGTGCTTTAGTGCTGAGGCCACTCTGGCACTGTGGCTCTGAAGAAACTATTCCCATGCCCAGCTCCCAGATGTCTGATAGGGTTTGGGTCAGACCACTTTGATTTGTACTCGGCTGGGTGCTGTGTAATTCTGCTTTCTCATTCACCCAAATATGTGATGAGCTCTTTGTTAAGGCGGACTCTGCCACTGAGTGAAACTTGACTTCTTCCTCTGTTGTTCTAGGCTGACATCTGGGCCTCATCTCCTTAGGGGCTGGGCAGCCTCCTGGAACAGTGCCAGAGTTCAAGGAAATTCTCTACTTCATGTCAGCTCCCCTCCAGAGCCAAAAGAAGACTACTGTCTCTTCCTGTTTCAAAAACCTTCAGATGCCTAATGAACTTCTTATTCGCTTGCTATTTTCTATAAAACGGAAACTACATTCTCATTTTTCAACCTCTCCCTTTCCCCCTCACCACATACTGTTCTAATCTGTTTTGACCAGACAGTTTCCTCTACCTGGCATATCCACATTAAATGCATATCTCTTCTATGGATGCTTCCGTGATTCCTCTAGCCCTTGCTCGTCTCCCTTTCCTAAGTTTTTATATCAATTTATTCTCCACCAGACATTTTAAAAGTTGTGATCTATCTGGTAATGTTGACCATCATGATGTTGATCAGTCAGCTCTCCATCACTGTGACAGAATACCTGGAAAAAAAAAAAAAACAGAAGAAAGATTTATTTCTGCTCAAGTTTCCAGAGGTTTCAGTCCATGGGCAGCTGGCTTTATTTCTTTTAGGCCTGAGGTGAGACAGCACATTGTGAATGGGGAGCATGATAGGGAGCAAAGCTGCTAATCTCAGGCAGCTAGGAAGCAAAAAGAGAGAGAGGAAGGATCAATGGTCCCAATATGCCCTTAAAGGGCATACCCCCCCAATAACCTACTTCTTCCTACTAGACCTGCCTCCTAAATGTTCTACCAACTTCCAATAGTGCCATCAGCTGGGGAAAAGCTTTTAATGTGAGCTTTTGGAAGACATTTAAGATCCAAGCCATAACATTTTCCCCCTGGACCCCCAAGGCTCATGTCCATTTCACAATGCAATATACATTCACAATATTGCAATATCCAAGAATCCTCAAAGTATTAACAGTTCCAGTATTGGTCAAAAGTCCAAATCCAAAGTCTCCTCTGAAAAGTAAGGCAAACTCTTGGCTGTGAGCCCCTGTAAAGGTCAAAATTAAGTTATATACATCCAATATATCATGGCACCAAGCAAACATTTCCATGCCAAATAGAAGAAATAGGGGCTAGAAAGAAGGGATGAGACCAAATCAAGACTGAAACCCAACAGGGCAAATATTAAATTCTGTAGTTCCATGTCCAGTATCTGGGGCACATGATGCCATGATGTGAGCTTCAAAAAGCTTGGACAGTTGCACCCCTATGGCCTTGGTGGCTGCAGCCAATATGCCACTATTGTGGGGTAGCTTTGCTCATTACCTGCAGCTACCTTTGGCAAGTGCTTCACATTCCTGGCATCTCATACTTCCTGGGGTCTCCCTTGCAGCTTCAGCTTCATGCTCACAGCTATATGCATCACCTTCTCAGGGGATGCCTATATGGATTCTGACTTATACCACCTATGCTCTCACGTCTTTCTTTGAAATTTTGGTGGAAGCTTCTGTGATCTCACAGCTCTTGCATTCTGCATGACTACAAAAACACTATCACATGGATGATGCCAAAGTCTTATGCTAGCCAAAGCAATAGCCAGGTCCACTTGTATCATGGCTGCAGTGGCCACTGATTGCCTGGATGGTTGAGCACAGTGAAACAAATCCTGGGGAAACAACTTGCTGAATGGCCTTTTGTACTCAGAGGACCCAGATGCTCTCATCCAATGAAAGGCTTACACTTTTAAACCTTTGAACCTGCAACTGGTAGAGTCTCATGGATTCCTGATAGTCTCAATGCAAAGTATTTGGCTTCTTTTTGATGGTGCTAATTTCTTTAGCAACCACATGCTCCTTGACCACAACTTTACACATATTACTTTTCTGGCAAACTGCAAGTTTATAAAAATTTTCTGTTCAGCTTTATGCTCCCAATTGTCACTAGAAATCTGGCTCAGAGCCAAGTTTCTATCAGTACCTATGCCACTTCAGTCTGTGCTGCCTTGAAATTTCCTCTGCTATAGACACTTGATCATCACCTTGAAACTCAGCCCCACAAAGTATCAGGGCATAGAGAAAATGTAGACAAGTCCATTGCCATAATGTAACATGAATGGCTGGGGATGGGGTCTTTACCATATGAGCTCTTGGGGGGATTTTAAAGATCTAAACCATAATAACTCATATGTGTTTGTTTTATCTGATAGCTATATTGTATTGTCTCATGGCAAAGACCCTTTTCATATTCCCATACCTGTTTTACACTGGAAAATTATAATTAAACAGCACTTGTTTGCTGTTTAATAGATCTCTTATTCAGAACTTCTTAAATGTAGGCTATATTTATTTGTAAATAATGTTTCATATGCTATTTAGTTTGCTCTCATATTGCTATTGGTAAGATAAAAACAAGAGTTCAATTTTTTTCTGAACAATTTTGACAAACTTTAGCAACAACTAAAAATATATTAGTAAGATTCAGGAGTGTCTCTCAATGAGGTCACATGAATGGTTAATTTACTCCTGAATTTCAAGGTAAGGAGCCTTGAAAATCCACTGGTCAGGGTTTGAGTGATTTGGAAGTCATCCACAAACGATGAAGTGTTAGAACACATGTTGGAATTTGTTTGATATAGCACAGAGTTCATTATGGAAGCACAACTAGATTATGAATCCCCAAATCTCTGGAAGATGAACCTATACTTCCCAGCTTTTTAGAACAATAGTTTAAATATTGCCTCATCCAATCCTGCACCTTCACTCTTGATTATGATAGTTTATAGGTGAGAACTATCTGGAATTCTTATTCCATGTTTTACTGGATCTCACATTTAAACACCACTGTTACACAGAATTGTTTCAGGAGACCCTTTCTATATGTAGGAAACTATTTCCTGTTTACAGATTGATTTTCCAAGCAATAATTCATGTGAGCCATTTTGAAGAACAAAATAGAGATGCCCGGATTGTGCTTATGATAGCTTCTTGGAAATGCATCCATTGTCTCAGCTTGGCTGTTTCATATATTAATTGAAGAAAATATATGAAAGGAAAAAAATCATACATATCCTGACCTTAGTTCCTGGGCTTTGCACCATTTGAGTAACTAACAATTTTTTGAATTTCCTCTTTATTACCCTCTCAACATGTCCCTGGTGGTTTTTTTTTTTTTTTTTTTTTTTTTTTTTTTGGTACCAGGGTTGAACTCAGGAGCACTGGACTACTGAGTCACATCCCCAGCCCTATTTTGTATTTTATTTAGAGACAGGATCTCAGTGAGTTGCTTAGCACCTCGCCTGTTGCTGAAGCTGGCTTTGAACTCCCAATCCTCCTGTCTCAACCTATGGAGCTGCTGGGATTACAGGCGTGTGCCACTGCGCCCAGTCTCTGGTGCATTTGCATGTGCAAAACCTAGAACTCTGGTCCATTTGCATGTGCAAAACCTAGAACTACAGTTGGCAGAAAGAGCCTGATGTGGTGTCTCACTATGTGTCAGCTTGGTGGTGGAGTAACAGCCGCTAGAACCATTGAAGAGTCAAATTATGATGGAAATTAATGTGTAAGAAGCAGCCATGAATTGTTTTACTTTCCACAAGAGTCTTCAGGAATGAAACTACTCAATTAAGGAAATAATCCTTTTCATTTCCCATGTATTGAAGATGTGTCTGGAGTGCAAATATGATGCAGTTTAAAAAAAAAAATGACAGAAATGCTCTCTAGCCTTTGACTTGTCAAAGAGAATTGACCTTTCATGAGAAGGCCAATTGAAGGAGAAGGGCTGAGGAGATTGGGAGCAATAGCAATAGTCATAATCAAGGCTAATGGTTTGAAGCTGTTCTTTTGGTTCTTGAGTCAACAGATGTTACTGATACTGCCCAGTTACTGTTGTCTGCTGAGTTGGAAGTGACAGAATAATTAGCCTCTATGAACAGATGAGGGTTATTGATTAATCAAATGTGTATGGAGCCACTATTACATAACAGACATTGGTCCAGACTCTGGCTGGGGTTAGGCGAGCAAAGAAAATGTAGTTCCTGTCATAGTGAAGCTTTACTGGGATCCAGAGCATAGGGAAAGGCAATGACGTATTGATAAGATAGGACAGAACTTCATCAGAAGAAGAAAATAGAAAATAAATTTCAAGATAAAAGTAGGCTGTGGACGTTTTTCATAATAGGAGAATAATTTCGATAATTTTGTTTATGAAATTTGTTTGCACATTGCTATGTATTTTTGGAAGTTATGTTTTATTGATGTGGTCACAGTGAAATGTTCTTATGATAATCATGCACAGGAAAAGCTTTGACAGTTTTTATTAATAGTCTTTTCATTACAGCAGAGAAGTGAAGAGCCTGCGGGGCTTTTGCCACCAAGAAGTTTTAGATCTTCAAGTGTCAAACATTGTAACTGCTACTCCCCCCAAACTCACAGTTCAGATTCTCTTAACCTATAAACTTGGTCACTGGGTGAAGAGAACTTCTCTGAACTTAATTCATCATGGACAGGGCCATCACATGCAGTTGAGCATGTCTCTGAAGGGACAAATAAGAGCTAAATTCTAGCCAGACTTGGCGTGGTGCTGGCCTTTGGTGCCAGCCCTAGGGAAGAAGTTGGCTTCCTGCTTTTCCTTTGTAGGAGAAGACATCTTTTTTGCAATCACAGATAGCTACGGCTTTGATGGAGAAGCGCCACTGATTCTGGGTTTGCCGCAGCCCATGGACTCTCTTATTTGTTTTAGAAATGATCAAAGTTATCTTCTGATGCTCATTTAAACAATTGCATACTACATTTGAAAGTTACATTTTATCTTTTTACTTATAACCTGATTTAACCTACAAACATGTTCATGTAACTCCAAAGCCAAAGGTTGCTTCCCCTATTCACACAAATAATCTGGAGGTTGTTGCATTTTTTAAAAAATATTTATTTATTTACTTTAGTTGTACACATACAACATATTTATATTTACGTGGTGCTGAGGATCGAACCCGGGCCGCGCACGTGTGAGGCGGGCGCTCTGCCGCTGAGCCACAACCCCAGCCCCGAGGTTGTTGCATTTATAGATAAAATACTGCTCCCGGTTTTCATTTTAAACATCATCTAACAGAGATGATTTTCTGTTTCCTCAGGTTGGTGAAATCTAGACTTAGGAGGCTCTGCCCTTCAGAAGTTGGACTCCTGAAAAATGTTGAACGAGAACAAGAATCAGAAGAGGAGATGTGATTTTGATGGGCATCTAGTCTATCTAGATAAACCTATTCACTTTTGCATTGTCTTTGCTCATGGTTTTGTTTTTTGACCTTTTGTTGGAGATCAACAGGCGAAGATGACTCTGTAGTTTGTATTTCTAATTTTGTTAAAGTATTTGAGTTTAAATGTTTTATTTTAGCTTTGAGAATACTTTGGGTGATAAGTTCATTTTGCACATTATGATATTCAGGGGCTAGAGTGTCTTTTCTCGCATCATGTATCATTTGATGTCCATGTTATGAAACATATTGATTTTATGTGCCTTATAGACAGGCTCAAGGTTCCTGGCCTTGCTACCATTTCTAACTCATTGAACATAGAATTACAATTGTTTATTTTGTTGCTGCAATGAGGAATAAATAAATGCATGTACCTCAAATCCTTGTTTTTGTTATTGAGCTACACCTCACCCTTAGGTGATGCACAAGAAGCTGAATGACACAGAAATTCCTTTTGGCGACACAACTTTCTCTGGAGTACCTGAGTTCTCCCCTGGGAAATGTAGACCAGATGTCCTGTTGAGTTGTGTGATCTTTCCAAGATGAAAGCAATGATCCCCAGTACACATGGTTGTAAGACCGTCAGCAACTGGGAAAGGAGAGTTGTGGTGTTGGCTGTAAGAGTAAAAAGTCTTTACGCCATAAAAGGGCCACCATGCCACTCGCTGTGTTAAAGTAGGTGAGGACTTAAAACAAGGAAAACGCTTCATAGAATATCTGGATCAGAAGTCAGAATCCTTTCCTGGTTGTGGGCCTCATAGCTCTCAGTGCAGAGTCAAGAAACCCTGTTCCTAATTCTAACTCAATCATTAACCTGCCTCCAGGTATCTAGTAATTGTCATGTTCTCTCTAAAGTGAGGGAATTGAATCGACTGCATCATTGGCCTTTTTCTGGCTGTCACATTGCACAAATCTTAAAGTGGAAGCATGTGGACAGCTAACTTAACACAGTGTCAATCAGAAAGTCCAGTCTCTGCCATGACAGAAGAAGGGAGGACTGCAGGAATCCCTAGGAGAGGACTGACCCAAGTGAGGAGGAAAGGAGGCAGCCTGTGGGCAGCTGGAGATAAATGTGGGCAATTGAATCCTGAGGCTGCCCCTGGCATTCCAGAGCAAGTGCAGAAGCCACCCTGTCTGGTATATATCACAGTGGCACTGAAGATGAAGGTGATCAGAGTCTTCAGTCCCAAGAACTAGACACATTTATTTTGTTATATAAGGTTTAAAAAGAACAGATGTGGTGCCTGAATTTTATCTTGAGTCATGCAAGAAACCTTAGTGCACTCTGGCATTTGAAAATACCTACATGCCATGGTCCTCTGAGGATCATGTGTTCTGACCCGTGTGTGTACTAGATTTCAGGGCTCTCTTCCAGTCCAGCAAGATTCTATGACTGGAAAATTGAGCTTCAAAGGAATGAGTGAGCAGTCATCCACAGTTACTTGAAGTTGGCATCACTGGTATCTAGGCCTGAGAAGGAACTTTAGGAATAATTGGAATGATTGAAATTAAGTCTCAGCCAGGCATGGTGGTGCATTCCTATAATACCAGTGCTTGGGAGGCTGAGGCAGGAGAATCCCTAGTTCAAAGCCAACCTCAACAACTTAGCGAGGCTCTAACCAAATTACTGAGAACTTGTCTCAAAACAAGAAATTAAAAAATGGGCTGGGCATATGGTTAATGGTTAAGCACCCCTGGGTTCAATTCCTGGCATGCACAAAAAGTAATTAAGTATGGAATCTTGATCATTGATAAGTGTCAATATTCTAGTACCTTTATGATAGAGCAGAAATGTCCATTTCTCAAGTCTCTGCACACAGAGAATACAAGAAAGATGCAACCCCCTGAGCTCTCAGCTGGGAAACTTTTGATTCAACTTTAAAACCATGGTTTGGGACTCTCTATAGCCCTTGTAATAAGCAACACATTTTTAAGACTTACTGTATCTTTATGGTTATATTATTAAATTTGTATTTTACAACTACCAGCTTTGTGGAATGACAAGAAAAATTAGCAAATACAGATTGAGACCAAACAGGAAAGTCTAGAATTTTCTTTACATTGTTCTTGGAGGTCTTGGATCAATAAGTAGACTCTAAAGGTTTTAATTTATAAATGATTATATTTACAAAGAATTATATAGGTTTTTAAAACCATGACACTTTTTTTTTTTTTATGCCAGGGATTGAACCCAGGGGTGATTAACCACTGAGCCACATCCCCAGTCCTTTTAAAATATATTTTATTTAGAGACAGGGTCTCACTAAATTGCTTAGGGCCTCACTAAGTTGCTGAGGTTGGCTTTGAACTCAAGATCCTTCTGCCTCAGCCTCCCAAGCTGCTGGGATTGCAGGCTGCACCACCATGCCCGGGCCCATAACACATTTTATAGCAAAAATATAAAGAGTTTTCACATCTAGAATGGGATGAGGGAAATCATCTTTAGGCAATGTCTATCAACTCATGGGCACTGATGGGATCATTCAAAGCAGTTTCTGTGTGCCTAACATTGTGCAAGAAGCTAGGAACATAGTGATACTCAGGCCAAAGTCACTGTCCCCATCAGACTTACAGTCCTATGGGAAAGAAAAACAACACAAAAGTCAGAAAATCTATAATTTGAGGCAATAAGTGACATTTAGATCAATAAAGTTGAGAAGAAGGATCAAGAATGGTGGGGTGGGGTAATGACACTTTTCCTTGGTTGGTCCTTCCTCAGAGGTATTTCTCTGACAACCCTAGGGAAAGTAGCATCCCAGCCCATTCCTCTCCATCCATATATGAAATTCTAGTGTTCATACGTTTTCAGAGACTTTGACTCTTCTGGGGAAGCCCTCATCAGAAAGCAGGTGGGAATGGGGGCTTCCTTCCATATTTTGTATTTTTTCTCAACTCTTCCAAACTCCTGGGGGCCTGATTCCTGAGGTTTTGCCATACTTCCTTCAAGGGACTCTCAAGCTTCATTGTCATGACCAGAAGAAGAAAGATGCATTTCAATAAGTCAGGGCGTGTTTTCTAGTGTTGTTGTCAATGCAGCAAGACTGGGGGACATTTTACAAGGCAGATGAAACACTGCAGATGGAAAGTCACTGTGATGACATGACACATGACAGTGAGGCATTGGGGCGACTATACAGGAATATCAGTCTTGGCTGTTGTCATGATACCAGCTCCCCAGGGCTTTCTGTAGTCGCTGATCTCCTCTGCTTGGCCAACTGTGACCTCTGATTGCAGCTCATTATTGAAATGGACACTGGGACGTGACCATTGTGGCATTCTCTTTATCATTTCATCACCATAGATGCTCTTTGATGAAGGACATGCTGATTGTATTTTGAATGCAGATTACCAAGGTGTAGTAGGAATCGTGGGGTGTATTAGGAACAATGAAAATAAAAGCTGGGTGAGGAATCCCCCCCCCAATATAGGGAAATGATTAATAAAAAGTATGAAAGAAAAGCTATTCTAATGTGAAATCCAGATGGAAAAAAGTGAGAGAACAGAGGACAGACATGCAATAGTATGAAAAATTTCCCCTAAGTAAATGTCAAAGATGCAACAGTTTTGCATTAAGCTTGGAGACATGCTTCTGAGATGTGTGCATTTAATACATTTAATAGAGTGATTGGGTTTCTGGGAAAAACTACTAAAAATTTAAAAATTAATCCTTTCATATAATTTTAAGTTCAATTTTTTAATATTATCATTCTTCATTTTATTTTATTTTTGTGATGTTTGGGATCAAACTCACTGAGTTACATCCTTAGCTCTATTGTTCTGTTTTTTTTTTTTTTTTTTTTTTTTTTTTTGTGTGTGTGTGTGTGTGTGTGTGTGTGTGTGTGTGTGTGGTGGTGGTGGTGCTGGGGATTGAACCCAGGGCCTTGTGCATGTGAGGCAAGCACTCTACCAACTGAGCTATATCCCCAGCTCTATTGTTCTGTTTTTATGTTTAAAAGTTTTTAACATCCAATTTAAGGAAAATTTAATTTGGGGGGACATAATTTTAAACTTAGATAATTAGATATCCCTTTAAAATTTCCAAATTATATTATGAATTAAATACTTTTGATACTTTTCTTAAGTACTTTAATTAGTTGACAAATTTTTCTAAATTTTCAAGTTTTTTTAAATTATTTATTTACTTATTCATCATGCACAAGTATAGTATCTTTTTACATACAACTGCTTGTATACAAAGTATATAAGTACCATTCAGATCTTCAATCATGCATTTAGGATAATGATATCCATCTCATTCAACCACCAATTTTTTTCCTCCCCCCCCCTCCTCTCTCCTTACTCCCTCCCTTCCCCCCCTTTCCGTTGACCGTTCTAGTGTTCCTCTGATCCTATGTACCCCCTTCCAACAACACTGTGAACTAGCCTCCTTATATCAGAGAAAACATTCGGTATTTGGATTTTTGAGATTGACTAATTTCACTTAGCATTATATTCTCCAACTTCATCCATTTACCTGCAAATGCCATTATTTTATTCTCTCTTATTGCTGAGTAAAATTCCATTTTGTATATATACCACATTTTCTTTATCCACTCATCTACTGAGAGACATCTAGGTTGGTTCCACAACCTACCTATTGTGAATTGTGCTGCTATAAACATTGAAGTGGCTGTGTCACTGTAATATGCTGTTTTTAAGTCTTTTGGGAATAGACCCAGGAGTGGGATGGCTGGGTCATAGGGTGGTTCCATTCCCATTTTCCCAAGAAATCTCCATACTGCTTTCCATAATGGTTGCACCATTTTGCAGTCCCACCAGCAATGTATGAGTGTGCCTTTTTCCCCACATCCTCTCCAACATTTATTATTGTTTGTGTTCTTGATAGCTGCCATTCTGACTGGAGTGAAATGAAATCTTAGAGTAGTTTTGATTTGCATTTCTCTAATTGCCAGCGATGTTGAGCATTTTTTCATGTATTTGTTGATTAAATGTGTATCTTCTTCTGAGAAGTGTCTTTTCAATTCCTTAGCCCATTTATTGATTGGGTTATTTGCTTTTTTGGTGTTAAGTTTTTTTAGTTTTATATACATTCTAGAAAGTAGTGCTCTATCTGACGTGCATGTATTAAATATTTGTTCCCAATTAGTTGGCTCTCTATTCACATCACTGATTGTTTCTTTTGCTGAGAAGAAGCTTTATAGTTTAAATCTATCCCATTCATTAATTCTTGGTAATTGTTCTTGTGCTACAGGATTCTTATTAAGGAACTTGGGGCCTAATCCGACATGTTGGAAATTGGAGCTTACTTTTTCTTCTATTAGGATTATTGTCTCTGGTCTAATTCCTAGGTCCTTGATCCACTTTGAATTGAGTTTTGTGTATGGTGAGAGACAGGGTTTAATTTCATTTTGCTGCATATGGATTTCCAGTTTTCCCAGCACCATTTGTTGAAGAGGCTATCCTTTCTCCACTGTACATTTTTGGTGCCTTTGTCTAATATAAGATAGCTGAAATTATATGTATTATTCTCTGTGTCCTCAATTCTGTACCATTGGTCCACCAGTCTGTTTTGGTGCCAATACCATGCTGTTTTTGTTACTATTGCTCTATAGTATAATTTAAAGTCCGGTATAGTGATGCCCCCTGCTTCACTTTTCTTGCTCAGGATTGCTTTGGCTATTCTGGGTCTCTTATTTCTCCAGATGAATTTCATGACTGCTTTTTCTATTTCTTTGAAGAATGACATTGGGATTTTGATTGGAATTGCATTAAATCTGTATAATGCTTTTGGTAGTATGGACATTTTGACAATATTGATTCTACTTATCCAAGAGCAAGGTAGGTCTTTCCATCTTCTGAGTTCTTTTATGATTTCTTTCTTTAGTGTTCTATAATTTTCCTTATAGAGGTCTTTCACCTCTTTCGTTAAGTTGATTCCCAGGTATTTTTTTTTTTTGATGCTATTGTAAATGGGGTAGTTTTCATCATTTCCCTTTCAGAGGCTTTGTTACTGATGTACAAAAATGCCTTTGACTTATGGGTATGGTATTGATTTTGTATCCTGCTACTTTGCCGAATTCATTTACTAGTTGTAAAAGTTTTCTGGGTCTTCTAGGTATATTATCATGTCATCAGCAAATAGTGCTAATTTGAGCTCTTCTTTTCCTATCTGGATCCCTTTAATTTCTTTCATCTGTCTAATTGCTCTGGCCAGAGTTTCCAGTACTATGTTAAATATCAGTGGTGAAAGGGGGCATCCCTGTCTTGTTCCAGTTTTTAAGAAAATCTAATTTAAAACTTATAAATAAATATGGGAAAATTAGACTTTCCTGAAATAGTTCAATACCAAATCAATTTAGTGAGATTTCATAAACCTACAAGTCTAAACTTATCATTACACATTTATAAAATGAGCTTATAAAACTAATCTGAGTAGACAACATAATATTAAAAATTATTAATGTCTAAAGTACACATACACCATTTCTAACAGAAAATATTAGTATCATGGCTTTGATTCTCTTAAACATTTCTGTGTTTAATTCAAAGTCTTTTCATGTTAAAATTCACTGTTTCAGTGCTGGTGAGGTTAGACTCAGTGAGTGGGACAGATTCTCAAAAGCTGCCCTAATGATACACCTGAATCCTATTCATAGTTGTGCATTAATTTTTCCACCCAGGTTGTGTCCCAGCCTTCCTTGCACAGGTCTGTACCTTCCGGAGATAGAGTCATTATTACCTGTTTTTTTCTGCATGAACATCTGCAACTCACGCCAGGCCATCATGTTGCTTGATAGGTTTCATTATTCTGGAGCTCCTAAGAAACAAGCATATCTCCTTTGAAGTGTAAAGTCTTCTGAACTTGATGTTATCATGCCTTTCTCCACATTTATTTCCTAAATGTAGGACTATTTAATTTTTACAGCTATGAAGGTGATATCCTAATGAATTTTAGGTCATTCTCTCGTACAGGTAGTTCTCCCAAGAGCTCTGAGACTGCACATCAGTAGTTGTCAACCTGTTCTGACTTGAAGCAGGAACAACATAGACTCGTTGAGTGTGTTTGAGTTGTGGGAAGAAGTAATTCTATGAGTAAGGTATTATTAACAATGGAAGTGACAAAGTGCCTCTTGTCTGGGTCCTCAACGAACTTGGGTTTTTCTGACAGTTATCAAATATCCTAAAGGGAGGGTGGGGTGGGGGTTGAATGTTTTAACTAAGAAGCTGGAGGTGGAGCCCAAATAACCCCCCATTTGCTGGTGTGTGACTGGAGCCAAAATATATACACGCAAGAATGAGCTCACCCAAGTAATCAAGGCCCTTAGCAAATTTGAATGGAACAACTCCTCTTTTGCTCAGAAGCAGAGCCAGGTTCCCTTTGCTTCTGAGATCAAGTCTAAGTTTGTTAATATTATACTAAGAACTCTGTCAAATAAAAAAATTATTGAATGTAATTTGGGTATAGTTATGTTTTCATATTATATTCCTAACATAACCCTTAACTTGTTCTGTTTTTCAGAACATTTTATTTCCATAACTATGTTGTATTAACCACTGTCCCTTCCATCTATTCCTCAGCTTAATTCTGAAGATTCTTTAAGATCCAAGAGGAAACATTTCTCTTCTTCTACTTCATATCGCTTCTCCTGTCAACAACAGGCAGGCAGCCTAAGAGAGCATGGATCATCAGCTCTTCAGTCTTCTATCTGTAGACAGAGCTTCTTCCTTCTCACTACATTATAATCCCCTAAAGAGGACCAGGCTGCTTTGGTCTCTGTTATAGCAATGAAGGAATCTCTCTCAACCTGCAGCATTGGAGAGAGAGCTATAGGCACAGAAAGAAAAGAGAAAAATCAAAGGAAGAGAGATTATTTAGGGGAAAAAAATGGGCCCTAAGAAGTTGTATGCAGGAAAGGATCCTGAGACCAGAGTTAGCGGCTTGAGCAAGATCCTGTGGCGAATTAGTGGTGAAGCCCGTGAAGGGATGTAAGTCTGGGGACACCAGATGTGACGGCTCTTTCCACTTCAGAGGTTTTTTTACTGTGTAGTGAATGATTCAGTTCCTTCTAGATGAACCTGTCTTTTTCTAAAACTCATCCACCCTCCCCTTCTGACACATAGTGTCCATTCATTGGAAGAGACAACAGCTTCTGTGTAAATTTCTCTGGCGATTTGATTTTGATCATAAATCCAGAGGAGAGATGATGGGATTAGTTAGGACACATGAGTCTTCCCAGCCTGTGATACCTCCCTTCTTCCTACCCCTCAGGAAATGTCTTTTTTGTTTTGTTTTGTTCACGATAAAGGGATTGAACCCAGGGCTTCATGTATATTATGCAGTGTCTACCACTGACCTACATTCCTCAGTCCAAATAATGTGTCTTAAATTTATTCCATATCTGATATATTTACATTGTGGATGACTGGCTGAGTACTGAATATACTAAAGAATGGGATTAACCCAGAAAACAACAGGGAGGATACTACCCTCTTGTGGCAGAGCATGGAAACACAACTCACAAGCAAACAGCTTCACGTCCTAAGCTTCCTTTACCCAAATGACAAGACAAATCACAAAAGTAGTTAAAGGTAGAGTATTATTTTTAATCTTATATTTTAATTTATTAGTACTTTAATCCATTATTATGGGCCCAACTGTGTCCACCATTCTCCAGGTTTGTATGTTGAAGTCCTAATCCCAGCACCTTGTCAGGAAATAGGGCCATTTCAATGTCATTAGTTAAGATGAGGCCATGCTGGAGCAGGATAGCCTCCAATCCAATATCACAAGTGTCCTTATGAAAAGGGGAAATTTAAACACACACACAAACACAAACAGACAACACCATGAGACCATGAAAGCCATTATCAGCATGATATATCTACAAGTTAAGAAGATGGTATTGTCAGCAAGCCAACAGAGCTGGGAAAGAGGAACAGAACAGGTCTTTCCCTAGCACCTTCAGAGGAAATGTGGTCCTGCTCATACCATGATTTTGAATTTCAAACCTCTAGAGCTGGGAGGCAATAAATCTTGAAGGAGCCCTAATTAGGAAGGGCTGTTGCAGCTAGCTGGAAGCCATAAGTTCCACCTGATATGTATGTGACGCACCTGTAGGCACCTGAAAAGCTGAAGGTATATAACCGGGTGAAAGCGGTCCGAGTTAGGAGAACGGAGAATTCAGTCAGCCGGGCAGTCACTCGGTCGGTCAGAAGAATCAGAGCGGCCAGAACGTAGGCAGAGCGGTTACAGAAGAGAAACCAGATAGAAGACAGAAGAGAAACCAGATAGAAGAAGTAATGACTGGTCAGAGTTAGGCCGAGACTCCTGAGGAAGACAGAAGACAGAAGAAAGAAGAAGGAAGAAAGAAGAGAGAAGAAAGAAGCTCTAATCTTTCTCTAAGCTAAGCTCTATCTTTCTTTCTCTCTAAGACTCTAAGCTAAGAAGACAAGAAGAAAAGCTCGCTTTAATCTTTCTCTCTAAAAATCTTTCTTTCCCTCTCTAAGCTCTAAGAAAGTAGAAGTAAAAGTAGTAAAAGCTTAACTCTGCCCCCGAGAGTTTTTATCCCGGTTTACGGTACCAGGCAGCTTACAAAATCTCTGCTGTTTAATCCACTCGGTGTGTGGCATTCTGTTATAGCAGCCTTAGAAAACCAATATAGTTCTATTTAACAATAATTTTGAACTTAAAGTTTTAGACTTCAAAATAAGGTATGTATTTGAGCATAAAAATGGTGTGTTGAATTCAACACACACACACACACACACACACACACATACACACACATGGGGGGGGGGTGGGAGATGGAGAGATGGATAGAGGGAGAGACAGAGAGATTTTAATTCAGTATGCCGTATCTCCCAACCATAAATTGTATTTATTGGAAAACCTGCTGGCAATTTCATTTGATTTTACATTTTTTTGGATCTATCAGTTTTGCAAGTTTCCTTAACCAGTCTTTTTGTCATTAAACATTCATCAGGTAGGTAAATGTTTATATTTTTGGAGTAAATCTTTCTCCACTAGCGATCTCTGTATTATCTTTGGTTTCTGTTATGGTTTAGAAATTAGGTATCCCCTCAAAGCTCATGTGTGAGACAATGCAAGAACATTGAGAGGTGAAATGACTGGGTTATGAGAGTCTTAACCGAATCAGTGTGTTCATTCCTGTCAGGTGGTAACTGTAGACTACTAGGGCGGACTGGAGGAGGTGGGTCCCTGGGGAGTATACCTTTGGGGGTATATATTTGGTAAGCTGAACTTAGTCTCTCTCTGCTTTCTGATCATCATGTGAGCTGCTTCACTTCGCCATGATGTTCTGCCTCACCTTGAGCCCTAAGGAATGGAGCCAGCCTTCTGTGGACTGAGAACACTGAAACCATGAGCCCCAAATAAACTTTTCCTCCTCCAAAATTGTTCTTGTCAGGTCTTTTGGTCACAGCAGCAAAAATGCTGACTAAAACAGCATCAATGTTTTATACACCTGCTCTCTATTTAGATCACAGCTTCTTGAATATCCATATTATTTTTTAATAATATTATATACCATTATTAAGCTTTCTGGGGATTATGGGCCTTATAATCTTGGAAAATTTCCATGATATTCTTTGAATAATGATCTTGGTAGTCTATACAGAGATAGAATCAATAGGATATATCTATTTATCTATCTCATATGGAGGGGGGGAGAGAGAGAGAGAGAGAGAGAGAGAGAGAGAGAGAGAGAGAGAGAGAGAAATGGAGAGATGGATAGAGGGAGAGACAGAAAGAGAGATTTTAAGGAATTGGCTCACACAATTTTGGAGAATGACAAGTCCAAAATCTACAGGGTAGGCCAGCAGGCTGGGTAGAGTTGATGATAAAAGTCCAATGTAGTCTGCTGGCAGAATTCTCTCTTTCTTGGAAGAGCTTGTTCTTTTTCTATTGAGGCCTTCCACCTATTGAGGTCCATCCAATTTCAGAAATTTGTTTTACTGAATGGCTACAGATTTAAATATTTAATGTTACTTCTCATCTTAAAAATATCTTCATAGAAACATCTAGAAGAGTGTTTGGTGAAATATCTGGGTACCACGACCTAGCCAAGTGGATACATAAAATTAGCCATCACAGTCCCAAATGAATCCTGCCTCCTGGAATTTATGCCTTTTTGCAGCTTCCTCGAACATTGAATCAAGGTGGTCTTGTAACTTTCTTTGAGAAATAGAATCTGATAGACTGACTTGAACAAGTTCTGGTCCTTGACCTTAAGAGGTCTTTTTTGTTTGTTTTGGTACCGGGGATTGAACTCAGGGGCACTCGACCACTGGGCCACATCCCCAGCCCTTTTTTTGTATTTTATTAGAGACAGGGTCTCACTGAGTTGCTAAGTGCCTCGCCATTGCTGAGGCTGGCTTTTTGAACTCGCGATCCTCCTGCCTCAGCCTCCCAAGTGCTGGGATTACAGGCATGTGCCACCACACCCGGCTAAGAGGTCTTATTTTCTACTCTTACTATCTTGAACCCCAGCCCCCATCTGAAAAAGGAATTCCATTGGGGGCTCTTCAAGGAGGAAGAGATCCTAGTGGAGAGAAGACCCTGAGGTAGAGAGAGGTCCAGCCAATCTAGCTTTCTCAGTCATCTTAGCTGAGACGCAAGTCAGCTTAGAGCCTCCTGTCCCAGTCAAGTGTCCAGATGACTCAGCTATAAAGATGTGGAACAATACCATCTCTAGAGTCCTGCCCAAATTACATACTCATGAAGCAATAAATGGTGGCTGTTGTAAGTCACTAAGTTTTTGGGTGAAGTGTTATGCAGCAATAGATAAGTGATACTTATGCTAAGGGTTTCATTAAAATAATTATACTAAATGGAAAGGTTTAGGATCCAGAATATTACTTCATCAAGGTATAAATGATAGTGTGATTTTACACATTGAGAAAATCAGCTTTTATTTCCTTAGATTGTCATACAACTTGCTACTTGTACTTTCAGACCAGTGTTTTACATGGCTCTATTTCTCTACTGAAGCTCTTGCTTACTTACTGTTAATTCCAGGTTAGCTTTTTGCCTGAATTGGGCTTCCTAGGAGAAATAAAAATAAAATGAAAATATTTTCTATACTACCCCTCTTAACCTAATCACAGCTGACCATTTTTTTGGCCTTTCAATCTCAACTATACACCTGTGCCAACCAAGTCAGATTTAGGAGAGAGGAAATGGAAGATATAAAAGAAAATGGGGAGAAAGAAAGATCAAAGGAACAAGTCAAAAAAGATTAAAGCAGGATTAGGGTTCTCTGAAGCAAGATGCAGAAATGAAATTTAAAAGTAAAAAAGAATTTGGAAGTTTATTTTCTTTCATTTTCTGGATCACAGATAGGTTGATTGACTCATAGGGATATATTTAGTTTCACAGAGAACACACTTCCACTAGTGTTGAGTAAGAAGTGAGTTACTTTGCATAAAGTGATGCTGATTTCCCTGTGAAGCAATCAGCCCTTGAGGTCTGATCTGGAACACAAGGCTATGAAGAGAGGAGAAGACACCTGAATAATCAAGGTCTACAGGGCAAAGTGGGAAGGTTCAAAGAGAGGTCAGTGACTTGCTTTTGGCCTAGAAGAGTTTTTATGATCCCTTCCTCCCTCCCCTCCCTGACTATCATGTAGAGATAGAGGATAGTAGGATTGTATAAATAACACCAAAAGGTGAATTTAAGAGTTTCTCTGTTAACAGTAGCACAGTTTGATCAGTGGAAGGGTAGCAAATATCACTGGGCCATTCTATTGGGAGAAATCCAGAGGCTTTTAGCTAAGGTATTACAGGCAGGGAAGTTAAGCTTGGTCTTCATCAATGCTGTGGGAAGCACAGTAAGTAGGTTTGTGTGTTCTTTACTCTCCACTGGGGTCACAGCACAGGTGGTAGGGAAATAAAGGGGATTTTAGGGATTCCTGACCCTTCTGGGTATAAGCTCATTAAAAATCTGGTTAAATAAATGAATAAAATAAGCAAAAAAGAATGGTTTCACAGATGACTAAAAACAGGCTTTTGATGAATTTTAGCAGGTTTCTCTGAATAACTGGTATTCTTTAAGGTGACAAAATGGAATGACAAAAAGGGCACTTAATCTCTTGCCATTTGTTATTTGCTACAAAGTAGATTCATTTCTTTTGGGAGAATAACCTTACTGTAGTAGTCACTAAATTTCAGTGGGTATCAAATCACTTGGAGGACTTGTTTGCTGGCCCCAGTTACAGAGTTACAGATACAGTAGGTTTCCTATTTTACGTTCTGGTTTATAATCTGTTATGAATATTATTTATTTTTTCCATATTTTATCCATTCATTGACAGACACCCAGTTTGGTTCCATTGTTTGGCTATTGTAAATTGTGCTGCTATGAACATACGTGGGCAGTATCACTGTGGTATGCTGACTTCAATTCTTTAGGATAAATACTGAGGAGCAATATAACTGGGTCATATGGTAGTTCCATGCCATTTTTTTTTTTTTTTTTTTTTTTTTTTTTTTTTTTGGTGGTACCGGGGATTGAACTCAGGGGCACTCGACCACTGGTTCACATCCCCAGCCCTTTTTTGCATTTTTATTTAGAGACAGGGTCTCACTGAGTTGCTAAGTGCCTTGCCATTGCTGAGGCTGGCTTTGAACTCGAGATCCTGCTGCCTCAGCCTCCCAGAGTGCTGGGATTACAGGCGTGCGCCACCACGCCTGGCTTCCATGCCTAGTTTTTTGAGGAATGGCTATACTGATTTCCTTAGTGGATGTACTAATTTACAATACTACCACATGCTCTCCAGCATTTATTATTGTTTGTATTCTTTTTTTTATTTGTTCATTTATATGTGGTGCTAAGGATCAAACCCAGTGCCTCAGACATGCCAGGCAAGCACTCCGCAACTGATCTACAGCTCCAGCCCCCACTTCTCATCTTCTTTTTTTTTCCTTTGAAGTTGTTGTATATATAACAATAGCATCCATTACAATTCATAGTACATATATAGAGCAGCTTTTTACATAACACTGTTTATATACAAAGTATATTCATACTATTCATGTCTTCAATCATGCATTTAGGATACTGATATCCATCTCATTCTACCATCTTCTTTTTTTTCCCTTCATACCCCCTTGCTCCTTCCCTTCCTCTCCCTCTCCATTGACCTTTCTAGTGTTCCTCTAATCCTCTATGTTCCCCAACCCAACCCCACTGTAAATCAGCCTTCTTATATCAGAGAAAATATTTGGCATTTGGATTTTTGAGATTGGCTAATTTCACTTGGCATTATATTCTCCAACTTCATCCATTTACCTGCAAATGCCATTATTTTATTCTCTTTAATTGCTGTGTAATATTCCATTGTGCATATATATCACATTTTCTTTATCCACTCATCTACTGAGGGGCATCTAGGTTGGTTCCACAACCTAGCTATTGTGAATTGTGCTGCTATAAACATTGATGTGGCTGTATCCCTGTAGTATGCTGTTTTTAAGTCCTTTGGGAATAGACCCAGGAGTGGGATGGCTGGGTCATAATGTGGATCCATTCCCAGTTTTCCAAGGGATCTCCATACTGCTTTCTATAATGGCTGCACCATTTTGCAGTCCCACCAGCAATGTATGAGTGTGCCTTTTCCCGCACATCCTCCCCAACATTTATTATTGTTTGTGTTCTTAATAGCTGCCATTCTGACTGGAGTGAAATGAACTCTTAGAATAGTTTTGATTTGCATTTCTCTAATTGCTGGAGATATTGAACATTTTTTCATGTATTTGTTGATTGATTGTGTATCTTCTTCTGAGAAGTGTCTTTTCAGTTCCTTGGCCCATTTATTGATTAAGTTATTTGTTTTTTTGGTGTTAAGATTTTTGAGTTCTTTATATATTCTAGAGATTAGTGTTCTATCTGATGTGCATGTGTTAAAAAATTTGTTCCCAATTAGTTGATTCTCTATACACCTCACTGATTGTTTCTTTTGCTGAGAAGAAGCTTTTAGTTTGAATCTATCCCATTTATTGATTCTTTTTTAAAAATTTTTTATTCTAAGATGTTATAAATGACAGCAGAATGCATTACATTTCATATTACACATATAGAGCACTTTTTTACAAATCTCTGGTTATATGCAAAGTATATTCACACCATTCGTGACTTCATACATGCACTTAGGGTAATGATATCCATCTCATTTTACCATCTTTTTTTTCCCCTTCACCCTTTTGTCCCCTCCCTTCCCCTTCCTCCCCATTGGCCATCTTAGTAGAATGCATTACGGTTCATGATACACACATAGAGCCTCTTTTCACATAACACTGTTTGTATACAAAGTATATTCATACTATTCAATCTTCAATCATGCATTTAGGATAATGATATCCATCTTATTATACCTCCCCCTTTTTTTTCACCCCCCATACCCCCTATCTCCCTCACTTCTCCTCCCTCCCCTTTGACCACTCTAGTGCTCCTCTAATCTTCCTAAGTACCCTGACACCCAACAACACTGTGACTCTGACTCCTTATATCAGAGAAAACATTTGGTACTTGGATTTTTGAGACTGACTAACTTCACTTAGCATTATGTCCTCCAACTTCATCCATTTACCTGCGAATGCCATTATTTTATTTTCTTTTATTGCTGAGTAAAATTCCATTGTGCGTATATACCACATTTTCTTAATCCACTCATCTACTGAGGGACATTTATGTTGGTTCCACAACCTAGCTATTGTGAATTGTGCAGCTACAAACATTGAGATAGCTGTGTCACTATAATATGCTGTTTTTAAGTCCTTTGGGAATAGACCCAGGAGTGGGATGGCTGGGTCACAGGGTGGTTTTATTCCCAGTTTTCCAAGAAATCTCCATACTGCTTTCCATAATGGTTGCACCATTTTGCAGTCCCACCAGCAATGCATGAACGTGCCTTTTTCCCCACATCCTTTCCAACATTTATTGTTGTTTGTGTTCTTAATAGCTGCCATTCTGACTGGTGTGAAATGATATCTTAGGGTAGTTTTGATTTGCATCTCTCTAATTGCCAGTGATGTTGAGCGTTTTTTCATGTATCTGTTGATTGATTGTATATCTTCTTCTGAGAAGTGTCTGTTCATTTCTTTGGTCCATTTATTTATTGGGATATTTGTTTTTTTGGTGTTGAATTTTTTGAGTTCTTTATACATTCTAGAAATTAGTGCTCTGTCTGATGTGCATGTATTAAATATTTGTTCCCAGTTAGTTGGTTCTCTATTCACCTTACTGATTGTTTCTTTTGCTGAGAAGAAGCTTTTTAGTTTGAATCTATCCCATTCATTAATTCTTGATACTAATTCTTGTGCTACAGGATTCTTATTAAGGAACTTGGGGCCTAATCCGACATGTTGGAAATTGGAGCTTACTTTTTCTTCTATTAGGCGGATTGTGTCTCATCTAATTCCTAGGTCCTTGATCCACTTTAAATTGAATTTTGTGCATGGTGAGAGATAAGGGTTTAATTTCATTTTGTTGCATATGGATTTCCAGCTTCCCCAGCACCATTTGTTGAAGAGGCTGTCCTTTCTCCACTGTACATTTTTGGCGCCTTTGTCCAATATAAGATAGCTGAAATTATATGTATTAGTCTCTGTGTCCTTAATTCTGTACCATTGGTCTACCCATCTGTTTTGGTGCCAATACCATGCTGTTTTTGTTACTATTGCTCTATAGTATAATTTAAAATCTGGTATGGTGATGCCACCTGCTTCACTTTTCTTGCTAAGTATTGCTTTAACTATTCTGGGTCTCTTATTTGTCCAGATGAATTTCATGACTGTTTTACCTATTTCTTCGAGGAATGTCATTGGGATTTTGATTGGAATTGCATTAAATCTGTATAATGCTTTTGGTAGTATGGACATTTTGACAATATTTATTTTGCCTATCCAGGAACAAGGAAGGTCTTTCCATCTTCTGAAGGTCTTCTATAATTTCTTTCTTTAGTGTTCTATAATTTTCTTTAAAGAGGTTTTTCACTTTTTTCATTGATTCCTAGGTATTTTTTTATGCTATTGTAAATGGGGTAGTTTTCATCATTTCCCTTTCAGAGGCTTTGTCACTGATGTACAAAAATGCCTTTGATGTATGGGTATTGATTTTGTATCCTGCCACTTTGCCAAATTCATTTACTAGTTGTAAAAGTTTTCTGGTAGAGTTTTTTGGGTCTTCTAGGTATATTATCATAACATCAGCAAATAGTGCTAATTTGAGCTCTTCTTTTCCTATGTGGATCCCTTTAATTTCGTTCATCTAATTGCTCTGGCCAGAGTTTCAAGTACTATGTTAAATAACAGCAGTGAAAGGGGGCACCCCTGTCTTGTTCCAGTTTTTAGAGGGAATGCTTTCTATTTTTCTCCATTTAAGATAATGTTAGTCTGGGGTTTTGCATAAATAGCTTTTATGATGTTGAGATATGTTCCTGTTATTCCTAGTTTTTCTAGTGTTTTGAACATAAAGGGGTGTTGTATTTTGTTGAATGCTTTCTCTGCATCTATTGAGATGATCATATGGCTTTTATCTTTGAGTCTATTGATGTGATGTATTCTGTTAATTGATTTCCGTATGTTGAACCAACCTTGCATCCCTGGGATAAACCCCACTTGATTGTGGTGCACTATCTTTTTGATATGTTTTTGTATTCGATTTGCCAGGATTTTGTTGAGAACTTTTGCATCTATGTTCATTAAAGATATTGGCCTGAAGTTTTCCTTTTTTGCTGTGTCTTTGCCTGGCTTTGGAATCAGTGTAATATTGGCCTCATAGAAAGAGTCTGGTATAGCTCCCTCTTTTTCTATTTCTTGAAATAAGTTGAAAAGAAATGGTATTAGTTCTTCTTTGAAGGTCTTGTAGAACTCGGCTGTAAAGCCATCAGGCCCTGGGCTTTTTCTAGCTGGTAGTTTTTTGATGGCGTCTTCTATTTCCTCACTTGAAATTGATCTATTTAAATTTTGTATAGCCTCCAGATCCAGTTTGGGCAATTTGTACGACTCTAGGAATCTGTCAATGTCTTCAGTATTTTCTATTTTATTAGAGTACAAGTTTTCAAAGTAATTTCTAATTATTCTCTGTATATATGAGGTGTTTATTGTGATATTTCCTTTTTCATCACGGATGTTAGTGATTTGAGTTTTTTCTCCCCTTCTTTTCATTAGCATAGCTAAGGGTCAGTCAATTTTATTTATTTTTTCAAAGAACCAACTTTTAGTTTTGTCAATTCTTTGAATTGTTTCTTTAGACTCAATTTCATTAATTTCAGCTCTGATTTTAATTATTTCCTGTCTTCTACTGCTCTTGGTGTTGGTCTGTTCTTCTTTTTCTAGTGCTTTGAGGTGCGATGTTAAGTCATTTATTTGTTGTTATTTTTTTTCCTTTTGAGGAATGAACTCAGTGCAATGAATTTTCCTCTTAATACTGCTTTCATAGTGTCCCAGAGATTTCTATATGATGTATCTGTGTTCTCATTTACCTCTCGGAATTTTTTAATCTCCTCCTTGATGTCTTCTTCAATCCCTTGTTCATTCAGTAAGATGTTGTTTAGCTTCCAGTTGTAGGAGTAATTTTTTTTATTTCTTGTTTGATCATTGATTTCCAATTTCATCCCATTATGGTCTGATAGAATGCAGGGAATTATCTCTGCTTTTTTATATTTGCTGAGGGTTGCCTTGTGGCATAATATATGGTCTATTTTGGAGAAGGAGCCATGTGCTGCTGAGAAGAAGGTGTATTCACTTACTGAGGGATGAAATATTCTATATATGTCCGTTAGGTCTAGGTTATTAATTGTTTTAATGAGGCCTAAAGTTTCTTTATTTAGCTTTTGTTTGGATGATCTATCCAGTGGTGATAGAGGTGTGTTGAAGTCCCTTAGAATAACTGTGTTGTGATCTATTTTATTCTTGAACTTGAGAAGGGTTTGTTTGATGAATGTAGGTGCTCCATTATTTGGGGCATATAGATTTATAATTTTTATATCTTGTTGATGAATAGTTCCCTTAATCAGTAAGAAATATCCATCTTTGTCCCTTTTGATTAGCTTTGGCTTGAAGTCTGCCTTATTTGATATGAGAATGGAAACCCTTGCTTGCTTCCTTGGCCCATGTGAGTGGTAAGATTTTTTCCAGCCTTTCACCTTCAGTCTATTGATGTCTTTTACTATGAGGTGGGTTTCTTGGAGACAGCATATTGTTGGGTTGTTTCTTTTAATCCAGTCTGATAATTTGTGTCTTTTGAATGGTGAATTTAGGCCATTAACATTCAAGGTTATTATTGAGATATGATTTGTATTCCCATCCATTTTTATTTGTTTATGGTATTTACCTTGATTTGGTTTGTCCTCTGGTTGGTAATTCCTTTAGTTTAATATCTCCCTTTGTTGATTCTCATTGCTATTTTTCTTTTCTTCTTCATGGAATATTTTGCCAAGGATGTTCAGAAGTGCTGACTTTTGAGATGCGGACTCTTTTAACTTGTGTTTGTCGTGGAAGCTTTTTAGTTCATCTTCGAATCTAAAGCTTAATTTTGCTGGGTATAGGATTCTCGGTTCACATCCCTTTTCTTTCAGGGCTTGAAATATGTTATTCCAGGATCTTCTAGCTTTTAAGTTCTGGATTGAAAAATCTGAACATAGTCTAATTGGTTTCCCCCTATATGTAATCTGCTTCCCTTCTCGTGTGGCTTTTAATATTCTGTCCTTGTTCAGTATAGTAGGCATTTTCATTATGATGTGCCTTGGTGTGGATCTGTTGTGATTTTGTATGTTTGGTGTTCAGTTCAGTAAGCCTCTTGGACTTGGTTTTCCCATTCACTCCTCAAGTTTGGAAAGTTTTCTGCTATTATTTCATTGAATAAATTATTCATTCCTTTGGCTTGGAATTCTGCTCCTTCTTCTACTCCAATCACTCTTAAATTTGGTCTTTTTATGTTGTCCCAAATTTCTTGGATGTTTTGTTCTTGATTTTTGACCATTTTTACTGTGTTCTCTGCATTTTTTTTCCAGTTTGTATATTTTGTCTTTATTATCTGAGGTCCTTTCTTCCAGGTGGTCTAATCTATTGGTGATGTTTTCAATAGAGCATTTAATTTGGTTTATTGCTTCTTTCATTTCCAGAATTTCTGTTTGGTTTCTCTTTAGAACCTCTATCTCTCTATTGAAGTAGTCTTTTGCTTCTTGTATTTGTTATGAAGTTCTTTGTCAAAGTGGTCTTTTACTACCTGTATTTGCTCTCTCACTTCCTTCTTGAATTCATCCTTGAGCTCCATAATCATTTGGATTATGTATTTACTGAATTCCTGTTCTGTCATTAGATCTCCTGTGCTTGCCAAAGAATCTGCTAAGGAGGTATGTTGATTTGTTTGGGACATTTTCTTCCCTTGTTTTTTCATATTGCTTATGTGTCTTTTTTTTTTAGCACTGTGGAACTTTGACTTTTTTTTTGTTTTTACCTTAAGGTCTAATGATGTTCCTGTTGTAGGATTCTATCAGCTCCCCTTACATATACTTTACAACTTAAAACCAGACATTTTATATTCAGTTAATCAAAGTTTGTTCACAATTTACAGAGTTAGAGAATTTAGATATTGCCTCCAATATATTCTGAGTGATTATAATGGGGTTTATAGTTTCAGATATTGGGTACAAAGGTGATATGCTTAGGAGGAAGGAGGGAAGGGTATTGCTTTCCCCCCCTTTGGGAGTGTAATACTGAAAATCTATGGAAGTAGTTTAATAGCAGAGGGTAAGGAAAGGAATTAGAGTGTACAGTTAAGTCTGAAGACCGATGTGTATTTCAGCTAGGCTTATGTAAACGTTGAGAGAAATTAGAAAATGGCCAGGTAGTAAGAATTAATGAAAGAGAGAAGACAGGGTGAGTCAAAAGAGAGAGAGGAGACTATATAAAACACCCATTTGATGTACTATTCAGTTGCACCAGTTTTAAGATTCCAAGTTCCTGTACACAACTTGTTTTCTTCTCTGTTGAGAATGTAGGGGCAGGTTGTAGATAGGGAAGATGAGGAAATAAGGAATGAGAGGCAAGAGGGAATGAAAATGGGAGAGAGGAAAAAAAAGAAGAGAAAAAAAAAGAAAAATAACACAATACGACAATGACATTAAAAAAAAACACAAAGTCGAATTCACAAGTCTCAAATAGGCAGCTTATTCTCCTCCTCTCTCAGTTTGTTAAATTAGCTGTTCAGCAGATCTGCTCTGGCTGATGTGGAGAATTTGTGGGCGGGGTCAACTCTGCGTACCTGGTTAGCGAGGAGTGATGCTGGAGATGGGTGTTTGTGTGGAGTCTACTTCCGTGCTCTTCCTCAATTGAAGGGTTGAAGAGGGTCATCACACTGGACTCGCATTCCCCCGCTGTCTGTTGAAGGTCCTCCCAGTCTCGTGTTCTTCCTTGCCTGTTTGCTGGTCTCCGCACCGCTTTCTCTGGGGCTTTACTTGTGAGGGTCGCGTCTGGCCGAGTGTGGATTTGAACTGGCGTTGTTGTCCTGTGGTCTCTCATGGTCTCCCAGCAGTAATTCTGCCGGCTGTTTTCGCTGGTTTCACGCTGAGTGTGGCTGGGGGTTGCAGTCCCGGCGTGGGCTCTGGCTTTGTTCTGCACCACCTTTGCTCCGCCAGGGCCGTGTAGCAGAAGCCACACGGCTAGCCACTGCAGATAGTGTGTGTGTGTGTGTGTGTGTGTGTGTGTGTGTGTGTGTGTGTGTGTGTCTTTCTCCTGGGTCGTGGTATTCAAACCATCCAGGAGGTGGGTATTTTCAGCCTATATATATATATGATGAAGGGCAGTTTATCTGCTCTGTTGGATTCTTTCCATGGAGCTGCCCTGAAGTGTGGCTTCCTCTAATCTGCCATCTTGGATCCTCCCCCATTTATTGATTCTTGATACTAATTCTTGTGCTACAGAAGTCTTACTAAGGAACTTGGGGCCTAATCCAACATATTGTTTGTATTATTTTTTTCTTCTGTGTTCTTTTTTTTTTTATTCTAATTTGTTATACATGTTTGCAGAGTACATTTCATTTCATATTACAGATAAAGAGCACAATTTTTCAAGTTGCTGGTTTTACATAAAGTATTTTTACAACAATTGTGTCTTTATACATGTATTTAGGGTAATCTTGAATAACTCAGTCTGCTATTATTCCTATCCCTTCGCCCCCTCCTCCTCCCCCCTCTATTTAAGGTTCTTTGAGCGTATTGAGGTTCTATTTAAGGTTCTTTGAGCGTATCCATGTCATTAGCTGCATCTCACAACCCTCTTCAATTTTAATGTTTCTTAAATTTGTTCTCTTAATGCTGTCCCAGAATCCTTGTACATTCTGGTCATGGTTACTTTTTTTTTTTTTTTTTTTTTTTAATGCTTCAATACCGTCTGAATGTCGAAGGCTGGGCATCTTGTCTTTGAGCTCTGAGATTGTCTTCAGTGTGTTCTACTTTATTAGAGAGACTTTCAACTGAACTTTTTATTTAATTTATTTTGTCTTTCATTTCCAAGATCTCTGGGTCTTTTTCAGTATTTCTATTTTGTTTCTCATTGGTATCCTGCACTGACTTAATTCACTCAGTTGTTTTTCTGTGTTCTTTTGGGATTCATTGATCATTTTCATAATCACTCTTTTGAATTGTTTGGCATTTCATTCACTTCAATATCTTTGGGATCAGTTGCTGTTGAATCATAAACTTTAAGAAGTGTCATATTATCTTGTATTTTTTTATTTCTTGTATTCTTGTGTTGGTTTTTATGAATGTGTTGGGATGGATTTTTCTTCCACTCTTACACATGGGCCTTTTTAGGTCACAATCTTCTCTTTCCAGAGTTTTCTGAGATATGAGGTTATAATAAAATTTTCAAAATATTTCCAAATGGGTTTTTTGTAGTATAGTTTCTCTGCTAGTTCTTTGGTAGTGATTAGTGTACTTTAATACAGTGTATATTGTGCCAGAGCTTGAGAATTCCACTTTTCCTGTGGGTCTCAAAAGAGTAAGGTCCTCTTTGTAGATCTGGCAATTGTAGTGTATTACAGCAGGATATATGGGGTATACACTTTGTACCCTCTGTAATTGCTCTTCTTAACAACTCTGTAACAAACAATTAGAACAGCAAGAGCGCGCACACACACACACACACACAAGAAAGAAAAAAAAAGAGGAAATACTTAATGCCTAACTGTCCTTCTTTTCATTTTTTCTTGAGCTATGTACTAAGGGGGGGGGTGGAGGGAAGAGAGAGAGAGAGAGAGAGAAAGAGAGAGAGAACGCACACAAGGACTAGAGACTGTTAATCCCTTCATTTTTGTGTTGCTCACTGAGCCACCAGCTGAATTGACCTAAAACTGAAGCTGGTTGAAATATCTCTCAATTTCCCTTCTCACCAGTGCAAGGTAGGACAGAATGGGAAGTGTGTACTCCTGTCAATTGGAATTTCATCTGGACATATCAGATGGAAGCACTCCGGGTGGGGCTGCTGCACTTCTAAGTGAGGAGTTTCAGTGATTGGGGCTTAGCTGTAATCAGGCCTTAGGGACTTTGTTGGGTGGTGTGGGCTCTGAAGATATTAGATCAACACACCCTCAGGCCAGGCAGATACCATTCTCTGCTGCATGTCTGGATTGCAGGAAACTCCCAAGAATTCTTACTTGCATAGTCCACTGCCCAGGAATGTGGCTTTCCCAGGCATAGTCCCCTGAGTGTATCCATTTCTGTCTGTTCAGTTTCCCAACATTCTTCAAGTGGTCACATGAGCCACCAGAGTCAAAGAGAAAGTGGGTTGCTCTCCCCTCTGCATCTCTGACTCAGATCCCCTTGGGTAAAATTTTCTCTGTTTCAATTTCATTCTCCTAGGTACATTCTAGGCCACACGACAAATGCTTGCCAGGACAGTGTGCCAATGTTGCTACAACCTCCTGGGCTCCCGCAGCTGGCAGCTGGTAGGTGGCCTCCTCAGATAGCTCTGACCTCAGCTCTCCACTTTCCAGTTGAGAAACACTTTTCAAACTCCAGCTCTTTGCACAGCCTCTAAATAGCTAAATTCAGGCTACTTTTCTGTTGTACCAGTTTTTCTGTGCCAAATTTATCTGTTGTGTTTTTCTCTATGTGTTCTCCCTCCCCTCTGCAGTGAAGCAGTGCTGCTGCTGCAGCTGCAACCAGCTTGGCTCTAATGTGTTCCTTCTTGTTCTTTGTTCATTACACCTGAATTTGAATATCTAAGAGACTCTGACTGTCTGAAATTGAATGTCAGTGAATTCCCCCTTTTACCACCTGGCTGAGAAGCAGTACTTCCTCTATTGAACCCCGAGCCATGGAGCAACTGGAAATGCAACCTTTCTCTAATCTGCCATCTTGAATCTTGAATACTCACCTCCTGTTATGAGTATTTTTTTTACACTTATTTATTATGCACTAAATTAATTTATTGTTTTAAAATGTTATTTATTAGAAATATTATTATTTTTATGCTCAAATTGTTAGAAAAGTTGCAGGATAGATGAACGCACGCTGAAACCGCCATATAGGAAAAGGGAAGGGGGTTTATTGAATTACCAAAAGAAACACGCGGAGGGGATGGGAATGAACCGCGGGGGACGAATGGGAGCTGAAGTACGTGGGAATGGAGAGCGGGAACAGAGAGCGAGCTCAGTCCGGGGCTGGTTTAAATAGAGTAGGGGTCATAAAAACCCCCTTGGAGTGAGTCCTTGCCCTATAGGCTAGCAGAGGTCAGGGGGGGGTAGTGGACAGGGCACTTGCTGGTCAGGTTTCTTGGTCACGCTGAGGATCTTGGGAGGTGTAGTTTTTAACAAAGCACCTGGGGAGGTGTGGCCTTCTGCCTGGGAGGCACAGCCTCTTGCCTAGAATCTAACATTCCCCCCTTTTTGATTTCTTAGGAAGCGGGGCGTTGTGTTTCGATCTGGCTGCTTCAGAACTGAAATGGGGCAAGGTGGGGTAGTTTTGGGGGGGGGGGAATGCGGGCAGGCAGGTCAGGCTTGAGGGTGAAAAAATTCCCAGGAGGTAGGCGTGGAAAAGATGAATCTGTCCAGGTATGGGATGGATGAAGTTTTTTTGAAGCCATATGTCGGTGAGAGTGTCAAACCAGGCTTCTGCAGAAAGTCACTGAGGGAGTCAGCTGGAGAGCATGTAGAAATTGTGGGCCTTGCGAGTTTGCAGGTAACACTATTATGGAAGCAACAAAGGGAAAGAAGGTGAGATGGATTATTGTGTGTAGGCCTATATTCCACCAGGTGGGACTTACGGTGAAGAGGCCAATGGAGAGTGCAAAGCACATCTTGATGAGCGTCAGGTGGCAGCATAAGGGCAGGACTCAGCAGGGCTCTCTGGTTGGAAAGTCATTTGTTGGTTTTTTAACAGTTGATAGTCCCTGAGAAAAACTGGTTAAAGGTTCAAAACGAGAAAAAACAGAAAAGATTATTTTGAGTCAGTAACAGGAACACGAGAGAAACAAATTTTTAGGGGATCGGTGGGAATGGGAGAGCAAGTATACTGAAGTGGTTGTTTGTCGTCCTTTTGTGGATCTTCAGTTGGTTGAGAAGCTGGTTTCAGTCTGGAAATTTGAGTCCAAGAAGTCAAATTTTCTGAGGTTTCACGAAGCTTAGCAGCTGTGGCTGTGCACAGCACAACCTGGAAAGGTCTTGTCCACTTTGGGACAAGGGAGACTGTTCCTGTGTCCTGGGGAGGGGAGAAATATACCCAAGAACCGGGTGCCAATGGAAATAAAGCAGTGAGTCTACTTGGGTCGGGTAGGATGTAATCTTGGCACGTCCATAGCTGATATCTGATGAAGGACAAGATGGGGAAAGAAAGATCTTTGGGTAGGTAGGTGTCCTTGAGTTGGGGAAACTCCAAGTGGAAGAGCTGGTCGCCCAAACATAACATCAAAAGAGGATAGCAAAGAAGGTTTCTTTGGAAGGACTCGGAGCCTAAAGAGGGCGAGGGGTAGTAAGAGTTCTATTACTCTCTACCTTCCCTGAAGACATGGGGTGATATGGGATGCAAAAATGCTGAGGAATGTTAAGGGAAGTAGAAACGCTTTGGGTAACCTGGGAAACAAATTCAGGCCTGTTGTCAGACTGGATGGACGTGGGCAATCCGAAACGGGGAAGGATTTCTGAGACTAGAATGGAGGCTACTGTGGAGGCCCTTTTATTGGAAGTAGGGAAGGCCTCCACCCATCCAGAGAAGGTGTCTACCAAAACCAGGAGATATTTGTGTCTCCGGGCAGCTGGCATGTTGGTGAAATCTATCTGCCAATCGGCTCCTGGAAGCTGGCCTCGAGCTTGGTGAGAGGGAAATGTTCCTGGTTTAAGGGGAGTATATGGGTTAGTGCGCTGACATGCAGTGCATGCTGAGGTGAGCTGATGGAGAAACTGTGTGTCTTCCAGAGTCAGGGTGAGGAAGGAGGTAGCGAAAGTCTTGAGGGCCTGAGGGTTAGGATGGAAAAGGGAATGGAGATAGGAGAGGATTGATTGTGTGGAAGGGGATGTGGGGGTCTGGGTAGTAGGTAGGACTGGAGCCAGAAGAGAAGGAGAAGATAGTGCTGCCTCCCTTGCTGCCCTGTCGGCCTTCGTGTTTCCCTGAACTGTGGGAGAGTCTCCACTTTGATGTGAAGGACAATGGGAAATCCCTATTAGCTTGGGCAGAAGAGAGACTTGCAAAAGTTTTGATATTAATTTAGAATTAGTAACTGCAGAACCTTTTGTGGTCAGGAGCCCTCGCTCTTTCCATACTGCTGAATGGGAAAGCAAAATATGGTAAACATATTTTGAGTCTGTATAAAGGGTAAGGTTTTGGTCTGCAGCTAATTCGAAGGCACGAATAACAGCTATTAATTCAGCTCGTTGGTTTGTGGTGTTGGGGGGTAGGGGTGCTGCCTCAATAACCTCTGATAGGGAAATGATAGCGTATCCAGCAAAAGGTTGCCCATCCTTAAAGAAAGAGCTGCCATCTGTGAACCAAATTAAGGAAGGATCAGGAAGTGGTCCCTCTTGAATATGGGAGGGATGGGGGATTAAAGCCTCGAGTGTCTCTATATAATCATGTTCTGGGGGCTCTGAGGAGACTGGGAGGAGGGAAGCTGGGTGTAAAGAGGAGCAGGGTTGGAAGGTGATTGAGGAGTCATGCATAAAGGAAATGAGGAGAGAAAGAACGCGACAGGGTGGGAGAGTTTGAAGGCTCTTATAGGTTAGTAAATCTTTTAAATGATGAGGAGAGGCAACAGTAACCTGGGCACCAAAGGTCAACTTTTTTGATTCCTGCAGAAGTAGGTAAGCAGCAGCCAGAGCCCTAAGACAAGGGGCCCATCCACGAACGGTGGGGTCAAGTTGTTTAGAGAGGTAGGCAACTGGAGCAAAGGTGGGGCCCTTGTATTGGCCTAGAACACCAAGAGCCAAACCCTTGGTTTCATGGACATAAAGGGTAAATGGCTGAAGGAGGTCTGGGAGGTGAAGGGCTGGGGCCTGTGACAGTGCCTGCTGCAAATGTTTAAACTCGGCCTGAATGTTGTCAGGAAGGAATTTTCCCTCAATCTCCTTAGCTGCCTCATATAGGGGCTTTGCATAAAGAGAGAAATTAGGAATCCAGGCACGGAAATATCCTGCTAGCCCTAGGAAGGAGAGAATCTCTTCCTTTGTCTTGGGACATGGGAGCTCCTTGATGAGGCCTTTTCTGTCTACAATAATGGCCTTCGATTGATGGGAAATCTGAACTCCTAAATATACTACCTGGGTCTGGGCAAGCTGCACCTTAGATGAGGAAACACGATACCCACGAGAAGCAAGAAAATTTAAAAGGGTGTAAGAGTCTTCACGAGCTGTGAAGAGGGAAGGGCTGCAGAGGAGGAGGTCATCTACATATTGTAAGAGAGTGGAGTTAGGGAATTTAAGATCTTTGAGGTCTGCAGCCAATGTCTGACCAAAGATATGAGGGCTGTCTCGAAAACCCTGAGGGAGGACTGTCCAGGTCAACTGTTGGGAACGCCGGGTTTCCGGATCTGTCCAAGTAAATGCAAAGAGGTCTTGTGATTCTGGGGCTAAGGGCACAGTGAAGAAGGCATCTTTCAGGTCAATTACTGAGAAATGGGTGGATAAGGAAGGAATTAGGGAGAGGATAGTATACGGATTTGGGACCACGGGGTGTATAGGTTTGACAGACTCATTGATGAGACGAAGGTCTTGGACTAGCCAATAGGACCCGTTGGACTTCTGAACTGCCAATATAGGGGTATTATAAGGGGAATGGGTGGGTCTGAGAAAACGTTTCCACAAAAGATCTGAGATGATGGGTTGAAGACCTCTGAGGCTCGCGGCTGGAAGTGGATATTGGGCTTTATTGGGGAAACGTTGGGGATCTTTAAGGTATATCTGTATGGGGTCACACTGAGCAAGGGAAGGAATCTGAGTATCCCAGACTTTGGAGTCAACTAAATCAGCGGGGACAGGGTAATGAAAGGTTTCTATGTCGATAGAAGGTTGGGGGTTTTCTGCCTTGGTAGGGGGCTGAGGGGATTTTACATCACTAGAGGGCGATGGGGTTTCCTCATCAGCATCAGTAGGGGGTGATGGGTCAGTGGCCTTTGAAACAGTGAGAAGAAAAATGGGGGAGGAGACGGAGCAAGACGAACCAGGGAGCACAACTGAGCTAGGCAGATTGGAGAACACAATTGAGGCCTGAAATTTGGCCAATATGTCTCTGCCCAATAGGGGCACAGGACATTGAGGCATTACCAGAAACTGGTGGGTGAAGGGATGGTGGTGAAGACAGCAAGACAGCATAGGAGTCTTGCGGGGGCGAATAGCATTTCCCTCTACCCCGACAATAGGGGATGGTGCTCTGGTGGTGGGGCCCCAAAACTCCCTCAAGACTGAGGAGGTGGCTTCTGTATCTAGTAGGAAATTTACGGGGCATCCATCAACAAGGAGAGTAACCCTGGGCTCCTTTAATGCGATGTCAACGGTCGGGTGAGGAGCCCCTGGGCCCCATCAGTCTTCCGTGGCCAGTGCCAGCAGGCTGGGGTTTGTGACCGGCCCAGCCCCCCTGCGGGAACTGGGGCAGTCAACGCCCTAATGGCCCATCTTGGAACACTTTGGGCACGGGCGCTTAGGGGGCCTGGGATTAGGGCATTCTCAAGCCCAGTGTCCATCTTTCCCGCACCTAAAGCAAGGCCCTGGGGGTTCCTCCTGTGTGGACTTATGTACCCCTTTTCTTGAGGCCTGAACGTCAGGGCCCCTAAGGGCCTGGGCTAACATTTGGAGCTTTGACCGCTCAGCCTTCTCATACTTTTGAAACCTGCGACGTTCGGCGTCTTCTTCACGGTTATGATAGACTTTAAAAGCCGTGGCCAAAATCTCGGTCTGGGGGGTCACAGGGCCCTGTTCTAATTTCCTTAACTTAGCTCGAATGTCGGGGTAGCTTTGGGATAGGAAGTATGTCATAAGTACTTGACGGCCCCCCAGGGACTTGGGATCTAAATTTGTGTACTTTTGGAGGGCCTTTGTGAGCCGATCTAAGAATTCAGAGGGGGTTTCTTCTCTCTTTTGAATAATTTCCTGTAGCTTATCAAAATTAACAGGTTTTTGAGCTGCTCGTTTAAGACCATCTACTATGCACATTAAAAACTGATCCCTTAAGACCACGTCCCCTGGGGCATTGTAATCCCAGTGTGGGTCCCTATCTGGGACAGCCTCAGGACCAAAGGGGAAATTTGGGTTTACTCTGTGAGTCTCATCTGCATATGCTCTTGCTTGCTCCCAGACTCGTCTACGCTCTTCAGGAAGTAAAGTATTTGACAAAATAAAGTATGTGTCATGAAATGTAAGGCTGTATGCTTGGGTGACCCATTGGAATTCTTTTATGTAAGTTGTGGGGTCTGTTGTAAAGGAACCCAAGCGCCGTTCAATTTGTGAAAGGTCGGACATGGAGAACGGGATATGCACCCTTACCACCCCTTCTGTCCCAGCTACCTCCCTTAACGGTGCGATTATCTGAGCTGCCTGCTTTTTCGAGCAAGTCATAGGAGGACTGAACGCAGGGGGCGGCGAAGTATTAGGCGAGTCTGGGAGGGACGCTACGGGAACTGCTGGGTCTGGGAGTAACTCCACGGAAGAGGCTGGGGAAGAGGCACGGGCTGCGTCACTCTCTCTGTCTGTTGCCGCCAAAGCCGTTGGAGAGGGCCAAGGCCTGAGGCAGCACGTCTGCTAAAGGACGCCTCGCAGAATCTGAGGGATTAAGGGCTGAAGCCTGGGGCAGCGAGTCCAGTAATGGCTGCATGGCTGGAGAGGGCAGGGGAGCCGTGGCCGGAAATGACTCGGAACCAAGCGGCGGAAGCTGAGTGGGCGGGGATAATGGCGGAAGGGGCAAGGAGCTAGGAACGGGAGGTTGAGTGGGGGGGGGGTAGCGGCTGTGAAGGCACCGGAAATGATGTGGAAGGAGAAGGCTGGTCTACAGAGGAGGATTCTGACGGAGCAGAAGGCGGGGGCGGAGCGAAGGATGAAGACAAAGGGGGGGGGAGGGTCTGAGCGCGAAAGCGTGCCAATTTCGAAAGCCTGAGCTGGGGGGGGGGGAGAGGTTGGGAGCGTTCTAGGCTGCCGGTACCGGGGAGGTGGAGCCTCTAATCCTGGGTCGAAATCGGGGTCAATCGCAGATGGGGGGGAATCCGCAGGCCTGTAGGTGAGCAATACCGTCTCGGGGCTGCACCTGGTGAACAAGGAAGGATTCGAACATAGAAGGGAGAAGGCATCTATGTACGGCAAATCGGTCCATCTCTTTGATTGCTGGCAAAAGCTGGAAAGCTCCCGTAAAACCCGGGGATCTAGGGATCCTGACTCTGGCCACGGATTGGATAACGGGTAAGAAGGCCAGATTTTTGTACATAACTTTATCAATTTGTTTTTCTTAATCCGGGGTTTTAAGCCCAAATGCGCCTGATTTCTTAGGAGGCAGTTGAGGGGTGAGTTGGCTGGAGCTGATAGGGAAGTTCCCATATTTCCCGTTAACAGGGAGAGGCTAATACAGTATTTTAAAAGGCGTCCCCTTTAAAACATGTATTAGAATGAGGTCCAAGTCCGCTCGCCCAGTCGTCACCGAGTCAAATGAACATGGGACATCTGAGAAGCCGTGTCCCGTCCCGGATGCGGGGTTTCTCAAGATGCCGGGGGACTATGAGCTTACTCCGCAGAGGTTTTCGGTTTTTTTTTCCGTTCCAAACGGAAAAAGGAAGCTCAAGTCCGGAGTGTGGAGGGGAACTTTTCTAGCCACTCACAGCTGAGAGCCCTAATCTTACAGCTGGAAATTTTAGAGCGGGTGGATAAATAAAAGGTGAGTTGGCAGACAAAGGTGGGGGAGGGGGAGGGGAGTTCCCGGGGTCCACCGTCGCCCTTAAGACTTGGGTGGGGTGCTCTCCCCCCTGTAAGGCCACGGGTGAGATTGCCGGAAACTCGACGGTCAATTTTCACCACGCATTGGCCAGACAGGTTTAGGAACTCGGGGTGGACGGGGGGGTGGGGGGTGGGGGGGGTGGGGGCTTACTGAAGTCCCGCGATGCCGTAGAAAAGGTGGACAGACGAACGGAGACGGGTTAGATGCGCGTCTCCCTCCTGGGTTTCGGCACCAAATTGTTAGAAAAGTTGCAGGATAGATGAACGCACGCTGAAACCACCGTATAGGAAAAGGGAAGGGGGTTTATTGAATTACCAAAAGAAACACGTGAAGGGGATGGGGATGCACCGCGGGGGACGAACAGAAGCTGGAGTACACGGGAACAGAGAGCAGGAACAGAGAGCGAGCTCAGTCCGGGGCTGGTTTAAATAGAGTAGGGGTCATAAAAACCCCCTTGGAGTGAGTCCTTGCCCTATAGGCTAGCAGAGGTCAGGGGGGGGGTAGTGGACAGGGCACTTGCTGGTCAGGTTTCTTGGTCACGCTGAGGATCTTGGGAGGTGTAGTTTTTAACAAAGCACCTGGGGAGGTGTGGCCTTCTGCCTGGGAGGCACAGCCTCCTGCCTGGAATCTAACACAAATTATCCCTCATTTTGTCATGTGGAATCACTTAGAGCTGGATTTCTGTGACCAGGTATTATGACTCCATCACATCTTGCTTTCAGCATAAGCTATTCCCAATTTACCTTGTACTTTCTCTGGCATAGTCCTGAAATTAGCCATTTTCCCAAGGATCTATGGTCCTTGTAGCAAAAACTTGTATATATAAATCAAGCCCTGGACTCTAGGTGTGCTCATTTATCATCAGGTGTCACTGTTTCCAGGCTCTATGATTAGCCAGTGCTAGAGAATACATGTATGCAAATGTGTGGTATGTATTACAAACCTGCACAAATACATATTTATGTGTATAAAAACATCTTTAAATATATTTCTATTTATATGTTTTATATGTAAATATGTATATTTATTATATGGAAATATATGTATTATAAATGAATGTGTTATATATAAACATATAATATACATAATCTTGAGTTCCTGTAATACATCCAATTCCAATCAATACCATAAGCTTTCTAAAAAAATACACAGTGGAAGCCAGGTGTGGTGGCGCATGCCTGTAATCCCAGTGGCTCAGGAGGCTGAGGCAGGGGGTTGAGAGTTCAAAACCAGCCTCAGTAATGGTGAGGCACTAAGTAACTCAGTGAGACCCTATCTCTAAATAAAATACAAAATAAGGCTGGAGATGTGGTTTGGTGTTTGAGTGTTCCTGAGTTCAATCCCTGGTACTACCCCCTCCCCCCCAAATAAATACACAGTGAAAATTATTTAGTTCCAGCATTTGAAATAATGAGTAATACATCATTTCTTTCTTTAAAATATTTGACTGTGTTATAGAAGTCATAACGTTTTTCCTTTTTTGGATAAGAAGTTCCTGAATTCATTCATGCATTTATCTGATAGTCTTTTGGCCTGGGGTTATTGCTTCCTCCAGAACAGAATAGAGCTTTTCTTTCTCTAAGTTTTTCTTGTTCTGTATTGAAATTCTCATGGAATTCAAGTCTTTTTCCCTGTCTATACTTGTAACTCCTTTTCAGAGTGAGAAACTTGGCTCCCATTATTGTTACATGCTTACCTGTTTGATGTAGCATCCTGTATGTAACCCATCTCTGCTTCTCACTCCCACCCCACCTCCACTTCCAGCCATGTGTGGACACCCTGATCTCCCTGCTTGGGCTCTGATTCCCTATTCAAGACTGCCACTCTGTTGGACACCCTCCTCCGTAAACTTCCCACGCTGAGCAGTTCATCTGTGCGTCTACTGTTGGTCTCTGAAGGATTCCTTCTTCTCCTTGCTCTGGCTCCAATGATCTCCTGCCCTTCCTCTGGCTTTGACACTCCATGCCAGTTCATCCCTCCCCATCACAAAGATGCCCTCTTCATTTTGCTTGGGGTCTGACCTCTCGTGTTGCTCTTCCCTTTGTGTATGCCTTCCTTACCCTACCTGGTCTCTGACACCCGCTATGGGCCCTGACTTTTTCTGTCCCCCATAGACACCTACCTTGCTCTTCCTTAACCAATGACTTCAGGATGGAAATATTCAGGAAGGGAAGACCTCAGCTAAGTTGTTTAAAATATGAAGTAACAGATCAATGGATACCTAGATTCTTAGGTGTTTTGTCCATAATCACAGAGAAATTAATGACAACATAGGTCCAGGCAGCTGTGTGAAGACAGGGACCTCGTCTTTCTGGCTCACTATTTTATCCCCATGCCTATCAAAATGTTTGAATAGAATGAACAAGTAGTTAAATTATTTTCTGTTTAGTTTTTTTCTCTATCATCTCTGTGTGTTTATAAAGATCTGTGACCATTTACACATTTGTTTATAACCAATGGTAATTCATGCTTTTACATCAAGGTCAACATCTAAGTTTTTGTGCTTAAGAATTTTTTCCATTCCATGAATTTCTAGTCTTAGCCAGATGGGTGGCAATTTTTTAAAAAAGTATATTCATGTGGCTGAGGACATAGAAGCCCTAAGAAGCTACAGCCTTTGTAGCATCCCAGGAATCCAGCACTTCCACTGAGTGTCTTTGCCACTAGAGATGATTTCCCTTCAAAACATTTAGAACCACGCAAGAAAAAAAATACCATCAACATAACACAAACATGAGTCCCTCAAATAGTTCCTTTAGTCACTGTTCAACGAAGAAGAACATTGTTCAGATAATCATGTGGGAAAGTGTTTCCAAAGCATAATCTGAAGAATGTCATCTCTGAGAGATTCTTATTGAGAAGATTCAGCAGTCAAATAGCACTAGGAAGTTTGCAATTCATAATGCACATCAGTGCACTAAAGACTCTAAGAAATCCTAAAGTGAAGACACTTTGTGCAGCCTAATACTGTCTAAATTTCCTTAACCATAGAGCTTCTGTTTAGAATTATACCTACCTCAGTCTTATTTACTTATTTATGGAATGGGCAAAAAGATTACATGTTACATGTGGCTACTATGTGGAATAAATTAGGCAAAAATATGTAAACTATTGCTTTATTTGGCCTTTTCACTATTGTGACTGAAAGACCTGACAAGAGCAATTAGAGGAGGAAAAGTTTATTTTGGGGGCTCATGGTTTCAGAAGTCTCAGTCTATAGACAGCCAATCCCATTCCTCAGGGCCTGAGGTGAGGCAGAACACCATGGTGAAAGTGTGTGGCAGAGGAAAGCACCTGGGAACATGGCACTGGGAAGCAGAGAGAGAGGCCACTCAGCTCTCCAGATTCAACATATAAATCCCAAAGGCACACCCCCAATGACCCATCTCCTCCAGTCATACCCTACCTGCCTACAGTCACCACCCACTTCATCCCTATCAGGGTATTAATGCATTTATTAGGTGAAGATTCTCATAACCCAATCATTTCACCTCTAAACTTTCTTGCATTGTCTTACAAATGAGCTTTTGGGGGACACCTCATATCTAAACCATAACAAGTATGTACTTGGTGTATTGTAGGTGTCTACTAGATGTTAATGCCCTTTCTCAGATTTATTATTTATTGAACATCATAATTTTTATTATTGAACAGATAATCTGTATTTTATTATTATAGTTTAAAATATGTACAAGGGAAAACGTCAAGTTTTAGAAAAGATATAACACTTTTACAAGTTTCTTCTACTTCAGATTTCCATGAAGAATTTTTTTATGTATCCTTCCAGACATTTTGTGTGTATAATATGCAAACATATGAAAAGGATACTTTAATATATTCACAATAACTGATGTACTTCATCAGTACCTCTAAATCCTTTCATTTTGTGCTACATTAATGTGTTTTTCTTAAACTCACGAGTTGGATAATGTTAGGGCTTTATACTTATGTCCCCTAAAGCTGTAAAGTGAGTGTTAAAGAGAATTGGTAGAAAAAAATACACAGACACAGACACACGTGTGTGTGTGTGTGTGTGTGTGTGTGTGTGTGTGTGTGTGTATAGTTGTTTGGGAATCAACAAAAAAATCACCTTAAATATAAAACATATTTTGTAAAACCTTACTAAAAACTCCCTGAAGGAATTAACGGTTTAGTATTCTGTAGGAAGTATACTTTATTATCTTTCACCTTAATAGTTACTACTCATCAGGTATTATATCTCTGAATCTCATCCCTAACAGAATATGAGTTCTTTGAGGACTTGTCCATGTCTTGTAATGATCTTGACATGTTGAAGGCATTTAATAAATGTGGTTTTGATTAGTGGAGGGAGCATCTAGAGCATCTGTTCTGTCCACCATAAACAAAACTCTGAGGAGGTGAGTGTTCATTCATTCATTCATTTATTTATTCTAGGATAGGTAAGGAGTGAGACAAAGAACTTGGGATCCTGGCAGCAGAGTCAGAGCTGCTGCTACAGAGAGAAACCAGTTTGTAGGAACTCAGATGGAATATGAATTTGGGGATGGGTTAGGGGGCACAATGAAGCCCAAGATAGATGGGCTATAATTCTTGGCTTTAGTGCTTTGCAAAACTCACCCCTGAGTCAGGATGTCTACTCTCCAACTGCAGTTGTCAACGTGTAGGCTCCTTAAAAACCTGCAAGCACTAGAATCACATGTGGCTGTTGCTTTCTGTCCTCTCCTTGATAATATACTTCATTTCCCCAACAGGGAGGTGCATGGCCTGAAGTCCCTGCTCCTCTACCTGTGCTGGACCCTCCTAAAAAAAAAAAGCACAGGAAGCTGAACTATAGCTGACCACCAGACTCCACTGCCTTCCTGATTTTCTCTCTGGTTCCTTCTTCTTTGTTTCCTTCCTTCAGTCTCTTCCTTGTCTGGATAGTTACCCTTTGACCCTCTTAGCTAATCCCTCCCCTTCTTTATTGCCGTGAATTATCTTCCTTTACCTGTAGCTACAATTGCTTTTTTCATGTTCTCTTTCAGTGAAGGTTGAGGACAATGCAAGTGGAATATGTACCTTTTATTAGGTGATTTGAACTGCATTCTGCTGGATTAACCTCAAAACTCCTAAAATTGGAAAACACCTTCCTGATCCATCACTGAAAGGACGAAGCATTTTTTATATTTTAAGACAATTTCTTATTAAAGGTCTTGGCTCAAGGAGAAGACACATTAGTTGCCTTTCAGCAAGGAGTAGATCTGTGCCTTTACCATGGCTCCCTGCCGCACGTGTGACCTCAGGGTGCTGGTAGCCATTGCATGTGGGCTGCTGACGGCCATCATTTTGGGACTGGGCATCTGGAGGACAGTGATAAGGATCCAGAGAGGTAATGTCACCCTCTTTTGTTTAACTTGGAGAGAAAGGCATGAGTTTCTGTCCCTGACATAAGCCACCTGACATAAGAGTGTTGGAAAATAGCTTGTCCAGGCTAAGGCTGCCCACCACACTGCCATTATGGAATATAAGACAAGAGTCTATGATGGCCAACAGGTGGCTGTATGTGTATAAATACACACTGTGTGTGAATAGGCAGCAAGAAGGATGACATAGTTGAGTTTGTTTTTATGCTCTTTTAACTCCCAGCTGACTTAAAAGAGTAATTAAAGTCATTAGTAATTCATTTGGGTTTGTTTAACTCAAGAAAGGTAAATATTTATGGGTACACACTCCCAATCAAACATGGGCAGAATAGAATTTCATTTCAACAAGGATGTTTAGAAATAGACAATAGAGTTGTCAGTAAAATGACCTCATAGTTTGCACACAGGTTTCCCTCTTTCCTCTTTTTTTAGTCAGAAAACAACCAAAAATTTAAGATATTAAAAATGATTTTCCGCCGGGCGCGGTGGCGCACGCCTGTAATCCCAGCACTTTGGGAGGCTGAGGCAGGAGGATCGTGAGTTCAAAGCCAGCCTCAGCAATGGCGAGGCACTTAGCAACTCAGTGAGACCCTGTCTCTAAATAAAATACAAAAAAGGGCTGGGGATGTGGCCCAGTGGTCAAGTGCCCCTGAGTTCAATCCCTGGTACCAAAAAAAAAAAAAAAAAAATGATTTTCCTGGTTATTAAACATGTAGTTGTTAGTCTCCTAGTGTGTACACTGCTAATGTGTGAAATGTGCTCTGGAGGGGCAGGAGTGTGTGAGGCAATGATGTTAAGGAGAGCCCTCAGAGCTCACAACAATCTATGCTGGTTCCCTTGGATGGTGATGTTTCTCCAAAAAGGGTTACAAAATTAAATATATGCAACAATGTTATATTGCAAAAAAATATAGAGAACATTTCTAATGAAACTGAGTAAATAGGGACAACTAATGCCCATCAGGAGAGGCAGGAAGAGAGGCCACCTGCCCTCTGAGCAGGTGACTGTTGTAGGAGCACAGTGTATAACTGCAAAGGTCCCCAGGACAAAAGGGGTCAAATACATGGGCTGCAGTCCTCTGCCCCCAAGGAATAATATTTAGAGAATACTGTATTAATAGCATTTAGAAAACTAGGATAAGAATTTATCAGAAAAAACATGATAAGATTTAAAAATTGGGGAAAATGTACTTTTGTTTGCTTAAGGTTTGTAAAATAGTTTATTTCAGGTTTTAAAAAATTGTGAACTAGAGATGTTTTTCCCTGGTAAGCTTGCTAAACTGATAAAACTTCACTAAAGGGGTAAATATTTAAGAAAAATATTTTCCTTTATTTATGACACCTAGTTTTAAAGGGGAAAATTATGGTGATTTTAAAAGAACACAGTTAGAATAGAAGTATTAAAACAAAGACCAAAGTGCAAAAACAACATGAAGAAGAACATAAGGAGAGGGATAGAAAGTATATGAAAGCCAAAGACTCAGGGGGAGCTGCTTAAAATAAATACAAAATAAGACTAAGACCCCAAAGGAAGAAGAGAGTAACAAATGTTCCATTTCTAAGAGCAGAAGCATACCAACAACTTATAAAAGACCAAATTTTCCATTGCTCTGATTTTCCAATTGAATCTTTATATGAGGACATTCCTCAACTTTGATTAAGCCCAATGGAAAACGAGAGGGTTGTCACTTTTGTTTAAAGGAAAGGATTGAGACTGGTACTGTCTGCTGTTGCTGTTTGCTTTGTCTATTTTATTCATAGCGTGTTTTGTTCCATTCCAATTCTTTTTTTTCTACTCATTCCTCCAGTCTACTACTCCTCTTTCCACCCCATCCTATTCCATCCCATCCCATTCCATTCCATCCCATCCCACCATCTTATCTCTTGTAAATATTGGATGTTCTTCTTTTTGTTCCTCTACTTGGGTATAGAAATATATCCTTTTAAAATTTTTTTAGGGGGAGAGAGGTCATGGGTATCTCTGAGGAATTCATGAAAACTATGATTGTCTCATTCAGAAAAAAACGTACTCAAGCATACATGTTAAATTTTGGATAAATTAATTTTATTGCAATCAAAATTCATTTCATTAACACAAGCACAATGTATAAATTATGTCTCATTTTTATTTTTCATTAGAACGTTATAGCTTCTTAGCGAAAAATAGAAAAAAATCCTGTCTGTTCTAAGTAAATTTCAATGAGAAGTTACTGTTATTTGGCCATAGGTGACCAAAACTGATATGATGATACGTATGCTATGTATGCATTTGATCATTAAAAGACCTATAATCTCAAATTTTTTTTCTAGGCATTGTGCTAAAAATTTCACACACTTCATCTCATTTAATCTCACAACTACCTTTGAAGCTGATATTATGTTCTATGTTGCAAGTGGGGAAATTCAGGCTCAGAGAACATTTCATGCTTATATAGCTGGAAAACACTAGATCTGGATTTGAACCTAGATCATTTTAACTTTAGTATCTGTGATCTTAATTCTCTACAGAGAATACAAGGGTAAACCCAAATCAGTTAGCTCATTTTTTCTTCTTGAGATAACTATGGCTGAAAAACCTAATTCACAAAGATGTGCAGTAAGCAGCAGAATCAGAGCAGTCTGTTGTATTGCTAGGCAAAGTCAGGATCTTTGGGTAGTCAGATTGTCTTCAAGTCAATGAGATCTACATTATTAATGCAGTGTATAGAGTGTAGCTTGTAGTGATGCTTCAGTTTTAAGGCTTGCTGAGTCTTCAGTGGTGTTCATAGATTTTTGGCTGCTGAGTAACTGTCATGGATTTGCCACCTTGTACTAGGATGTGCAAAGTGCTTACTTCAGTTTTGCAAAGTTATTCTTGTCTGCATTGATCTTCTAACCAAGAACAGCAAAAGAGACTGCATTCCTAGCAGTATTCATCCTGACAACTGACTGCTTTTAATGGAATGATTTCTCATATTCACATAGATCCAAACATCTAATAGCCATCACACAAGACATGAAGGAGCTAACTAATCATTTTAAGTGTTAATTTTCCTTTTTATTTCTTAAAATGAATCATTGGTTTAAATATCAAATACTTCAAGGCATAGTCTCTAGGATGCTAGTAATAGAGAAGTATTTTAAAATTCTGTTCCTATTTCCTTATCAATCTCTTGTTAAAACTGCACAACTTAAGGCTCAGTGGTTGACAAAGTAGACAGAATTTCATGAGAATAGGTTAGACTTCTTTCAGGATTATTGGAGAATTCCATCATTTCTACACTGATGGAACCATTAAAAAAATTCTTATTCCAACAAAGTGACATGATAAGATATGTTGACAAGTGTAATATTTTCTCCATCTATGTTCTCAGGCATAAGACTACCTATTCATTTGCAATATTCACTTGGAAAAATTTTTCAAAACTATTGGTAATTTTTGCAGTTTCATCAAAGGAGCTCTAGACTTGAAGTTCTTCTCCAATGATACCCATTTACCTGGAACACTCTTCACCAGAATGGCTCCTTCTCTGATGATTTTGGTCTCAGGTTGAGTGTCACCTCCTTAAAGAGATCTTTCCTACTCACCCAGGCTGTTATCACCCCCTTTGCTCTGTTTTACGTTCATTTTTTTCATAGCTTTTATCTTGCATAATTTCTTAACTTGTTTACCAGTTGATTGTCTCCCCATTTCTAGAATGAGAGTTCCATGAGAAGGAGGGCCTACTTACTAACCTGCATTCCCTACAACTAGAATAAGACTGGCATGATAGTTGCCCAGACATAATCAATGAGTGAATGGGCGACTCATGTGACAACCAGAAACTGGGCTTAGTCCATTTGGGTTACTGTAACAATAGAAACTTATTTCTTGGTGCGTGATAAGCAACAGAAACTTATTTCTCACAGTTCTATTGGCTAGGAAGTCTTGAGATCAAGTTACTGGGTGATTCAGTGTATGATAAAGGACTGTTTCCTCCTTCAGAGAAGGTGGCTTTTTGCTATATCTTTATATGGTATCAAAGGAAAATTTTGATCTGTACATCCCTTAATGGCATTAATTACATTCGGACAGGGTCTACCCTCATGAACTAATCACCTTTCAAAGTTTCAACTTCTAATACCTTCACATTGGGAAGCATTAATTAAGGGACACAATATTCAGTCCATAGCATGAAATAAGAGTTGTCAAATAGTTAAGAAATGAAATAACATTACTACCTGTTCCTTATAATTTCTTTTAAACTATTAAAAGAAATGCAATTCTGGACTTTTAAAGAAAGGTATCATTTTAGTTTTCTTCCTCTACATCACCATTTCTAGGACCCTTGGCTTCATTGAGATCTCCCCAATTGTGTGTGGCCTCTTTTGTTTAACCATATAATCAGCAATTTTATAGGATGCTTTTATATTGGAGCAAATCTAAGTTTTGCCAGACCTCTGGAATTTTCAAATTGGGCATGCTCCACAGAAAAACATCCCCCTTGTCTGATGTATTTTCAGAATGGACAAACCCAAGTGCTCTGTCTCTGTTGGCTTTGTGTTTCCAATAGCAAGAGGCTTGTAACACAAAAAGCAGTGTGGGTTTTGGGTCCCATTACACTTGATGATGAAAGTAAAATGAAAATATAATTAGGGTTTATTGTATTTCTTTCTTTTGACATTTTCCAACTTAAGCTAGGCCTAATGTAAATATAGACAGATGTTCATAATCATAATGGCAGGGGGGTGTTTTCTTAACCTCTATTAGTAGACAATGTCTTACCTCAAAACACATTGGCAGTGCTATTACACCTTATTTGACCATATCCTACACTGCTTCTAGCCTGAGAACTTCCTGCTCACTTGTGTCTCATTTCCCCACTTCTCTCCAGATAGTCTAACCTTTATTCCTTGCCACAGAACATACCTGTTCCTCAGTCTAACAAGGATTCCAGTAGGTTGAAATATCCCCGAACTGCAAAGCCAGATTTTATAGCACTAATAATTCTTATACAGTGGAAAATGTGGGTTGTCAAGAAAGGTCAAGGAGAGTTTATTGTTTCTCTATTAGAGAATAATCTGTCCATGGATACTTGGCTTTCATTTCACTAGATTTCAGTACTTCCTGCATTGCTAACCTCAGTAATAAATCTAAGTCCTGGAAGACAGTTGCATTTGGGTTTGAAAAAACACACAAATTCAGAGAAGTGATTTTTGGATGGAAGGATCTGGGTTTCAGGCCACTGTGGTCTTTCTCAGTCTCAATTCTGCTGTTACAAATCTCACTTCTGTTCCTTTACCATTCACCTCTCTTGCTGCCTCACATATCCACCCTCTAAATAAGAAACACAGTGGTTTCTATGAAAGGGAAGGGATTCTTGTTTGAAAAATACATCTTGTTATGCAATTGACCAAGGGGCATGGATTACTTTAATATCAGAACAATGACATTTAGTGCTGATCCCATTTTAAAAGTCACTGTCTTAAACTAAAAGGCTAGATTCTTAGTAGTTTATTCCTGGATTTCCAGGTGTTAGATATTTTTACTTGAAATTCTGGATATTGTCACTATCCATGATGGTCTCTGATGATGCATATTGTTAAAGATCTTTATAGACTGTAGTGGTTAAGACTGTGTACTTGAGATTGGGAGTAGACTTGAATCTAGACTGCCTTAGTGTAAATCTCAGTACTACCACTTACCAGATGAGTGACTTGACTCTGAGTAACTTACTCAACATTTCTGTGCCTCAGTTTTCTGACCTCTTGTGGGGTTTAATAGTAAATCCTATTTCATAGGGCTGCTATAAGGAGTAAATGGCCTAATGCATTTGAATGTTTAAGAGGATGCCTAGTACGTTATAAGCATTCAATAAGTGTTAGCTATTATTCTGTAATTTATGAATTTTAGATCATTCAACACAAAGCATAGCTTATCCACTCCCTGAATTATACCTTGAATAGACACCATTGACCTAAATAAGACCTTTGGATTGAGGCATAGGTTTTATCAAACCAAAAGTCCATAGTAAGTTTAATCATTAAATTCAATTGACTAGCTCAAAACAGAAACAGAAAGAGTTGTAAGAATCATGCTATACTGCACCAGCAGGGAAAGCTTATTAAAATATTTAACCAGTTTATTGAAATATTTAACCAGATAGTTAATGTTGAATAACTTTCACCTTAAATAAACACCATATGTATTTTATTTGTATACATCTTTCAGGGTTTATTCCTTAAAAATAACTGTATTTTCCTAAATGTTATCCTCTCATTTAAGGGTTAACTTTATCTTCCACCTACCTGTTTTAAATTCCTGTTTTGGGACAAAGAATGGATACCTGGACTTTATATTCCAAAGGACTGAGACAAATACTAGAAAGGGTCTCTGATGTAATTTCTTTCACTAAAGAAAAAAAAAATTTTTTTTAGTTGTAGATGGACAGCATGCCTTTATTTTATTTAGTATTGTATATGATGCTAAGGATGAAACCCAGTGCTTCATACATGCTAGGAAAGTGCTGTGCCAGTGAGCCCCAGCCTCAGCCCCAGGAAAAAATGTTTTTATTTCTCTACTATTTTTCAAAAGCAGATTCTAATTTTGACCAGTTTAGGAGAAGAAATTCATATTTTTCCTTTGGAGTTTTAAATATTATCTTATGCTACTTTTTAAAGTAGCAATAAGTGTATGTTTCATATATGTTTTGCAGTTAATCTTTCAAAATGTGTAATGAAATTATTGAATATAGCATTAGCACTGTTGGATATATTACAATTTAAAACAAAGTAGAGAAATATCATTATTATCTTGCTGGTGTTACAAAAGAAAAAATACAGCTATTAAATGTGTTCTAGTGTATGAATCATCAAGTAAAATTAAGCTGCTCCTTACTCTGTGTGGTAGAGGCAGGCACTGTGAGAAGGAAGCAGGAACATCTTGGTCAGTAGAAAAGAGATCCATTCCCAGCCCCTGCTCTGTAGTGGCACCCCCTCCTCCACAGAAGATCTTAACTAAGCTTCTCCAGAAATCTTCACCATAATTGATTTTAGGACTACCAACAAAAGAGTCTCTACAAAAGAATTCAATGTAGGTAAACTTCGTATTATCCTGTTGCTCTATTAATCACTAGCCTGGAAGAAATCAGCACTCCAGCTATTGTAAATTGTGCTGCTATAAACATTGATGTGGCTGTGTCCCTGTAGTATGCTGTTTTTAAGTTCTTTGGTTATAGACCAAGGAGTGGGACAGCTTGGTCATAAGGTGGTTCCAATCCCAGTTTTCCAAGGAATCTCCATACTGCTTTCCATATTTGCTGTATAGCAGCACAACTTGGATGCCTTTCCTCGGCTGTCCCTACAATGGCTACCAACTAATTGCTGCTCTGGCATGAATCAGTGAGCTTTTATGTAGAATGAGGGGTTGGGCTAAAGAATAGCTAATGTCACTTTCTTGAGTCCGCACTTCTAAAAGTGCTTATGAGATATGAAGAATCCACTTCATCTTTCTGAGTCTGGTTTCTTTATATAAGATATGGGGTCTTAATGATACAAATACTACTTTTGCTATATCTCAAGAGTAATTTAGGAATTTTAGAGGACAGAGTCTCAAAGTGGTAGTACAAGGTGTTAAACATGCAAATCTGACAGAGGAGTAGATAATCCATCTTGCACTAGATATTTTCAACCAGAATGCAAATGGTAAAGAAGCCAGTTAACAAATATTTGTTAGGTGCCTTCTATTCAACTGCATTATGGTAGGATCTGGAGATACAAACCATGACCCTCCTTTTAAGAGTTACCAAAATACTCCTTAAGAAATGAGTTTTAGAGAAAAGGCATAATGAATTGCCATGGATAGGTCTTCTTCTTGCTTAAAACATCTACATGTTATGAATAAATATATAACAATTTAAATCCACAAGCAGGCTTTCTTTCTTGAAGGTCAATGCCACAGAGAAAAAAAGCTGATATCACAGTGGTGGGCAGGCCTGGCGTAAGCCCTAGAGGTTGTGGCTTCCATGCATTCACAGGGTCAAAGGCACATTCCAGCTTGTGGGGGAGTGGGGAAATTACAGGACCCTGCTGAAAACATTATTAATCATGTATTTCAGAAAGAAAGAAGTTGAATCCAGGGAAGGAGTACAATCTAAGGTATGAAGGCAAAAAAGAAACTGACAAACTTTTTGGCAAATATGAATAGTCATAGATTGTTTTCTGTGTTTCAAAAGACTAATATTGCAGGAGATTTTTTAAAAAGTAATACTAAAATGCTAGAAAACAGTGAAATAAAGAATGTGAATAATACCATTGGAAAAATAAAGTAAGGATGAATACAAAATAACAGTAGAAATAACAAACACAAACTTAAGAAGTTTAAACTCATTTGCTTAAAAATATTGTCATATTGGATATCATTGAAGCCAAAATATATGTAGCTAATACATTTTAACAAGAAACTCTGAACATTTAATGACATTGTTGATGAAAAGAAAATTACGGTAAAGTAAGTTGCAGGCAAATACTAACCAAAACAAAAGAAAACTGAGTTAGCGATATTAAAATCAGAAAACATGCTTTAAGGTAAAGAACAATATGAATAATAAGAATTTTATGATTCAATGATAGAATAATCCAGTCAGGAAGAATCCATAATCCTGTGCTTTTATGCATCAAATAATACAGACTCAAAGTACATAAAGCAACACTGGGCAAAATTATACAGATAAATATACAAATTTACAATCAGAATGTTTCCATCTAACACCCTTCTATGAGAAACTGATAGATCAAGCAGAGAAAACTAGGATTCAGAAATATGAAAAACAAATCTAACAAGATATAGTTTATTTAATATTAGCATTACCACAATAAATGGAGAAAGTACACTATTTTCAGAAGGTCTCAGTAGGTCCTGAAGAATCAGTGCCATATAGATTATGCTTTTTAACTATAATACAACACAATTTAGGTGGCAATGCATAAAACAACCAAGAAAATATGTTACAAGTAGAAAAAAAAATTATTTTAAGTATCTCAAAAAATAAATCAAATGAGAATTACAAAATGTTCAAAACTGCAATAGAAGCATTTTATGTAACACCTTGGGCACAACTAAAAATATGTTTAGAGTGACACTTCTAGGTCAGAAAGATTGAAAATTAGTGATTTAAGCTTCAAAAGTTAAAAAAGGAACAAATTCTAAGGAAGTATATTTGATTATAATAAAAATAAGAAAATTTGTGGGATGGCAATCAAATAAGAGTAAAGATCAATTAAATAAAAACTAGCTTTTTTAAAAGATATATTTTAGTAGCTAAATCTCTAGTAATATTCATCCAGATGAAATGGCATAATTAAGCAATAGGCATAAAAAGAAGGGTCACAACAGCAAAAGGTAGTATTTGAACAAAATAATAAGCAAATATTACAAAATCTTTATCCCAAATAATATAAATCTTGTGTCAAGTTGCAATTTTCTAAGTAAATATAAATGACCTAAATTTACCCTCCCCCAAATAAAAAACTGAATAGAAACTATGGCCATTAAAATAATTCAATTGGTAGTAAAAAATTCTACATGTAAATACTACATATTGATTATCTGTGATATGACAATAGTATAAAATATGATGGAAAGATAAACAGCTTCAAAATAGTATTAATGAGGTCTACTTATATATATGTGCATATATATATTTTTTTCCATGGATACTTTCTATTGTATCTAAAATTTCATGGCCATACCTAAGGTCACCTAGATATTCTTCTTCTATCTTCTAGTGTTATAGTTTTACATTTTAAATTAGGTCTGTGATCCATTTTGAGATGATTTTTGTAAGAGATGGAAATCTATGTCTACATTCATTTTTCATTTGTGTACATACAGTAGCATTTGTTGAAAAGACACCTTTTCCCATTGAACTCTACTGGCTCCTTTGTCAAAGATCAACTGTTGGCTACAGTTGTGCGATCTACTTAAGGACACTATTCTCTTGATCTATTTATTTATTCAAGCGGGGCATGAAATGGTATTTCACTATGGCTCTGATTTGGGTTTCTCCTGTGACAAAGATGCTGAGCAATTGTTTCATGTGCCAATTGCCTGTCCATGTACTTCTCTTAGGAAGTGATTATTCAAGTATTTAGCCCTGAAAAGGTGGGATTTTGTATTCCTTTTATTAATGTATATTCTTTACAGTTTACAAATCACAATTCTAACTTACAGGTTAATTGATAATTCTTATTTGCACTTCTGTGTACAATCTCCTTGTCATGTACATGCATTGAAAATATTTTCTCCCAGTTTGTGGCTTCTGTTTCTATTTTTTTAGAAGTGCCTTTTGATGAACAACAGTTTTTAATTTTGATTAAGTGCAATTTATAAAGTTTTCTTTTATGTTTAATGCTTTTTTGTCTTTAAAAAAAATCTGTCTGTCCCAAAGTTGCAAATAAATTCCTCCGGATTCTCTTTCAGAAAAGAATATAGTTTTATCTTTTGTTTGTAGGTCTACAATCCATCTCAAAAAGAGTTTTGAGGGTGATAACATTCATCCAGTGAGTCTAGCAATATTTCTATTTGTGAAAAAAACTTTTCTTTCTCAATTGAATTGTCTTAGCATATTTTTAAAAATAAACTGAGAATATCTGCTTTGTCTGATTTTAAACAATGTGTTTCATTGATGCATTTATCTATATGGATTCCATTCTGTACTGATTGTTTATGGCTTTTAGTAAACCATAAAATTTAGTAATGTGAGCCATTGAACCCTGTTCAGCTTTTAAAAGTTTGTTTTGATTTTTCCAAGTATTTTACATTTCTATAAAATTTTAAAATCATCTTGTTAATTTCTACAGAAAAAAAACTTTTGTTTTTGCATTTTGACCCTACCAATTTCAGGAGAATAAACATCATAAGAACTAAATCTTTCATCCATACATGTTATATGCCTTTATTTATTTAGACATCTTAAAGTTTCAATAATATGGTCTTGTTCATGTTTTGTTAATTCATTTCCAATAATTTCATGATTTTATGCTAATTTAAATAACAAGTTTTTAATAATTTTATTTTCAAATTATTTGTTCCTAATAAGTAGAAATATAATTTTGTATCATGCATTCCTGGTCAATTTACTTATTACTTCTAGTGGCTTCTTTTGAGATATTTCAGAATTTTCAATGTATCAAATGATCTGCAATAAAAGATAGCTTGATTTCTTCCTTTCTAAACTTTATAACTTTTATTTCTTTCTCTTGCTTATTTAACTGGTTAGCATTTTCAGTATAACACTGAATAAAAGTGGTTTGCAGGATTATATTGAAGTTTTTTCTGTCAAATTTAGGAGGAAAACCTTTAGTGTTACACTAATTATAGAACGTTAGTGGTAGGTTCTTCATAGGTTATTTCTATCCATTTGAGGAAGTTACCATATGTTCTTTGTTTTCTGAGAGATTTTTTTAAATGTCCCATCTTTTTGCCCCCTACACTTATCAAGATGATAAGATGGTTTCCCACCTCTATTCTGTCATATGGTGAATTAAATTAATAGATTTTACATTGTTAATCCAAACTTGCATTCCTGAGATAAACTTTACTTGGTCATGATATATCATCAGTTTTATGTATTGCTGGATTTGATTTGCTGCTATTTTTTTAATGTTTAAGGCATTTCTTTCTTTGTTTTTATTCAAAGTTGTTGTATTTATAATAGTAGTATGCATTATAATTCATAATAAACATATAGAGCATCTTTTTACAAAACACTGTTTGTATACAATGTATATTCGTACCATTCAATTCTTCAATCATGTATTTAGGATAATGACATCCATCTTATTCAACCACCTTTTCTTTTTTTCCCCTCCCTCCCCCTTGTTCCCTTCCTTCCCCTCCCTCCCCTTTGACCTTTCTAGCTTTCCTCTAATCCTCCTATGTACCCTGACCCAACACCACTGTGGATTAGCCTCCTTATATCAGAGAAAACATTCGGTATTTGGATTTTTGAGATTGACTAACTTCACTTAGCATTATATTCTCCAACTTCATCCATTTACCTGCGAATACCATTATTTTTATTTTCTTTTATTGCTGAGTAAAATTCCGTTGTGTATATGTACCACATTTTCTTTATCCATTCATCTACTGAGGGACATCTAGGTTGGTTCCACAATCTAGCTATTGTGAATTATGCTGCTATAAACATTGAAGTGGCTGTGTCACTGTAATATGCTGTTTTTAAGTCCTTTGGGAATAGACCCAGGAGTGGGATGGCTGGGTCATAGGGTGGTTCCATTCCCAGTTTTCCAAGAAATCTCCATACTGCCTTCCATAATGGTTGCACCATTTTTCAGTCCCACCAGCAATATATGAGTGTGTCTTTTTCCCCACATCCTCTCCAACATTTATTGATGTTTGTGTTCTTGATAGCTGCCATTCTGACTGGAGTGAAATGAAATCTTAGAGTAGTTTTGATTTGCATTTCTCTAATTGCCAGCGATGTTGAGCATTTTTTTCATGTATTTGTTGATTCATTGTGTATCTTCTTCTGAGAAGTGTCTTTTCAATTCCTTAGCCCATTTGTTGATTGGGTTATTTGGTTTTTTTGGAATTAAGTTTTTTGAGTTCTTTGTATATTCTAGAAATTAGTGCTCTATCTGATGTGCATGTAGTAAATATTTGTTCCCAAATAGTTGGCTCTCTATTCAACTCACTGATTGTTTTTTTTGCTGAGAAGAAGCTTTTTAGTTTGAATCTATCCCATTCATTGATTCTTGATATTAATTCTTGCACTACAGGATTCTTATTAAGGAACTTGGGGCCTAATCCAACATGTTGGAAATTGGTGATTTGCTGCTATTTTAAAAGGATGTTTTGCATCTGTGTTAGTAAGGTTTATTGATCTGTAAATTTGTTTTCTTGTAATTTCTTTGTCAGATTTTCGTATCACATTATACTGGTATTATGAAATGATTTGGAAAGTTTCTCCCATTCTCTATTTTCCAAAAAAGTTTAAGATTGGTGTTATTTATTTCTTAATTCACCAATAAAACTATCTGAGCAAGTAGTTGGCTGCTTTCAGAATTTTCTCCTTATCTTTGGGTTTCAGCAGTTTGACTGTAATGTGTTTAAGTGTGTTTTATCATTGTATTTATTTTACTTGTGATTTTCTGAGCTTCTTGGATCTATAAGCTGAAGTTTTAACCAAATTTGATGAATTCTGACCACTACTTCTTCAAATATTTTATCTTCCCTCTTCTTTCTCTTCTTGCTTTCTGGGACTCCAATGACATACATGTTAAACTGCTTAATATTTTTCATAGGCCCTTGATGTTCTCTTTAATGTTTTATTTATTTATTTATTGGTACCAGGGATTGAACCCAGGTATACTTAACCACTGAGCCACTTTCCCAGACCTTTTTATTTATTTATTAATTATTTTAAAGTTAATTATTTTAATTTTAACTTCACTAAATTGCTAAGGCTGGCTTTGTACTTGTCATCCTTCTGCCTCAGTCTCCCCAGTTGCTGAGATTACAAGCATGGGCCACCACAACTGGCTCTTTAATTTTTCTAAATCTTTTTTTTTCTGTCTTTGAGGGTAATTTATACACAGACTTTGAGCCTCTTTTTTTTTTTTTTTTTGGTCTCTGTCTACTCTGAAATATATCCCTTCAATTTCCATTTGCTCTGCTACCACAGTTTCCTCTCACACCTTAATCTATTAAGACTGTGACTTTCTGCACTAGTCTCAGCCACTTCTGCCATATAGACTGATATTGCCCTTAGGAGACAGAGGCAGGAAGATCAGAAGTTTGAGACCAGTTTGGGAAACTTAGTGAGACCCTCTCTTAAAATAAAAGTTAAGAGCTGGGATTATAGCTCAGTGTAGAGTGCTTGCCTAGAATGTGAAAGGCTCTGAGTTCAATCCCCAGTGCTATAAAAACAAAAAGTGCTTATAGTATCCATAGTGTTGCTAATGTGCTGTGCCATTAACACAGACACTTGTATCTTTCCACAATGTCAAAAGTTATTGAATAACAGTAAATTCACAAGCTACACAACAATTCATCAAATACTTGTGGGTCATCTGATAGTCATAAGCCAGGCAATCACAAATTCTTTTATTCCATTCCAATCTTAATTTCTAATATTACAACACTCAAGTCATGCATCATATTTCAAAAATTATATATATATATAATTATATATATATATATATATATCACAAAACACACACACACACACACACACACACACACACAAAGCCTTAAAAGGTTTTTAGAATGCTATGCCAAGAATAACAAGCAAAGAGAAATGTCAATGCACATAGACCAAGAGTCATCATAGGTGGTCATCTAAGGGTTTTAAAGAACCAGTTCTGCAGAGTTCTCAAGGCAGAGGGCCCAGATGGATGGCAGATTCAGTTTCAGAGTGTCAGCTCCAGGTGTCAGCTTGGATTAGGCTGTGTGTCATCCTTATGGGCAAGAGAAATGCTCTATGTTGAAGCCTGAAGGGAGGACTAGAGATTTATCCTTGTGGTTATTTTCTCAGGCCTGGCTCATGGTGGGTGACCAGGTGACAGGGTCAGGGTGCTGCTATGTCTAGTCTTGAGGGGATCCTCTTTTTATGGGTCTTGGGGGAAGGGGTTGCATCTGGTAAGGGTGATAATCTTCTGTTTGGCATTCCTAATGCGATTTGTGACATCCACATATCCATGTGCTCCTGATTTAATTTGATAAGTTGACATATATATTATTTATCATTTTGTGCCTTATGGTTGTACTGGGAAGATGGTGGTTGTTTACTTCTCCAAACGAGGTGTAGAGTCATTCCTCCTCGGCATTTGTACTCAAATGGTGTAGCTGATGGCAAACTGCTGTGCAAAATGGAATAATTCAGAGTCAGGCACAGCCTGAATATCACTGTTCCATACATCATGGAGGAACTGTGAACAGGTCACGGCCTACTCTCCACACACAGCGCCTAGTTAGAAGGCTACATTTGTGTAGAATCTGTGTGTGTGTGTGTGTGTGTGTGTGTGTGTGTGTGTGTGTTTGTGGATAATATTACAAAGGATATTTCTCAGTAATGATACTCAAAGTAATGGTTTTATATTCAGAGTTAAATATCCACAGACCTGAAAGGAGAAACTAATCTGCCAGTTCCCTTATTTTCTGTTGTTTATTTTTCTTTAGTAACTGTTGCTCCCCCATCAAGCACCCCTATAGCGTTCTGCAGGAATGGTGGAACCTGGGAAAACGGCAGATGCATTTGTACAGAAGAGTGGAAGGGGCTGAGGTGTACGATTGGTAAGTTACCTGAGGTAATACTAGATTGAGGTTAGGTGATCTTTGGGTTAATGAGAACTTCAGCAAAACTTCTGGAAACTTCAGTTAGCAATTATAAATAATGGACATAATGCCAGTTTATGGGCACAGTAGTGATGGCTTTAAGATGTGTTTAATAACTCAAGAGTCAAAGGCAAGTTTCTCTCTAGTGCTATTTAACCATGTAATCAATACACTTCATCCATTTATTGACTGTCAATTTTCTCTATAAACTCACAGGTGTGTTTCCTTCAAATCCAGGGCAACTGGCCATATGGGTCCCTCAGGTCCTTTCAATTGCAGATATGCCATATTACCCTACTTAAAATATCACATTTTTAACAAGTTTAACTTTTCTGAAATTGAGATGCATCTCCCTATCCACTACCTATACACTTAAAGGAAGTTCTTATCTTTTCTTCCTTTTCCTTGAAGAGTTATTAATGTAGTGGTTTTATTGCAATCAGTAGTATCTCAGAATCCAAGTTCAAGGCTGTTTCTTGATCTGAAGTGTACTTCACACTCTTCACACTTTATGATACCTGCTTGGGATCCAGAGCCCTACACACCCCCTCCTATCATTTTTTATATTACCACCAGCTAGTACATCTCACACACCTTTCTGCTTTGACCCACATCCTCATGATGGCCTTTGTCACTGTTAAGCTGCATATTTTTCATTCTCAAGATTTGAACTCATTTCATATATACTATCCTTGCTAGCATATTAGTGCTCACCTTGTACTTCTACCTAGGTATGTATTTTGTACACTGGAATCTGATATCTAACAGGTTAGTTACTCTAATGGTAGTAAGTTAACCAGGTAGAAAAATGTGGAAGTTCTTGGCAGACCAGTGGATTCTCTAAAACTTCTATTACCTTTTAATTTATATTATATAGGCTCTGAACTTTGACTTTTATCTGGGTTCAAGTTTGAAAAAGAAAAGTATAATTTTTAATGAAAAAAATATTTTTCTTTCCATTACAGCTAATTTCTGTGAAAATAGTACCTACATGGGTTTTACTTTTGCCAGAATTCCAGTGGGCAGGTATGGAACTTCTTTGCAAACATGTGACAAGAATACTCTAAATGGTATGTTTTTTTTTTTTTTTTCTAAAAATTTCCTTTCTTTGGGTATAATATTATTTATGTTGAGTTGTACTTATCATCCCTCCAACTAGTATTAAAACCCTGGAAGAGGAAAGGCCTAGTTCCCTTTTATAATGTCAATGTTCAAAATTTGTGATGGTTCTTCACATATTTCTAAAATCCTTAATATGGATCATTTGTTTGAAAATTCCTCTTAATGCTTGCTTAATAGTATTTTCCAGCTCACTCTGTCTCCTAGAGTTTGATCAGGTGAGCATTTTCATTTTGAGCTAGTTTGTCTCAATTTAAAATAATTAGTCTAGATTACAGACTTACACTACATCCACTTTCAGACCTCAACTTTCCAGGTAGAGAGGCAACTTTCCAGGCCTTCATATCCTTGATCATAGAGTTATCCATCTTGGAATACTCTCTAGCTTCCTCATCTCTTTCTTAAACTTGAGAAACTTATTTGCATAGTGGCATTCTGAGTAAAGGAGCAAATAATATTTTCTCTTTTCAGTATGTTCCCTGGTAACATCCTGGATATTGATGATTATTTTATTTCAATGCCACATTGGGTGATATCTTCTGAGAGTAGCCTTTAGAAATCCATGGATCCCTTTCCTAATAGCATGCCTACTTTGTCATATAATTTTCCCTAAATGTTTTCCTGTCCCTCGTTTGCATTGAGTTTCATCTTCTCAGTCTTGCAGGTAATCCCACATTTCCAGCAGAATCAGATACCCCAAGAATATAGCTAATTCTAGATCACTTAAAAAAATGTTTGATAGAACTACTGTCAGTAACAACTCTGAGGAGAATGTCACATTTTACTTAAACATTTGTGCATATCAAGGGCTCTTGGAAAAACGAAGTGAATTCCATGACTTGTTCTTTCTTATTGCTTCTTTACCTTATTTAATCTAAATGATCATGTAGATCTGCATTTTATTTGCAGAATCCAAATTGTTTTGCTCACATATATCATGGTCACTCAAGTATTCCTGATTCTACCCTTTACATAGGTCCTTCTAGCCTTTTCATTAAGAACTCAGAAAGTAAAAAGGGACTTCAGTTGCTTTGTCACTTACTACACGCACTCTGTGTACCATATTATACTATGTAGTGTGTCTATGGGCTATGGGTACCTGTTGTCTTATTTTTACATGTCTTATATATCTTAAATATTACAAATAATTTATAAAACAGATGCAACCTACAAAACATAATTATGTGCTATGAATTAGGAAGAGTAAAAGTGTCAGTAATGTATCCATGAAGGTCATCACACTTGTTTGATATATATCACTTTTTGGGGGGGAGAAGAGAATCACCGTCTTTCATTGGGTTACTTATTTTTATTTTCTGAGCAACTATTATGAAAATATGCTTATTATATTTACCTTTGAATTTCAGGTCAAGCCCATAATATAATTTTAAAGATACACATATTTAATTTGCTTTCATTTTTATATTAAGAATTGCTTCTAGGCCTGGGGCTGTAGCTCAGTGGCAGAGTGTGCTTGCCTAACATGTGTAAGGCACTGGGTTTGAGTCTCAGCATCACATAAAAATAAATTTTAAAAAAGGCATGTTGTCCATCTACAACTACAAAAAAAATTGCTTCTAATTACTCAATTTTATATAGCAAGTCACCACAATACATTTCAATGATTTTGGGGTAGGGATATTCATAATCATAGGCAATACTGAGGAAAAGGTACAATTGATATGTGGTCACTTAAAAGTTATTTACATCCTGTACATATGTTAGAAATTTTCATTATGTCATAGAGTAGAGGTGGAGACATCATATAAATTAGGAGTGACTCCAACCTTCTATCTTAAATGTTAAAGTAATCTCTAAATTCAGTGTTTCTAGTTGTGTCCCAAGAAGCAGTTGCCCAAAACTGGTCCTGAGGAAAAATTCTGATCAGCTGTTCCTTTAATGATTGTATCTATAGCAGCTACTTAAGTATTAGCTCTACGACAGTAAGGTAGAGAGGCTTAGGTGACTATCCCAGGAAATAAACCAAATCACCTAGGAAGCACTTAAAAGCTAACAAAACATCTACTAGGTGCTGCAGAACAATAGAAATATGCCTTTTATGAGTTACCCAGATTTGCATAAAGAAGAAAAGATCGATATATAATTCAATATACTGTTTCTGATCTCTCAGCCATCATATCCAATTCAAAGCCATTTTCCCCCTGATTGTTGGAAGGTAAATCTTCCTAGCAAACATCAAAGGAAGTAAATAGTCAACTGGTCTTTTGAACTTCAGATTTAAAAAGCAAGACAAATGGTACTTACCTAAAATATTGTTGTAGAAACGAACTTACTTTTCTATTGCTATGTATTAGATCATCCCAAACTTATTGGCCTGAAACAATAATAGTTTAGATTTCTCACAGTTCTGTAGATGGCCTGTGGCAGCTAGGCTGTGCTGGAAAGTCTAACATAGCTTTGCTCACATATCTGGGATGTGGGTGCTCGCTGTTGGCTCAAGCACCTCAGTTCTGCTCCGCCAGGTCTCTCTTCCAGTAGGTCAGCTCTGCTTCCTTACATGATAATCCCAGGACAGCATTCTAAGAAGATGAAGGCTAAAACTTGAAGGCTTCTTGAAGCCTAGGCTCTGGAACCCACACTTTCTATTGGTCAAAGTAATTTCCAGGTCAGCCAGGATTCTGGAAGTAGAGGAATACAGTCCACATTTTGATGGGAGGAGCAGTAGAGTCACATTGGGATGGAACACATGAACAGGAGGAGCAGCTGCTGTGCACAGTTTTACAGACTCTGTCCTTTTCTTCTTCTTTTTATTAAAGCTGGCAGTCCAATAGCAATCCGGATGTGCAACGTGTCTATATATGGAGAGATAGAGTTACAAAATGCCACAATAGGAAACTGCAATGAAAATCTGGAAACCCTGGAAAATCAGGTAGGCCATATGGCCCACCTGATGGGCAACTGGAAGTTCTGATCCTGGAAAAGTCTTTGTTTTTCAGATACCTGATGGTCAAATCAATGTTTCCAATACTCTTATATCAGAAATAACAAAACTAATAACTAAAATCTCTCTTATTTGTTTAAAGTCAACATCCATTTGTGGAAAAGAGCAATTGGACTTGTTGCTTTGGTAAATTTCAGCAAATGACAACCCATGCCACATTTTCAAAGGACGTATTTTTATGGATCGGTGACATTTTGACTGAAAGTAGATCCCTAACATTTGTGACCAAAGTGAGGTATTTTGGTGGTCTGCTGGATCGGAATGAATAGGAAAAAACTATGACCAAAGACCCTTTGAGACAGCAAGCTCCAAACCTGATGCTGATCTTGGGCTGTGATCATAAGTAGATGAATGGGAAGTGCATCAGACTAGCTATGTTTTCATACAGATTAAGTTATTTTGATGAAGGGTGTAGGCAAATGAAATACATGGAAGAGCTATTACTAAGGTCTAAGCAAGGGGAGGAAGAAGAAATGTACCTTTATGTAGGTCCTTTCGTGTGCCAGCCATGTTGTATATATCTATATCTCATTTAATCCTCACCAAACTTCTGTGAGATGAATGTTATTCCCATATTGCAAACAATTGTAGGAAATAGCACTAGCTAATTGATGAGCACTTACTGCATGCCAAACACAGACACTCCTGGACTTATGAATGGTTATGTCCTGATAAACTCATTGTAAGTTGAAAATATAAACTACAGATGCAGTTAACCCACCCAGTCTACCCAACACCATCATTGTTGAGTGCCACAGTACACTGTGGACTTCATCGGCTGTTTATCCTCATCATGCAGCTGACTGGGAGTTGTGTTTTGCTGCTGCTGCCCAGCATCATGAGAGAATAGTGTATCACATATCACTATCCTGGGAAAAAAATAAAATTCAAAACTCGAAGTACAGTTTCTACTGAATATGTATTGTTTTCCCACCATTATAAAGTCAAAAAATCATAAGTCAAACCATGGTGAGCTCATTTTGCATATGTTAATAGTTTTTACAAATCATATTTAACATTATGACACCACAAATAAGTATTCATGTACCCGTTTTGTAGACGAGGAAAATATGGCTCTAAGAGGTGAAATGTTTTGCCCAGTGACCACAGCCAGAACGTGATAGAGTTGCTCTCAATTTTAAAAATCTACACTATGCTGCACTGACTCCCTAATCACAGATAAGCAGGTATGGGTGGGGTGGGGGAGGGAGTTTGGTTGTGTAGGTGCCTGCCAATCATACAGAGTATAAGAAAGACCTCAGAATCTGATGTCTGACAAGCGAATGTGTAACTCTCGACTCTGCCATTTCCAAGCTGTGTGTGTAAGCTTTGGTTGAGCTCCTTAACCTCTCTGAACCTTGCAATGTTGTGTTTCTATTACATATGATAACACCTCTGAAATATTTAGCAAAGTGCCTACCTCACACATAGCAGGGACCTGGGTATTGAATGAGATAGTTATCTGTTTCTATCTACTGATTGGATATTATTTCTGACTTCCCTGAGTGTGAATTGCCTGTAACAGTTGGTTTGATTTTTGAAATGATCCTGCCATCTAGTGGAAAACTAAGCCCCCTCCAACGTTGACACAGAGGGGCACTAATGACAGTAGAGATTAGCATGTTTCACAGCCTCACAGCACAGAGCCCTTGGACCAATTGGTACCTGGAGAGGTCTCATTGGCCAGTACTTCCCAAACTGTGCTGACAAGCTAATTTAAAAAAACTTCCAACTCATTGACGACCAATAATTTTGTAAAATACAATAGTAGAAAAACAAAATGAAGATACATAAAAGCAAACCCAATTTTTAAATTATTTGTTGTTTAATTATTGTATTATCAGCAACATAAAATCATTACATGAATTTCCAATCACTTGCTCTCAGTTTCTGTGCTTATCTACCTATGGACTTTGTAACAGGTAGTAGTGAACCAGCACTGGTCCTTAGAGATACTAAAGTAGCTCTGCTCTTGCTATACTTAATCAATCCTTGCAACCAGTAAAGTCTGAGGAAACCAATGGTCTGCCTGTACTGTGTCCTTTATACAAGGAAAGAACCAAACATGAAAATTTGGGTGGAGGTGGTGTTCAGGAGACTGAGGCTCAGCCAAATTTCAGCTTGTTGGCCTGCAGTTGCTTGCAAAGTGTTTAAATATAATTGTATAAAGTTAGGGATTTTTTATTTTTTTGCTTAATTTGTAAACAGATAGACAATATCACAAAGGATTCTAAGAATATTTCTACCGAAGCCCAGATTTTAACATCTGATGCCAATAAATTAACTGCTGAGAACATCACTTCTGCTACTAAAGTGGTTGGACAGATCTTCAATGTATCAAGAAATGCTGAATCTGAGGTAAAACTCAAGACTTTAATAAAATAAGGGAGAGCAGTAGAAAGATATACCAAATTCTACTCCTCCTACCATGGTACGATTTGGGCTTGGTTCATTGTGCTTAAGATCATTTTGCAGAGTACTCTTTCTAAAGGATGCTCAAAGAAATTTAAAAAAGGGTCCTTGTCCAAATATTTTCCTTTGGGATAATTACAATTGATCATTATTATGCTAAATCTTCCAGAAAATCCTGAAATGAACAAATTTCTTTTACTTTACTAATTTGTTTACCAGCTGCCTTTGACATCAACATCCCTCTTTTATTCCAAGTAATTCAAGTTCCAAATAACTCACTCTGGAATATACTCTTAAACCCTGATTCCTTTGTGATAAACATATTTGCATTTTGGTCTAGGCTTTCTGGAAACTTGAAGCTTGTAAAACTTGAAGTTTACATTTGTGATATCACAACCTGGTAAACTCCAATACCTGAAACTTCCAATACCTGAAAACAAGATACATACTCAACATTTATCAGTTGGTAGAGCTTGAGAATTGATAGTGCTATAAACCACCAATATGTACTGACCCAGCACTTGCCCGTGGAATATGGGCATAGCTCCTTTCTTCCATTCCCTTTCAATATCTTATTTCAAAAAAAAGTTTTTTAAAGCTTTGGAAGGTAAGTGGAATTCAAGTCACAAATTAATTAAAATAAGACTACTGACCACAAAATATAAAATTTATAGAAAGATTAACTAGTAAAAACAGTCAATTAAATAGTAATCAAATGCCAAGAGATCATCTCTCTGACATATTCCTGAGTTTTTTATTGTAAGAAAAATACAAATAATCTTACTAAGTCTGATAGCTTATAAACTAGTAAGTTTGCAGGTAAATGGATGAAATTGGAGAATAAAATGCTAAGTGAAGTTAGCCAATCTCAAAAATCCCAATGCCGAATGTTTTCTCTGATATGAGGAGGCTGATTCACAGTGGGGTTGGGATGGGGACCATAGGAGGATTAGAGGAACTCTAGAAAGGTCAATGGGGAGGGAGGAGAATGGAGGAGGAAAAGGGGTAAAAAGAAAAAAAAAAGATGGTAGAATGAGATGGATATCATTACCCTAAGTGCATGTATGAAGACAGGAATGGTGTGAATATACTTTGTATACAACCAGAGATATGTAAAAATGTGCTCTATAAGTATAATATGAAATGTAATGCATTCTGCTGTCATATACAACAGTTTCAAATTAAAAAAAAGTTATACTGTATTCTGGTCTGAAATATATTAACAATCAGAGCCCTGCACTCTTCTTATTTTGTTTCTGCTTTTGTATCCAAGCATTTGCCTTTGAGTTCTTAGGAATGGGATAGGGTTCTGTGAAGGATCATGTTAAGAGATTATATTTAGAGACTTAAGCCTCCTAATTCATTATCTCAATTTATATTTTCACATTTCCTTGGCTTGAGTCTCTCTGTCAAAATTTATCTATTTACATAGGTCAAAAACTAAACCTTTAATTTTGAAAAAAAAATCCTTGTCTCTGGATTATCATACCAAAGATGCTACTTGCTACACAATAATTCACCATCATGATGGTGATGACAATGTCTGATGTGTCTTATGTGATCACCAGTGCATTCTCCTTGGCAGGCAAAGAAAATTGCTGTAACAACAGTGAGTCAACTTCTGGATGCCAGTGAAGATGCTTTTCAAAGAGCTGCTGCTGTTGATAATGACAATGCCTTTACAACGTAAGCACAATCTCAATTTGGAAAGAAAATTTGACAAAGTGCCATTCAGCTTTCTAGGCTGAAGCATGAAGAGAGGTGTCTATTTCTCTCTTGGATGCAGCCAATGACCGATTCCTCTGAAATGCAGGCAGAGTCCTTGGCTTTCCCCTTGATCTTGTTACTACCTAGAGTGGTAAATGCTACGTCCTGGTTCCATGTGGTCATGGCCTGGAGATAGTGACTAGGATGATTTGAATTAGAACTTGTTTCCTTGGCCTTAGTTTATCTTGGTCATGGTCAAGAGGTCATGGACCTCTTCCAACTCTATTGTTGATAATGACAATGCCTTTACAACGTAAGCACAATCTCAATTTGGAAAGAAAATTTGACAAAGTGCCATTCAGCTTTCTAGGCTGAAGCATGAAGAGAGGTGTCTAATTCTCTCTTGGATGCAGCCAATGACCGAGGTCATGGACCTCTTCCAACTCTATTCTCCAGGTACAGAGCTTCAGAGGATAGTCAACTTACATCATTTGCATGATACACTGCCAGCCCCCATCCTATACCTCAGTGCTCTCTTCCAATACCCTGATGTGTTTCGATTAAGCTTTATTTAGCTTTCCCATGGCTATGTTGAAAAAAGAAGAAAAAGAATCCAACTATACTTGCTTTGCATGTTCTTGATTACTATGCTCTGGTTTACTTTGGCTGATACATTTGTACTAAAACTCATGTGCCTTATTCATAAAGGCCCTCACTGGGATTCACTGTGTTTTTTAAACCCGTTTTACATTTAAGTATGTAGACTCATTGTAGAGAAATTTAAAAATATATTGATGAGCAAATTTTAAAAAAACTATCCTACCTTTATTAACATGTGGGTATGTATTATAGATATTTTCTCTCTGTGTATGTATCTATATATGTACACATATATACATAATTGCATACTACATTGATTGATAACTAGCTTTTGTCACTTAATATCTTATAAACATTTTTAAAATATAAATACTTATGCATCTATATAATAATTTTGGATTACTATATTATATGAGTAAAATTTTATCTAATCAGTTCTCAGCTCTGCTGGACATTTAGATTGCTTCAAGTCTTTTAATGTTATAACAATCAACATTCTTATAGCTAATCATGGTTTGCACAATACATTATTTCCTTAGGACAATTTTCTGCATGTACTTCTTAGTTTTCTAATGCTTATAACTAGCACCTAGTGTTTAGCCCTCAGAGTAGAAAAGAAAAACACAAAAGCATTCAAATAGGTTATAATTCTGTAACACATGGTAGAGGTTGTATAGACAGGTCTACTGGTTTATTTTGTGACTTTGAATTTCAGTATGCACCTGAGTCCTTCTTATTGGGCACCTTTTGTTTTTCTTGAAGTAGGAGAAGGAAGTCGCCATGGGGTCAAGGTCTATGCTCAGTGAAAAAGGAGGCGAGAGTCGAGAGAGTTCCTGCTGATCAGAGCTGAAGGCGTATGTGGCAGAATCTTCCTAGAAGGCTAGCGGAGGGCTGGATGTGTTAGAGGGAAGCTGAGGAAATAAAAGTTGTGGAAATCTAGCAAGAATGTCACAGGTTGTGATGCAGCTGGGAATTCCTTCCTAGCAATAAACAATTTTGAATTGTATTGGTTTAAGATATAAAGGAGAAAATAATTTTCTGTGATTTACATGTCATATCCCAATAGCTTCAAAGGAGTTGCTTAGAGGATTTATGAAAATTTAGAGTGTAGAATACATTGAAGTATGAAATAGTATAACCATGCTTCCTCCCTTTGTTTTTCTCACTGAGTTTCTAGTCCGTTTATTTTCTGATCAGGCTCCATCAGTTAACCCTCTACCATGTGATTGTTTGCATAAGCTCTTGTGGACCCTGATCCTTTTATCATTCAGTTACACAAGTCTTTCACTTCCATCTCTAGTCCTAGGTCAGGTTACCAACCCCTCAGCTCTCCCCAGAATAGAGCCAAGTTTTGTATAGATGAGTCAACCAACCATGGATCAAAAATATGCAGAAAAATAAATTGTGTCTATTTTGAACATGTACAAACTTTTTTCTTGTCATAATTTCTTAAGCAACTATTTATGTGGCACTGACATTGTATTAGGTATTATAAGTAATCTAGAGATAATTTTCAGTATACCAGAGGATGTGCATAAATTATAGGCAAATACTGCACCAGTTAATGTAAGGGACTTGCGCACTGGCAGATTTCAGTATGGCGAGGGGTGGGGGTATGTCCTGGAACCAATCCCCTGTGGAAATTGAAGAAGACTGCGCTCTTGATGAGCTGCCAACAGTGATCAATTTTTACTCTCCTCTCTCTAAGAGAAGGAAATTAATTGATGCTCAGGGCAACCCTGGCTTTCCAAACTCCACCCTCTGAGACTAGGTCCAGGTGCAGGGGCTCTGAGAGGCACCAGGCCTCAATCACCCATCTCACTTTGACTTCACCTTCTTTTATTAACAGTTTCCTCCTGTCCCTCAGCTACAGAATTCCCCTTCTAGTCCATTTGTTTACAAGAAGAAGTGAAAGTTAGAAGGGTGAGAATAAAAGGAAAGAGAAGGACTGGCAGTGGGACTCCAGCCCAGCTTCAACCACCTCAGGTGGTCACGGCGCCCATTCTCTAGCAGCCATTCTCTTTTTCCAAGTTGCAAGGAGGCAGAATGGTGATGTGGGAAGAGCCCTGGAGTGCTGGACAGGGTTGCTGCTGGTGGGGACGTCAGAGTACAGTCAATTGGATCTAAGACTTCGCTTCTCCATCTTGAGCTGGTTGCAAAGACTGATCTATAACCAAGGAACAGGGCTGTCATATTGAAGGTCACAACTGCCCTGTTTGTCTTATTTGGGGGATAAAAAAACTGCCTCCTAACACTGACCATTTCATCCATTCACATTTCATTATTCTATTTGCATTTCTATTTCAGCTAGTCTTCTCAGGTTACCCACTGAAGTTATTTTGGCCCAAAAGATTGTTGCAAAAAGGCCTATGGTGTGTTGTGAAAACCCTAGCACAGGATCATAATACAGCTGGGCCTTTTGAATCCTAGGTAGAATAGAGAGATAGCTTTGCAGTTCTCAGAAGAAGAGTTTATGAATATTCCCTTATTTTCAAAAGGAAGAATCTGCTTTTTATTTTTATTTGTTCTTATTAATTGTACATGACAATAGAATGTATTTTGATATATTATACATAAATGGAGTATAATTTCTCATTCTTCTGGTTGTACATAATGTAGAATTACATTGGTCATGTAATCATATATGCACATAAGATAGTTATGTCTGATTCATTCTACTATCTTTCCTATTCCCATTCCCCTCCCTTCCCTTCATTCTCCTTTGTTTAATCCAAAGTACTTCTATTCTTTCCTAAAGCCTCCCACCCTTTATTGTGAATTAGCTTCTGCATATCAGAGAAAATATTCTGCCTTTAATTTTGCAGGATTGGTTTATCTCACTTAGCATGATATTCTCTAGTTCCAGCTATTTACTGGCAAATGCCATAATTTCATTCTTCTTTATGACTGAGTAATATTCCATTGTGTATATATACCATTTTTTTCTTTATCCATTCATGTGTTGAAGGGTATCTAGGTTGGTTCCATAGTTTAGCTATTGTGAATTGAGCTGCTATAAACATTGATGTGACTGCATCACTGTAATATACTGATTTTAAATCATTTGGGTATAAACTGAGAAATGGGATAACTGGGTCAAATGGTGGTTCCATTCCAAGTTTCCTGAGGAATGTCCACACTACTTTCCAGATTGGTTGCACCAATTTTCAGTCCCACTGGCAAAGTATAAGTGTACCTTTTCCCCACATCCACGCCAACATTTATTGTTGCTTGTATTCTTGATAATTATCATTCTGACTGGAGTATGATGAAATCTCAGTGTAGTTTTAATTTGCATTTCTCTAATTGCTAGAGATATTGAACACTTTTTCATATACTTGTTGACTGATCATATTTCTTCTCCTGTGAAGTGTCTGTTCAGGTTCTTAATCCATTTTTTGATTGGGTTACTTTGTTTTTTGGTGTTTTTTGAGTTCTTTATATATCCTGGAGATTAATGCTCTATCTCAGATGCATATGGTAAAAATTTTCTCCCATTCTGTAGGTTCTCTCTTCATGTTCTGGATTGTTTCCTTTGCTGTGAAGAAGCTTTTTAGTTTGATTACATCCCATTTATTGATTCTTGATTTTACTTCTTGTACTTTAGTAATCTTGGTAAAGAAGTTAGTTCCTAAGCCAATGTGATGAAGGTTTGGATTCACTTTTCCTTCTGTTAGGCACAGGGTATTCTTGATCCACTTTGTGTTGAGTTTAATGCAGGGTGAGAGATAGGGGTTTAATTCCATATTGTTACATATGGATTTCCAGTTTTCCCAGCATCATTTGTTGAAGAGGCTATCTTTTCTCTAATGTTTATGCCACCTTTGTCCAGTATGAGATAACTATATTTATGTGGGTTTGTCTCTGTGTCCTCTATTCTGTATCATTGGTCTTCATTTCTGTTCTTGTGCCAATACCATACCATTTTTTTTAAACTATAGCTCTGTAGTATACTTTAAGGTCTGGTAGTGTGATGTCTTCTGCTTCACTTTTCTTGCTAAGGATTGCTTTGGCTATTCTGGGTCTCTTATTTTTCTCAATGAATTTCATGACTGCTTTTTCTATTTCTATGAAGAATGTCATTGGGATTTTAAGAGGAATTGCATTAAATCTGTATAGTACTTTTGGTAGTATAGCCATTTTGACAAAGTTAATTCTGCCTATCCAAGAGCATGGGAGATCTTTCCATCTTCTAAGGTCTTCTTCAATTTCTTTCTTTAGTGTTCTGTGGTAGTTTTCGTTGTAGAGGTCTTTTACCTCTTTTGTTAGATTGATTCCTAAATATTTTATTTTTAATTTGTATTTGTCTTTACAGTGATATAATGACCTGTCTTACTTCCTCTAAATCATTACTTTCCTGATAAAACTGCTACGGTGACTAGAAAATTCCCAAATGAAAGAATATGATGGCTCTTTTAGTTTATGGCCAGTCTCTGTATTGGACTGGCTATTCAGGGGCCATTTTGAACCTAATAAGTCACAACAAGAAAGGGAAGGGAAATCATGTGGTAGAGAAAAAAATGGCCTAAGAAGTAGCAGTGAGTAGAGCAACTCTGTGTATGTGTTTATGAACATAAAGTAAAAACTCCCATATATCTAGGACATCTTTCCCTTTATCCTGTGTATGCCAGAAGGTACTCCTTCTAGTACCCTGAATGTTTCACAGCACTTGTTAGTGGGAAATCAACAGAAGCTATTCAGTTGCTCAAATGATTTTCTTGATGGATTGCAGTTATTAATTCCTCTGGCAAAAGCAGTCCTTGACTATGATCATTAGTCACCAAATGGGAAATACATAGTGTGAATTGCTGAAAATTCATAAAATGGAGTTATGAAGGGAAAACATTTGGAACAGGGATTAGTCAGAGTAGGAAAGAAAATTGCAAAAACCTCAGTGTGTAGTACATGGTCAAAGCAGAGAGCACAAAGCTCCAATCTTTTGTGGTTTCATTTGAAACTATCAACCATCAACAACTTAGAAGAGATGCTTAGGACCCCGGGCACTTGGGTGAGAATAGGGAAATGAATAAATGGAAATTGATTCTGACCACCACAGAAACAACTAGAAGTTCATGCTTGGGCAATGTTGGGTGGCAATCCCATTCTTCTATGTGAAGGGTGGCATTATAATGAAAGACAGTTTCTATTAGGGACTCTGTCATTCTTAAGTTCTAGATTTCTAGCATCTAGGTCTAAGTTACCTTCACTGGGTGCAATCCACCAGAACATTTTTAAAAGTATATATAACAAAGAAAGACTGTAGTGAAGAAAAGCAGTTATTTTTAGGTGGTTGTCAAAGTCATTGTGTTCATGTACATTTTGTGCGTGTGTTTTTCTGCTATAATGTGAGCGACAACACACATCTGATGTTATGACAAAATCTCCAGAATATTAAGTTGTTATATTTCATTCTGTGCAGGCTTATTGAGCAAATGGAGAATTACTCCTTGACTTTGGGCAATGAGTCAGTTGTGGAACCTAACATAGCAATACAGTCAGTTAATCTAGAAGGCTCTGAGGGGTCTACAAGCATTCGCTTCTCAGTATTCAAAGGTGAGCTGTTTTTCTCCTGTCCTTGTAATGGCAAAGGTCATTCTGATGCCAATCACGATTAATGTTCTGTTTTTAAATTCTACTTTTTTCTTCACAGGATCAAGTGAGTCTCTAGTTTCTGGCTCAACATCTGTAGATACAAATGTGGACAAACTTGATCCACATGGACGCACTGAACTTCAGATCTTGCTCAGTACCAATAAAAGTAAGTCTCAAACTTTGTTACATCTTAAAAAACACACTCAAGTTCATGGAACTAATAGCTTAAACTCCACTGAGGGAGAAATGATGTCTCCTTAGTTTCACACTTAGTATTTTGGTTTGAATATGTTTGTATTCTGATATATTATAGTGATCTCAATTCTAGTATTCTAGGTCATAGAGATTATCTTTTTTGTTGTTGCTTTCAAAAACTTTTTGGGGGGATAGCAAAATTGAACTGCTCAGGCCATGCACACAAATCTGAATTGTTACAAGAATCTTGCTGAACTGGTTTTGTTTTACATTAATATATTTTACAAATAGTCAGTCATAAGCTCTGCCTGTACTTACTGGTGGCATGACACTCACAGGCTCAGACTTATCCTGCAGTTCTGCCTTTAAAGTTATTTTTTAATTGGCATGATTTTCACTCAGTAGTATCAGTTTTAGGTTATCTCCTCTTCACGCTGCTCTCCATGGTCTCCCTATCATTTTGCACATGGCCTTTCAAGAACTAGAAGGGGTTGTATTCTTCAAAGTTTAGAAAGTAAATAAAGTGAATAAAATGCATGTTTGCCTTTATTTTCTCTCAAAAACAAAACAAAACAAAAATAAACCCAAAAAACCCTAACGCCCCAAAGTACATATTTTGGAAAGAATATATTGTTAATAGAACCAAAAAGGGCAAAAGTATTGTTTTGTGAATCTGGCATGCTGAATTATAATTTTTCTCCCATTTGTTTTGGCCATATGTTTATGAGAGTGGGAGCTAAATTTAAGTCTTCTGGTTTTTGTATTTCTTATTTGAATTTAAAATAGTTCATGCATACATAAAAATGCAGAAAATAATGTAAGGAGCACCTATGTACCATTCAGCAAGGTAAACAGAGTCATCCCTCAGTGTCTGTGCAGAATTGGTTCTAGGATTCCTTCAGGATACCAAGATCTGGGATGCTCAAGTCCCTTCTACAGAATAGTGTAGAGTATTTGCATGTACTCTACCCGTATGCTCCTGTATGCTTTAAATCATCTCGAAATACCTAATACAATGTAAGTGCTATATAAATAGCTTTTATACTGTGGTGTTTAGGGAATAATGACAAAATAAAGTTGAAGCCGTTTTAAAATACACATTGTCTTTTTCCTTTTTTTCCTCTAGCTTGGCAGGTTTTTCTTTATTGGTGCATTATAATTACAACATAATGGTGGGATTTATTATTACATATTTGTATATGCACACAATATAACAAAATAATTTGGCCAATATCATTCTTTAGTATTTCTTCTGTAAAATCTATGTATTTTCAAATCCATGGTTGATTGAGTCCAAGGATATAGAAGCTCAGATATGGATGGCCAACTGTATTTGCTTCAGACCTAAAAAAAAAAAGAACAGATGGGAAAAAAGAAAGAAAAAGAAAAGGTATTATCATCCTCTACCTTATTCCTTTTTCTCTGTTCTTCCCAGAAATTATATCTTTCTGAAATTGATGCATATCATTTTCACAGTTGTCTTCAAATGTTTGCTGCATATTTATGGATCAATAAGTGATATCTCCTATTATTGGGATGGTTTAGTATTTACATAAATGGTATCGTGTTGTATGGATATTGCTTTCTTAAACTTTTTAAAAAAAATTTTGTAGTTGTAGATACCTTTATTTTATTTGTTTATTTATTTATTTTTATATTTTATTTTTTGGTACCTTGGGGATTGACCACTGGGCCTCATCCCCAGCCCTTTTTTGTGCTGAAGGCCTGCTTCAGCGGTGGGGAAAGGGTTTCTCGACTTGGTGTTGGTGAAAAGTGTCAGAGAACAGAGGGGAGGGGGGGCAGCGGAAGAAATTAGCACACAGACACACGCGAGTCAGGCTGCTAAAATCTTCTGCATTTTGCTTTCTTTTTTGCAAGCAATAAAAGCATATTTTTTGGCAGTATGCATTCTTTTGTGGTTACATATAGTCATAAGACCCAGGGAAATATCAATCTCTGTTGAATAGACTTTTAGACCTTGTTATCTTTTTTATAACATCTCAAGGTCTTGTCTAGACAAGAACCACATACATGTTGTTTTGAAACTCCCTACAATCTTTTCACGCTTATCTGAACTAGCCTGGGTCCGACTCAAAACTTATGAATTCCTTGAAACTATTCCTCTGCACACCTGCTAAGCTAGCTGAGAGAAGTTAAGTTTTTCTGCCTGGTTTTAAAGCACCACTGTCTGTTTATAATAGTCTTTTTAGAACCCAAGGGCAGAGAAAAGGGGGCCATAGCCAAATGTTAGCTCTGAAGGACTTTTACCCTAAGGAGTTTGTATGCATCTATTTTTAAATTACTCTGAAAATAAAAGAAGTCCTTTTTAATTATAAAAAGACTCTTAAAGCTTTTTCTAGGTGCATGTAATTATAACAAAGGAGGTTAAATAGCAAGCATTTACCAAGCTGTTTTTCTAACTAGTCATATAGTAAATTATAGAAAATATTGTTATGTTTTCCAGCTTAGATTCCATAAAGTTATGTATATATTTCCAGAATTAGTCTTATTTTAATTAATTGAAATAGCGACACCTGGCGGCCACATGTGTGAACATACGCAGTTAGAGTTAACTCTTTCAGCACCGTGGTATCTTTCTATGAAAAAAGAGGGGTTATGTTTCATACCATGCCTCTTTTTAAGGACAAGGGGCTTTGCCCAGCTCTGTCGCTTCTTTGATGGGGGGCTTTTCAGCCCGGCCCTGTCTCATGGAAAATGCCACTAAGATGCCACATTTTTGTATTTTTATTTAGAGACAGGGTCTCACTGAGTTGCTAAGTGCCTCACTATTGCTGAGTGTTGGCTTTGAACTTGCGATCCTCCTGTCTCAGCCTCCTAAATGCTGGGATTACAGGCATGCGCCACTGTGCCGGCTTATTTGTTCATTTTTATGTGGTGCTAAGGATGGATCCCAGTGCCTCACACATGCTAGGCAAGCACTCTGCCACTGAGCCCCAGCCCCAGCCCAACTTTCTTAAGCTTGATACATTTTATGGAACTCAATCCATGTATGTTGCTGGGGTCCAGCCCTAGCAGGGTCGGGGGTCTTCCTTGTCAAGGGATTCTGACTGAGAGACAACGTCGGCGATGGATGGGTCAGCAACCACACAGGCACACAGGCTAGTGTAGAATGCTGCCAAGTTTATTGAGTTCACACACCGTTTTTATACATTTCTTAAAGTATAACATGCTAAGAATGTGGTTAATATAAGACCCATAGAATTCTTTGCACAAAACAGGCTTACTAGGAAAAGTGATTGTATGAGATAATAACACCCCCACCACGTCCCCTGCTATTGTTCTATTTTTAATGTCTAAATTTATGAAAAAAATCATCAAAGTTGATCTTAAGTTTCTATTTCTTCATAATTTATCACCTAGTGCTTAACTGTAGTAAACGTGTTAGACTCTTAACTCTATTCTTGTCTAAATTAGCCTAAGTTAATCTTTAAGTTCGGGCTAGCAAGAAGGCAGTGGTTTCAGTGGTTCTCGTGGCCAATTTTTATTGTAGATATCTGTTACATTGTTTAGCAAAGCTAATCTTACTAAAGCAGGATCGCAGTCACCAGATTTCTGAAAGTTAGGTGACTCATGTAAGTAAGCCAATCAATATAATTTAATTTATGCCTGATTACTAACAGTGGGACTATGTGCTTTTTGCATACTCATGACTGGAGAAACAGGTGGCTCTGTGCCACATATAGCAATACATGTTTATAACAATCACTCCAGGAAGACAACACATCACATGGTGGCAGAAGATTATTTACTGTCTGTGGTAGGGAAGGGGTTATGGTTTCTAATATTTTATTAATATTTTTAGAAAATACCATAGCATTCTTTCCACCCTCAGTGATCAACACCAGAGAATAGTATGAGTAATATATTATTAGGAAAATAGTGCAAAAAAAGGCACCAGAGCCCAGAGGCATACATCTGGCATTTTCCCGAGATGATGAGTCCTTGCAAACATCATTCTCCTGGTGGATCCTTGTCAAACACCGGTTGGGTTGCCAGGCGCCCCCGCAGTATGTGTTAACAAGTTTATTAACTTTGCCTATTAACTTTGATAAGTATGAAACAGATACTGTTATTTTCTTTTTGCAGCTTGAAAGTTCAGTGGTATGTTATTGTTGTTAGATTTTCTGCTCCTTGATCTGAGCATATTTCAATGTGTTTGTTAAACATTCGTATACAAACAGTTGTATGTAAAAAGATGCTATATATGTGCATTATGAATTGTAATACATACTAATATTATAAATAAAAAATAAATAAAAAAGAAAAAGAATTCATATTTCCTATTCTGTGACTATTAGTATGATTGTTTTTCTTTTTTCTTTTTTATTCTAATTCATTATATGACAGCAGAATGCATTACAATTCATATTACACATATAGATCACAATTTTTCATATCAATGGCTGTATACAAAGTAAATTCACACCATTAGTGTCTTTATACATGTACTTTGGATAATGATGTCCATCTCATTCCACCATTATTACTTTTCTTTTGGATTCTATTTGTTTTTAAATATTTTTGGTTGTTAAAAATTTTTCATGGATTCCAGATACTAATTATTTTATATATATATATATATATATATATATATATATATGTCTTTCAACATACCAATATTTTAATTTATAATGTATTAACACATCAATATATTCCTCTGTAATGTGTACTCTGTGTTTTCTGTTTGTGTTGTTTTGTGGTGCTGGGAATCAAACCCAGGGCCTTGTGCATGCTAGGGAAGCACTCTACCACTGAGCTACTTCCTCAGCCCTTAGTCTTTTTCAAAGCAAAAAACTTTTTTCCATTCTAAAGTCACTATGACAGTTTCCTGTTTTATCCTGAATATTTTTAGTGTTTATGTTTAAATCTTCAGTGCATCTAGAATTTACTTTTGTGCTTGGTGACAGATGTAAATCTAATTTTTTATTCCATATAAATAAGTAGTATAGTTGAATAGGTTAAAAATATTAAAAGCAGCTCAGAAGGCTGAGGCAGGAAGATCACAAGTTCAAAGCCAGCCTTGGCAACTTATTGAGGCCCTAAGCAACTTAGTGAGAACTTGTCTCAATATGTAAAAGAAATTAAAAAGGACTGGGGATGTGGCTCAGTGAGTAAGTGCCCCTGGGTTCAATCCCTGGTACTAGGGGGGAAAATTTTAAAGACAGAAGCCCAGATTGGACTGAAAGGGACATTTTTAAAATTTTGAAGATAAAGTTATATGTACTCATACAATGTGTTTTGAAGTACGTATCATTGTAGAACATCTAAATCCAATTAACATATGTATAACCTCTTATAATTGTCATTTTTGTGGTGAGAACATTTTACTTCTACTCTCTTAGTATTCTTCTAGAATATAATGCATCTCATTAACTATAATCACCATATTGTACAATAGATCTCTTGAACTTATTCTTCTTTTCTAACTGAAATTTTGTATCCTTTGACCAATATTTCCCCATCCACTCTGACCATATTTTATATTCTAATTAAAAATACCAATTTCCCAAAATATCCACATTTTAATTCTTTGCCTCACTAAAGAAAACATTAAAAGGTAAAAGCAAAAATTATTGAAAAAAATAGCAGGAATTTACCAAAACACTATTGTAAGGAGAAATTTTAGTGCAACTATCCTAGAAACTGAAAATCAAGTAGACAGAAAAGAGAGTAATCTCAATAATTTTATATATTTCCATGTATGTTTAATTTTTAGAGAGAAAACAGATAAAACAAATTCTTTTTAAGTGTCTATGGAGTCCTTCAAAACATGACCATTTATTAGATTACAAAGAAAAACTTGTACATTTTATAAAATAAAAGTTCCATAAGACATAGTTCCTAGCCGGGCGCGGTGGCGCATGCCTGTAATCCCAGCACTTGGGAGGCTGAGGCAGGAGGATCGCGAGTTCAAAGCCAGCCTCAGCAATGGCGAGGCACTTGGCAACTCGGTGAGACCCCATCTCTAATAAAATACAAAAAAGGGCTGGGGATGTGACCCAGTGGTCGAGTGCCCCTGAGTTCAATCCCCAGTACCAAAAAAAAAAAAAAAAAGACATTTTTCCTGACTACAATGCAATAAAACTAGAAATGTACAATAAAAGAGTAGCAAAACTTAGATCCAATTAGAAATCTTAAAACATCATCATTAGAGAGGAAATTAAAATATAGATGGCAAGTTACTGGAAAATTAATGGAAATGATATATCACAACCTATGGGAAGTGAACAAAGTAAAGAAATGAAGAAATTATCGAATGTTTGACTCAGTCAACAAAATGAAAAATTGATTACAAGAAAAGACTAATAAAATAAACAAGCTCAGATAAAATTGATCAAGGAAGGGGGAGGAGAGAGAGAGAGAGAGAGAGGAGAAAAACATGAAAAAGGAGTATCTAAAAATGTGGAGATTTTTTTTAAATTACAAGATAAGTATAAATGTATCTATGAAAACAACGACTATCTCATAAATTCTTGTAGGATTGAGGATAGGGTGAATAGGAACCTTCATTTTTTTTCATTCTTTTTAGTTATGTACAACACCAGGATATACCCTAATATTATCACAAAAGCATGGAACATACCCTCTCAATTCAGTCCCCAACGCTTACCCTCTGATCCTTCTTCAATCCATTTACAGTTTATTTTAATTTTATTTTTTCTTAGTGCCCTGTGGATATACCTGATGCTGGGACCCACCTAGCCACATCCATGCATGTACAAAAAAAAGTTCCCACAGATTCATTCCATTGCTTTTCCCTTTTTCTGTCCCTTCTACCTCCTCCTCAATCCTGTACATCTACTCTACTGATCTTTCTTCTATTTTGATGAAATTCCCTCTTCCCTTTTTTTTTCTTTTCTTCTCTTTTTTTCTATCTTCCCTTTACCCCTTATTTTTGATTAGCTTCCACATGTTACAGAAAACATTCAATCTTTGACTTTTGGGGACTAGCTTATTTCACTTAGCATGATAGTCTCCAGTTTCATCCATTTACCAAAAAAAATGCCATAATGTCATTCTTCTTTGTGGCTGAATAATACTCCATTGTGCACATATACCACATTTTCTTTATCCATTCATCTGTTGAAGGACACCTAGATTGGTTCCATAGCTAGGCTATTGTGAATTATGCTGCTATAAACATCGATGTGGCTGCATCACTGTAGTATGTTCATTTTAAATCTTCTGGATATATACCAAGGAGTGGTATAGCTGGGTCACATGGTGGTTCCATTCCCAGTTTTCTGAGGAATCTCCACATGCTTTTTATAGAGTGGTTGCACTAATTTCAAGTTCTGCCAACATTTCATTATTATTATTTGCCATTATGACTGGTGTGAGATGAAATGTCAATGTAGATTTCTCTCATTGCTAGAGATGTTGAAAATTTTTTTCATTTATTTGTTGACCATTTGTATTTCTTCCTTTGAGAAGGAAGGGACTGTTTAATCCTTTTCCAATTTATTGATTGGGTTATTTAGATTTTTTATTTTTTGGTTTTAAGTTTTTTGAATTTTATGCCAAGTATGCCATAACATTGCATTTTTAGGGTACACTGTGTCATCAAGTGTCCATGAAGAACAATTTGGTGAGAGTCAATGTGCCATGCAAAAAGAAACCCACGTGTTTCTTTCCAGGAAGAGACTAGGACACATGGCAGGCAGAGGAACACACCTGGGGGCTGTGAGAGCCTTGCAGGGCTCCCACTCAAATCACATGGCTGAACAGACTGGTCTCATGGCCACCTTTGGCTCATGTCACCTGTGAAAGGCAGCAGAATGTAGGCAAGTATTCAGTTTAAAGGTGTACTTGCTGTCATTTCTTCTGATATTTTACAGAAAGCAAATGTTTACTCTATACCTGAGATCCTCACAAAACTCCCTGAGGTGGTTAGGGCAGAGGTTTTTGTTCCCATATACAGAATAAGGAAACTAAACCTCAAAGAAAAATTAATGTGGATAAAATAATCAATTATGGGTTGTATATGTTAATTACTCTGAAGATACAGAAAAAAATGGCAATAGCTTAGATCCAGTTTCTTCTACTACAGTCTCACAACGTTGATCACTTTTTTTTTCTCTTTCTGCTTTATTTGTGCATTATAGTTGTACACAGTGTTGGGATTTGTTGCTGAATAATCACACATACACACACTCTAACAATACGACTTGGCCAGTATTACTCCTTAGCATGTCCCCCCTCCTTCTCCACCTCCTGCTCTGTTTTAGTCAGCTTTTTCGCCGCTGTGACTAAAAAACCTGACCAGAACAACTGTAGAGGAGGAAAAGTTTATTTGAGGGCTCACAGTTTCAGAGGTCTTAGTCCATAGAAGGCTGGCTCCATGCCTCAGGGCTCAAGGTGAGGCAGAACATCATGGTGGAAGAGTGTGGCAGAGGGAAGCAGCTCACATTATAATCAGGAAGCAGAGAAAGAAGTCTCCACCTGCCAGATACAAATATATACCCCAAGCCACGGCCCCAATTCCCACTTCCTCCACCCACACCCTACCACTTCAGTTATCACTCAGTTAATCCCTACCAGGGAAGTAAGTCACTGATTGGGTTAAAACTCTCACAACCCAATTATTTCTCCCCTGAACCTTCTTGCATTGTCTCACATGTGAGCTTTTGGGGACACCTCACATCCAAACCATAACACACTCCCTGGTCCCTTTCCTGTACTGATCTTTTGATTTTCACGAGATCCCCACTATCCCTACCTTTCTTTTCCTTTTTCCTGTCTAGCTTCCACATATGAGAGAAAACATATGACCCTTTACTTTCTGAGTCTGGCTTATTTCACTTATCATAAGGGCCTCAAGTTCCATATATTTTCCTGCAAATGACATAATTTCATTTTTCTTTATGGCAGAATAAAACTATATTATGTATATATACCACTTTTTCTTTATCCATTCATCCATTGATAAACACCTAAGCTGGTTCCATAGTTTGGCTATTGTGAATTGTGCTGCTATAAACATGGGTATGTATGTTTTACTGTAGCATCATGACTTTAATTATTTAGTATAAATACTTAGGAGTGGTGTATCTGGGTCATATGGTGGTTCCATGCCTAGTCTTTTGAGGAACCAACAATATGGATTACTTTTTACCCCCCAAATCACAGGTTTTCCCCAGCACAGCAAGCAGTCAAGCAGCTCTGCAATGTCCCCCAATTTAATTCAATTCTGACATGTTCTACCTGAAGATGGAGAGCCCACAGGTTGAGGGCTCAGTCCCCAAGACTGTCCCTTCCCCCTTACAATGTCAATTGTAAGCTGTAGGTTGTTTTATCTGTGCTTCTGATTAACCAGTTGTAAATTGGGGTTCTCATAACCCCCTTCTTGGGTTCAATTAATTTGCTTGAGCAACTCACAGAACTCAGGAAACATGTTTACTGCTTTATTACAAAGAATACAGATGAAGGGATGCATGGGATGAGGTATAAGGAGGGGATGCAGAAGTTCTGTGCCCTCTGAGTTTGCAACCCTCCAGGAACCTCCACATGCTCTGTTATTTCAAAGCTCTCTGAACCTCATTCTTCTGTGTTTTTATGGAGACTTCATTGCATAGTCATGACTGAAGCATGAGTAACTCTATATAGATGTGATTGTAGAGGAGTATGATCTAGTGCTAATAGGCTGAGTGGGGAAACCCAGGAAGGTCTGTCCAGATTCCTCTTATCTCCTCTGTGCAGCATTCCTTTCTTCTGGGAATGGAGCAGGACCCTTTCTGAAATGGGGGTCTTATGATCTAGCAAATCAGGTAAGTCAGAGAATTTCTCGATAGCCAGCTCCGAGATAGAAAGTTGGAGGAAAACTAGCGTTTCTATGACTCATCTTGGGGATAGAAAATTCTAGTTTCTATGACTGTCTTGGGTAGGGAGTTAAGAGCCAGGGACCATGGATGACAACCAAAATGTGTTTATCTTAATATCACAACATATTGCAATTAAGTAAAGGCTCAGCCTGCAACTGCATCCACTATACCTGACTCACATATTAGGTAACCATGCAGTTTAGCAATGACATGGAACTTTGTTTCTTGTTTGCTGTAGAGTTTGTTGATTGTTTTTATTGTCTCTCCCACAGGTACTAAGGCATGTGGCTTTGTAGTATATCAAAACAACAAGCTTTTTCAATCAAAAACCTTTACAGCTAAATCAGATTTTAGTCAAAAAATTATCTCAAGCAAAGTGAATGAAAGTGAGCAAGATTCGACTGTTTCTGTTGAAATGGTCTTTAGCCCAAAGGTGAGTTTTCCTGATTATAAAAATAGAAAATTCAAGGCCACTCTTAATTACAAAAGCAGGCATAATTTGGTAAAAGAAATCCATGGAAAATCTCTTTGCAAGATTTTTCAAAATATTAATTTAAATCTTTCTCCCACCCAATCTTTTGTCAACTTAGCTAAATTCAAAATTAGGTAATTTGAATTTTTATATAGTTTCCCTCCTCAATCTATAATAAAAATGCTAAGTACATATGTGATTTCTGTTATAATTATCTCTCTCTTTTTTTTTTGTATCGGGGATTGAACCAGGAGTGTTTAAAACTGAACCACATCCCCAGCCCTTTATATTTATTTATTTTTTTTTTTTTGAGACAAGGTCTCACTAAGTTGCTTACAACCTTGCTAAATTGCTGAAGCTGGCTTTAAACTTGCAATCCTCCTGCCTCCATCTCCCAAGCCACTGGGATTACAGGCCTTGCATATGCCACTGTGCCTGGCTGTTATGAATCTTGCCTTGTTAGATTTTTTTTCAATTGATCATTAAAATATCAGTAACTGTAATTGTTCTGTCAATTCACAGTACAATCAAAAAGAATACCAACTCCATGCCTATGCCTGTGTTTACTGGAATTTTTTAACAAAAGATTGGGACACACATGGCTGTTACAAAGACAAGGGTGCTGATGGATTCCTGGGCTGCCGCTGCAACCATACCACTAACTTCGCTGTGTTGATGGTAAGGATGTGCATAGTAATCTCTTTCCAGCGAGAATTTTCCTTACACACAATTCTAGTAGGTGCTAATTGGAATTGACTTTGGTTTTAGCTTATGTTGATTCTCACCTTAGATTAAATAGAAAAGTCTGGGAATGGAGTGATAGGACTAAATAGACAAGTGCTGATAAAAGCAAGTAACACAGAGCAAGCAATGTGGTCTTTTTGTTTGTTTCATATTTTATTACATCAATGGCTTGAAAATTTTTATTAAACTTAGGCAAATATTGGAAATAGAAAAATGAATTTGGCAGATTTTCACAAATAAATCTTCCAATTTCCACTGACAAATTCATTGGCTAAACAATTATAATGCTATGAACATTCACCACAATGAATGTGCTGAAATAGGAAACAGGCAAAAAGAGACAGAGCAGTGTGGTCTTAAGATAGACGGATTCAGCATTGGGATTTTAATAATAGAAAGTGAGCCCATGTGTGAAATAGGAGCTGACAGACTCTGTTCCACTAATTCCCATGTTCTGAAGTATGAAGTTATTATGGCCATAGGTAAGGCTGCATAGCTATTTGTTGGGGACAGTTTCAATGCATAGCCATATGTATGCAGTTTAAATTAGAACCTAAAGTTCTTTCCATTGATATTGTCCAAGTTACAAGTTTTGGCTGGAAGATATAAAAGGAACAGGTCTTAAAATCATTCTGTTTGTCTTGTAGTTCCTCTGTGTGTTCCCTAACCCTTTTAACTCCAAAGCTATCCTGTACAAGTAACTGATAACACTTAGCTCTGATGTAGGGTGTATATGTATTTCTGGAAATTCTTGGGTGGTCCTTTTAAGATAAAGGACTTCTGTATGTTCATTTTCCAGAAACTAATTATTCTGATGAAACAAACAAAAAAAAATGTTAACTTACGTACTTGATGAAATGTTTAGATGTGAAGTGGAATGGGGAGATATGTAGAATGTCTTCCCCTTATTAAGGGGCTACAATGGTATGAATCTCTCAAGAAGAAAAAAGTGCTTTCATCTTCCAGTAGCTGTGATGAAGCCATATGTAGGATGGAGATCAGTAGAACTGACAAATTCAGCATCGTGATCAAAGAATAGAACCTTGCTTTCAAAATTTCTCGAGATAACTATAGGTTTTCTATGTTAACGATCAAACCTCTCTTACCCTGATCAATTTTGTTACTTCTTTTCTAACAACTTATTTTATGGAAGGATCTGTTTTCTCTATCAGAAGATGCTAAAGTTGGAATTTCAAGTTTTCATTTTCATAAATTCATAGTATCATTGAGTAGCGGTGTAAGGCCCAGGTTACAATACATATTAAATAATATAAAATATTTTGTCATAATTATCTTTCTCCATTATTTTTTGAGGTCAGACTTCAGCTGTTTCTTCTCCTTAGCACCTGATTCTGCCTTAGTGCCTACCACCCACATTTGTAATTGGTTTTCGGTTGTGAAAAAAAAGGGCTGATTAGAATTGCAGTCTAATCTAATATGAGAGTAGGTAGGCTCTGAGTGAACAGATGATTTCCAAGATCCAAAGATCTATGGAGCCTATGATTCTTTGTACATCTATTTAGTAAACTACAAATGATAACATGAAAACTTGGTTTTATTTTTAAAAATAAAGTATATTTTCTTCCTACAATAGTAATACATACCAATTGCATAAAGTATAAAAGTTTACCTAGTAAATAGAATGATACAAATATGGAATTATGTATATGATAAATTAAAATAGAAATTCCAGCATAATCCTATAATATTGACAAATCCCTATATTTTTATACAAGAGACATTGTTAATATTTATAAGCACCTAAAAATGTTCACTGCTGAGAAGTGAGAGGATTCCAAAGAGGTAGGGTATTATGTGGGGTAGCTGTCAGTAGAAAGGAAAATATGCTTTTATTATATTTCTGTATTATTTTCATGTTTTACAAGTGACCATATGTTGCTTTTTTAATTTTAACAATTAAAAAAATCAAAAGTACAGATAAGCAAAAAGAATTTTTAGCTTCCGACTCAGTTACCATTGTTACTACTGTTGCAGATTTCTAAGAGTGCTTATTCACATGGAATATACTTTTCTATGCATATTCACTAATATAGTAGGATAGATTATATTACATAAAAATTAAACCTTTTGAAAAATAAACCTTTTAAAAATTAACAGAATTGTATGAACATCTTTTCATGTTCATGAAAATATGCTCATGAAAATATTTCTGCAGCTTTAGTGCACCAGCTTAGGTGTGTTTTGTGTTATAGAAACACAAAAATAGTATAATGGGTAGACAGTTTAGATCTAATCCAAACAACTTTGACTTTAGACATCAAGGGAAAATATATATATTTCTCCTAACTGAATTGGCTAGATAATTATTCTCAAGTCTCTGCTTCATGTAAATTATGTAGATGTAAGAGGCTAATTTATTTTATTTAAAAATATATCAATGGTGTCTGAAAAGAAGACATATCTGGCAACTCTGATTATTTTGACCCACTTAACTCTTTGTGATTGACTTCTATTGACATTTTGGAAAATATACTTTTTTATATAAAATATGGCTATTTTAAAATATGAGTCAATTTATTTTTCAGACTTTCAAAAAGGATTATAAGTATCCTGAGTCACTAGATGTATTGTCTAACATTGGATGTGCCCTATCCATTACCGGTCTGGCTCTCACGATCATCTTTCAGATTGTCACCAGGTAAGGGGAAAGGAGGTGTTGCTTATAAGGGAAATTGCGAATCAGATGCAATTAACTTTGCCAATTCTTGTTAGAATGCAGTCTCTCTGAACTGGAAGGGAACTAAGAGTTCAACATGCTCATTTTAAGAGGAGGACACTCACACCTGGAGAGGCTAAGGGATATATACATAAATAAATATAACTACAAAGGTGGCAAATGCCTTGAAAGAAAATTGCATCCCATATAACTACAACTTTGTCAGGTAAAATTTTGCTTGACAATTTAATGTGGTCCCACAACTCACAAATGCCACGCTTCCTTAGTGTTGAGTAGAACCAAGTCTACTAATTTGCATTGTAAAGGAAAAAAATTGCTAAACAGCAAGTTTTTTTAAAACAAGGTAATTTAAAAATATACTGTTTTCAAATGGTGAACACCTCTCCCTCCACCTTAACTCCCTCACTCAGGATTCAATTTTGCATGCCCCTTGTTATTTTTTATAATCTGTAATCTCTTATAAGCGTATTTATTTACTTGTTTACTGTCTGTTTTTCTCATTGGCATGGAAATGTATGACAGGGACCTCCTCCGGTTTCGTTGCTGTCATTGTTTGCTTTGCTTTGCGTCCATCACTCTACCCCTGTGCATGGTACTTGGCTGGTAGTGAAGCTGTATCTGAGGAATGACTCTATTAAGCATTCCTATCTAGGTCTCCTCTCAAACTGAAGATGTCTCAAGATGAACTCATCTTTCCTTCGGAATCACTTCTTTCTGTTCAGTTCATTCCCAAGTATTTTCTTAGATGAATCAGATTTTTAAAAAAAGGTATTGCTATTTTGACTTTTTCATGTTGTTTCTTTAAAAAATTAAAAATCTACAGAAAAGTTGAAAGAAAATATTGACCATCCATATAGATGTCACCCAGATTCACTAATTTTTAATATTTTGCATTATCTTTTTGTTGTTGTTGTTGTTATTGGGGATTGAACTCAGGGGCACTCAACCACTGGGCCACATCCCCAACCTTTTTTTGTATTTTACTAGAGACAGGGTCTCACTGAGTTGCTAAGTGCCTCGACATTGCTGAGGCTGGCTTTGAACTTGTGATCCTCCTGCCTCAGCCTTCCAAGTGCTGGGATTACAGGCATGTGCCACCGCACCCGGCTTGCATTATCTTTTTAACTTTTTTTTCCCTGAATTTACAAAGTAAGTAAGTTGTATACTTCATGGCTGTCATCTCTAAATTCTTCAAGCATATATTTCCTAAGAACAAGGCATTCTCCTCTATAGCATGACATTATTATTCCTACTCAGGAAACTTAACTCCAGAAATTTAACATTAATATAATATCATCAAGTTGATACACAATCTGTATTCAAGTATCTCTGATAGTCCCCGTAATGTCCATGATACCTGGCTTTTTTTCAATTCCTTTAGTTGTTATGTCTCTTTAGTCTCCTTGAGCCTAGAATAATTCCTCTGTATTTTTAGTTTGTTTTGCTCTTTCACGATATTGCCATTTTTTAAATGCTCAGGCCAGTTATTTTGAAGAATGTACTACAATTTAGGATATGTTTGAAAATTTCCTCATAACTAGATGCAAGTTAAATATTTTTGGTGGGAACACCATGTCATTGGATCTTTTCAGTGTGACACAACAAAAAGTGAAGTATATGTATTTATTCCATTATTGGTATGATGTTGTTTTCTTTAAAAAAAATTAAAAACCTACAGAAAAGTTGAAAGAAAATGTTGACCACCCATATAGATGTCATCTAGATTCACTAATTCTTAATATTTTGCATTATCTTTTAAATTTTTTTTCCTGAATTTCCAAAGTAAGTAAGTTGTATACATCATGGCTGTCATCTCTGAATTCTTCAAGCACATATTCCCTAAGAAATGCCTTGTTTAAAGTAGTGACCATCAGATATCTACATTGTCAATGCTCATTTTCTCCTTTATGTCAGTGATAGGTAATCCATGAAGGGCTACTTTGAGAATGTGCGGTGTTCTGTTTCCCAATAATCTTTAACTCTATGGTTTTGATATACATTGATTATCCTTAACAGAACAAATGATTACATTAGTGGTTGAAAATCTATGATTTTTCTAGTCTGTCATTCTTTCTATGTTGATTTGCTATACTTTTTTGTAAAGCGCATGCTCCCCAGGGTAGCCAGCCAGGGAGAACCTCTTATACTGTGTTGTCACGTCTCAGTCTTTAAGTACTTTCTTATTTCAATCACAGCAAGATGTATGTCTCATCTTTCACTTTCTTGGCTTCACACTGGAACCAGCCATTTCTCCAAAGAGTAGAATTGCTTTTAATTCTTATTCTTCTCCTTTCACATTGAATGAGTGTCTTAACATTCATTCAATTTTTTTTTTTTTTTATCAACAGCTTACTATGCGTCAAACACCATGCCAAAAGCTGAGTATAAAACTAGGAACCAGACAGATGAGCTCCCATTGCTCATGAAGCTTAGATTCTTGAGGGGCAGAGAAATAGCAAACATGAACAAAAATAAATATAAAGTTACAAATTGTAGCAAGTGCCTTGAAGAACAATGCTATGTAATTATGAATTTATCACTGGTTTCTTTGCCTGAAATATCATTCCTTACATTTACTGTCAGTTTTTCTTCCTTTAACATTTCCTTGCACAATTCTTCAATCATAGATGCCACTAAAATTTATCAGGAAACAAAACCAAAAATAATGACAAAATTTTATTGACGTTTAAAACTCTTGAGTCAAATCGTTTTTTCTGCTCATGGACAGGTCCTCATTTAATAATTTTACATAAAATATAGTAATATTCTATAAGATTTGAAAATTTCAAATTAAACTCTTTGAAAATTTCCTCTTCTCCTGTGGATTATACTTTACTTTCAAAATTAGATAGAATTTAGGAACTAATCTTGCTTTTATAGAAAATGATTTTTGTATAGCTTTTGCAGTTTTAATTTTCAAACATTTCCAAAGACAATGACGTTTTGACTCATTGAAGAAATCTCAACTAAAATGTCAAGAGGATGGATTGGGTTATGTTTAGATATAAACTTTTCATTCATTGTAAAAATCCAAAGACTAAGAGAGGTCATAATGGAACTTCATAAATTCATACGGGATATATAATGGACAAACAGATATGTTCACCAAATTCTGGGACATTGAAAATAGTGAGGTACTTGTAGATGTTAGAAATTTAAGGACAGTAAAAAACCTAGGGAAGTAGCTATATGATGAGAATTTGTAGTTCAGAAAATTCAGAAGGCTTCCAGATAGCAGTGAGCAGAGATTTTATAACTTTCACTAGTATAGAACTGTATCCTACAGTCTACTAGCATGCACAGAATTGTATACATATTTCCTTATTAAACAATAAGTAAAACAATAAATGTACAGTAAAGACAATATCATACCTTGCTTTTGAGATCAACTTTATTAAGGGAAATCTTGCTTTCTCTGCCAATCTGAAGATGCACACATGGGCCAGCACAGAACACTTATACCCCATACCACACGTAGCCCTACTCCCTATATAGCACACCACACAGCACATCTCTCTCTCTCACGTACACACTGCCTTCTGAAAATTACTGGTAAACAAGGACATCCTGCAGACAAAACCAGAAAAAAAAAAAAAAAGCAAGCTTTTCTTTTAGAGCAAAGACATTGGGTAAATACAAGGCAGGAATAAAAGCAGTTTTGAAGAACATTTGGTTCTGCTCCCAGAAATTATATCTTTAATGATGGAACAGTTCTTGGGCATATTTTATATTAAAAGGACTGTTCTGAATATCTTGACCATTTGAAAATAAGCAAAAATTTCTCAAAGTATAGTCCTTGGAACATTAGTCCTTCAGAGATACTTTAGGGAAAAAGGATTCTGAGAAGTCTTACAGAAAAGACATGTGGAATTTTGTTATGTATAAGCCATTTAAAGAGCTAGTGATCATCAGGCTACTCAAATTCTAAAGACTAGCATATACAGCAATAGGCCATGAAACAAATTTAAAATATTTTTGCCTAATTTAAAATATTTATGGAAGCCTCATTCTTTAAATGAAACATAAGCTAAATGTTATATAATTTTGTTTTAAACATATCCCATGTTTATATAAACTTATTCAAAATTATATTTGGCTTTATTTTAAAATGTGTGAATTTAAAAAATAAGCCACCATTAAAAACTCAAGAAACTTTTGTCTGCATGCAAATGAACATGTGTTCATCTATTAATGTATAGTTCTATATTGTGAAGCAGAAAACTCCATTTAGAATCTTTTCTAGATAGCCTTTATATATGCTTGCAAATCCCTAAAACTAAGTGGCTTAGAATAATAATTTATCATCACTAGTGATTCTATGGCTTTGCTAGTTGCCTGGATGATTCTTTTGTTGGTCTTGCTGGGTCTCCCAGGAGACTGCTGTTGGATGATGGCTGGGGCCAAGTCATCTGGAGGCTCACCTAGGATTCTGGGGCAACTGGATCTTTCTCCCTCTTCATGTACTCACAGCAGTTCCATGTAGTTTCTTCAGTATGGCAGCTGGGCCTTTTCTGTGGTGGCTCAGAATGCCAAGGAGCACAACAGAAGAAGTTCTCAGGATGCTGAGTTATGACTTGTGTAGACCTGTGGCAATTTTGCCTTTGTGGGACTTTTCCTCCATTAAAAAAAGATTAAAAATTATATTTTATGATGGCTTTGGTATAAGATGAATGTATTAAAATTTTTGGACCTACCTAAAAGTTCTTCTAGTTTGTTTGTTGCTGGGAATTGAACCCATGGGTGCTTAACCACTGAGCCACATTTCCTGTCCTTTTAAATTTTTTTATTTTGAGACAGGGTCTTGCTAAGTTGCTTAGGGCCTCACTAAGTTGCTGAGGCTGGCCTTGAACTTATTATCCTCCTACCTCAGCCTCCCAAGTCACTGGGATTATAGATGTGCGCCACCGCACCTAGCTTTTTTTCTTCTAGATTTAAAGAAAGTTAAAACTTTGTTATGGGCCATGAAATTATTGTGGACGCTAAGCATTATTGTGCCTAATGGATAAGCCAGTCCCAGCTGCCAGGCTTTCCATTGTATTCTTGATTCTTTCATGTATTAGTTTCATCAAGGTAGAGGGCAGGCCTAGGAGGAATTACACAAGGCATTTAACACTGGAATTAGGGTTCACTGGGAGCCAGTTTTGGAGATTAACTATTGTAGTTTAGACCTAAGATGTCCTGGAAATTTTATGTATTGAAGGCTTGGTTCCTAGCTGCTGGTTCTATTGGGAGATGGTAGAAGCTTTAGAAAGTGAGGCCTAATTGAAGGAAGTAGGTCACTGGGAGCATGACCTGGAAGGAAATACTGGGACTCCATATTCTTCCCCTCTCTCTGCTTCCTGGCTGCCATGAGGTGAGTAGCTTTACTTCATTGTGCCCTCCCTGCTATGAGATTCTACCTCACCACAGGCTTAAAAGCAGAAGAGCCACCGGGTGCAGTGGTGCACACCTGTAATCCCAGTGGCTGGGGAGGTTGAGGCAGGAGGATCATGAGTTCAAAGGCAGCTTCAGCAATGGTGAGGTGCTAGCAACTCAGTGATACCCTGTCTCTAAATAAAATACAAAATAGGGCTGGGGATGTAGTTCAGTGGTTGAGTACCCCTGAGTTCAACCCTGATACCCATCCCTCCAAAAAAAAAAAAAAAAAAAAAAAAAAGCAGTAGAGCCCTATAGCCATGGACTGAAACCTCTGAAACCATGAGCCAAAATAAGTCTTTCTTCCTTTTAAGTGATTCATATCAGGTATTTTATCACAGTGACAGAAAACAGCCTGATAATTTTTGATCAGAACACAGTTTCAAGAAAGGATACTTCAACCTGTTCCCTGTAACTCACTACTTTGTAGGAATGAGACAAGAACAGACCATGCTTTTCTGGTGCAATTAGGAAGGTCGATTGACCAGCTGGTCTGTGAATTGAACTATGAGTTGGATTTACAGTGGGCAATAATATCCATTTACTTCTTCACAATTTCACTGGTGTTTATTTTTCTGGAGTTGTATTGCTTTCACTTATTCATTTCTGCTACTTATTTTTAGGGAAGTCAGAAAAACCTCAGTCACCTGGGTGATGGTCAGTCTGTGCACATCGATGTTGATTTTCAACCTTATTTTTGTGTTTGGTATTGAAAACTCCAATAAAAACTTGAAAACAAGTGAGAGTGACATAGATATTGATTTTGGTAATAATCAAATGCTTACAACGGACACTATTGACATCCTGAATCCCTCATGCACTGCAATTGCTGCCTTACTGCACTATTTTCTGTTAGTCACGTTTACCTGGAATGGAATCAGTGCTACACAGCTTTATTTCCTTCTCATCAGGACCATGAAGCCTCTTCCTCAACATTTCATTATTTTCATCTCATTAATTGGATGGGGTAAGTGTTTGCATCTCCATTTACTCAGTGGAATAAGCGATTTTGATGCAATCATTTAATTTAAATAAACACCTTTTGAAGGTCTAATATTTCAAGGCCTTGAGGTAGGGGAGTAGAAAATAGAGTAATTCACTAAGAATTCTCTGTCTAGAGATTTATACTCCAGTGAAGGAGGTAGATATGATCAAGATAAGTACACTAGATACATCATCAGTAACTCAAAACAATTTTTATTTTTTTATTCTAATTTGTTATACATGTTTACAGAGTACATTTCATTTCATATTACATATAAAGAGCACAATTACTCAAGTTGCTGGTTTATATAAAGCATTTTTTACAACAATTGTGTCTTCATACATGTATTTATGGTAATCATGGATAACTCAGTCTGCTATTATTCCTATCTCCTTGCCCCCTCCCCCTCCCCCTCTTTGTTCTATTTAAAGTTCTTTCATTCCTCTCATCCCCACTCCCTTGCCTTTATAAGTTAGTATCTTCATATCAAAGAGATCATTCGACCTTTGCTCAAAACTTAATTTTTAAAAAATATCTATTAATGTATTTGAGATGTAGACCATGAATAGTTAATTTCCCAGCTACTTTGAAATAAATGTTTCAAGAAAGATAATCAGAGTGATTCTTTAAGAATAATTATTTGGGTTTCCATAAAAAATTGTTTTAGTTATATTCAAATTTCAATTTGTTCAAGTGAACGAGGAATTAAGCCATTTAAGATGGATATTGTGGTAAGAACTACAGAGAAATCAGAAATAGTATAGGATTGGTAGGTATAGCCAACACTAAAAGAGAAAAGAAAACTCAGACAAATTACAAATACTAATGACTTACATTTGTGGGTCAGTGTATTGTCCACAGTGGAAAGAATAATGCATCCTGAAGAGGGTCTGATGTGTAATTCATTTATGATATTTTGTAATTAATCCCAGTATTGGATAAATTATTAATCTTGTGCCTCTCTTTATCACACAGGAGTCCCAGCTATAGTAGTGGCTATGACAGTGGGAATTATTTATTCCCAGAGTGGGAATAATTCACACTGGGAATTAGACTACCGGCAAGAGGAAATGTGAGTTTATATATTTTTTAAAATGTCCATTTCTTCAATAGATGGTGACTCCACATGTCCCTGTACAAATGTATCTCACTTTATAATTGCCATATTGTCTCAAAGAACACATTATATTTTTAATGAGGCAGCCTGGAAATTTCCTAGGATAAATTCTTGCATAAAGGAAGTAAACAACTTCTAACTTTATAAATCTGCACTTGCTTATACGTGGTTTACCTTCCTTCATTAGGTATGAAAATCATGTGGCACAAGTAGTTATGATCCTTAGTAACTCCGTGTCTTAGTTTCCTCGTCTAGAAAATGGAAAGCACAATAATAGTGACACCTGCTCTAGAATTACCGTGAGTGGTCAAGCATGACTGCAGCATGAATAATTAACTGTTAATAGTGAAAGTACTTGGTTGGTTGGTGTTTGCTTTTTATGTGGGGAGGGAGAGAAGAAAGCTGACCTGAACTGAGAGTCAACTCTTTACATGCATTTCTACTACTGAATGGCAAGAATTCATTAATTTATCCATCCTTCCCATTTTATAAATTCAATCATTATTATTCTCAGATTCCATGTTAAGTTTCAAACCAACTCATATTAGAACTGGACTCTGGGAAGTGTACAAGAACACCCAAGGTGAGGCTGCGGCTCAGGGACTTACCTGACCACGCCAGCTGCAGAGCAGGGGTCTGGCTGGCCAGATCTCACACTCCCAGATACTATTTCCTCTTTGTTTAAATAGGGTTCAATATCTTTTAGAGTTTTACATTTTTAATTTCACAACTAGAGATAAGGGATAAAATGCAGTTATCTCATAAGGGGGGTAATTCACTTTGAATTGCAGTATTAATTTCCTACCTTAGCCCAGGCACAGGGCTACACCCACTCCTATTAAAGCTATCAGGAGAAATTAGCCAATTAACTTAAATTTATTCACATTGGACTGTAACTAATAGAGAGCAGATCCTTTCCTGAGTACAGTGTTAGATGTTGGGGACAACACTAAGTGACTGGTGATAGAAGTTGGGAGGAGGAAGGAGTGTGTCACATGTATTCAGTCCATCTTCAGCCCTTGTTCCCCACCTTCTACCCTGTACACAGGCCATCACAGGTCACACTTCTTCAGGATATGCTGGGAAAGGGGAGGAATTGTTTTTGGTTTGCCTGAGCTATCCTCTCAGAAGTGGCTCCTCATTGTTCTGTTGTCTCCTTTCTTGCTCCCAGCGCTGCTGGTCCTGCCTGAGAGCCTGACCGGCTCCCTGATCTACTGCTCTTTCTGCACAGCACAGTGAAGGGGTGAATGTGGAGCAGGCCACACTTCCTTTTAACACTCTACTGCCTACTTCTCTATACCACCACCACCTGGGCTCTTTCAGACTTTCCTGAAGGGAAAGGTTGAGGCTAACCATGGGAGATTATACCATATGGGGCGTAAATTTTCCAAGTGTCTGCTGTAAATGTTAAAGCTGTTTTTTTCCCCACATTTATGGAAAAATTTTACACTTTATCTGAAGTTCACCTCTGATGCTATCTAGATCTCAGGTCCTTAACTTTTTCAGATCAACCGCCATCTTGTGACTCTCCAGTCTCATTTTTAGGAACTCCATTCCATAACTATAAGGGTTAGTCTCATCCTAGAATCCATGCCCTTTCTTAGCCATCTATTTCTCAAAATCTGAATCACTCAATTCAGAATAATAAAGATGGTGTGTTGTGAGAACAAATCTAGCTTGACTACCTCTTGCTCCAAGTAGTGCAAAGGATAGAGGAGAAAAGGATCCCCTCCTAATGCATGCCCCCTGATGGGCCTGGGTACCAAAGTGCATGGCTCTTCTAGCACACCCTTAAGTGTGAGGTCCCTTGGGAGTCTCATAGACAGTGTATTCATGTACACACACTTCTTTTGGAAGTACAGCACCATTATTATACATGCCAAAGGATTTCTAAAATTTCTTTATTGAAATGTTATTATTCCCATGATTAGAAATTACATTTCAAATCTGAATAGCCTAGTAGGAAACTCAAATGATGTTCAAGTCTCTCTAATGAATTTTAAAAATGAAAAGGCATGCCTGCCTCTAAAGACAGAATAGGTCCACTCCTAAATACAATAGGTAAAACACACACACACACACACACACACACACACGCACGCACACACTCACTACCACCCCCCACCCCACTCTAGCCCCAATACAAATAGCAATTCTGAAAACTAGTATTTTCTAAAGTCTCAATAGCTGTTTCAGAATTGGCAAGTCTGCCTTTTTCCAACAGAGCTGGATTGACAATTTTCTTTCTCTGTCTTTCCCTCCCTTTTAAATTCTGTTTTTCAAGCTTGTCTGGATAAGAAGTAGGCCCATCTTTCTTTTGAAAATTTTGAATGGCCACTTGTTTAGTTGCCAGAGGTTTCTAGAGATTCAAAAGTAGTTCTTATCAGTATTTTATTAAATTCTTAGTCAAGCGCCTTTATATTTCTTCTGTGTATGGGTTTGTGAGGTGGGAGGTGGGAGGAAGATTGTCCTCTAGTCACAGAGAAATGAAAAGGGAAGCTCTAAGTCCTGAAAAAACTTTTTCTCATTCTTACCATTGTATTAGGAGAAAAGCTATTCTATCTGTTAGAGGCAGGCATGCCTTTTCATTTTTAAAATTCATTAGAGAATCTTGAACATCATTTGAGTTCCCTACTAGGCTATTCAGATTTGAAATGTGATTTCTAAGCATGTGAATAATAACATTTCAATACAAAAAAATTAGAAATCCTTTGGCATGTATAATAATGGTTCTGTACTTCCAAAAGAAAAAAAAAATAAATGTTAATTTAATGCCAGCTGTGTGCTTGGCTTTTTCTTAATACCAAACTGCCTACCTGATACCTCTGCTTGGCTATGTAATAGACATCTCCTTGTTTTCCCTCCCAAACCTGCTCATCTCGTCATCCTAGGAACTAGGATGGTAATTCCATTTGATGGTAATTCCATTTTTTCAGAGGCTCAGACCAAAAATTATAGAGTCATCCTTAATTCTTCAATGTCCCACATCCAACCTATCAATAAGTCTTTCTTCTTACTTTTTTTTTTGTGTTGTTGTTACTGGGGATTGAACTCAGGGGCACTTGACCACTGGGCCACATCCCCAGCCCTTTTTTGTATTTTATTAGAAGCAGGGTCTCACTGAGTTACTAAGTGCCTCGCCATTGCTGAGGCTGGCTTTGAACTCGGGATCCTCCTGCCTCAGCCTCCCAAAGTGCTGGGATTACAGGCGTGTGCCACCGCGCCCGGCTCATCTTCTTACTTTTAAATACGCCTGGAATCAGACTTTTTCTTAGCACCTGCTTCTGTGGCGCAGGCCACTCAACTTATTGCAATAAATTCCGGGTTTCCTACTTTTACGCATCCCTTCTAGCATCCCTATACCTAGAGTAATAGTTTTAAAACTCAAAACAGATCATGCCACGCCTCTCCATCTTACCCAGGGCGCAAGAATTTGCCTATAAAATCCCTATGTGATTTGAATCTTTTCATAAACCCCAATCATGAACTGTGTCTCATCCACATCAGCCTCTGTGTTTCTTGGGCTGTCACCTCAGGGCCTCTGCACTTGCTGTAACCTCTAGCTGGAACACCCTCCCCCCTCATCTGCTTCATGAGTTTTGCTCAAGTATCTTTTTTTCCATGCAGCTTTCCCTGACCACTCTATTTAAAATCAAACATTCATATATCTCTTTCCATATATATATATATATATATATATATTTGAAATGTGATTACATATATACATATACATATATATATATATATATCCATAGCAATTTCTACTCTTGTTGCTCCTTTTAACTAAAGCACTTATCACTGACATACATTTCATTTGTTGTTTTACCTGTGTTTGTGCACTACAATATAAACTTAACTAAAGAAGGGATTTTGTTTTGCTCACTGCAAACACTTTGGTGTCTAAAATAGTGTCTCATGCACAGCATATACTCTGTAAATACTTATTAATTATTTCAACAATGCCTTAGCAAAATAAACCCCACAAACTGCATCATCAAAAGACAAAACAAACAATGCACAAAAAACAAAAGAGGTACAATAAAGTTAAATAAATTTCTCAAAGTCTTTATAAATATTAACATTTAAAAATGTCCATCAATATATTGGAGACTGTTTAAATGTTATGGCATATCAAAATGATGAAGTAATATGCAGCTATAAAAATAATGAAGGAGCCAGGTGTGGTGGCGCACTCCTGTAATCCCAGCACTTGGGAGGCTGAGGCAGGAGGATCGCGAGTTCAAAGCCAGCTTCAGCAATGGCAAGGCACTTAGCAACTCAGTGAGACCCTGTCTCTAATAAAATACAAAAAAGGGCTGGGGATGTGGCCCAGTGGTTGAGTGCCCCTGAGTTCAATCCCCAGTACAAAAATAAATAAATAAAAATGAAGGTACTTTTAATGTTCTGCTATAGAATGACCTCTAAGATGGTTGTTAGAAGCAGGTATTTGATGTTGATATTTATTTAAAAAATCAAGAAAAAAAATGTTCATTTTTTATGTATTTGGAGTTTAAATCTGGCAGGACAAATAAGAAACATTGATTGCAATTAGGTAGCTGAAAATATTGCCCATTTATGTCCACCTGTACCTTTCATATATTGAACCACCTAGATAAGCTATATATTCAAAAGTAAAATGAAAACAATAACCTCATAAGTCGCAGGGAGTAATAGGACTGCCTGGCTCCAGTGTCCGTTTTCTTTCTGCTAACCCTTACCGTTTCATAGAGAAAGATAATTCACTTTTCTAGGGGTTTGAATTCTCAAAAGTAAGCTAATATATAAGATGCAAAGAGATGTAGACTTTTAGCATGTATTTCAGTTGAGTGAAGGTTGATAATTTTAATAGAACAAGGAACAACTATTTATTCTTTTCAAGGTCTGCTGAAATAATTTCTTTTTTCTTCTCAGCTGCTGGCTAGCAATTCCAAACAGCAATGACTTTATAAAGAGTCCATTTTTGTGGTCATTCATTATACCTACAATCATTATCCTCATCAGCAATGTTGTTATATTTATTATAATCACAATTAAAGTGCTGTGGAAGAATAACCAAAATCTGACAAGGTATGATTCTCAGTGAGTGGGAGGCTTTCAGGAAAGACTCATCGCACATAACTAATAGCATCTTACCACCGTAGTTCCTAGGAGGATAGTGCCTAGGTGGCTCAAACTCTGAGACAAAGGCAGGGGTGTGTGGCATTCAGGAGAGATTTTCTTAAAAACTTTGGCTAAGAAAGTGTATCTTGTTAACTTCTAACATTAGTACGGCAATGCATTACATAACACACCTTTGTGTTATATAAGCCCAACTAAAAATTTAAACCCAAAGACTTCAAGAAAACTTTTCCCCCAACTCCAAATATTCAAGAAATTTGAATTATTTGAATTAAAGAAATGAGAGAGTTATGAGGAGATGCAGCTTCCCCCATTTTTATTTTATAAACCAGTATCTGTAGTCTATATTTTACCAATATGGCTTGAATTACACAATGGCTTTCCATTTTTTAATTGCTTACAAATAAATTTTAAAAATGGGAGATTTCACTTAAAAATTATATTTTCTCTTGAAAAATTTGGAACTCTTGGCAACAACACTGAGCCCATGTTTCCTGCAGATGGAATCTGTGCTTACTGGTTTTCCAGTTCTATTCTCCCTCCCTCCCTTCTGGCCCTGATAAACATATTAAGTATTATCTCTAATATGAGACAAGAGCTTTCAGTTGACGAGACAAAGAATAGAATATGTCAAACACATACATTTTGCCTCCACCTCCACAGCACTGATTGGCTAGAACACAGTGCTAATGGAGCTATGAGTTCAGATTTAATTGTGCAAGATTCTGCTCATCCCAAGTATATTTACAGTATGAACATTTGTGAATTTACAGTAAACTCACAAATGGATTTACTTGGTATGAACAGATGAATGAAAACTACCATTATTTAGTGAAAATACAATCTTGAATATGTGCTTTACAAGTTAAAGGTCTTTTGTATTTGAATGTTAGTTCATATTAAGGGGAAAATACCATCACTGTTAAACATTAAAACCTATGTTTTAGTAGCAGTGCCAGAAAAACTTAAGTGAAGTCTTCTTAGCCTAATTTGCAAATTAGATTTTATTTCTTTTATACAAAACAATATATTTTTTGGTCCATAGACACCAACCAAATTTGTATTTTAAAATTTTGACTCACCAATAGCTGATGGTTCTTAAATTGGCCTAGTTATGATGAACATGTATAACTTAATTGTTTAACCAATTGTCTTCCATGTTTCAGTTAGCGCACAACAAATTTCTCAAAAGTTAATGGCTTAGAATGAAAAATATTTATTATTTGTCATGAATTTTGAGTATTGACTGAGTAGCTGTTGATCTTGGCTGACTCATATGCTGATGAATGAGCTCAGATGACTTACTTTCATGTCTGGTGACTGGTGGTCTGGGCAGCAGCTACTCAGTTGGGAAAGCTCATCTCTACTCCATATTGTCTTTCTTCCTCCATTAGACCAACCCAGGATTCTGAACATAGTGGTCTCAGGTTTCCAAAGAGTAGTGAGAGAGGGCAAAGTCTAATGAGCTAATTCTTTTAGGTCTCTGCTTTTGACATTTGTTGATATTTCACTGGCCAAATAAGTCACATGACCAAGAGCAGATGCCAGTGATCTAGACTTCCCACAAGAGGGAACATCATTCCATATACAAATAACTTCCTTTTTATTAATAACAACCCAAGACATAAGAAGGTTACAGATCACTCCCCCCACAAAAAAAAAAATAAAACATAAAAGGAATTCATCACTGACACCATTACTTTAAATTCCATTCTAATGAAAAAGTTAATTCTTAGTGAAATTTGCCTCCAGTGGTATTTGAGGAACTGCTTCTGCCTGAGCTTTTAAACAGGTGTTATTTTTAAATAAAGCTTGCTAAATCAGGTGGCATAGGTTTAACATCATTGATTTTCCAACTGAGAAATAGTATTGTTAAATGAAAAATGTAGATGAGTAGCTGAATATGCATGCTAAACAGGGGTAATAATGACATTAATAAGTAAAAAAAAATATTTCTTGTTTTCTTTCACTTAGCACAAAGAAGGTTTCATCTGTAAAGAAGATTCTTAGCACATTATCTGTTGCAGTCGTTTTTGGAGTTACCTGGATTCTGGCATACTTTATGCTAATTAATGATGATGACATCAGGATTGTCTTCAGTTACATATTCTGCCTTTTCAACACTACTCAGGTATGGTGTGAACTAGTCTGAAAGCACCAGACTATGTAGCAATGGAGCGATGGTCACGCTGGACCAAAGTTTCTTTCGAAACTCCCTGAAGGTCATTGCTTACTTACATTTCAGAGACTCTGTTTTCAATACACTTTGTGCGAAAAGGAAGGAAAACTCTTTATGACTTACCATATAATTTCCTGGGCCAGAGGTTCTTTCCATATAATGAATGTACCCTGCTCTTAGAGTGGTTACACTACAATAGGGCCATCTGTGTAAGCAAACTTTATCACTGAACCACGGGCATGGGGAAAAGAAAAAAGATCTTTTCTGAAATCTCACAGGCTTCCAACTCTGAAAGTCATGGTTTTAATTCCTAAAATCCACATTTGCTATAATTTTCTGAAATTTTCCCATTTTGGTATTTATTGGTATTACCTCCTAACAGTATTTTTGTGTCACATGTATACTTTTTAAAGGTGATTAATATTTTAGTTATCAAATTATCTTCCATAAAACACACCATTAACTTTCTCAACAAAGACTGAGAGGCATGTAAAATTTCCTTTTATTGTTATTTTCTACTAATTTTTATCTGAATGTTTAGCTGTTATCTTTGTACAATTTAATGTAGTATTTTCATGCTTCTAGAATTTTTGGATTTGTATAACTATAATGTATTATTATGCCAAGAAAATTGACATTAATAGAATCCACATGGAAATTTTTTTTTTTTTTTTTTTTTTTTTTTTTTTTTTTTTTTTGTGGCACTGGGGATTGAACTCAGGGGCACTCGACCACTGGGTCACATCCCCAGACCTTTTTTTGTATTTTATTTAGAGACAGTGTCTCATTAAGTTGCTATGTGCCTGGCCATTGCTGAGGCTGGCTTTGAACTTGCGATCCTCCTGCCTCAGCCTCCCAAAGTGCTGGGATTATAGGCATGCGCCACCACGCCCAGCAGAAAATTTATTTATTCTGTTTGAATTCTAAAATAATCTTCTCATAATACAAGTCTCATCTTCTTGCACACAATTTATCTGAGTACAAGAAACATGCACGTAGATATGTTCAATATCAGGAAGGAGCATACTTCTCTAATATTTCATGATGAAACTACAGCGTTTTATGATTATCCCATTAATTTCCTGAGAGTGGTAGTCATTACCCAGCAATCACTACTGTGCAAGGATGGTATCATGTTATTTGTTTCTGGCTATGATCAAATATCATTAAGGAGGGAAGTTTTTGATACAAAATGAAAATTGTTGGAAAGGGCAGTAGATAAATTTGACTTAACCCAAATTATGATCCATCGCTACAGGGTAGCTGCTTGGATGTCTGAATTGCTATGCCATATTTAATGTTTCTAAACACTTCATCTTTTATCCCAAGTAGCTTTCTTAAGTGCCTGTTTGGACTAACTCCCATAGACAATAGGTGTGTGTCTGCTGCTAAATTTGAAAATAAAAACAGTTCCTGCCTGTTCTCAACACCCAGTGGGAACTCCCTAGAAGGGCAATAGTGGGATAAACTTAGTTTCAGATTGCCAGTGTACCCACAGTCTTGTTTCCTAGAGTAAGCAGGGATTAAAGGAAGAATTTGAAAGGAGGGTTTTCTGCATGCATAGGAGAGGCAATGACAAAGCAGAGTTTTATTACAAGATGATAATACTGATACCACCGGTTATCAGTGAGGAGTCCTGCTTCCTCACATGTTGAAGTATAACATTAGAGACAAACGTGGAGGCAATCATATAAAGCAGGGTTTATTTAAAAAGGGATAATGATGTTTACTGGTGACGAGTTCTGCTCCCCCAAATATTGAAGTTTGAACATTACAGAAGCACACTGAGGCAAGCATATAAAGCAGGGTTTATTTAAAAGGGGTAACATATACTTCTCCTGGGAGGGAGAAGGGGGCCATTGAAGGTACTCCAGTATCCCAAGAAGTGAGGCAGGTCTGCCTTTTTTATATGTCCCAGGGCTTCCTTTGTTCTCCTGCTCTCTTTCTCCTTATCTCTCTCCTTCCTTGTACAAGACCAGGCCCCAGGCCCGATGGGATGGCCAAAAGGTGAGAAGCAGATGGGCTGAAGGGGGAAGGGCAGGATGGTATAGCCCAGGACACATTAACAACTTTAAAGCTCCCTGTAGGAAGGGGCAATTCCTGGGACAGGTCACCTTGGCAACAGGTTGGGGCAGGGGCCAGGTTCTTGATAAGGGTGGAGGAAGGGTTCTGAAGGCATTAGCATTTCAATCTCTCTCCAACTTTCTGGACTCACTCAAATTGGCCTCCTTGATCTGACCTGACTCGATTTACCTATCTATACTGACTGCCTGTCTAATTCTGGCTTCCATACCACATGGTAAACTTGAGGGTGGTGATCTGACAAAGGCACTGGGCTAAAAGTTAGGAAACTTATGCTGTCTTCTAGCTTCACCATTAGTGATGTGTATGATTTTAGGAAAGCCACACAATCTCTGTGGGTACGTAAAATATAAAATGGGAGGTGTTTGCATCGGTTAACATCAACATAATATTTCTCAAAATGGTTCTGCATATAGCCTACATCAGAATCTATGCAGTGTGTTAAAATTCTGATTCTAGGGCTTCACCACTGACCTACTCAATTAGAATCTACAGGGGTAAGAACTGGGAATCTTCATTTTAGAAGAGGAACCCAGGAGATTTTCACATACACTAATGTTAAGGAATACTGACTAGCTCACCTACAGAAGGTTCTAGGTTAGCCTTATGTAGAAGCTCACATTAGATTCACACCAAGAGTCACATGCAGATTGCCTCACATCTAGAAGCATCTCTAGGTTCCTTATGGATTTAGAGTGCTTTAATTCTGATAAACATTAAGTGCTGTGGATAGTACAAAAAGCACAAGTTAATATTTGTGTGAGTGGTAATTAGTTTGATTTACACATTCTGGTTTTTCAAATAACATCTTTGGAATTTTAGAGAGTCTACCCAGAGAGAACCCCACAGGATGAAGTCTTTATGAACTTGCACAGCTTAGAGTCTTTTCCTAACTATTATACAACTACAAATTTGATACCATCTTGCTTTTTTTTACCTTAGAATTTAAAATTTGGAAAAGCCAGATAAAATATGTATCCTACAAAAACTGATGTAGATTCTGAGTCTTTGTATTAGCTCACCATGTGTCAGAAGGCTCCTGTAACACTACTCACAGGATATAATTCTAGAAACAAATCTTATAAGGGTTGGGGCACTGTAGATGACAGTCTGGGAGGGATCGGTGATTATTTGTTTTTAATTTATTTGGAAATAGTTTAATATGAGAATTTGGAAAAATCGTCCGCATATTCTTTGCCCAGATTTCCCAAGTGATAATTTCTTGAATAACCACAGTACATTTTCAAAATCAAGAAACTAACATTGCTACAATATTATTGACTCAGCTATAGATGCTATTTAATCTGTTATTTCCACAAAGGAAATTAGGAACTAACAAAGTCCTCTTAGAAACTATAATTCATATTTTTACAGTATCTTTCCATTACAGTTAAAAGCAAGAGGCAATATCACAAATTAGAAGGAAGAGGGATTTGGAAGCCCAAAATAGAAGCATTTACTTCCAAACTTCACTGATTACTGGTTAGGTAATCTTGGGCCTTTTACTTAATTTATTGGAACTGAGTCTTTGTGATTTAGTTTCCTTATCTGCAACATGGGAATAGTGAGACTTATTTCATAGGGTTGAATGAGGATTAAATGAGAATGTTCAAATGATGAGACTTAAATGAGAAAAAAATTTCTGATATATACTTCAATAAATGGCAGTTTAGAAAATATTACTCAGTCTTTCCTGGGATATCAGGTCTTTAATATGTAAAGTACAGAAAAGTAATGGATGGAAAGATTAACTTTTTTTGTCCTTAAATGCATCAAATTTCTAGTAATGTTGCTAAAACTCCAGAATTGCAGAACGTTGGAACTGGAGTTAGCATATTATTGTCAATCTGCCCCCTTCAGCAAGGCATTAGGAAATGAGCAAAGTTGCACAGACAGCAAGTGGCAAGCCAGGTCTTCTACATCTACCACTCTTACCTGCTGTACTTCGTATAGGATAAGGTCATACACAGCAGCTATAAACTGAATTTGGGGAGCTGCTGCGAATGATGAGAAAGATGGGTGGCTGCATGAATAAAATCTCTGCCCTTTTTTTTTTTTTTTTTTTTTTTTGCCTTAGCACTTGTCTAATGTTAAAATGTCATTCTGTCCTCAGGGATTACAAATTTTTATCCTATACACTGTTAGAACAAAAATCTTCCAGAGTGAAGCTTCCAAAGTATTAAAGTCACTGTCGTCATCAGTTGGGAGAGTGAAGTCACTGCCTTCAACGCCACTGAGACTACGAGTCCGGATGTATAATATGCTCAGGTCCCTTCCAGCCCTACATGAACGCTTTAGGCTACTGGAGCCATCTCAAGATACAGAGGAAACGACACTCTCTGAAAGCGACCAAGCAAACTCAAGCATCTAGACGATGAAACTGTTACCTACTGTGGTCTTTTTTATCCATCTCATATGAATTATTTTTTTCATGGTTATGAATTGTAAGACTTGTTTTTCATTGTCATCAGGAATAATGGATTTTGTAGTTTTTATCACATTCAATGGACCCTTAATTGAATGAGGTGAATAATTCTACACAGCATTCAAGATGTCCTTGTTCCTTACATCAGTATGTGACAAACTTTGACAGAAATGCAGAAACTGCTGGGCTTGGTGGCGCACGCCTGTAATCCCGGCACTTGGGAGGCTGAGACAAGAGGATCGCCAGTTCAAAGCCAGCCTCAGCAATGATGAGGCACTTAGCAATTTAGTGAGACCCTGTCTCTAAATAAAATACAAAAAAGGGCTGGGAATGTGGCCCAGTGGTGGAATGCCCCTGAGTTCAATCCCTGGTACCACCAAAAAAAAAAAAAAAAAAAAAAAAAAAAATGCAGAAACTATAGCAATTTTTTTTTCAAAATTTACTAAAAAGAATATGAGGAGGAAAATTTACCCGCTACAACAAAATGACTCCTAATAAAGTGTAGGGAGTTAGTTGCTTGTATATATCATACTTTGATCTCTAAATATTTTAAAGTTGTATGTGTTTGTACTTCAACTTTTTTGTACTTTTATTTCCAATGAAGAATTTAGCACCAATTTAACTTCTGGAAATTGGCATTAAAAAAAAAAAAAAAGCCAGTTAAAAAAATCGTGTTTTGTGAGCAGAGAAATAGGCTTTGTAAGAAATGGTTGTGAGACATATTAGTTGGTTGCTAAAGCCTCTGATATTTCCTTCCAGATCTTAATATACCTGCATTTTTATTGATGAAGTGACAAAGAGTGACAAAAATCAAAAAGTCACAATCAGCCCTTAAGGCTATAGAAGATGTAACTGCTCATGGAATTTCAAACACTTGAATTATGAATGGCTTCTTGAACAGAAAATGACTCGATAGAGCCACTGAGGTGGGGAGTACTCTCACTGGACTTAGTAGATACAGTCTTTGAATTGCTGCCTTCTGTTTTGCCATAAACACTGGCAGCTGCTGTGAGTGACTGAATTAAGGAGCTAACATGTCATGTGAGCTTGGCATACCCTTCTCAACACTCCCTTCTCACCACTCCCCATGGAACATGCATTTTAGTTGAAAGAAATGTAAATGTCTGTTGAATTCCTAGGTGTGTAGTAGAAATGAAACTTTATGGAAGAATGAGAAAAAGTAAAGGGAAGAGAGTAAAGAAAGAAAGCAGTTTTAAAAGACCAGTGTTCTTAATGATGGTACAGTGCTATATCTAATTAGGGGATGGGCAGTGGAAAAATTCTAAGATGTGGTTGACCCCAAATTTGTATTCAGATGACAATCTAACTTAAATAAGTGCTACTTTAAATGTGACTCCTTCCCCAACAAATTACCAAAGAACCATATATTGCCTCAGGGTGGAGTATATATATATTTCCCTTAGTGATTATAGCGTTGTTTCGGGTTTGTTTTTTATCTTTGCATTTTTTTCAGTACCTTTGGGATATAACAACTAAAACCCCATATATTGTTTCTAAAATAGCTGTACTATAAATGTGCTCCACAGGCAATTGTGGAGACTAATTTAAGTGAACACTGATTGTCTTATACACTGAAATCCTACCAGCAGAAAATACTTTGGTTTGAACCTTTATCTCATGCATTAGTCAGCAATCTTTTAGTTTAGTGATAGAGATAGAGATCCAACTCAAATTAGGTTAAAGGTCAAGGGGAATTTACTGGCTCAGTTAATGTAAAGTCCAAGGACCAAGCTGGTTTTTTTTTTTTTTTTTTTTTTTTTTTTTTTTGGTGGTACTGGGGATTGAACTCAGGGGCACTCGACCACTGGGTCACATCCCCAGCCCTTTTTTGTATTTTATTTAGAGACAGGGTCTCACTGAGTTGCTAAGTGCCTCGCTATTGCTGAGGCTGGCTTTGAACTCATGATCCTCCTGCCTCAGCCTCCCAAAGTGCTGGGATTACAGGCACGCGCCACCGCGCCCGGCTCCACCAAGCTGGTTTTAGGTAGAGTGATTCTGTGTTTTGTGTTTGCTTGGCCAGTTCCAATTTGTGCCTGTTGTCCTCATTTCAGTACTATCAGCAGCCCTTTTTACTCTCAAGTGTCTTGGTTTGTGACATAAAATAAATGATAATACTAATTCTAGTGACAGATCAAGAGCTCTAAATTGTGCCAGGATTCTTTTGCTCCCTGTATTTCCTGAATCTATATGCTTTTGTTTTGACATGGGCATTATTCTCAAATTGGGGTTAAATGGCTGGAAATTGGCTATTGGCATTCCTAATCCTACAGCCTGAGAGCCTTAGAATCTAACAGGAAGAGAGACCTCTTTTCTCCTAGCACCCACAAGTCCAATCTGATGGGAATGATTCTAATTCTAGTTATTGCTCTGGCAGGAAAACATGAAGCACAGTATTTAAAACAGGGAATTTAAGGTAGCAAATTGATTCCAGGGTGTTTCAAAGGCTCAGAGACAAAATGGGAAATACTACAGAAACCCAGAGACTAGAAAAAGAAGAAGTTGGTATTTCTTCTAAGCTAAAAAGATCAAGTAATGATAGTTTCCAGAGCTAGAGAATAGGGCTGAAACCAGAGCATCTTAGTGGCCAGAACTAGACCCAAGTAGACACAGCCTACCTGTGCCAGAAAGAAACCCCTGGGGGCTGGGGTTGTGGCTCAGGGTAGAGTGCTCACTTGCTCGCCTAGCACATGCGCAGCCCAGGTTCGATGCTCAGCACCACGTAAACATAAATGCATTGCACTGTGTACAACTAAAGCAAATAAATAAATATTAAAAAAAAAGAAAGAAACCCCTGGCTTCCTGCTTCCTTTTGCCCTGCAGTCTCCCACATGTCTTGCATTGGCTACAGCTAGCCAGAAACCAGCAGAGCCCAGAATCTGTGAAGCTCAACCCCTCTGTGATACAGAACACCACAGGCGCAAAGAGAGGAAAGAACCAGATAAGAAACAGACCCAGAAATGGCATGTCCTACCTACGTTGAGTGTCCATTAGCCTGTGTTCAGGGAATATTTGTCCAGCATGGGTCAGATACCTTCTGTGAAGAGGAGGGGTGAAGTGAATTCGTTCACGTACCATGAAGTGGAGAATAGAAGTTACACCAAGGGAGTTATACTGGATGCAAAGTGTTAAGAAGGTTCTATTACATCTCCTATAAAATATAAGTACTCTCTGGGAAGCGAGCCCCTTTAAGGTTCATCAGTCATTTCCCTTGTCTTAGCAGGGTTTTAATGGCTTCAGTAGGGAGAGCAAGAATTTGTTTGGTGCTTTGGAAGTCAAGGAGTAAGAAAAGTGAAATAGAGGCATGGAAGCGTGACTTACTTGAAGAAAGTTGCAGGAAAGGGAGACTCAAGGCACTTCAGAACTGGTTTTCATGATACTGTATATGGCCAGCTCCAATTTTCCATGTTTTCTGATTTATTTTTGTGATAACAGTGTCCTGTTGTCTTTTGAGCTGTGATAGCACATTCAGTGCCTGGGGAACAAATCATCCTGACCTTTGGATTTCCTTTCCTGTGTCTTTACTGAGGGTTCAGAGTTAACTCTTCAATTGTCAGAGTCTGGGTTGCCAGACACATAAATATTCTATATGATCTCACTCTTTCCTCCCTCCCTTACCCCATTATCAACAAGGGAAATTATTCTCAAGCTCGATGTCTTTGCCACATTCCAGAAAACTTGGCATTCTTTGTAAATATTTAAGAAATCTGGGTCAAAAGTACCAACTGGATTATACTGATTTGTCAACCACTGGAATTTTCTAGCTCTGTGAAACCCCACCAACAGAACACTATGTACTTTAGTTCATGGTTCCTAGGATGAGTCCAAGACAGACAAACACCAGGATAAAGTTCCTTGAAGTTGTGGTGGATGGGATGATTACTAAGATTACAACTCAACAGCAAGATTAAAAAAAAAAAAAACCTGATTAACAAATGAGCAAAGAATCTGGATAGACATTTTCCCAAGGAAACATATAATTAACACATACATGAAAACATGTCCAACATCACTAATCATCAGAGGAAAGCAAATCAAAATCACAATGAAAGATAACCTGTAAGAATGATTATTATGGAAAACAGAGGAGATAACAAAGCATTGGTGGGAATGTAAATTGGCATGTCATTACTGAAAACGGTACTGATATCCCTCAAAACATTCAAAGGGGAACTACCATATTATCCAGCAATGCCTCTGCTGGGCATATACATAAAGGAAATGAAACCAGCACCTCATAAAGATATCTGTATTCCCATATTTGTGTGGCATTACTCATGATAGTGAAGATATGGAAATAATCTAAGCATCAGAAATTGTGGTATATACAGATGCTCTTCAACTCAGGATGCATTTACATCCTTATAAATTTGTTGTAAGTACACCTAATCTACCAAACATCATAGCTTAACCTAGCCTACTTTAAAGATGTCCAGAACACTTACATTAGCTGACAGCTGGGCAAAATCATCTAACACAAAGCTTATTTTACAATTAAGTATCATGTATCTCACATAATTTATTGATTACTGGAAAAGATGCTGGACAAAATAAGCCAGACCCAGAAATATTCTGCATGATCTGACTTATATGCAAATCTATAAAAATGTCAAATTCATGGTAATGAATTTTCATGTTGGCTGAGGCTGGGTGGTGGAAGAAAAGGAGAGTTGTCTGGCAAAATGAAGAAGTTCTGAAGCCCTAATGTATAGTGTAGGGACCATAGTTATTAATAATTTATTACATACTTGAAATTTTCTGAGAGTAGATCTCAAGTGTTCTCAACATAAACACATGCATAAAGGTAATTACAAGATGGATAATATGACTATATTTGCTTGATTGTGGTGATCATTTCACAATATAAATTTGTATAAAATATTACATTGTATACCTTAAATATATATAATTTATTTGACAAGTATGTTTTAATAAAGCTAGGGAGAAGGCAATCTTCACAAAGTATATTAAAAAAAAAACCCAAAATCCATAATTCCTTAACTGATTATTGTTGTCTTTTATTCTGTATTACCTATACTCTTCCTCTGAATATATAAAAATTTTATATAACTATAATTAGAGTAAATGAAATCTTATTCTGATTTTCACTTATTATTGCACAGTTATGCAGTTTTCATAATAATTAATACTTGTATAATGTAACCTAATTTACTGTTGTTTCTCATATATTTAAATCACTTCAATATTTAATATTGTAGTGACATTGTAATAAATAAACTGGTACATATTTTTTTTTCTGTTTTAAAAGTTTATTTCCTTAAGGTAAATTCTCAGAACTTGGATAAATGTGTCAAAGAGTATGAACATTTGTTTAGGCTCCTGGGATATATTAGTATATTTACTTGAAAACACAGCAATAATATGTAATATCATCAACATTTGGAGTACCATAAGCATTTTTGTATATACTTGTTTATTTTGGTATATTTGTTGATATTATTTATATCCTTTGCTTATTATCAACTGAGCAATTGTTTTCCCCTCATAAATTTATGTGAGTTCCTGATCTATTATAGCTCTTAATCGTTTTTAACATTTGTTGAAAATATTTACCCTGGTTTATTAATTTCCTTTTTTTTCAGTATAATATACACACTGAATTTGATTTGAAATGTTCAAAAGGTTTATAGAACATTAAGCATTTTCTGAGTTTATATATCCTCACATAGGCTAATTTTTATTTTGTATTAAGAAATATGTTAGGGACTAAGTAGAAACTTTTAACATGTAGAATAGTGCTATCAATATGCCAGGCAAGGCCAAATAGATCATGTATGAGACATTATATCTCTAACCCTTTGTTATATCATGCAATTGTGTGGGGGTCCTTGACAGATTTTTTAATAATATGTTTTCTGTTTCTTTGTGTCCATTCACCTTTTCTTGAGAAGTAAACACTACATTTTGGAGAATGCAGTTAAACCCTTCCTCCAGCCCCAGCCCAGAAGATTTATTAGCAATTATTAATTAGCAACAATTTTTTAGAAGGGAGGTTCAAAGTAATGTTACATATGCATAACTTCCATTACACATGAGTAATCTATTATAATGTATACTTAATTTTTTTTTAAGTTCATGAAGAAGGAAAATTAAGGATAAGAGTAAAAAGTATGAAGCTGGGGTCAAGATTAATACCCAAGAAACATGCTCTTATAATTTTTTTAAAATAAACAGGCCTAAAAGATGAATGGTACTGTACTTTTGTTAAGATGGGGCTACAAATAAAACCGCAAGCTTCCTAACACCCCACAGAAATAGAGAAAGGTAATCATGAAAGTCACAAGTCTCTAAATGACTAAATAAACCCCTCAAAATGTCACAACAATTCCTTGGAGAAAACACTGCTATTCTAACACTATGTATAATTGACATTAAGTTCCTTTTTTTTTTTTAAAGTGTCCATCTGGGTATATTTCCAAATGAGAAAATCAACTATTCTGAATGATAAAAGAGGACAAGGTGGGACCTTCTCACCTTTGAAAACTCACCATGGCTCACATCCTTGACCGCCAATTTGCTAGTATATACAAGAGAAAGCTATGTGTAATTAATGTTATTATGACATTAGGAAATGCTATGTATACACAAACACATACTTCATGCACTACAGGAAACTTCAGTATCACAACAAGATCACCGAGGTTGGCCTTTTTTTTTGCTTTGGTATGTGGCTTGCCTTCTCCCTCCTTACTTTAAAAATAAACTATAGGATGTGTAATTTACATAAAATTAAATGCATCCATTTTAAGGGTATACTTAGACAATTTTTAACAAGTGCATATATACCTATGAAACCACTACCCCAAACAAGATCAAAAACATTTCTATCACCCTACACCATTCCCTCCTGCCCCATCCCAGTTAAACCCTTCCTTCAGCCCCAGCCTCAGCTCCAGGAAATCATTGATTTCTTTTCTATCTCTAGATATTATTTCTGCCTACAGTATTCCATAATATCATATAGATGGCATCATACAGTATATCCTCTTTTATGTCCAGTTTCTCTCATGTAGGATCATGTTTTTGAGATTCTTCTATATTGTGTGTCAGTGGTTATTTTTATTGTTAAGTGGTATTCAGTTTTAATTTGTGCAATATAGGGGCATTTGTTTTTTTCCATACTTAACTATTATTAATAAAATTTCGGCAAACATTCTTGCACAAATCTTTGTGTGGACATGTGTTTTGTTTTTCTCTTGATATATCTTCTGAAATTGCTGGATCATAGAGTAATTATATACTTGACTTTATAAGAAATTGCCAAGTGGTTTTCCAAAGTGGTTGAACCATTTAGTCCCATTAGCAATATATGAAAGTTTGGAGTTTCTTCCACACTTCTTTTTAAAGTTCTGATGTGTGAATTACTACAGAAAGTAGAAATAGATTATAAATCTTTTTGCAATCCATTGATTATATTTCTAAAAAATTCGATTGTTTAATATGTTAGCTCTTTATTTTAACAAAGAAGAAGAAAAAAAAAGCAAAGTAGAGTGATATGGTCTATACTATATTTTACAAACTATTTCCCATGGAATTATAGTCTAGTTCTTATCTGCATTTCTTTTCCAGTGGAGTTTTGGTACACGTGGAAGTATGACCTTTATAATTTACCAACCTTTGAGATAAGCTGCTATGAAACCACGTTATAACCATCTAGACTTTCTGGACCTTTGCAATAATAGAAAAGAAGATTGTTTTTTATGGCTCATTACTCTGTAGGCAGTAATAGAACAGGAAGCACTCTGAACTAGGAATTTTGGTCCCAGTTAGAAGTTATGTGACTTGGGTGAAGCCATTTGCTTCCCTGGGCATAAGAGCTGGAGGCTTTGTCTTAGTAAAGTAACAAGCTGGACTAGGTGAACTCTAAATTTCCTATGGACTCTAAAATTTTGTGACTGTAAATGTAGGCTAAAATTATTTTTAATTTAAAACATTTTCCCGCCTAAATAATACAGTAATACATTGTTCATAAAAACAGACAAAACAACAACATGAGCAGTACCAAATCCATGATCATCTTCTTCTGTTCTTTCCTCTTCTCCCTAGAGTTAATCCTGAAATTAGCTTTATGTATATCCTTCCAGATTTTAAGAAATATGCATACTCAAAATTATACACACAGAGAAGCTCATAATCTTGTTTGTGAAATTGTTGTTTTTTACATAAATGGTACAGGGAACTGCGTCAGTGATCCCTAAGACCATCTCCAGGTTTGATAGTTGTGACTTATTACAAAAAATATAAATCAATACCAGCAAAGGGAAACGTCGCATCAGGAGAAGTATAGAGGAAATCAGCGAGCTTCTTAAGAGTTTCTTCCAGGACTCACTTGATCCCTGTATTTCACATCTGTCACAATATTTTTATTGTGACAGAATGTGAAATACAGTTTATCAGGAATGTTGACCAGAGATTTGTTACTCAGGATTGTCAATTGGTAGCTGGCCACAAGGACACCACTGCTTGGCATGAACCAAGATTCCAGACTCCTAGAAAGCAAGTTGGTGTTCAGCATAAACCACATTGTTTGCAGTTTATTCACTATGCTCTCACTATGCTTACCAAAGAATGGTGAAGACACTCTTAAAATCCAATTTCCTGTACACTAGCCACGGGCCAATCTCACAAGCAGTCCTACCTAAGGATAGCAGTTAGGCTGTTATGGTAACATTTCTGCACAGTAATGGAAGTTTTGGAAATTTGCTTTTTGCACTCAACAAATGTTTTTGAGGTCTAAGATATATGTATGTATTTCTATTATTTTATCTATACTCTTTCTCTTGAAAATAGAACATTAATAGGTATGTGTGCTCTTATGTGCAAGGTTTTCTCTGCTACACTAGAAATGGAACTGTTGGATCATAGGACATTTTATATATTGATGGATATATCCATACCACCTTTTATAGTTTCTATTAATTTATGTTCCCATAACAAAGTATGCCGTTTTGCCATCTCCTTTTTTATAAACTATCATGAAACTTTAAATTTTATAGAACAAATATGTGAAAATAGCATACCCCTGTGATTGTACTTTGCGTATTTTGAGTGATTCTCTCTTCATTAAAATGGCTGTTGCAGAATGCCCTGTTGAATTATGCATCATATGTAGGGACTAAAAGCAGGATCACTGGCATAAATATAGTAGAGATGAGTGCTTTTCCGTATCCAGTTTGATTTTGTCTTGGACATGCATGATTCCTAGAGTTTGGATGCCAAGTTTCTTAAAAGAGCTAAACAAAGCTACCCTTGAGCAAATGAAAAGTCATGATATCTCTTTGTACATCATGTCGCATTTGTATTGTCGCTACAGCGGCCATAAACTTGGTGGCTTAAATATCAGAAATTAATTTTCTCATAGTTCTGAGAGCTGGGAGTCCAAGATCAAGTTGGTAGGTTTGGCTTCTTCTGGTGGCTCTCTCCTTGTCTTGCAGATGGCTGCCTTCTTGCTGTGTCCTCACATGGGTTCTCATAAAGACACTAGTCAGATTGTGGCCCACTTCCAATGAACTTATTTTATTTAATCACATGTTTAAAGGCCTAATCCCCAAATCCAGTCATATTCTGATACCAGGAATTAAGGCTTCAACATGAATTTTGAGGGGGAATACAATTCAACCTGTAACGAGTATCATTCGTTCAACCTAAATTCTGATAGGTGATTCAGCTCAGAGGTAATTTAGCACTGTTTCCAGGGGGGCATAAATGAAGAAAAAAGAGTGATTTCAAACTACTCAGAGATCCTGGACTACTCAGGAGTTAGGAGCTCCATTTCTGTAAGCTTGCCCAATGAAGTGACAGAAACATTAGCTTTCATTCTTTCATTCAATAAATATGGATTGAATATCTAGGAGGTGCCAGCCTCAAGAGATACAGAATTAAGCAAGAACTATTTTCACCAAACCTATATTCTTTTGTTGATTTACCTTAATGTGATAACTGAAAAATTTCAGGATGCTTTATACTAATTACTAAAGGAGCATATGATGAAACACAAGTTTTATCTAACTTGCTTTACAAAGTTCCCATTTCCCATCTAGTCTCAGAAACTCTGATTTTTATTCTTAAGATGTTTTCCCTTTTCCACTTGTGGAATTTTCGGCACACACTTTCAAGGAGAAAGAGCAGATAGTAGGGGAGTTGACTGCCTCTCATACAACTGTAGTTTAAATCTTAATACTTCTTTAGATATAGAAAAAGGAAAAGTAACCTTTGAACTACAGAACCTCCTATCTCTCCTTGGTACAGGCTGGGTCAAAGATATTTCCTTACGCCCTTTTCCCTTCCTCCATATATTCCCAACTTTTATAGATTACCGTTAAGTAGCATTTACTGATTTGAGATTATTTTCAGTGTTCATTTAAAACTAAGTTCACTTGGTTGTAGGACAAAAGGCCAGGTGAGACAAAAGTTCAATTTATATTTTTAAAAGTTGAGAATGTTTCTAAACTCCATACAAAAAGAAGGCAAGAAGTCTGACTAGCAGCACTTTTAAGGTCTGGTTACTTACAGAATTCTTGGAACAATATTCTTAGTTACATTTTTGAGACTTATCCACAATAAATGTGACCATAGTATTTAGTAAGTGATAATTATATGAGAGCTTTTTTGGCTTCACTAATAAAAGGCAGCACTAACTAAAATCAGTGTCAATACATACAGTGGGGAAAACCATGTTCTTGGTAAGGGATGTAACTGATTTAATTCAGTTATCACCTGCTTTTATTCAAGTCTAAGGACAGACATATGTGTCAGCAACTGTGAGTACGTTACAGAAATAGTAACCATAAAATTCACTCAACAGATATCTATTGACAGACAACTACACATGGCAATCAAAACCAGATGCTGGGAGTGATACACAAAATAAAATCACTGTCCTCATGTTGAGTGAGGGTGGACAAGAAACTCAAACATAGAATGACAAGTAAAGAAACAGAACTACAGAAAAATCACATGAGATGTCACCAGGAGCTAAATACTTGTCAAATGTTGGTACACAAATTCAGGATTTTACTGTAGTGTTCATAGTTTTTACGACCACAAACGATTCCATTCAAACCTTCCCCCACAGGCTGAACAATACCACGGGTTGTAATTTTACAAGCTAAATATTTGCATAATATATCATTCAGCAATCTACATATTAGCATATAACCCAGAGAAACTTGTATACCAAAGACACATAAGGATGTTGTGCATAGCAGTACATAGCAACAAACTGGAGGCAACCTAAATACAGCTTGATAGAATGGACTAAAATATCTATAGCATATTCACCCAAAGGAGTATTACTCAAGAATGAAAATAAATGAACTCCAGTAACATAGTATTGAGTATGAAAGTTATATTCCAGGAATCCAAAAACAAATGATACTCTATATAATATCCATAAGGAAGTAAAACTGAATAACATATTGCTTGAGCATATATTTCTACATAGATATTCACATGTGATAACTATAAACGAGTTTTTAAAAAAACCACAAGTGAATACTAAACACAAAATTCAAAAGGGGCACATTGGGGAGGAACACATATAATTTACTGATACAGTTCTAATCCTTGGGTTGGGTGGTGAGTTCCAATTGTTCATTATGACCCCCTTTTTAAAATTTTTGGTACTGGGGATTGAATCCAGGAGTGCTTTACCACTGAGCCACATCCCCAGTACCTTTCACTTTTTATTTTCAGTCAGGGTCTAAGTTGCTGAGGCTGGTCTTGAACTTGCAATTGGCCTGCCTCAGGCTTAGAAGTCACTGGGATTGCAGGTATGCAGTGCTGTGCTCTGAATTTTTAAAATGTTAAGAGTCAAGAGCAGCTGGTGGCATGCCTGTAATCCCAGCACTTTGGGAGGCTGAGGCAGGAGGATCGCGAGTTCAAAGCCAGCCTCAGCAATGGCGAGGCACTTAGCAACTCAGTGAGACCCTGTTTCTAAATAAAATACAAAAAAAAGGTCTGGGGATGTGACCCAGTGGTCGAGTGCCCCTGAATTCAATCCCCGGTACCACAAGAAAAAAAAAAAAAAAAAAGAGTCAAGAGCAGGATAGTTATTGAAGTTTTAATGGGCAAATATGGATGAAACAGACAGGAAAGTGGGTAGGATATAGTTACTGTTTCAGTTATTAAGGTGTTTACAACCTAATGGAGGCAATATGACACATTCATAATTTTTGTGTGCTACCATAGACATGCTTTTATGTAACATTTAAAAACAACCCAAATGACCTAAACTACATGCCTAGTCAGCCGGATAGCAGAAGACAAAACCTTTTATAAAATTTAATTTTATACACACACACACACACACATATATATATATATATATATATATATATATATATATTTCTGGGAAATTCTGAGGTAATACTTTAATGCTACACAGATGTCCTTCTTGTCTCATGTTACTTAAGCCTCTGATGTAGCTCTCAAATGCTGTTTTTACTCTCTTGCTTCTGTTTTAATCTGTGGAATCACCACAACCTCATTTCTCAATTTTCAGTGGTAGCTGGGAACAGGTTTCCAACATTAAATGAGACTTACTGATCTTGGGGATGAAGCATGAGGAAACTAAACATAAAAATATACACCAAAACAACAAAAACAAAAACACTCCTTAAACTGGGCATGGGGGTATACACCAGTGACTTAGGAGGCTGAGACAAGAGGATCACAAGTTCAAGGGCAATTTAACAAAACCTGTCTCAAGATGACAAAATAAAAAGCTTCAGGGGTAAAGCGCTATGGGGTCAACCGGCAGTACTAAATACAAACAAAAACCAAGCTGCATGTAGAGTCCACGAACCCCAGTCCCTCCACAAGGGCACTGTGTGGTGTGTGTGCCTCCCTTAGCGTGCAGCTGGCCGCAATGTCACAGGTGCCATCTAATTTCTTTTTAGTGGCAGGACTTTTAAGGAACTGCTCCCTTACTAGTGATCTAAAGAGAGGAAAATTCTTTACCCTCATTCGAGGCTATGGTTCATCTCATCTTTTGTACCCAGGTTTGACTTAATTTTAGGAAGATTGACAGTGGAATAATTCACTTCCTTCAGGGAATATTTATCTCTGCCTACAGCAGTGTGGTTTTACTCACTCCCAAACCATCTCAAAGATAGTAGCATACTATTACGGGGCTGCGATGCATTTCCCTGAATCTATATGATAATGTTTTAAATAACAAGCAAAGAACATTCTCTGGAAAAAAAATGAGGAATGCTCCGTTTCTTTTGTAGTCCTTCATTTCCTAATCCTTGCAGGGAATTTCTCAAAGGGCAATATATACAACCAGGGAAAACAAAATTTATAGGCGAAAAGCATCTTTAACTCACATACTTCATTCTCAAAAGAATTTTCAGACTTAGAACTGTACGAAGATATTGCTTACAGTTCTAACAAGAACATTAGTTCTCATCCCAAACACCTAATTTATTTTATCCCAGTTCGTTTAGGAAAATCTGGTGAACCACTAGAGACAGGCAGATTTACCTATTTGCTTAGTCAGCTTAGAAGGAAAAGTTGTTTACACCTTTTAAAACGCCTCCTCCCACCCCAGTTTTTCACCACCATTCCCCAAAATTTCGGGTTCACTTTGAACCACAGCGCTTCTTACAGCACATCCAAAACAAATGCTTTAGTTCAAAAAGAAGGGGGAGAGGAGGCTCAAATGTCTTTTCCAAAAAACCCTTCTGGAATCCTTCGCTTTAATTTCACAGCCTTTGACTTTTACACACATAAAGTGCTGTCCTGTACAACTCTGTCCTTTCTCTGGTATACTGTGAACTTCTCGCGCACTAACTGATTCATTCCCCATTCCTACTAGCACAGGGCTTGGCAAAGCGTTGGCGCCCACTAATGAATGAATGAACGGATTTGTAAAAGAAAGGCGGGAAAAGATTAGTATTTTTTGGTGTGACTAGAAGAACTACAATGGTTACAAAGTAACGACAAAAACTACCCAAACTTGGACAGATTCCCACTTTCAGCAGGTTCTCAAAACTAGACCAGAATTGCCCACTACGCCCCACCCACGGGCGACAGACGGGAAATACACGCAGTCAGGAAAACCGGAAGTTCCCGGTCACGCCCGCGCATGCGTGCATCCGTCTGCTCGGGCTTCCTACAATCGGTCATCCACTGAGGAAGCCAGGGCGCTTTGGCCCACGCAGCCGGGTAGTCTTTGGCCCCGAGCCCCTCGCCCCCGCGCATGCGTTGTGAGCTGAGCGTCTCGCGCTGAGGCGGGGCGAAAGGACGGATTTTATTTTCTTGTTCCCGCCCCTCTTCTTCCCCCACCTGCCACGTACAAGGCCCGAGCTCTCGCTAGGCTAGTTGGGTCTGTGCGATTGGCTGGGGCTCGCGGCAGTCTGCGAGCTAGGTGCGGCGGCCGCGTAGGGCAAGCAAGCGGGCCGTGACTACAGCCTCCCTGAGACGCCCAGAGCCGGTCTGAGGCGGTGGCCTCGCCTCGGCCGGTCAACGGAGACCCGCGCAAAGGCGGCGGCCTCGCAAGCTGGTACGGCCGCAGGAGCCGGGGAATGCGGCCATACTCTCTTGAGAAGTCCCGGGGACGAGGAAGCGCTGGAGGGCCTCTCTCGAACCTACTGGCGCTGGGCGGGCCGCCCACGGGGACCGTGGGAGAGGGCTAGAGCGAGGGAGGAGGGCCAACGGGACCGGGGGTGGGGGGGAGGGAGGCCAGGGAGGGGGAGGGGTGACGAGGCCGCTGTTCTCGGTGGCTGGGAGTGGGCGTAGGGTTCTGGGGGGCGTTTGGCCCCAAGTGCCCAGTGCGATCCCGTGTGTCTCCGAGGGGTCGAATTGCCGGAGATCGCTGTGAGAGGCTTTGGGAGCCCTGGAGTGGTGGGTGCCTAACTCGAGGGGCTTTGAAGGGTGAGAGGGGTGAAGAGCACCCGTGGGAATAATTTGGGGTCACAGAAGAGGAACCTCATTCTTTGGCTGTTCGTCATTAAGCGCCTAGTGGAGGCCCGGCCTGGTTTTTATAGTGATGACAGCTAACTTATAAGAGTTTGCTTCTCTGGGTACTGTTCTAAAGTATTTTAGATGCATGGTGCTATGGTGCTATCTAATCACGAGAACCCATTCAAACTTATTCCCGTTTTGCATAGGATGAAAGGAACCTTCGAGAAGGACTTAAATTCACAAAGCTAATAGTGCAGATCTTTATTATCTTGTTAACATTGCCTCTGGTCAGGCAGCATTTTAGGTCTCTTGCATTCTTTTGGGATAATCAAAGGTTTATTTGCTCTGGGATTTCTTGAAGGAAATTGTACCCTCGGGAGGTACCTAAACAGCTGCCTCTGAATTTGACCAGTGGCGGGGGTCAGTGGATCCAGCGGTTTGGCCGTGGAACCTAGATTCTAGTGCAAGAGGCAGGCCTTTTGTGTGTCTTTGGGCACATAAAAGAACTCAAAAAAGTGTTTCTGGTGAAGTATTATATGTGTTAGTGGAGACGCAGTTCAGAGGGGGTGGGGCAGGGTAAGATAAAAGAAAATGCTGTACGCATCTTACAGCATTTCTAGGAACTAGTTGTTCATATAAATCTTTACTTTGCTTGAGAAAGAGTACCAGAATTCTGCTGTTGTATAAACATGTGTCGATGGGATTTCTCTTGTGATACTTGTGTGTTTATCCTGAGATAAGCAGCCTTAGGAAAGAAACATTAGTTCCTGACTGCAGGGAATTTACAATCGAGAAGAAACACCAAAAGTGAATTTGCTGGCCAAAATGGCAGATACAGAGTATATGTGGCTCAATTTTTTAGGTCCTCGGAACTGAGCATTCCCCACTTTGATCAAAAGGACATAATATCTAGTATATGTGATGTTGGAATTTTTTCTTAATAATATGATGTGTGGGGAGAAAAATTTGATTTTCACACATGCTTTTAGCCACATAAATCACCCTGTGAAGGTCTGACCTAAGAATTGACCTGATATTACAGTTTATTTTCCTCCAAAGTCCTTTCATCAGAACTTTATTTTTAATCATTCATCTTTTTGTGCAGGGAACAGAAGCGATTCTTAAAATACCTTTTACGTGTCAGGCACTGTTCTAGGTTCCAGCCGAATAGATAATACCGTCACACTGAAGCTAAGCACTGGTCCCTCTCTGTGTTATTACTGGTTTACACATTCTGTGTAAAAATTACACATTAATTTATTGCATGATCCTCTCAGCCTGTCAGTGCAAACTATGGAATATTTACCATCTTGCTGGTGTGGTTATACTTCAGAGGATGGCACATCTTAAGATATTCAGTGTTTCCTTAATGCACAGGACAAGTTTTGCTACAGGTGAAGAGGTAGTTGTATGGAGGTTTCCCTTCATTACAGTGTTCGTGAGAAGTTCATTGTGAAATGGACAGATAAAAAGCTAACCATATTCTTATGTTGTATTAGGACAAGCATGCTATTCAGATGGTGGAACACAGTTCACTTTGTACTGCACTGACCTTGCAGTGTTATATTTAGTTTTAATGCCCCATTTCATTAAAGATTTATTAATAAAATGTGACCTGGACAGAGGATGGTGAAGGGATCTAGAGTATTCATTTAAGGAATAGGTGAAAGGACCAGGAGCTTTTATATAAGGAATATTGGGACATTTATATGTAATGTTCATGAAACAAATTAGGATTCTTGAACAATATTTCAAGTTTTGAAGGATTTATGTGTAGGAAGGGCATGAATGGCTTTACACAGGCATCAAAAGAACAGAGTAATTGCAGAGAAATGTGATAATGTTAATTAAATAATAAGAGGAGGGAAAGCTGACAGTAGTAAAACAATTGAAGGTTGAAGTCAAAATGTGGAGATTGTAGGACAGACAACTTAAACAGCCTTGAGAGAGAATTTGGGGCAGGAACAGGAGTTGATGCTAAGAAAACGCTTAGTGATCTTATTTTAACATATTCAAGAATATCTTGGCCTGAGAAAATGAGATATTAACACATTATTTGCTTCTAGTACTTTGCTCATGATTATACAGTAGTCATTTATTAGAGATCTTGGACGATATTTTGAATTTAGGATCACAAAGTCATTACAGGATAATGATATTGAATAACTTGATATAACATGAAAATAAAACCTAAGAACTGGGAAAATTATGTAGCAAGCTAGTATTTAGTGGCTACTTCTCTAATAATGGCTTCTTTCTTAAAGTATGCAGTCTAATACACCCACTCTGATTTGGGCGTGGGGTGGATTGGAATGGGGGAGGATAATGGAATATGTAGTACAATAGTGGATAGTCGTTGGAAATCTTAGAAGGGTATCACTCATTTGCCTTTTCTCCTCAAGTTTCCAAAATAGAGGGAAATTAGAATACTCATGAGACCTTTCTTATTTTAAAAGAGAAAAATTTGATTTTCACACAAGCTTTTCTCTTCAAGATTAGCATTAAAAGTTAAAGCCAATATAATTTTGAAGCTAGTATTTATTTTTTCCTTCTTTAACAAGTCTTGAATAACTACTCTGTGCTAGGTACTGTTTTAGGGTCTGGATATATGGCACACATACTATGTACTTACTACTTTCTAGTGGAAAAGACAATAAAAAGATAAAAATTATGTCTGAAAGTGGTAATGCTTTGAAGAAAAATAAGGTAGGGTACTAAGATAGGGGCGGGGGAGTTATTTTAAAATAGATGGTTAGGGAAGACTTCTGAGAAAATGACATTTGATGAGGGATCCGAATCATAAGGGCTATGAAGAGAGTTCAAGACAAAAGGAGTAGCAAGTTGCAAAGCTTTGAGTTGAAAGGAAGATCTTAAAGCATTGGTGTAGCAGGGATATACAAAATGAAATTAAGTACTTGGTCAAGGGCCTGAGGCTAGATCATGACTTTGTGGATTTTGCTTTTTGAGATGGAAATCCATTGGAAGGTTTTGGGCACACTGACATTAGATTTTATTTCACAGACTAACTGATGTGTTAAAAGTAGATTAAAAATGGGCAAAATGAAAAAGGAGACAGACCAAGTAAGGAGTCTTTTGCAATGATTTAACCAAAAGATGGTGGTGTCTTGGATCAAATTGATAGCAGTGAAAATACTGAAGTGATTGGATTCCAGAGATTTTTTGTTTTGTTTTAGTTGTATACAATGCCTTTATTTTTGCATGGTACTGAGGATCAAACCAGAACCAGGCCACACGCACGCTAGGCAAGCACTCTACCTCTGAGCTACAACCCAAACCCCTCCAGAAATATTTTTAAAGGGTAGTAGTAATAAGACTTGTTGGTAGACTTGTTGGTAGTTTGGCTATAAGGTGTGAGAAAAATGAGGAACTAAGTCTTTTTTATCTTGAGTAACTGGAAGGTAGTTGTCACTAACAAATGGGGAAAACTAACTCTAGGAAACAGGTTTTGAGTGGATGACCAGCAATTCACTTTTAGACATGTTAAGTTAGAAATGTAAATGGTATTGGGCTGGGGATATAGCTTAGTTGGTAGAGTATTTGCCTTGCATGCACTAAGGCCCTGGGTTCAATCCCCAGCACCACCACCAAAAAAAAAAAAAAAAGTAAATGGTATTGAGCTTTGATATGTAGTTAAATATGTGGGTAAAACAATAGGAGACAAAATAATACAACTTATTGTATATGTAATACCGTTGTTGCCAGACATTTTAACATGAACATGTTAACAGTGGGATAATGAGTCGCTTTTGAAGGCCACAGTTTCTTAGATTCTAATAGTATCTCTATTTTCAACTTTTCAGATATGTTTTATTGTTTAATCATCAAAATCATTTTTATCAGTCTTTCTCTAGAGTTATATAAGAACATCCTGGAGTCCACCATGAATGGTCAGTTGGACCTAAGTGGGAAGCTAATTATCAAAGCTCAACTTGGGGAGGATATTCGAAGAATTCCCATTCATAATGAAGATATTACTTATGATGAGTTAGTGCTAATGATGCAACGAGTTTTCAGAGGAAAACTTCTAAGTAATGATGAAGTTACAATAAAGTATAAAGATGAAGGTAAGAGTGTTTTTAAGGCAGTTTTTGAAAATAAGTATTATGTGTTCATTTGTCTACTTGTATTTCCCCAGGTGAAAGGGATATCAGTATATATTAAGTGGAAAATAATTAAATGGTTAATTAAGTATGGGAGAGCTGATTTCAACAGACAAATGTGTTTATTGCAGAAATTTTCAGAGTGTATAATATGCTGATATACATTGTCATTTTACAGTATGCAATGTTCTCTGACTAATTTGACAATAGAACTATTTTTATGGAGATGGATTTTACGTGAGAAAGGTTTCATCAAACATGCCAGTGCAATTATAGAAGTAGATTGTTATTTATTTCCTGTTCTTTAACCAGCCTTCTTCTTAAAATCACATATGGAAATTTGTTTTGTTGGGGTTTGGTATTTTTTTTTTTTTAATTACTGAATTTATTTGTAGTCTTTTTCTTCTTGAGCTCAGCATTTGGCATTGTTAGCTACACCATCATTTTTGAAATATTCTTATCCCTTAATTTCTCTGAAACCATGATTATTCTGTTTTCCTTTTTATTACAAATACCTGCTTCTTTATGAGGATTGTCTTAAAAGTAAATGCCAGCCACTATAATAGAAATCTTAAAATCTCAGTGGGCCCACACTGAAGAAATCATTTAGGGACCCAAACTGACAGAAGCTCTGTTATCTTTTGTTTTGAAAAAGCACCATTATTTTTAACACATGGCTTACAAGCTTACCTTGGGATTGACATCCAGCAGGCAGATGGATGAAGAAAGAGTGTGAAGGGATATTACTTGCTAGGCATCAAGGCGATAAATAATTTCTTTCCACATTACATTGGGCCCAACCCAGTCAGATGGCTTTGCTGAGATGCAAGTGGAAAATGGTGTCCCTGGCTGAGCAGCCACTTTGTACAACTTGCCCCGTGGAAAGAGAGTGTAAAATCAACTAAGCTAGCCATCTAGTTACAGGTTCAATTCTCCCTTCTTGTGACATATGATGTAGGAGCACCCAAACTAATTTTTGAGAATTACTCATGTTTAGGAACAAAAAGGAGGTATTTCTAATCCTGTTCTTTTATCTAGTAATCTCATTGACTTAAAATACACTGCTTTTCACGCCATGACTTCCAAATGTCTACCTTAAATTGATCAGTTATTTTTTCTTTCTTGACTTTACAACTCAAAATTTTAATTGCCATTTTTTCTTTCTTGGCTTCACAACTCAAAATTTTAATAGTTGTCTTTTAACTTAAGATGCTTTGCTTTGCCTCAAACTTAGCATATCTTAAACTGAACTTACTGATTGGCTTTCTCGTATATTTCCTATTTTCATTTAGAGTAAGGATGAGCAAACTTTTCCTATAAAAGATAAGATAATATTGTAGCTTTGTGGATCACATAAGGCCTCTGTTGTGTCATCATCACAGTCACTTTTTTAACTGCTTCTTAAAAATCTAAAAATCAATCTTAGCTCACACTCCTGTAAAAACAGTGATGGGTCCATTGGGTCAAATTGTAGATTCCTCATTGTTGAAATTTGTCGTCCTTGTCCGGTTACCAAATTATATATATTTTTTCACCGTGTTTTTGAAGTGTTCTGAATCATTCAGATTTGTGTTTCATAGTCTGTATTGGGCACTACAGCAAAGGGACAGCTCAGGTAAACAGTCTACTATCAGATATTCTGTTTGTGTTGTATGATTCAGTAAAGGAAAAAGACAAATTATAGGAAATTTCCTTCTTTTACATCTGTATTTTCTTAAAATGTGTGTATGAGTAGAGTCCATCAGAGCTGTACTTTGGACGTCTATGTGATAGGAATTAGGTCTAGTTACAGACAGCTAAAATAATTATATAATGCCCAGTTATGGTTTTTATTGCCATTTTAGTCCAAAATAAAGCCACGTAGTCCATTTTAAAATTGGTTCAGAAGAGCATCCCTGGAGTGGCCTCTTGGCTTTCACCAGACAAAAATTCCCACCCAACTGTGTGAAGATGCCCTATAAAAGGCCCCTGATCAACTCCTTGTCTGTCCCTGCTTTTCTGTTCTTGCTCTTTGTAGGGAACTTTTTTTTTCCCCTCAGTCCTTTGAAAGCTTTTGAAACATGCAGTTGATATGCTAATTATAGTATTCTTTATCCCTGGGATCTAGGGGATTTCACAGTCTTCAGTACGTGCCATTTTTTGTATATATAAATATTTTTTCTGGGGAAAGTTGATGCTTTTAGTATTAAAATGGTCACTAACCTGCAAGACTCTACTGTTCTTTTGTTAACACAATTCTGCAAGAACTCTTGAGTTATTGTTATATATGACTTCTCTCCATTTGCATCAGTGTGTTTTATTTAGAATTAAGAATTGATTCTGGAGAATCCTTATTTCATTTTTGATAAATATATTTAAAATTTTCAAAATGGAAAGATTTTGGCTAAATCAATAATTCACATTATTGCTACATAAATTTAGTGACTAGTAAAATTTAATACATGTATCAACTCAGCAACATTTTCTCAGGATATGATAAAGTCTTTGCTTGTAAGAGTAATAAGCAAAGTTGATTTAGTATTTTTTCAAACAAATACACATTTCCCAGATGATTCTTTAATGTTTATTGTAAAGTTTTTCTGGGAGATTTGAATATATTCTGCAGTGAACATTTTGAATTTAAAATTTTAGGGGCCCTAGTTTGTTTCTGTTGCAAATCTGAAACTCATGTTTTGTTTTGTTTTTTAATTCCAGATGGAGATCTTATAACAATTTTTGATAGTTCTGACCTCTCCTTTGCTATTCAGTGTAGTAGGATACTGAAACTGACATTATTTGGTGAGTGGTAAACTTTCCATTACATACACCATTATATTTTTATTAAAAGCTTTTTGACTTTTTTTCCTTCTAAAGGCTCAGAATTAAATGACAATGTATTTAAAAAATGTTTATATCAATTTTCATATAAGGAGTAGTTTTAAATTGCTTGAAGTTTTCTTATGTTTTAAGTTTAATTTCAGTAAGAACATTTTTTTTTTTAATATTTATTTGTTTTAGTTGTACACATTGCCTTTTATTCTTGCGTGGTGCTGAGGATCGAACCCAGGCCACGCACATGCTAGGTGAGCACTCCACTGCCGAGCCACAACCCCAGTCCCTGTAAGAACAGTTTTGAAATCAAGTATAACTTAGATATCTCTAATAGAATATTATAGATTTAATTTAGCTATGTTGGAATTTTTGAGTTTTTAGACTGCTTGTGTTTGGGTAAGATTCACAGAAAGTCAATACATTCTACATCTACTTTGTTGCTCTAAATAGTAATTTATGCCCTTTACTTAAATGTATCACATTAAAAATAATTGCAGGGCTAAAACTTCCTGTGGGTTCTTTAAGGATTTATCTTTCTCTATAACAGAGCATGTTTTTATGTATTCTTAGGGCTTAACATATAATATAAGCTATACTTTAGATCATATTTTTCAAGGATTATTTAAAGACTAAAGATAGTGCTGATAATGATAAAGACTAATTTTAATCTTTTAGATATTAATAGATTTGCAAGGTGAAATACTTAATGGACAAGACAGAAAAGGTTGGTTACAGAGTTAAAGTAGGAGCATTATGATTTGAAAAATAAGGTGTACACTTCTTTTGGATGCTTTGTTTATTTTTTCAAATTATGTTATACTGAACTTTAGTGTTTCATGAGAGATGGTCATGCCTGATGGATTTAACTTTATCTGTTTTATATCCGTGTAGGAAAAATGAACAAGAATCAGATTTTAAATGTTAATAACAAATTATTTAAAATTTTTTTAAAAATAAAAATTATCTTTTTGCAATATCAAATGTAAAATACTTAACCACTATTAGCCAAGTATAGGATAGACTAGGTAACTAGAACTAGAAGAATTTTTTAAATTGGTTTTCAGTGAAAATGAAATGAGTTTGTAAAATGGTGAAAGCAGCAAGCTGCATTGATTACAAAAAATAGTTATAGTTTTAGGAATACTATAATCTTGCTAGAAACACTCACATGGTAGATATAAACTATACCAAGTATATTTTATTGAATTATACAACTTGGCTTGTCCAGGAAAGCAAGGGAAATATCCAGGGGCCAAAGAATAAATGAAACTAAAAACCAGGGCTTGAATACCAAAAGCTGATTTAACTTGGAATATTCTTGGTGGTAATCATAAAGATATTAGTTAGCATAATCTAAGACTTTGTCATTTGGTGTCTAAATGTGGTAAGTCCCCCTCAATGGACTATATTCTCAAAAAGAATATTGTAGAAAATAAATATCTCCTTTGATAAAGGAAAGATCAAGGAAGCTTAACATATGCTGGGCTGTCAGGGGTTTGGAAAGTCTCCCTTGAGGATTCATAACCAAGGTTAGGTCAGCTGGGTTTAAGTTTAAACTAGCTGGGTAATTTGGAATCTGAAGCCCAGATTTAAAAAAAAAAAAAGAAAAAACAAAGACAGAAATCTCTCTGGAGAGACATGTCAGTCTTAAGTCACATGTTTCTCACAGACAGATTTGAGGGTTCAAAATTGTAAGACACAAGAACCAGTTCGTGTAAGGAAGAAACGGGGGCCATAACTAGTAGCCGAATTAGACTTCTTTTATAAAATGTGTGTTAAAAGTTATTAAAGGGGCTAGGACTGTAGCTCAGTGGCAGAGTGCTTGCCTAGCATGTGTGAAGCGCTGGGTTCAATCCTCAGCATCAATTGAAAATAAACAAAATAAAGGCTTACTGTCCATATACAACTACAAAAAAATTTTTTTAATTAAAAAAAGATTAAATACCTAAAAGGAGGAATAAAAATGTAAGAGCAAGGCACTATAAAAAAGAACAAATAGATTCTTAAAAAGAACTTAATTTTTTAGACATGAAATACATTATCTTTGACATTGAATACTAAGTGGATAGGTTAAACAGCTGGTTAGTCATGGTGAAAAAGAGAATTTGACCAAAAGAATGTCCAAAGAAATTATAATAAAGCACAAAAACAGATGTGGAGAATATGAAAAAGAAGTTGAGAATGAGAAAGTCAAGCATATTTCCATTAGGACTTTTAAAAAGGAGAGAGTGGGGGGAGTGGAAATATATGAAGAGGTAGTGGCTAAACAAGTTTTCAAGATTACATAAAAAATAAAAACCTTTAGATTCAGGAGGCATAGTGAGTCCTAGCAAGATAAGTAATCCCCACAAGATACTGTTATGAAACTGGAATATAGATAAAACAAAGAAATTATCTTAACTAAGTATTCAGCAAGAGTAAGACTACTCAACTATGAAGCAATTAGACTGTTAGTAAATTTTTCTTTGTAGTAGTAACAGAAACTAGAAGACAGAAATAAATAACATCTTCAGATGGTTAAGAATAACTAGAAAAGTAGCATTCCAAAGTAGCATTCATAGGATGAAGGGGAAATAACATTTTCAAACAAAGGTAGAATCTACCATTCAGAGGCCCTTGTTAGAAGAATTTTTAAAATTGGTTTTCAGTGAAAATGAAATGAGTCTGTAAAATGGTGAAAGCAGCAAGCTGCATTGATTACAAAAAACAGTTATAGTTTTAGGAATACTAAAACAATACAATTAACACATATGGGCAAAGATGTCAGGGGAAAAGATATGCTCAAACATTGCTGGTGGAAAAGCTAATTGGTGCAACCACTCTGGAAAGCAGTATGGAGGGAGATTCCTCAGAATACTTGTAATGGAACCACCATTTGACCCAGTTATCCCACTCTTGGTTTATACCCATGTACATGTCCATCTACAACTACAAAAGAGTACCAGGTCAGCTTCTAGTAGCACTAAGGTCTATCTTACTGTACCAGGCCAGTTTCTGGTCTTATGAGCTATTTTTTTTTTCTCAGATATTGGAGAAAAATTAGTAATCCCCAGTGAAAGCCAATAATAATTGATACAGGTAGAAGAGTGTATTGAATTTCCTTGTAACAGGAAGTACGTGAATTATCAATGGATTGTATTCTGAAAGCTTACATGTTCTTTGATACTTGAAACATTTAACAAAGAACATTTTTGCATCTTTAGTTCCACATAGGTGTTCTTTTTTAAATTAGATGCTTCAGAAATTTGTGAATGTATGTACTGGCAACGCTTAAGACATTTTAGTTTACTTTAATTTTTGAGCTCTTGTCTTGGTTTTGCATTCAGAGCCTTGTTAGTTTTTGTTTTTTTTCTTTTTTAAAATCACCACAGTGGTGACAGTTTTTGTTACATCTGCTAAAAGTCATTTGGGCAAAATTATCAGTCATGTGGTATGTTAACATTTATGCATAGAATAGAATTTTTTTGTATTTCAAGAATATTAAGTAGTGTAAAGTATAATTTTGACTATAATTTCTGTTCAAAGTAAAATCAGTTAAATTTAACAATTTCTGTTAAAATAGAGCTTTCTGTATCTCTACTTAATTTTATTATAGTTGAATTCTTCTCATAAATCTTTTTGCAATGTAGTTGTAAGCCATTGCTCTGACATCAGAAAAGGATGATCATGTTTCTTTTTTCAAAAACCTAGGTTATTAATAATGAAGAATTCTTTCCTTGGGGCTGGGGCTGTCGCTCAGTGGTAGAGCACTTGCTTAGCATGAGTGAAGCACTGATTCAATCCCTGGCACCACATAAAAATAAACATAAAAGGGCTGGGATTGTGGCTCAGCGGTAGAGCACTTGCCTAGCATGTGGACGACCCGGGTTCGATACTCAGCACCACGTACAAATAAAACGCATTGAATAAAACACATTGTGTACAACTAAAAGCAAATAAATAAAAAAAAAAATTAAAAAAAATATATAAAATACAAGTATTGTGTCCATCTACAACTAAAAAAAAAAAAAAAAAAATTCTTTCCTTAAAAGAAGTTATCATTCAACTGAGGTTAATACATATATTGTTTTTGTTTTAAAAAGTAAAACAAAATTATTTTTCCTTATTGCATGTTCTATTGATACAGTTGTTGGAGAACAACTTCTGAGTTTAAACAAATTAATGCTTTTATTTCAGTTAATGGCCAGCCAAGACCCCTTGAATCAAGTCAGGTGAAATATCTCCGTCGAGAACTGATAGAACTTCGAAATAAAGTGAATCGCTTATTGGATAGCTTGGAACCACCTGGAGAACCAGGACCTTCCACCAATATTCCTGAAAATGGTAAACCATGAATCCATTTTATTCTGATTAACTGTTTTTGTTATCTTTTTGCACGTATTGGAAAAAAAACAGACCTTCTCTGTTATTAATAGAATGGCATCCTTACTGCCACTCTTTCTTGTTCATGCCTCTGCTTTTGTATAGTGTTCATGCCTGTGTTCCCAAACCTAGCTGTTCATCAAGCTTACCAGGAGATTGTATTTTACCACATAGATCACAATGGAGTCGGGGAGGTAGGGTGGGAGGGTGCAGGGTGAGGGTAGGACCTGGAATCTGATTTTTAAAGTGCTCTCTGGATGATTCTTTTCCTCAATATTTTCTCTGTGAGGCAGATGATGTATAAGCTATGTGAGGTAATACATTGACTTGCTGGTGTAGTTCTTCAGCTAATGAATCAAGTAATAGGTTAGTGGACATATTGTGTGTTTCCTAATGGATTTAATTTGGGATAGGTGAAAAGAGGCATAACTAATAGTGATTGTGAAGGGAGATATTTTAAGGCTGATATGTTATGCTCTTAGGATTAGAGATGGGAAATCAGTGAGAAATGTAGATAACTGGTAGACATTTTAAAGGAGTCCTTACAGCAGTTTTTTGTTTGTTTGTTTACTCCTAGAAAGTTAGGAAATAGTAGAACCACCTGGAATGACAGTTATTCTGAATGAAAGCTACATGCCAATGTGTGCTGGGATTTCTTATATTAGGCTTATAATACTTATATTTTTTCCATAAGATTAATTTTTAGTGATCATGGGAAATCTAATAACTGATGTTCATTTACTTGTTTGGTAACAAAAAATTGATGGTTGTTAACTGAGTAAGGGATTAGGAACATTCTTTTTGAGTACTTGTTTATGTTGTTGCTGTCTTTTTTTTAATGTGTCTTGACCTTAGGTTACTATTTGTAAAACATAAGTTATTCTTGAATGTCTTTTCTTTCACAAGGTAGTAGTATAAGTGTTTAGTGAACACCTTACTATCCTTACAAGAAAAATGTGGTTTAAATTTAACCTGCTTATAATATTTAGAATTTTAGTTTTCTGATTCTTTTTTTTAAAAACATTTTATTATGGGAAAAATTTAAATATGTATAAAAGAAGACACAATTCTATAATAAATCCCATGGATCCACATTCACCTTGAACAATTATCAACTCAGATGTCATTTATACTCCTACTCATCTCCACTCCTGTATTACTTTGAAAAGAGATTCCAAACACATCATTTCATCTGTAAATATTTTGATAAGTAATTTAGTAAGTAATAAAATATTTAAAATAAGTAGTAGAAGTATTTTATGTGCTGTTTACATAAGATTAAGCATGAATTCTGGTCTTCTTGTAACTTAATAATGGATAACTTAATAACAAATACCTAATAGAAATAAAACATAAAAGTTCAGATCATAATTTTAGTTAAGTTTCTTATCCTTTTACCAAATAAAGCATTAATTACTAAACTTATTTCCTGAGTGCCCAATATGTATGTGATACTAAAATATAGGTCCTAGGACTCTAAGAAATTAAAGTAAAATATTTCTTTATTTGCTGAGGAGCTTGTATTTTTTTTTTCTAATAATTATTAGGGAAGGAGGTACATAATGATTTTTTTGGAAAAGTTGTTATTTATCTTGTGTCTTTTTTTGTTCTTTTCCTCAATATTTTAAAAATAAAAATGTAGGTATGAAGAAAACAGGTAAAATGATATAAAATTCTGTATTCAGATATACTTTTAGCATTCTACACATATTTATGCACATACACATTAACCTGTCTTGTATTTTTAGGCCTTATTGAGAATAGATAAGATGGAAATAGTTTTTTGTTTCTTCCTTTATTCTTGCAGATACTGTGGATGGTAGGGAAGAAAAGCCTGCTGCTTCTGATTCTTCTGGAAAACAGTCTACTCAGGTTATGGCAGCAAGTATGTCAGCTTTTGATCCTTTGAAAAACCAAGATGAAATCAATAAAAATGTAATGTCAGCGTTTGGTTTAACAGATGATCAGGTTTCAGGTAAGTTAGTTTTTACTTCTCTCTCATCCTCCATCTCCTTTTCTATCTTCTCTTGCTCTTTGTTTATTGAACAATTATTTGGACATGGTGAAATGCAGTCTTAAGGTTATTCAAGAAATGTTTGTATATGCATAAACCCATGTAAAAACGCTGGCTAGATCAAAAAGTTGATGATTTCAGAGTTTTCTTTTGCCCTTTCCCTGTTGGTAGCACCTTTTACCTTATTGTGATATATTTTTTCTTCTTATTTTAAACACTTTTTCCTGCTTCTTTGAGATTCTAATTACCCATTCACTGGAGAACTTGTTATTGCCTAATGGCTTTGAAGTTCCTTTTTCTTTCTTTTCTACAGATTGGATGATTTCTGTTAACTCTCTTCAAAGTCACTGGTTATTTCTGTCTTTTCCAATCTGCCATTGAACCTTTCTAGTGAATTTTTTATTTGGATTGTGCTTTCAGTTCTGGAGTGACCATTTTTTATGGTTTCTTTTTCCATTGAAATTCTTTGTTTTTATAGTCATTAAAACTACATTTTCCTGTAATTCTTTGATATTTTTTTATTTCTTTAAAAATATCAGAAGTAACTGTTTTGAAATGTTATGGGTCTGTTAGGAGTCTGTTTCTGTTGACTGTTTCTTCCTCCCACTAGTATAGGTCAAATTTTCCAGTTACTTTACTCATGTCTAATAGTTTTTGGTTGAAAACTGGGCATTGTAGTTGGTGTGTTGTAACTTAAGAATTATTGATTTTTTTTTTTTGAGAAGCTTTGTTATTGTCCTAGCAGAGAGTAGAGGAGAGTTAATATTTGTGGACTTAAACTGCTTGCTTTTGTCTTTATGGTGTACATAACAACTGGTATCTCTGTTGTAGGTGCTCCCCCCTTTTTTTTCCCCTCCTTTTCTCCTGAGCCCTCTTGAGTTATCCCTTTCTCAGCCCTATGGTCAGCTGAGGATTGGAACAGACTTTTATACTTGGTTTAGGTATTATCCCTTCAGTGATACTTTTGCTTCAAGGATTTTTCCCCCTAAATTTCCAGCTGCCTATTCAGCTACCACATTATTAACAGTGTTGTTTTCTGCTGTTGGACCTGCAGGGATTAGTGTTGCAATTCATATCCTTTGTAATTCCATTGGGGTAAATTCTTTCTTGATTTCTACAGCATTTGATTGATTTTAAGTTATTTCAAATAATTGTTCTGTTTTGTTTGAGTTTTTAGTTGTTTCCTATGGGAGGGTTTAGCTGGCTGATCCCATTATCAGTAGTTGAAAATACAATATGTAATCTGTTCATTTTTTGTTTTGTTTGGGAACTTTTATGGGAAAGCAGAGAGAATTGTATGAAATTCTGAAAAGACAAACATTTGTATATGATGTTTGTTTTTCGTAAGAGAAACTATCAGACAAATTATAACTGGAAAACACATTTTTAGAGTAACTAATACATGAATTATTATTTCAACTGCTTATTTAAAATTTCAGGAAACATCACATAGAGGAGTGAATAGTAAAATAGTAGGTTAGTCTTGAAAATTTTGACTTGAATATAGTATATGCCATGCCAGAATAATATGATTGTGATTCATATTATTTGAAAGCTACTCTTCTGGTAGCTTTGTACATTGAATTGTAGTAGGAAAAACTGTGTACATAGATAACAGCCAGGGGGATACTTTTATAGTTCTTCAGGAGTGATGTAAAAACCTTGGCTACCATAGTGAATGTATAAAAGAAAAAAGGGATGAACTATAAAAATAATATACTGATAAATTATGTACAAGTGAGGAAAGAGGAGTCAAAGTAATATATCTTTTGGATAATAGCACCATGTCTTTTGTAGGAAAAAGGTATGTGTGTATTTGCTTACATATAAGTAAAATGGTGGTAGAAGAAAAACAGTCATCCATGTACTCTGGTAATCATGAATTTTTCCTGCACTACTGTATGCTAGTTTAGGTTCTCATTAGTACAGGACTCTTAGCTGCCAACTGTATGCATAATATAGTGCTTAAGTTCTAGGAATACATGAACGCAGAAGGTAGAGGTTTGTCCTCAGAGTAATTAGTCTGCTAATAATAGCAAGTACTTACATGGGACTTTCTAAGTGGCAATCACTTCTATAAGCTTTTGCTATACAAACACTTATAAGCATTAGCTCTGAGCCCTTGTTAACTCATTCTTATAGTAATCATAAATAGGAATTAGTATATCTTTTATGCAGATAGTGAAATTATTTGGGCACAGGAAAAGATTTAGTAATAATCACTAGCCCACAGCTAGTATTGGCCAGCCTGGGATTCAAACCTAAGTAATCCAAAACCTGTGCTTTTAACCACTCTCCTGTGTTGCCAAAACATGCAAAGAAGTAAGACGTCATCTATTGTGTGTGGAATATCTATTCCTTTTGACTGTCACAGTATTGGAACTGTTGCAGATTCTCCCCATTCATTTCTATGTTCATTATTCTGGAAGAATTTGAGTGGCTACATGTGTAAATTGGAGAGCTAGGCCTCCATGCAAAAAGAATTAAGAATCAGGAGGGGACTAGGGTTGTGGCTCAGCAATACAAGCGTTTGCTTGCCTTGCATGTGCGCAACCCGGGTTCGATCCTCAGCACCACGTAAACTAAAGGCATTGTGTACAACTAAAACAAATAAATATTAAAAAATAAAAGAATCAGGAGCATGGCCAGAGGAACTCACAATCTGAGAAAAGATGGGAACTATTCAGAAATGCAAAGTACAAGTTTTGTATGGGTCATAATAAAAGTAAACTATATAGAAATTAATGAGCTGAATAAAATATGGATCAATAAGGCTTAAGAGAAGTGTGATATTATAAGTTGGTTTTAAAGAATCTTCATGGTTAAGTATAGATGGTTATATTTAAATACATGGGGCACATGGAGGTAACAGTGATAAGTGAAATAGAAGCCAAAACATTGTTAGATAAATTGTGGGAATAGGGAGTAGGTCAATTAAGCTGAAGAAAGGGCATGTGAGAAGAGAAATTGTGGGTCCTTGAACAACAAACTAGGGGGTTGAACTTAATTTGGGAGAAGACCTGTTAAACAGTGGAAACCTGTTAAAGAATGAAATAATACTTTTAGTTGATCTACAAAATAGACTGCATGGGGCAGGGGATATTGGTACTGCAGATATGAGTTTTGTTTTTTTTACAGGGGGGATTAGGTCTCAGGACTATGACATTCCACATGTTAGGGTTTCCATTTGTAACTTTGGATTCTTAAGGGACTGGATCAAAGGAAAAATAAAGTACATAATAATTGAAAATAAAAACTGAATTTGTAGTCCTAAGTGTTTTTTTTAGTACTTTTATTTTTATTATTATTTTTTTTAATGGAACCTATTAGTTGAAATTTCTGGGGAAAGGCCCTGGATAGGGTACTAAACTGACTTTTCGTGACCATCTAGGGCCACCCAGTGCTCCTGCAGAAGACCGTTCAGGAACGCCTGACAGCATTGCTTCTTCCTCTTCAGCAGCTCACCCACCAGGAGTTCAGCCACAACAGCCTCCATACACAGGAGCCCAGACACAAGCAGGTCAGATTGAAGGTAAAATAGAGTTTTAGAGCACATGTGTAGGAAAGTACATGTGAACTGGAGTGGATTGCCACATCTCTTGGTTTGGCCAGCTGGAGAATTGAGGTCGGAGCCATTTTGAAGCAGCCACCTAGCAGCTTTCTGTGGGGCAGTCTGAGAGTTCATAAAAAGCATTCCAGACCATCACAGCAGATACCTGCTATGGGATCCAGGCTGGATATACAGAGTGGGGGAGAGAGGCTTGCTTTCTTTGTTCTGGTATCTCGTAGGATCAGCCTGGGAGTATCCAAAAGTTGGACAGGCAGGCGTATTGGCATTTTGGGATTGATCTTGGAAGACCACACTCACTAGTGGTGGAGTGTGTAAGACCAGTGGAGTTCTACAAATGTAGTTCTCAGGAGGCCTCTGAGACCCAGACATCTAGCAGAGATTGGCATCTGCTCAGCAATAGGGGATGTGGATATAATCAGTCTGGATACTGCTGAACAAAGTTCCAAAGGATGGTCAGGGATAAAGTGCTAGCCTCTGGAACTTCCCATTGGGAACTCTGCATCACCCTGTTCTGGGAAAGCATTGACCTAGTCGTCACTCAGACAAAACTCCCAAGTGTCAGTATTTCCCAGTCTGTCTTACCTTAAGCTCGTGAGAAGGGAAAGTGAGAGCTACAACCAGGTTCTGTTCCAGCTCAATCTTGCTGGCAACTTGGTAAAGAAACACAGAGGTCTGGTTTAACAACCCCTCAGCCTTTGCTCTCTCTCATGGGAACAATTGGAGAGAAGGGTGCAATAGCATAGGCAGTGAACCTCCCCCCCCATATTTTTCTTTCATTTTTTATCATTTTTCACCCATTGTTTTTAACCTTGTTTTGATTTTGAAGGGTTAGGGGGTTTTGTAGGTTGTTTTGATGTTTATTTATTTTTGCCTTTTTATTCCACTTATTGCTCTATATCTCCTTTCTTCCCCCTCTAATTACCAAATTCTCTTGTTCCCCCTTCTCTATTTTATTACTTTTAGCTATTTTTTTACTACTCTTCCTTTATAGCTATCACCTGCTACCTCCTTCTTTCTCTCTGTTCAGTTTTTGAATATTTCAAACTTTCTTTTGCCTTCCTATCCCATTTTCTTTTTTCTTAATGAACTGTAATTTTACTATCTTTCAGAATGATTTCGTTTGTATTCTGTCTCCTACCATTCATGTTGTTATGTTATTAGTACTGTGGTTTGTGTAGTTTAATGGTAGATATAGGTCGGAGCTGTTTATTGTTTGTTGTTGCTGATGGTAAATGCTGACCCCACCATTCTTCTTTTTGTGTGTTATAAACATCATAATAAGCACCAGACCTTTATTTTAATGCTGTATATTGGTTGTTACTATTGTTGCTATTGCTCACTTCCCCTTTTTCTAAGAGAGGCTGGGAAGTGACCAGGATACTACAAGCTCACAAAGTAGAAATTCCACTGCTGAGCTGTGCCCATAACTCAGCCAAGTGATATTTGAAACTCACTCCACACACAGACCATCCCTAGTAAGTTCCAACAATACTTTTAAGACCTAGAATGAGGAGACAAAAGCCCCAAACCAATGACCAGACCCCAAGTAGGAATGGCCGGATATCTACTCATATAACAAAATCAAAGAGGTCCCAAGACAGTGGCTCATAGGAAACAGTAGTGTTACATCTGTTCTCCAAGAGTGGATTAAAATCAGCAGCTCTTCAGAAGCAAACTGAAAAGCACTAGAGTTTGAAATTAACACTTAACTTACACTGAGCATAGTTGCTGAAGTTATAAGACACCAATAGAACAGGACTTAATACAGAAAAGATAACTACCCACCAAAGGAAAGACTCATAAAAGAGGAAGAAGACTTTTATCTCAACAGATGCTCAGGTCCAAGACCTTGAAAATATATAGAAACTAGCAAACAAATATTCTCCCACAGTTTCATCCATTCTTAATAAAGGGGATGAAAGGGAAACATGGAAATGGATGAAATTCCAGAGAAAGACTATAAAAATTGATTATTAAAATGTTTAATGATCTGAAAAAGATCTAAATTAAGAGAAAATTAAGAGCAAATATATTTCAATAAAGAGATTTTGAGAAGAAATCAGTCAAGACTTTTGGAAATGAAAGACACGGTGAATCAAATTCACTTGAAAGTATTACCATGAGATTAGATTATGTAGAAAATAGAATTTCAGGCCTCAAAGACAAGGGTGTATGAACTCAGTATGCAATAGGGGGAGGGGACAAAAGACCTTGATCATAAAATTCAAGAACTCTGGGACAACATCAAGAAACCAAACTTAAGAGTTGTTGAGGTAGAAGAGGGCATGCAGATAGTAAGCTAATGGCATTAAGAACCTTTTCAGTAAAATAGTAGGCATAAAATTTGCAAACTTTAGGAATGAAAATGGACATCAATATACAGGAGGTATATAGAATCCCAAATAGACAAGGTCAACAAAAGAGCCTCTCTAAAACACATCATAATCATAATAAAAATGCCTAATATATCCTTAATATAAGGATAGAAAATTAAGAGGAAAATATCACATTTGCAGGTAAACCAATAAGGCTGACTTCTGACTTCTGAGACTCTAAAATACAGGAGTGCTTAGAATGAGATAATATAAGCTCTGAGGAGGAGTGGGGGTGTGGTGGGGATATATATACACACAAAACAACAACAAAAACTGCTGCCAGCCAAGATTGCTGTATCCTGCAAAGTCTTTCATGTTTAAAGGAGAAATAAAAACTTGACATTCATGACCACTAAACCAGTACTACAGAAAATAAATACTATGCAAACATGCTATAAAATCCCAGAGCTCTCAAATGGTTGTCAGCTCTCTAGAAGAGCAATTAAGTAAACTAACCTCAAAAAATTGGGGAAATCTAAGAAGATGAAAAACTTCTATAGTGAACACAATAGAACATTCAAGAAAGAAACTAAAGATCTCAGAAGATGGAAAGACCTCCCATGTTCATGGATAGACAGTATTAATATTGTCCAAATAGCCGTATTATCAAAAGCAATTTTATAGATTTAATAAAAGACCTAGAGTAGCCAAAGCACTTTTGAGCAATAAGAGTGAGGCTGGAGGTATCACAATACCTGATTTCAAATTATTCTATAGAGCTATAGTACCCCAACTGCATAGTTCTGGCATAATATCAGACGTTAAGATCAATGAAACAGAAGACCGACAAATCCACAGATACAGTCATCTAATCCTTGATATAGTTGTCAAAAACGTATATTGGAGAAAAGATAGCCTGTCTAACAAATAGTGATGGGAAAAATGGATATCCATATATAGAATAATGAAACTAGAAACCTATCTCTGCACAGAAATAATCTCAAAGTGTATCAAAGACCTAGGAATTAGACCAGAACCATTGAAACTGCTAAAAGAAAATATAGGGGCATTATTCCAACATATAGATACAGGAATCAACTTCCTTAATAAGGCTCTTAAAGCTCCAGAAATAAAACCCAAGTTTCAATAAGTGGGATGACATCAAACTAAAAAGCTTCTGCACAGCAAAGGAAATAAGAGTGTGAAGAGAAAGCCTACAGAAATGGGAGAAAATCTTTACCAGCTACTATTCCAACAGGGGATTGGTGTATAAAGAAGTAAAAATACTAAACACCAGCAAAAACAATAACACAATCAGTAAATGAGTCAAAGATATAAATAGATACTTTTCAAAGAAAAAATACAGATTGTACAACAAGTATATGGGAAAAAAAATGTTCAGTATCCTTAGCAATCAGGGAGATGCAAATCAAAATGACACTGATGTTCTGTCTCATTTGGTTAGAATGGCAATCATCAGTAATACAAATAATACAAATAACAATAATTCCTGACATGGAAGCAGGGGAAAAGATAAGCTCATACATTGTTGGTGGGACTGCAAATTAGTTCAGCCACTTTGGAAAGCACTATGGAGATTCCTCAGAAAACTGGGAATGAAACCCCGATATCCCGTTCTTTGGAATTTATCCAGAGGTGCCAAAAACATGTTTGAAGAAAGATAGCCTGTTTAACCAGTGGTGATGGGAAAACTGGATATCCATATGTGGAAGACTGAAACTAGATCCCTACTTCTCACTCTACATAAAAATCATATCAAGGTGTATCAAAGACCTAGGAATTAGACCAGAAATACTGAAACTAAAAACATCATCCAACAATGATATATGCATACCATGCAGTGCAGTTCACAATAGCCAAGTTATGGAACCAGCCTAGGTCCATCAACAGGTGAATGGATGAAGAAAATGTAGTCTGCATATGCAATCAAGTTTTACCCAGCTGTAAAGAAGAATGGTGTTATGTCATTTGCAAGTTAATGAAAGGACCTAGAGAACATTATGCTAAGTGAAGTAAACCAGTCTCAGAAAGTTAAGGGTCAAAAGTTTTCTCTGATTTATGGAAGCTAGAGAGAGAGAGAGGAATAAAAGAGGAGGCTCTCATAAAAATAGGAGACCAATAGAGTAGAGGAAGGGGATGGAGAGGGTAGGAGGAGGGAAGGGCATGGGAAATGAAATCTACAGCAAGGTATTTAAAATAATAATGCAAAGGACATCAGGAGAGCAAGCAGATCTGGGGAGGCAGGATGGAAGGAAAAGGGAAGGTAATGTTGAATGAGATTGATCAAATTATATGCATGTAAGCATGTGCAAATATAATGAAGCCTACTTTTTATGTATAATTACAATGCACCAATAAAAATGTATTTATGTGAATATAAATACAGAGCGAAAGATAAGAATTCCTAGCATTCACTAGTCAGTGGTGAACCCTGGGGAGGAGAGTGAATTGGGAAAGGTGACTTCACAGTTTATTTTGCATAATTCTGTAGTGGTAGTTAAGCCCCCTCGCCCAAACTATGCATAATTTTTCTAGCTTAAAGTATTTTAAAAATAGAGGTAAACCATAACTTTAGCTAATGAGCATAGTAGTTTGGAAAGTCCTTTATATTTCTGTATAGTTTGCTATTTTATGCTAAAATTACATGCTATATATTTTAAATCAGACTTACCTCTAAATAATGCATCCTTGGATGAATAATTTAGACTATCTGGCTTTTGATATTCTCTCACTGACCATATAATGTGAAAATTGAAAAAAAAATGAAATAAAGCAGGAAAATTGGACTAAACCAGTGGTTTCAAAAGGATGCCTTTCATCTGAAATATAACTTGAAAGCCCAGTATTTAAAACCAATAAAAAAGTTATTGCTGTGGCTGGAAGAGATTGGAACTCTGGGTAATGGGTATCGAACCCTTGGAACCCCTAGAACTCTGCAGAACATCATTAAATACTTACTAATTGTTTTAGTTAGCTTTTGCATCACTGTGACCAAAATACCTGATAGTAACTAACAATTTAGAGGAGGAAAAATGTATCCGGAGCTCATGGTTTTAGAAGTCTCATTCTGTAGATGGCTGACTTTATTGTTTTGGGCCCAAAGTGAAGTAGAATATCGTGGGGGGATGGTGTGACAGAGGGAAGCTGCTCTCCTCTTTTCAGCCAAGAAGCACAGAATGGGGGACAGGCCACAGGAAGATGTACCCTTCCATGATATGCCCCCAATGATCCATCTACTTGAGTTACACCCAGTCTGCCTGAGTTACACCCAGTCCATTCAAACTAGGATGGACTAATTAGGATACAGTTTTAACAATCTGATCATTTCACCTTGGAGCATACCTGCATTAATACAGGAGCTTTTGGGGAACATCTCATATCCAAATCATAACATTGATCTTTAGGTTGCCTTCCTGAGATTGTTATTTCTGTGAATGTTAGGGTCTTTGAAACAACATATTCTATTTTAAAACATTTAACACCAGGTGGTGCTCTAACTATTTGTATAAAAGGGTCTGGTCAAGTGGTGGTATGATGTGTTTTCAGCATCAGAAGCAAGTGATTTTAAAATAGCCTTAAATAAACTGACCACTTTTGGAATAGAATCCTGTCATTATATGGTGATAACTTTCAGAGTAGTTCCCTGAATGAATGAGTCATTAGGAGATAGCAGCTGGCATTTTGCTGATGAATGGGTGGTTTGGGAAGAATTTCTTATTATGTAAGACTTTTCTCAAGGAGCAGTAGTTACTATCTTCCTTCCTCTGCACCAAAATACAGCTGCCCAAACCAGAACAAATTAGAATTGAAGCAGAGGTGGGCTGAAATGGGAGGCAAAAGCAGAGTTTGGGTATGATAACAGCTTAACTGCTGTATCAGGTGTACTGAACCATCTGCTTAAAAAAAAAAAAAAAAAAATCCCATTTGAAGCAGTTTATAGTACTGTGAAATGGCATTTAGAAGGGCAATGATACCAAATAAGATTTGCTGTTAATAAAGGAATGGGACTTAGGGCTGCACTAATATCTTAAATCATCTTATGATGAGGGGGTTCTTTGAAAATTTTCAAACAGGTAAAATTTTAGGAATGTAAAAAAGTAATATACAGTGAAAAATTTCTCTCTTGCCTCTCTCTGTTCCCAACAAATGACGTTTGGAATAGCGATAGCAGATTGACATCATTTGAATGCATTTAATTGTTTAGAATGGCATTAAATTTACGTTTTGGCACAACTGTTAGTTTTAGCTTATGTTTATACAGTATAAAATTGCATAGTTATTAGTATATGGTACCAGTCAAAAGATTAGTAAATGTATCTGATTTCTAGGTTAGTGCTGTCCTAAAGAATTATGATAGAAACCACATGTAGGTTAGATTTTTTTATTAACTAAATTTTTAAAAATTTAAGTAAAATTTTAGTAATGCATTTTATTTAGCACATCATGTCTAGTAATCAACATGTAACCACTCATTTAAACATTTATTTTGTATTGTATATTGGAAATCTGGGATGTGACACCAATTTGAAATGTATTAAAATAATATATTAAACGTAACACAGTTTTAGACTAGCCACATTTTAGTTGCTCAGCCACGGGTGGCTAGTGGCTATTAGACAGCCTCACTTTAGATAAATGATGAAGTATATAGACTATTATAATTATGAGGTTTTTGGTTTTTTTTTGGCGGGGGGGAGGTACTGGGGATTGAACTCAGGGGCCCTCGACCACTGGGCCACATCCCCAGCCCTTTTTTGTATTTTACTAGAGACAGGGTCTCACTGAGTTGCTAATTGCCTCACCATTGCTGAGGCTGGCTTTGAACTTGCGATCCTCCTGCCTCAGCCTCCCAAGTGCTGAGATTAAAGGCATGTGCCACTGGGCCCGGCTCTATAATGAGTACTTTTTGATGTATGATGAGTCCCTGACATTGCCAGTTATTTAGGTCAGCTGCTGGTTATAATAGGGCAGAATTATCAATATAAAAATCTTATTACTTATAACTAATTAACATAACAGTCTTTTATACAGTAATCCAAAATAAAATAAATAATTTTGAGTTTTTACTTAAATACCATTAAAAGGACCTTGGACTTGTAATTTTCAATTTGTAAAATTTTCCCCCAAGGAGTTTATGTTATTTAATAAAAAGGCTTAACAAAATAAATCATAAGTCGCTTACCAATGGGGTCTGAGAAATGCATCATTAGGCAATTATGTTTTTGCATGATCATAGAGCACGTTCACACAAACTTAGATGGCTATGACATTACCTGATGATATACATGTGAGACCACTATTTTATATGCAGTCCATTGTTGACCCAGTGCATCATTTTATAGCATGTGACTGTCTTGAATATCATTTAAAAAAATCAAAATGTACAAAGTTACTTCTCTTTAGGTAAAGCCATTGAATTGACTCTGTTATTGGAAGACCAAGTATAATTTGGAAGTTGCCAAAAAATAAATGCTACTGAGAAAAGGACTAGAAAGTACTGCTAAACCAAAATTAAAAGGTCAAAAAGAATATAACTAAAATCTGTGAAATTATACACAAATGTAATGAAAAGTTGAGACTTTAAAAATAGCTTTTCCTTTTGTAAATTTTGAGACACATAAGAATAATTGAATCCCAGCCAGGCGCAGTGGTGCACGCTTGTAATCCCAGCACTTGGGAGGCTGAAGCAGGAGGAGCGTGAGTTCAAAGCCAGCTTCAGCAATGGCGAGGCATGAGCATCTCAGTGAGACCTTGTCTCTAATAAAATAACAAAAACGGGCTGGGGATGTGGACCAGTGGTTGAGTGCTCCTGAGTTCAATCCTCGGTACTCCCTGCCTCCCACCCACCCCCCGCAAAAAAAAAATAATTGAAGTCCATTATATGTCTTCAATACTTACAGATGTTTTTAGCACCAAAGTCAAAACTACTCATGTTAATTATCTGTTGCTATGTAACTGTTACCCCCAAATAAATTTGCTGAAAACAACATCCACAGCATGGTTATCTCATAGTTTCAGAGTCAGGGATTTGGGAATAGCTTAGCTGAGTAGTTGGGGTTTAAGGGTCTCTCATGAAGTTGCAGTCAAGATGACTGCTGGGACTTTAATCATCTGAAGCTTACCCAGAACTGGAGGGTTAGCTCCTCACCACTTTGTGAACCTCCTCAGTAGGGCAGCTTAGATTACTCATTCCAGCAGAACAAGTGATCAAGAGAGAATGAGTGGAAGATGTCTCTTTTATGATTTGTCCTTGGAAATACTATTGTCATTTCTGCAATATTCTCTTGTTGTACAGGTCAATCCCTTCAGTGTGGGAGGGACTACACAAGGGGGTATTTATTGCTTGTTTTTCATTTGTTTCTAGATTATGGAGTGTAATTTCTGAGAATGTAAAGAATACCAAGCCATTGTCAAATGCTTTGCATGTGCAAAAATCATTGAAGGTCTTTACTGGCTACTATTTTGTGTAACAGTGCATTCCCAAAAGTTTCACCTTTTACTCTTTTTTCCTAGGTAATCTTTACTTAATTGTGTCATTGATTCCTTTTGAAAACATACTGGATAAGCATACAACTTCGCTATTATTATTTTATTTACTATTCAAAACATTGCTTACTATGAACCATGTTTACACTATGCTGTTTTCACTTAATATATCATGTAGATCTTTCTTTCAAGTATATAAAGGTGTTACTCTTTTTTTTAAACAATTAAATGCAGCATTTTAAAATTCACAATACAGTGACAGAGAAAGTCCCATTTTGTCTTGCATGAAATGGGTTTAAGAAAAGTAAAGGAATATTTTGCAAAGAGAGTAATAAACCTTTGAAATTTTTAACCTTAGGAGTGGTATTTTTCAAAATGGGTTTGTAGCAGTTCAGAAGAACATGCTAAAAAAAAAGAAAGGAAGGAAGAAGGAAGAGATGAAGGAAATCATCAAGAGTTGTATACTATACATTTTTATTGAGGAAAACAATTATGCATTTTGAATATGAATTCTTTATAGAGTCATTGATGAAATTTTAATGATGCCTATGTTAATATTTTTATTAAATGGGTTAAAGTGCACAAAACTTTGTACCACTAAAGTTTTGGAGATATGCCTGGATTCCAGTGATGGTTTTTAGCTATTGATAGTTCTATTTGTAGCTATTGATCTCAGGTAAGTTGCTTAATCTTTCTGAAATAGGGTTTTTCATGGATTTATTGCCTATTTGCAAATTTTTACATTGTGAAGTTAATCATTCTGATTTCTAAGTAGTAGAACTCACTTATGTACTATAGATATTTCTACCCTTTAGCTATATTTCTATACCTGGTTACCTTGTTATTTTAGATTCTGGTCACTTCTAAAATTAATTATGAAGTATAATCCATGATTAAGATTGTATAATCTAAATTTGGTTAACTTCTGTGCTACCTTTTATGCTTTTGATTAATCTAAACTATTAAGAAAGCATTTAAGAAACTTGTGAAGTTTTTTTTGGTGGTGGTTGTATTTGGAAAGACTATTAATAGCCTAAAAATAATTGAGCAGATTTTATTTTTATTGTAAAAAGATTCAACTGCTTGCTAGGAAATAAGCTAGATAAAGTTGTAACTCATTTAGTGCTGCCCAATTGGCAGCACTTAAGAGATACCCTACCCTTGGGCTGAGCAGACAGTACAGTGGACTCCATTTCTTTTTCTTTTTCTTTTTCTTTTTTTTTTTAAGTTGTCACTGGACCTTTATTTATTTATATACAGTGCTGAGAATTGAACCTAGTGTGCTTCACACATGCTAAACAAGTGCTCTATCATGAGCCCACAACTCTAGCCCTGAGCTCCATTTCTTGATCTAAGCCTGTAAGTGCTAGGTGCTTGCTATACTTGAATTTAAGTGGCACTGGTAATTTATTTACTTTTTTTTTTTTTCAGTATTTATCTCATTTTCTGCCATAAGTATCTGGTTTACCCATAGTCTTTTTGATTAATAACAGTTAGTTTGAATATTTTACAAAGACTAAACCAACATATAATTTAATGCTGGATATTAACAATGCAAGTTTTCTTGCTACTCTAGCATTAGATCTAGTTCAATCCATTAAAATAACTGTAAAGAAGTAGAGATGATAAAAACATAAGCAATAAATCTTTCCTTGCTTTAACAATCACAGGTTATAATTATGTAACAGGTTTCTCTAGAGTTGCTGTGGTCTACGGACTCAAATAGCACTCTGTGTACAAGAACACATTCCCATGGTTAAAGAGTTCTGCCATGCAATAAAGAACTATTTAGACTTTATCAGATTCCATATCATTGAAAGAATATTCAGATATTGAATAGTCATAGAAATCAAATTGTTGGCAAATTCCAAAGATATTTGAGTTCCAGAATAAAAGTTGTTATTTATTTCCTTGCTACCAAAGGTTCATTCATAATGGTAACAGAAGATGAAAGATTTAAAGGACAAATATAGTACTTTGGGAGAGATTTGGGAGCTACTTTTTTCTTCATATATTTATTTTATTGATTTTTGGCTCACTTGATATTTATTGAACATTGGCAGTACTTATCTGAGTGGCATTTCAGTTTAAAAGCATTTGGTTTTGCTGCTAGTAGTTCTCTGCAGTTTGTCTACAGCAGAGCCATCGCAAATTCTTCATTCTTTTCCTTTATAGACATTTAAAGAGCAACAAACACATGTTATTTTGTTACTCAGTGTGTTTATGTATTTGGATGGGGAGAAAATGTAAATGTGCCTTAAAATATTACTCTCTGCTAAATTAAACCTGCCTCTTTTCTTGTGTTTTCTATTTTAGGTCAGATGTACCAACAATATCAGCAGCAAGCCGGGTATGGTGCCCAACAGCCTCAGGCTCCACCTCAGCCACCTCAGCAGTATGGTATTCAGTATTCAGGTGAGCAGGTGTTGAAAGGGAGTTGTTGGCTTATAGTTTTTGTACTCATTAAATTTTTAAGCTCTTCCTTGGATGTACTTGATTTATAATATTTACATTGTTATAGTAACAATTAGATATTGGGGGAAATATTTGTTTTATTTTAAAATGTGTACATAAATGTTTTGTCAGCCAACATTTCAGTTTTTTCAGTGGGTTCAATAAGACTTTGCAGATGGTTCTATAATTAACTTGTATGAAAAAGCTTTTAATACAAAATATTTCAAATATGATCAGTTTATCTCTTACTTAGATGATGTAGAACTGAAAAAGAAATAAAAAATATTTCCCCAATTTATGTGCAACACGGAATTCAAGTATATCTTAGTATCCACAGGAATATTAACAGTTCCCTTATTGGAAAAGTGATGTAATTAAATAAGAACTAAATTAAACCATTTAGGTGTTTGTCTCTGTAAGGTGTGTAGGAATACCAGAAAATAGGTCATAAAAATAAAATTATTTCAAATGGCGTTCAGGTAACTTAACATTAAGTTTAGTTTTTTTTGTTTATTTGTTTTAAATAGATAGCATTTAAGTATCAAAATTCCAGTTATAATTAATTATGTGAGTTGAATCTTGTCTAAATTTTATGGAGTTTTGTATTACGAACTAGAGCAAGGGTCAGCAAACAGCTGCCTGTTTTTATGAATGAAGTTTTATTAGGACAGTTCACCACCATTTCTGGATTATCCATTGCTATTTTGACATTATAATGGCAGAGTCAAATAGTTAAAATAGAAACAGGGTGGTCTGCAAAGTCTAAAATATTTACTCTCTGAATCTTTACAGGAAAGGGGGCTTTATTTACTTTTTTTTCCTGTGAAAAAATTTGCTGACCCCTGACCTAGAAATAAAATTTTTTTATTAATTGAAGCTTGGCATATTTTATCACATTTAGCAATTTTATTTGGATTTTATTTGTTTTAGTGATTTAACCTGTGGTTGTTAATTTTACTTGTATTAAATAGATGGAATGAATTTAAGTTTAGATTATATTAAGGGGAAGGTTCTTTTTAATTTATAGTCATTTAAATTTAAAAAGTTAAATATATGATTTATATAATAGTAGAATATCAGAACTAAAAATATGTGTTCATCATTTAATATAGGAATTTCAGCCTTCACTCTGCTTCAGAATCACCTGAAGAGCTTCTTCGTACCTGGGCCCCATTCTCATAAGATTTTGTTTCATTTGTTTGGTAGTGGGACTCAGGCTTTGGTATTTTAAAAACATCACAGGTCATGTGCAGTCAGCATTAGGCACCACTGATTTGTCCCACTCACACTTTTTATAGATGAGGCAAATAGGGTTTAAGACTTGCAAAAGACATACGGCCATTTGGTGGGAAACTGGACTAGAACCAGCTCTGTTTTTTTTTTTTTTTTTGGTGGTGCTGGGGATTGAACCCAGGGCCTTGTGAATGCTAGGCAAGCACTATGCCAACTGAGCTAGATCCCCATCCCTTAGAACCAGCTCTTTTGGCCTTGCAATTAAGTACTTCCCTGTGGATTTTGCATTCCCTAGTCTAGACCAGGAGTTGGCAGATTTTTTTTTTTCTATAAAAGGCTAAAGAGTACATAAATTAGACTTTGTGGACCATATGATGCTTTTTTTCTTTTTTTTTTTTTTTGTACGAGGGATTAAACTCAGGGGCACTCGACCACTGGGCCACATCCCCAGCCCTTTTTTGTATTTTATTAGAGACAGGGTCTCACTGAGTTGCTTAGTGCCTCGCCATTGCTGAGGCTGGCTTTGAACTCGTGATCCTCCTGCCTCAGCCTCCCAAGTGCTGGGATTACAGGCGTGTGCCACCGCACCCAGCTATGCTTTTCTTATTCATTGATTTAAAACAAAAACCAAAACCAGAATGTTCATTTCTTACAATTTATGATAATCTTCACCAAAAGCTGCTTATTTTGGGGGGAGGGGTAGTAGAGGGAAACTAATATACATAATAGAAACATTGCCATATTCTGATTAAAAGGCTGTTAATGAAATGACATCTTTTAAAAACATACATTTTTTAAATTGTTGATGGACCTTTTTTATTAATTTATTTATATGCAGTGCTGAGAATAGAACCCAGTGCCTCACACATGCTAGGCAAGTGCTCTACCACTGAGCTACAACCCCAGTCTGAAATGACATCTTTTGCCCTTATGGTTAGTCCCTCTCTTGATCTACAGTTAAGGATTGGTTGTTTACTGACTCAGATTTTATTTGTGAGGATGAAAAGGTAGCTTTTTCTTTTCCCCTCCCTCTCAGTCTTAAAGTTCAAAAGTTTGATGTAGAGGCTAGGAGAAATTATATGGCAATATTTTATCACACATTTATTTTAGTTCAGTATTTAGATGCCACCATGGGTAAAATGCTTTAGGTATTCGACTTATTAACAGTTAAGCTTGTTCTTAATAATTTTAGTCAGGGTCTTCACTCTTAGTAAAATTTATTTTCAGATTATTATCTTTGCATTTCTGATCCCACTAGTCCTATTAATTTGAATTTAATTGAGAATTATGGAAATAGTCAACTAAATACTCTGCTTGAGACTGTTAAGTGGTGGTGGTGGTAACATTGGACCATCTTTGACACTTGTTGGTTTGCCAGTTTCCCTCTGACCTTTTCCAGTTTTGTTCATGGACTATGTCTTAAAGGTTTCTTTCATGAGTAAATTTTGAACCCAGGTTCAAGGTGAGTTCAGAATATACTCAAATTCATTCAATCCTTTTTTTTTTTCCTTAAATGCAGGGTTGTACATATTTTAATAATTTTCTTATGTATCTGGTGTTTAATGCTGACAGGATTCCAGTCAATGGAGAGGTTTCATTGCAAGTAGCTGCAGGTGTGTTTCATGGTAGAGATAAAAGTTTTCAGTGAAGCAGACTTTGTTTTAAAAAAATTACATCCTAAAACATAATGAATATAGATGTTGATTTTGTGGGGCAATATGGTATGCATTTTGTGTGTTATGCTGTACTGCTAAGTCAGAATTTTTATTTGTGAAAGCAAAAGCATCGGATACCAAATTAAAAGATTTTAAAGATTCTGAAAATGGTACTTAATATTTATTCTTAAATGGTGTAGATACTCTGGAGTAAATAAACTTTAAAGCATTCATTAGTGTAATAGGGTGTATTTGTAGTATTGTTTCATTTAAAAATATGTTCATTCTCTGCAATGTATTTTTATTTGGTACTGTGTTAAATAGGTCTCCTCAAAACCGTGTTAATGACTATTTAGCTTTCATGTTTTTGGTCATCCTAGAAAGTAATAAATTTGAGCATGTACTCTGTATTAGGAATTATGCTAAAGCAGGAATTGCTCTTAAGAATTATATAGTCTCAGAACAGAGCAGTTGTAATGAAAATACATATATAGTGATTTCAGTTTAAGATTAGAGGGTGTAAGAATTGTCTAGAAAAAATGTCTCTTTAATAACTGGTCTTAAAATATTTTATGATGGAATCTGCCACTCATTGCATTTGTGAACAAGGTTATTAAGTTTTTAATCATTTTTGGTCCATAACAGTAAGATTAATTCTCTGGAAAACTTGCATCAAAAGAAAAATAAGATGTATATGTTATTTTACCTTTTCAGCTAGCTATAGTCAGCAGACTGGACCCCAACAACCTCAGCAGTTCCAGGGATATGGCCAGCAACCAACTTCCCAGGCACCGGCTCCTACCTTTTCTGGACAGCCTCAGCAACTGGCTGCTCAACCACCACAGCAGTACCAGGCGAGCAGTTATCCTCCACAAACTTATACTACCCAAACGTCTCAGGCTAATTATACTGTGGCCCCTGCCTCTCAGCCTGGAATGGCTCCAAGCCAACCGGGGGCTTATCAACCAAGACCAAGTTTTACTCCACCTTCTGGAAGTACCATAACCCCTCCTCCAACTGGGCCTAACCCTTATGCACGTAACCGTCCTCCCTTTGGTCAGGGATATACCCAACCTGGACCTGGTTATCGATAAGGAGGCCAGCTGCACTGATGAATGTAGCTGCTAGCTATTTGCCTCCTAAAAGACTCCAATACTATTTTATTTTAATTTGTATTGAAGTTCATAAATTTAAAAGGCAGAGCATTTTTTATGATATCATTGTCTGTTAATTGAAAGTATAATTTGCTAGAACAAAAAGAAAGTTGTTTTTCTTCCTCCCCTGCTTAAAAATGTAGCAGCTTTCTAGTTATTTTGGAACACTACACTTACATGTGTGTAAAGTGATTGGCTTTCTAGCTTCCCTTGTCCAGAGGATATTAAAATGCTAGGTTGAGGTTTAGCCGTCTTACTTGGCTTTTTACTATTAACATGATGTACTAAAGTAGAGCCCTTTGAGAAGATGACTAGATATTATGTATAAAATGTAACATTGATAGGTTAATAAAGGTGATTGAATCCATTCATGGTCTTGTATTAATTTAGTCATTAACATACATAAGAAAAAAATATTTTTAAACACAAATCTTTACTGGTGTTTTGTCTTAGAATGAAGTAAAATAAAGTATAAACATTTTAATTTAGAGATACCCATAGAGAGAAAGTGCTCCTGTTTTTTTTTTTTAATCCTTTAAAAGAAATGTATTTAACAACCATTCATTTGAAACAACCTAAAATAGACTTCACAGGAAGATTAACTTCGGACATACACATAACACACTGTTGTATGGGGATGGGGGCTCATAGACCCTAATTTACTTGGATTTTTTTCTTATGAAAAGTGTGTTAGTGATATCTTCTAATGAACCATTTAGAAATAAAAAAAAAAAACTCAGTCTTAAAAAAAAACTACATCTCTTTATTGAAGAATTTATACTTGTTTGAAAAATACAGAATTCTAGCATCGATAAGAATGAAGCATGTTGAAAAGTAAGCACACAGAAAGGGCATTTCAGAATTAGGGTAATGATGCAGCATTCCCATCCCCAGCATGAAGGAAAGTAATACCTTTTAATGAAAATGAGTTAGATTTTCATTATAGCTTGAGTTCAACAGTATTACAAAAACACCCCGTGATTCATTCATAGAGGTCTAACATAAATATATAGCAGATACTCTGTAAAATGGTAATGATCTCATCATGCATTATCTTTTCATGCTCAGACTTCACATATAGTCTCAGCAATACAGCTCAAATAAAATCATAAAATTAGACCATTGCTTAAAAGGGATAATTTGACAGTCTATTCAGACACATTTCTTTTGAAAGTATATAATTAGATTATCAACCCCATTTTTAGCTGAAATGAAACTCACTGATTCAAATGAAAATTTTTCAGTAATTTGCAGATAATTTATGAAAATTATATTAACAGGAAAGTATCTATTCAGGAAATCTTTTCAGCTCATAGTAAAAAATGGAAGTTTAAATAAATGTGAATAGTAGGACCTTTTCCCTCAGATATAATTTTCCCCCTGAAGATAATTTGATCCAATAAGTTAAACTAAGTAGAGTTTTATGGAACTAACTCACCAATAGGAAGCATACACATCAATAAAAGGAAATATTTTTTTAAAGCATATAATAAGTTTTTTGATGTTAATTTTGTTATAAAAGTATCTCAGAACATCATTACAACAGTGTGATAAATAATATACAAATGATCTCTTAAAATACCATGAATAGGGAGCCAGCTTCCCTAAAACTGTTATTGTTAATGTCAATATCTTGCTTTCTTAAAATGACTTTGTAAACCCTGATAAATATTCTCAGCAATCCTTTCTAATAATAAACATCTAATATTGCTATTAGATTGCAGACTTTTATACATAGTAAACAAAATAGCTTTGAATGAATGTGACAAATACCATAGTATTTCCAACGATATTTTTTTCCATAATGAACCAGAAGTATTTTGGAGCATGATTGCAGCATCTACCATTTTCCCGGAATTGTAGTCCCACATTCATACCATTGGACATAAGTGATTTGGGTGTGGCCACCTATTTCTCCAAATTGGACAGGTTCCTGGCGAACTGCTCTGAAATAGCCTAAGAAGGAAAATAGTTTTGTTTAATAGTTGCTGTTTTATTTTTGCCCTCATTGCTCATAGATTCAAGGATAGCGCTGAATGACTAAAAGTTACTCTGAAAGTAATTTGGAAAACTTAACAGCAACTCAGACCCTGGTATCTTTCCTGAGGTATAATGGCTACTTAATCATAGGACCTGAAAAATTGTTGACATTTGCCTTAGTAAGTTGGGATGGAATGGTAAGTAGTATCTTGAGAGCAGTTTCAACTGCCAGTTATTCATAGATCTTGTTGTCATCTTTTAGTATGTTGGTATTCTTAAGTACCAGTGAATAAACTGTTACTGAAAAGTCTAATAATATGGTTGAAAAGTTTTAAAGAACCTCCTGGTGCTTCCTGAGTAATTTGGACAATTAATTTACCCACTTTTGCACTGCTTAGACAAGGATTAATTTTCAGTCTTTTTCAATCCATTACATGGCTTGGTGCTAACGTGTTTAGCAAGTTACAGAGGTTATTAATTTCTCAACACAATTTTTCTATTTTATTTATGTATTTATAAGGCAAATCATACATTTTTCATGTATAGTAGCAATAAAATTTTCTTCAAAGAATTTTGAAAGGAATTAAAAAAATGGAGTTATGCACAGTATAACAAAAGCCATAAAGTTCATCATGAATGATTTAGGTTTGGAAAACACTGATCTCTTACAGCTGTTTTTGCAAATATAGATTTTCTTGGGGTACATTTATATATGTCTGTGTAATTTGACTTGGCTCTCAGTTGAAATTTTATTTATTTTTTGTTTTAGCCAAGTAATTAGAGCAGTAGTTCTGCAGAATTCTTTTTAACTTGATTGCTTTCTTGAGCTTGATTTCTGAGTTAATCTGTAAAGCCCTCTTGTTTATGAGGAGGATCAGAAAACATACCTTCTTTTGTGGGTAACTGGTCAGAAGTGAGTTGCTGTCCTGTGCGTCCATCTAAAAATGAATCTACAAACTGGCAGTGATCTTCTCCATGGCCCCTTTGATCACCTATGTTATAAAATTTTCCTGAAAGACCAGAAATTAAAAGAATGAACTAGTGCTTTGATATGTGACAATTCTGAAATAAATTGTTTGAAAGAATCACCTTCCTGTTCTTGGATGTTTTCCCCCTACTCCTATATCAGCCTAGTTCAAGCTACCAAAGTCTCTTGATTGAACAGTTGTTCCTATTTTCATTCTTGTCTCCCTGTGTTCTTCCTTCCCTCCCTTCAGAGACTGCTTTTGAAAAATGCAAGTGAGATGTTACTATCCTCCTTAAACCTCTGCAGTGGTCTCCCACTGTACTGAGAATAAAACTTAAGACCCCAGTATGATTTCAAAGTTCCATGTGTTCAGCCCTGCTTGTCTGATGTTCCCCTTACTGTCTCTACTACAATAGTGGAACTGACCAGGTGTGTTCTGCTTCAATCTTTGCACTTTTTATTTCCTCTGTCTATACATCCTTTGTCTACAGACCTTTGTGTGGTTGCTTCCTTCTCATAATATTATTCTTAGCAGAAATGGTACCTTTACAGAGAGCTTCCCTAAAACCATTCTAACTAAAGGCACTTCCAATTCTTGTTGAGCTGTTCTCTCACCCTTTTAAAAATTATCTTCAAAGCACCTGTATAAAATTCTTATTTACTTATTTTTTGTCTGTCTGCCCTTACTGAGGAGAGAAAGCAGGAATATGTCTTTGCTGCTTTGCCACCAGGTGCACCTAGAAGAGTGCCTGGCATGAAGTATATAATATTTACTAAGTGAATGAAAAAATATCCATCTTTCTGTGTTGGTCATCCTTGTGTATTTGTTAAAAATAGTTATGAATGTAGAAAATTACAACAACTGTGTATAGAGCATGAGGTTAGAGCCCTTCTGGTATTTTAAGATGAAATACTCTTTCCATGATTATTGTTAGGCACACTCATTTTATTATTAATACGTTTTTTTTTATCCTAGAATGGTTGTAACAAAGTTTGATGAATATGCTAGTGCCTGTACATTCAAGTTTGCCTTGACAGCATTGTTTCAAATTGCATTTTCATTATTTACTTCTTAAAAGCATGTCTTTTAAATCCTTGTTTTCTAGCAGTGTGACAATTTCAGTAACATTTTTCTCAGAGGAAAACTAAAGATGCTGAATTACCCACTAGGCACTGGACTTTCCATGAAAAAGCCATGTTATCGAATGCTGCAAAACATTCCCTGAAGGCAAAGGCTCAAAATGGTGCTGGTAGCCCTGCTTACCTGTGAGCGAGTCGCTCAAATAAATCTTGTATCTTAGAGAGTTGCACAGCTGCACTCCAACAAATTTTTTATACCATGTTCTTTTGACATACTGTTTGCCCTTACATTCTGAGTAAGAGTCTGAATTAAAGGGTCTTTCAGTCCAGATGGCATCTCTTCCTGCTGCATAAGCAAAACATGGGTTGAGTTTAGTATCTTGATTCTTGTGTACGAGGGGGATGTCCCAAAAGCTTCACAAAAGCAATCTGCAAAGTTTGTTGCCAACTTGTTGATACTTGTTTTCTTCCATTACAATTATTGGAGCCCAAAATACAAAGGTTAACCTCTGCAGTGCTAGATATTGAACTGCAGTTTGGAACAATTTTAGGTTTCCTTTTTGCAGAATATAAAATTTAAACAACTGTTTTAATGTGATATGTTATTGAAAATGGAAATGAGGTAGTTTATCTTTTTTTAGTTTTATTGGGGTGGGGGTGGTCCTAGGGATTGAACCCAGCCAGCCAGGCTCACTTTACCACTGAGCCTCATCCCCAATCCTTGTTTGTTTTATGAGACAAGTCTCACCAAGTTCCCAAGTTCTGATTCTTGCCTCACACTTGCAATCTTCCTGCCTCGTCTCCCATATTGTTGGATTTATAGGTATGAACCTGGCAAAGGTAGCGTATTTTGACTTTGTTATTGAACAGAAAATTTCATCTTGCCTGATAATATGCATGAAACCAAGTTTCAAAATATCTGACCTGCCCCTAGAACATCATAGGCTCCCAAATGTTAATCATTGTATTAGGTGAACATTCACACCTGATCTTCTAAGAAGTCTACATGGTAAAACAGCAAAATCATAAATTTTGCTGACCCTGTTTAGTTCAGTCAATTTAGAAAAAGCATGTCGTTGTTCACTGAGACACTTACCAGAAACTGGCTCGCTCACTCTTGGGTCCGCTGAGAAGAAATGGCAAACAAAAGTCAGCTATTATTGTCAAGTCCTAACATTCCAGTGGCATGATGATGACGCATGCTTACAGTTAAGTCTTATTGCAAAATGGTACCCTCTTGCTGAAGACTGAATTTGCAAATTTGCTTTGAAAATAGTTCTTGATTTAATCATCTGCCAGATCTTCAGCTGTATTTTTTCTATGTGATTTGAGTAGTTGAGAGACTGTTATACCAGCTTTCAATTTCAAAAGCTTCCTTTTAGTTTTACACAAAAGCTATTCTTGGTAAAGTCCCCAAGATGCCATGAACATCAGTTGCTATATAGTTTATATAAATGTATGTGCAAATGTGTCTTGTTAAGGAACTGGGGCTCCCATTGTCTAGGAAAAAACAATCATGAATTCCCTTTCTTGATGTACTAATAGTCTGATTCTAGGCATATAGAGGAGCATTCATTCACCAGAGTTTTTAATATAGATTATGCCTTTCTTTTTTCCTTTTTTTTAATATTTATTTGCTTTAGTTGTACACAATGCATTTTTATTTTTACGTGGTGCTGAGGATCGAACCCAGGCTGCGCACGTGCTAGGTGAGCGCTCTACCGCTGAGCCACATCCCCAGCCCCTTTCTCTTTCTGACACCAAGGTAAAAAAAGGCAAAGCTTAAGTGATTGTTGTAAGGCTATCTTCATCAATTAGTTTTTTTCCTATGGATTATTATTATTTAGGAATTCAAGAGTATCCAGAGTTTAGCTGGGTTTCAAAGGAGCTCCCATGCAAAACATTGCTCCCACTGTGCCCCTTTACATCCTTGTTGGAAACTACTGTTGATGGGATTACCTGACTCAGTACTGAATGCCACTGTGTTGCTGGCTGGGCCTTCACCAAGTGGGTTTTTGGGTTTCACCTGGAATTCATAGCTGTGTAGGGAGAAAAATAACATTATTGAGAGGTAGGAAAGCAGCATTCTCTTGCTATACTGACATCCCTCCTGGCTCTATTTGAAATTATGATGACAGTGAATGGTAATGTTCTGGAAGTAAGTTGTGGGAAGAATAAAGCTTTCTTAATTTTACTTTCAAAACATCTAAGGTTTTGCATAAGAAAAATATTGTTAATAAAAAGATGGTTGTCTTTTAAAAATTAGTAGAAATATTTGGGCAGGTTGGGAATAGATATTTAGGAAAGAAGTACGTGCTGAACCAAAGTTAATTTTAGCACTGAGAAGCCTTCGTTTCTTTAAAATATGTCAGCTACTGCCTGGGACAAAGAAATGGAAAAGTCCCTTTTTATTCCCTGTTATCAACCCTGCTATAACCTTGAATTTTTTTTTTTTAAATATTTATTTTAGTTGTACACAATGCCTTTATTTTTATGTGGTGCTGAGGGTTGAACCGGGGCTGCACACATGCTAGGCGAGCACTCTACCGCTAAGCCACAACCCCAGCCCCATAACCTTGAATTTTAAGACAGTGTTTCTAATGTAGTGTTTGAACTACCTCTGTCAGAACCACAGGAGAGGGTGGCAGTGGGAGAAGTTTATTTAAAATGCAGATGTCCTGTCCCACCCCTGCTACTGAGTCTCTAAATCATTCCAGGAGGAATTTGCAATACATTCCTAGTCCTATATCCACTGACATTTTGAAAACGCCTAGACTAAGCTGTTGGGCACAGATACCCATGAAAAAGTTTCTTTGCAAGCCTGGTTGTAGCTTTTGGGACTTGGGTCTGCCATAGATCACAGGAAGGAAGTCACAGTGTCCAGAGAAGGGCTGGTAGTATTGCTCAAATGGAGCATAAGCACAGATAGACTTCTGTCCCCTCAGTAAGCCAGCTTCATACTTACCAGGCACCTCACCCTTCATTTTTTTAAAAAAAACAAAAAGCCAAGATCCTTTAGAATTATAAGGACTTTTCTGTCCTTAAGAGTTATTAAATTGTGCAGTATTTGGCAAATTTTACTCATTAGATGCATAAGCAAAGAATACTTTTAAGAAATTTTAAACAGTATGGGGGCTGGGGTTGTGGCTCAGTGGCAAAGTGCTTGCCTCTCACACGTGAGGCACTGGGTTCGAGCCTCAGCACCACATAAAAATAAATAAAGATATGTGTCCATCTATAACTAAAAAATATTTTTAAAAAAGGAATTTAACAGTAAAGTGATTTGCCATTTGCCTAAAAGAGCTTTCCTTTCAGCAGCAGACTTAGCAGCAAAATAACTGAATTTAAAGTCACCCTGAGTTAGCAGATAGTGTTGTGTGAGTCCCAGAATTGTACATGATTTTTGGTATAGATGGTACCAAGGTAGCAATAGAAAAAGAACTTTCTGAGTCTTAAGAGTCACTTTCTTGATCACTGTGGCATTTCATTAAAACACTGTTAGAATCCTGTGTAAGATTCTAGCGTTACAACAATGGCAAACACTTTTTAAATGTTTTCTGTGTGTCAGATGCATTAATCATTCTGCATTTATATAATCCAACATACAAACCCTGTGTGACATTATTCTAAATTTTAGCTGAGAACAATGAGGCCCATAACTATTATATAATTACTGTCTTTGCTTTTTCAAGCTTCAAAACTTTGTGAGATGGGAATTAAAACATTTTCTTTTAGATTTTTAATGAGTGAATGCAAATAAAGGCATTTTGTAAATGGAACAACTGATGTAAGGTCACTGTCATTTACCATAAGAAATGCTGACATGAAAGCACATATGCCATTTATTTAAATAAATCACATATACATCAGGTGTTTTCACCTGGACTATTTTCCAGAGATTAAATTCTTCCTAAAAGACCTAAAGCCCTCAAAACACAACAAAAACAAAGTTCATAAAACTGGTGAATTGAAAAATGGAAGGAAAAAAAATCACAGGCATATGGAGTTTGATTCAAGTGGAAATGCATTCCACATTCATTCCACGGCATTGCCAGCAGTGCTGTGCCTTGGCCAAATTGGATTGCTGAAATCATTTCTGTGTCTTTTTATTTCACATTTATTTACACTTAAGCTTCATTTGTAGCATGGCCACAAATATTCATAAGCTACTTTTTCTGTTTTTTTTTTTTTTTTTTTTTTGCCAGCACTTTGTGATACTTGACAAGTTGTGAAGAAATAATTTTAAACTAAGTTTAATTAACAACACAAGGGCATTTTTGACCGATTAAACCCTATGTAAACAAAGTTTGCAATGGCAAAATCTTTCCCCCAAAACACTTTGTCATGAGATGAACACCATAGGTCTGTAACATCTCAAAGAAAATATTGTATTTAGGAAATAAGCAGAGGGTGCTACTTAAAAGTTTTTTAGCCAATGAAGTTCTTCGAAATTTAAAAATCAACTTCAAGTGGAAATTTTAGAAGCTAAAGTTGAAAACATTCTACAAATATTAGAACTGAAAGTCAAAGATACAAAATAAGAGAATAAAAGAAAATTGGAGGATTGTTCCAGATAGTTTAGTACTCAACTGGCAAGAATTCTGAAAGACAGGGGGAAAGGATGGTAGAAAATTATTGCAGAAATCATATAAGAAATTTCCTAGAACTAAAAGATATGAGTTTCCATACTGAAAATGTTGATTCTGTGCAGCAAAATGAAAAAAGAAAAAGAAAAAGGATTAATTAAAGCATGTGAGTTGCAAAATTTCAGAGTACTGGGGAATAAAGATAAGATCCTAACAACAGAGAACAAAATAGTGAGTTCCATTTAAAATATTCAGAATCAAAATGATGTTCAACTTCTTAATAGCAACACTGGAAGTTAGGGAAAAACTGGAACAATGCCTTCAAAGTCTTCATTTTATCATGATTTTATCCTATACCAATAATATCAAGGTAAAACATGGACTTTTACAAGCATGTAAATAACTAAAAAAATATTGTCTTACATTTATTTTCCCAAGATATGTTTCTATAGAAGCCACAAAGTGAGGGAGCAAACAAAGAAGGGAGATGTGGCTGCAGGAATTAGGGGATTCAACATAGGCAAAAATGATGGCTATGGACTCAGCAAGAGGTGTTCCCTAAAACAAACAAATCCAGAGAACAAAGAGATGGCGAGTTTGACCATTTTGAGAAATGGTTGGTCTAGAAATAGGGATTTAATTAACAGAAGAAATAGCTAAAGGAATAATAATAATAAAAATGTTTGCCTCTGGGAAACAAACTTTAATAGTAGAAAGGAACTGCTTTTCTAGTATCTGAGTTTTAATACTGTTTTAGAGTTGCAGCATGGTCCAGTGGTTAAATCTATTTTTCATTAAGTAATACAAAATACCTGGGGCAGCCTACTTTAAAGAAAAGAGGTATACTTTGGCTCATGGTTCTGGAGTACAAGGTCTAGCAGCCACATCTGTTGATGGAATTCTTGCTGGCAGAGTCCTGAGGTGGTGCAGAATGTCACATGGTGACAGCCAGGGCATGTGTCTGAATCTCTTTTTCTTTTCTCCACAGTTCTCTTTATTTTTGTTATTTATTCAATTTTTTAAAATTCAAAGTTGTTGTATTTATAACAGTAGCGTGTATTACAATTCATAATACATATATAGAGCATCTTTTTACATAACACTGTTTGTATACAAAGTGTATTTGTACTATTCAAGTCTTCAATCATTCATTTAGGATAATGACATCCATCTTATTCTACCACCTTCTTGTTTTTGTTTTTCCCCTCCATACCCCCTTGCTCTCTGCCTTCCCCTCCCCCTCTTTTGACCTTTCTGGTATTCCTCTAATCCTCCTATGTACCCCGACCCAACACCACTGTGTATCATCCTCCTTATATCAGAGAAAACATTCAGCATTTGGATTTTTGAGATTGACTAACTTCACTTAGCATTATATCCTCCAACTTCATCCATGTACCTGTGAATGCCATTATTTTATTCTCTTTTGTTGCTGAGTAAAATTCCATTGTGTATACATGCCACATTTTCTTTATTCACTCATCTACTGAGGGGTATCTAGGTTGGTTCCACAACCTAGCTATTGTGAATTGAGCTGCTATAAACATTGAAGTGGCTGTATTCCTGTAGTATGCCAATTTTAAGTCCTTTGGGAATAGACCCAGGAGTGGGATGGCTGGGTCATAAGGTGGTTCCATTCCCAGTTTTCCAAGGAATCTCCATACTGCTTTCCATAATGGCTGCACCATTTTTCAGTCCCACCAGCAATGTATGAGTGTGCCTTTTCCCCCACATCCTCTCCAACATTTATTGTTGTTTGTGTCCTTAATAGCTGCCATTCTGACTGGAATAAAATGAAATCTTAGAGTGGTTTTGATTTGCATTTCTCTAATTGCCAGAGATGTTGAACATTTTTTCATGTATTTGTTGATTGATTGTGTATCTTCTTCTGAGAAGTGTCTTTTCAATTCCTTAGCCCATTTATTGATTGGGTTATTTGTTTTTTTTTGGTGTTAAGACTTTTGAGTTCTTTATAAATTCTAGAGATTAGTGCTCTATCTGATGTGCATGTGTTAAAAATTTGTTCCCAATTAGTTGATTCTCTATTCACCTCACTGATTATTTCTTTTGCTGAGAAGCTTTTTAGTTTGAATCTATCCCATTTATAAATTCTTGATATTAATTCTTGCGCTACAGGAGTCTTATTGAGGAAGTTGGGGCCTAATCCAACATGTTGGAAATTGGAGCTTACTTTTTCTTCTATTAGGTGTATTGTGGGAGCTCCACCATAATCTTATCTAATCCTAATCATTTCCCAAAGGCCTTACCTCTAAACACCATAGGCAAATTAAGTTTCCACCCTCTTAATACCTCGCCATGGGGATTAAACTTGAGCATGAGTTCATGGGGACAAACCATAGCAAAAAAAAAAAAAAAAAAAAAATGTACATATATTTCTGGAAAAAAATGAAAATTGTAAACTCATTTACAAAACCTACTATATCAAAATGAGTATCTAAAAGGAGTGCTGTACAGATGACAAGCTTTTGAGCCCCACTGAGAACAATACAGGTACATTAACACCCCTTGCAGAATGCCATGCCTTGCTTTACCTGGGACGGTGTGGATTTTAGCAGAAAGAGTCTTTCCATTCATCCCAACCACAAGGTAGTATGGTCCAGTGGTTAAGGACATGGGTTCTCAAGCCAGAAAGATGGGTTCAAAGCTCATTAATGTGATTTTAAGATAAGTTAACCTTTCTGAGCTTTGGTTTTTCTTCATACATAAAAATTAAGATAATACTGCTTATGTGGATAATATTATAAACTCATAAGGATCTAAAAATATCTGAGGTTTTTGTGAGAATTTAATGAGGTAATGCATGTAAATGCAAGGTACATGATACATAATGATTATAAATATTTGCTAGTAGCTCTACAGGATTTTTTAAAGAAGAGGTTCTTTTGTTATTGGGGAATTTGACAAACACTGCCACAGAACTCCCAATGTAGAATTCTTTGATGTCGACATAGTTGCTTTAACTATAGGGGTCCATGACCCTTAGTGGATAAATCTGCCTACCATCAAATAGCACCAATAGGCTAAGAAAAAGAAAAGATTTCATTGAAGAGTCTAGAAAGTTCTAAAGCATTATCCTAAAGGGGATAGAGGGTAGAGTTGGACACCAACAATTTTGAAAGCAACTATGAAAAATCATAAGAATTTAAAAATATGCCAGGCAATTCCAACCTCTAATTCCAACAACTCGGGAGGCTGAGGCAGGAGACTCCATCACAAGTTCAAGGTTGGCCTCAGCAACTTAGTGAGCCCCTAAGCAACTTAGCAAGACCCTATCTCAAAAAAAAATAAAAAAAAATATGACAATTCATTCACAAGTGAAAATCTAAGGTTTTAAAAAGTATGATTTGTGGTTCATGAGCTAAATTGTCAGAGACAGGAATGTCTACTGTTTAGTATCTAGCCTTGGGCAAACATCTCAAACAGTAGAATGAGGGTAAAGCCTCAAGGAGCTAGCTGAAGCAGACACTTCTATCATTTCCTTTTCCTTTTCATTGTATTCTTGCACAAAATATAGAGCTGAATTATAGTTTTCATTGTTTGATGAACTTTTTAGTTACATACTCCCTATTTATGTAAAAAGTTAGTTTAACAAAACCCCTATAAACCTCAAGTAAACTAATGTTTATATGGAAGGGTCACCCTGTAATTAATTGTTTGACAAGCTGATTTTACCCCTAGTACAGTCTCAAAATATTACTATCCCATTTAGGGGTTCCTGTCACAGTGAGAGAAATGGAAAAGTGGAATAGGGAGGGAGGAAAAAAAAAAAAAAGAGTAAGGGCCACTCAAGGGAATAGGGAAATTCAGTCAACCAGCTGATGTGAGTTTGTCTCCAGGGACATTGTAGGACTGTAGTAATCATTTCTGGAGACCTGCCACATGCAAAGTCATTGTGCAGATTTGGGCATACAGGTAAGGAGCAACCAGGCAGGGCTGGGCAGACACAGCACAAAACAGGGTAAGAGTTGGGCATGGTGGCACACACCTGGAATAGCAGCCATTCAAGGCTGAGGCTGAGGATTGTGAATTTGAGGCCTGCCTGGGCAATGTAATAAGACCCCATTTGAAAAATAAAATACGTCCGGGACAGAAGGGAGAGCAGGGAATCAGCAATCATGGGAAATCATAATGTAGCTGCTCATTATACCCTCAGGGATGTTTCTTGGGTCCTCCATTTCTGTGGGTACTAGAAATTTCAGAGTTGGAAATTCCAGCACTTCTAATTCTGTAGTAATGCCATGATGTCCTCTCAGCCCCTCCCTAGATACCAAGGAATTCAAAGAAAATGCAATAAAAATATATAGAGTAATGTGAGAGGAAGAATTGCTGTCTTAATAGACTAGTAGAGTTTTATGCCCTTAGAGAATTGATCTTTAGCCTGATAAAAATTGCTAAAATGAGCAATCAACTCAATTTCTTTCTGCCTTAACAAGGAAGAAATGGCTCTTCTGCTGCCCACACCTATAATAAAACTAAATAAAGCATCTGATGTTTTGGCCACTTGTTTTACTTCTTTCTACAAAACCTTTGAGAAGAGATGTTGAAAATACAGAATTTGAAGACCAGAATTTCACAAAAACACCATGAAAAGGGTCTAATGGCTATTCCTCATGTCTGTTTCATTCAGCCAGATTTACAGTTTATAAGGAGATGCTTACCATCACTGCCTATATTTTATTAAACCAAACAACACAAACAAAAGTCCCAAACAATTATTGCTGTCACTTTGGTACATTTTTAGTCGTAGGGACTGTTCTCCAAAATCCTCCAGAGCCAACAGAGTTCAGAAAAAGTACTTGAGCAGATTAAGTGAATTTGATTTATTCTAATTACCAGAGTACATATTCCATAGGAAATTGTTGGGTCACATTTAAGTCTGGCACACACACAACAAATTCTTCAGATTTTCAGTAAAGTGAGGGGAGAAGTGGACTTGTTGGGACAGAAGAGAAGATTAAAGGAACTTTTTAGCATGCAATGATTGTGTGTCCATCCATATTGGCAACCAGTTCATTGTGAAGGACCTGGCCCATCAATGCATATTATCAAAATGTGGGCTAAAAATGAGTTCATCTGAAAACATTGCAGACTGAAGACAGAGTCAAAGAAAAGCAAATTATTGGAAGTATTATGTCATGAGACTGATCCAGGTGTTAGTTTTATTTTCAGTCCCAGTTCTCTAACTTTATGCATGGCTTTGGCTATCACAGGATTATCAAGACAAATTCAGAAGAGAATTTAGAGATCAGCTAATCCACAGCTTCAGACCCTGTAAGAATTGGTGCACGACTTCTTGTTTAAAACATACTTTATCAGTTCCTCTGCTCACAGAACTGAAAATAATCAGTGGTCTTGCAGACAAAGTGGGTTGCTCCAGCAAGCAGGAGCGCCTCCTAATATTTTTCTTCTAGTCCAACAAGAGCCACACATTGCCTAAAGAGAGACGATTGTTGTTCTTGGATGACTGTAAGGAAGGAGAGGTTTCACGAGGACAAAATAAATGGAAAGTAAATATTGGGGAATGGGTTAGGTGGATTTAGTTGGATACCAACATCCCTACATTTTATTTTAGGAATGAGAGAGGGATCCTCTAAGGAGAGAGACTGGAGTTTGTCTATGTTAGCAAATCTCTTTTGCCTCACTCGACTGGACAATATGTCTCCTCTTCCCTGTGCACACATGTGACCACAGCCCCCTGCAGCTGTGGGCAGGCACAGGCCAGGCTGGGGAGCCCCTGTGTTGTCTTTGGAGCTGCACCCATGCGTCCCAGGGTGGCCACGTGGCTTTATACTCTGCAGACAGGAATATCTAATGCCAGATATGGAGTGGAACTCTCCTAGCAGCAAAACAACTGCTGGCCCCTTACTGTGAGAAAGTTTTGGAGCTTTTTCTGAGTAGATATAAACCTGTCTAAATCATTAAAAACAGGCAGGTTGACTTTTGCTGTGAGAAGGCAAAGGGAGCATAGTCCATTGTCGTTTTGTTTCTGGGATAGTGTGTGACCATCTCAATTTCCGACTACAACCAGTCTATAAATCTTTAATCTCTGCCTTACCCATCCTGGGTTAGATGTTCTAGCATCAAGCTCTACACCCATGTTGGTGTGTAACAATTAGCCAGTAACTATCCTCTATTTTCAGATGTCACATTTTCTTGTCAGGCCAAGTGGTGGAAAATGCTGCTAAAATAAATGATTCACATGTATCTTCCAGTAGTGGAATGCAGCTATAGAAATTCTTTCAGAAGCTATTGTCTCTCAGTTATTAATTAGGGAATTTCAGATTCACAAGAGAATTTTTAACAGCTGTAATTCAGATTGCTCCTATGCAGACACGTGCTATTCTGACACTCTTGTCTCCTACCACAATCATCTTTCAAGCCTCAGCCCAGCTGTCACCTTTTGTGGGAAAAGTTTTCTAATTTCCCCAGACTTAGTGGTGTGCCATTGACTCTGGGCTCTCATAGCATCTGGGGCATACTTGCCACTCTGTGGAGAAAACTTTGTCATTAGCTGATTTTTGGATTACCTTGAGCCTGTTTCTTCATGTTTGTAGCTACAACACCAGGCACAGTGCTGAGCACATCACTGGCACTTAATAAATGTTAGCTGGATGGAAAGGCAAACCTTTTACAAACAAATTGGCTTTAAAATGTCACTGGAATAACTGTTCTACATTTTGGTGCACTGTGAGAAGTTCTAAGAACAGCCTTATTCAGAAAAAGGACACAATGCACACTTAGAAACTGGACCACTTTCAACTAATGCATTGTGCTACACAGATCACTTTTTATTAAGTGGAATAAGAAGCAGGAGACTGAAGAGAAATACCATCCAAATTTTGCAAGCACAAATCTACCTATTAAAAAGATGAAATTAATGATGTGTTTTCTCTTTTACTCTTTCCTTAAAATATATTATGGTACAAATAGGCATGCACTCTCTCTCTCTCTCAATCATTGTCTAAGGAATCAGAACCAAGACCATCAAGTGGTCTTGTATTGAAACATATGCTTAACAATTTAAATCATTTAAGAAAATTAGTAGTTAGAAAAGTTTCCACGTAACAGCTCAAAATAGAAAACTTTAAAAAAATCACATTTGTGGAAGAAGTATTATTTTTGCAGTATAGGACTAAAGTTTATACACAGCAAACCATCTATAATGAATTGGATGCTTTCTTTCCCCAAAAACGATTAGATGAATTTTCCTACTGAAGAGCAAAAATGGATTCTTTTGAGTGTCACTGTCAATACCCAATTCAATTCAGTGAATGGATGAAAAAGAGAGTTATAAGAAGTGAAACTGATGGGAAGAAAGGAAACTTCTTCTTGAAACTTTTCTACTATATTACCAGAAATATCTAAGGCCCTTATTTTTTTCAATAATGAAATAAGCTGACAAAATATTTTAGATTTAAAGAAGAATCACATAATGATATCAGAATATGAGTAATCTGGTATCAATGTGCAATAAGGGAATACCTAGAAAAGTTCTTTATCATAGAACCATGTTAAAAATATGCAATTTCACTATCAAAATTCTATTCTCATTTTATCAGTTGATAAAAGTTCCAGGATTGATGTATCTGACATCAGTATTAAGTTGTTTTAAGTATTAGCCATTAAAAACTTTCACCTACATTTTATCATAGGGCTTCCTTACCTTCCCCCTTTTCCAGCATGAGAGCCAAATTTGTCAGTGTTTCAAATCTACTTTATATGATGCACACCCCAATTAATTTCTGGTCCACAGGTTTCTCCTTCTTCTATAATTTTTGGTATTAATACCAACATTTGATATCCATTTCCTTCTATTTTGTTATGTTTCCAGCTGCCCTGGTAACTTACAAGACCATCTTGTTGGCCCCTCTACCCCCATCAGTACCTTGCCTATTTTCAAAACATGACTCCAGAGGTATCTAATTATCATCCAAAAAGCTAGAGTGAAATGTAGATTAGATCTTCCCTTATGCTGGAGAACATCTTTGTATGTCTTCTTGTGGTTATGATTTCTGCACTCAGAACTCACCTGCAATGAGTAGCAATGGGGCTTACCTTGTGTCTGGTTTCAGATTTTCTACTGTGGAGAAGGTTTGATTTGTAACTTGAATGGACTTGTTCTTCCCACTAAATGACCCATTTTCTCTGGATATAACTTCATATTCTGTAAAAGTGAAAACAAAAACAAAAGCACCTCAGATATTTGCCTTCATATACCAAACAATTTAATTGTTCTTGAAGCTAATAGCATACTAGAGACACACACACAAAGGTGAACAATTGCGATTGTACTTCTAGAGACATATTGATCTTACTTGGGAGGAATTTCCAGATGGAGTGGTCACCAGTTGACAAAGGTCCCAAAAGCATTTTGGGAGATGCTTATGGACTATTTCTTCTTTCCCTTTAGCAGAGCAGAGGAAGGTTTGGTAACTGGGGAAGACTGATGACCCTTTTGTGGTCGCTTTGGGCACAGAACCTGTGATTCCTTAGGTAAGTCGGAAAGTTTGCTACCCAGGAAGCCCAATTTGGGGAAAGCTGTGTATCAGGGACTGTGCTTGAGTAGAAACCATGTTCCTCCTCTAGGGCGCTTTACAACAGAAGTAGGTTTAGGCCACTAAGTATGGGTTACTGCTGTACTGCTGCAAAAAGAATTCTTTGGACTTAAAGCCATATCAGAAAATAATGGTTAACCAAATAATAAGCTCCCTTCTTATAGTTCATTATTTGGAACTATAGAATTAGGAGGATTTTATAACTACTCCTTACAAAAGTTATGCTCCCTTGGTAATTTTCTTTATATTAAATAAAAATCATACCCTTAAAATCCAGCATATAGATATGCATTAATTTCACTTAAAGGCATGTTTCTATCAACTTATAGGGACCATCAAAAGAGAAAGACTTTCAGAATAAGAGACTTTAATTTACAGATTTGTTAGGTGGTTTTCCCTGCTCTCAGTTGGGATTTAACTTAATACATGTAATGAGAGGACTGAAAAACAAGCAATAAAACAAACTACACCTCCCCACTCAAAATCAGCTCCATGAATATGAAGAAATACACACGAGCAGGGCATCACATGAAGTAGGGAGGCAGCGAAAGAGCTGACAAGTTAGGCCAAGGATTTCTGCTGCTGTACAAGACCAAAGGTGTAAGATGAATACTGGAAATAAAACCAAACCCAGAATAATCCAGGAAGACCCAAAATCTTCCACTTTAATTGGAAAGGATTATTAATAGCTTATTTTAAAAACCCCAAAAGGAGGATGACATTTTCTGAACATTTCCTAAATGACCATTCTTCCAAAAACCAAAAGTTAAACTTGAAGACAGTGGCCACTGGATTTGGACAACAGCAGGGCATCTCTGAAGGACTAATGACTACTAGTTAACTGAATAACACCTTGCTCAGACTCCCTTCTGATCCCAACTTATCTCCCCATTGGCTATTTTAGCCCAGAGTAGAAAGGGAGGGAGAGGGAGAATCTTCAATTCATATCTGTCTGTTTTATATCTTTATCTCAGAAGGGATATTTGCAGTTGTTAAAATGTAAGTTAAAAGAAAGAAAAAGGGAACCACATGGCTTAAGGAAAGAGACAAACCAAGACACTTGCTTTGAATTTCAGTCTTCCCATCTGCATAATGTCAATAATATCTCTTCATGGTGTTGCTTATGTGGATTATATTAAGAACAAATGGAAAGCGCCTAATAGTATTTTGCGTGGTTTTGCTCAACAGGTTGTACTTATTATTATTGTTGCTTTTATTAATTCTTATCCCTAAGTTATGCTTTGAAAATAGGGCCACAGAAATTTTCAAAGATTCCAATTGGAAAGATTGGAAAGATTCAAGTTCCGCTTAGTCACAAAAAAAAAAAAAAAAAGAAAGAAAGAAAACAAAATAACCCAATATTTATGAAACTGTACTATTTATATGAAGTCTAATTAATTATGCACCAAAGTAATCACCTTCAAAAAACATCTTTGGCTTGGACATTCCTTGTTAACTCTGTATTCTCTTCCTTAATACTAATCTAGACTTTTGGTATTTAAATTTCTATCACACATCTTCTCTAATTTTCATTGGACTCAAGACTTATAAGACTTATAAAAGTCTGTTTGGTAATGTTTTTTCCCTGGAAGATCAGAGTTTTCAAAATGGATCTAGAAGCTTGCTTTATAATTAAAGAGATTTAGAATTTCTCTAAGAATTCTAATTTTCGAATTTATATTTGTCTTGTGCTTTGAAATCTTTCATTTTTAACTCTTTAAAGTGATACTTTTCATATGTCTACCAACTTAAAATTGCTCCTGCTATTACTCTATTGACAAACATTAACAGTTATGTTTCATATGGACTTATTTCCATGTTTAATTTTTTCCTCAGGATAAACTGATAATGGACATCGTTGTTGTTGTTATTGTTATTGTTATTATTATTATTATGGAAACTAAGACTCAAAGAGGTTACTAAACCACAGCTGACCTGGGATTTAAATCTATGTAGGTTGTACATAGATTTAAATCTTGGAATATCATGCTGCAGCTACTTATAACTAACCTAATTCTACACTGTACAAGGACCCAAACTATGCCAATTTCTTAATATATTTTTTATTCTTGAGAGTAGAAGGGATATATAGAAGCAACTAAGTTTGAATATATTCAGTGAAGGGGAAGGTGTGCTTGTCAGCTAAAATATTAATGACTGAAGCCAACTCTGGAAATGTGGGCTACAGTTCATTTTTTGTTATTTTTCTCAATCCCTTATTGTAAAACCAATTATGGTGGTTTTGAACTTTTTGAACTGCTGATTTGTAAAAAATCACATTTGAAATCAAGAAGTATTTAATGTAATGCTAAAATAAACAAAAATGGAAAAAATAAATCAGATAATTAGGGCCAATATTCTAATGGTTAAATCTGAACTAGGAGAATGATGGTTAAATATGGACTTATTTCTATTTTGAAAATACTATGGATAAAGAGAAGTGGCCCTTGCTTATGAAAATTGTTATAATAAGTCCTATAAAAATATAATAAGTATAATAAGTCTTTTGAAAAATTCCCAGCAGCCTATTAATATCTAGTAACATTATAAAAGTAGTCAATTAGATGTATAAATATATACTATTTATAATTCTTAGAAATTAAAATTTACATAATTAAAATATTATTACAGATGAATCAGAAAAGAAAATCCGACAGCCTTAAAGAGTTAAATCAGATATTATACAAGCAGGTATGTATTAGATAATTAGATTAACCAATTCTAATTTCGTGTCCTACATCTTTAGGGCAAATGAAATTTCAGAGACCATTTGGCTTTAAGGAAACTTAGCCTCAGACTTTCATAGGAACTCCTTATTAGCAAAGTAAAAGGACAAGAGAGTTTTAGATGTTTCAATCCATATTGGGATGGTAGCACCTGCAGGCATGGTCTCAGGTGAATAAGCAGGGCTAGGCAGATGGGAGGAACACAGGCAGGGGGTGGTTCTTCCTCAAAGCAAAGGCTAACTTCACATGAGAATGCATAAAATATGGTAGAGAGGGCCAGCTAAGCAAAGATAAGCTGCTTAAACTGGAAGTTGCCCAGATCACATGGTTTTGGTTAAGGAGAAATAGCTGTTGTTTTCCTCTTACATTTTCAAAGCAGGAAATGTTTTTGGCAGATCCTGATCCTCCCACCCAACTCACTGCTCCTTTCTACCGCTGACAGCTTCTTGTTGGCCCTTCTACTCCCTGTACCAGGTACCTAGCAGGCGGGTACTGGACAGCAGGAATCACATGGACTCAGGCAAGCTATTGGCTTTGTTCTCCACTGATTTAAGCCATTGATCTTTTCTACCTACTTTTTCTTCTCATGTTTGACTATCTGTTCACTATGGAAAATCAAATTGCCATATTAGCAGTTCAAAGAATAGACCCAGGATTTCTTATTTTTCACAGTCATTTTTAAAGGAATTTGGTGGGAAGGTGGTGGGAGAATCAAAAATTTCCCAAGATGAGCACAAAATCACCCAGAAATAGATTTTTTAAAATTCATTTTCTCTAAAGACAGTCCTAGGCCAATTTAGAAGTTGGGTTGGTAAAAGGAAAACTAGTTTAAATATCATGAGAAGTGGCAACCTCCTTGTGTGTTTTCTTGACAATGGAAAGACCAGCTATGTCTGTCTTCAAACTGTGAAAGAGGATTCTGAGAGGAACTGGAAGGGGGTACAGCTTAAAGAGATCATTAAATTAACAGGGAACCCACCACAAGGACAAAGGCGATATTTCCCATCCCATGACACTTTTGACAATGTGCCTTAAGATCAGCAGAACTCTGCTAGGACTTGCTACACCTCAAATGTCCTTCCCATGTCAGTTTGGCCCAGGGTACCCCGCTCCAGAGGGCTTGTGCTATCAAAGCTTCCTACTAAGACAGGGACAAAGGACAAATAGTTGGTTATCAAAGAAACAGAAACCTCTGTTTCCAACCAACTAGAGGTTGCTAACAGCTGGCCTCTGGATCATACCTCCCCCACTCTAGTGACTGTTAACACCTCCCGTGGGAGGAAGGAAGGACTGCACTTTTCAACACAAGTGATTGCCCCCTAGGGTTGCTCTTCGCTGCTTTTGGGCATGTATGCAGGAAAGAGAGAGAAGGTGGGGGTCTATAAAAAAGCAAGACACACCTGCTCCCGTGGGCACCAGCCCTGGGTCCCAGCTTCTCTCCTGAGAAGTCTGCTATCTCTGTTCTGTCTCTTGAATAAAACTTGCTTTCTATGTTTCCCTCGCTGTTTCTCAGGTGTTTAATCTTCCAGGGGGAACAAGGACCAAATCCTGATTTCTAAGACCCATATCACCTCCACAGTAACAAGTTCTCATGCCATGATCTTACCAGTCACGGTGTCATTTAGTGGCTTCTCCCAGTCCAAGATGACAAATGAGGGGCACCCCTCCACAGTGACCACAGTGAGGTTGGTGGGTGGGTTCTGTGGTGGGCTGGTGGCATTCCCCTCCATGGCTTCCTCGGTGGGGAATCGTTTGATGGAGTCAGTGATGGAGCAGGGCCTGTTGTCTGGCTTGGGGATGTATCGCACATGAGGACCTAAGAGAAAACTCTGGCATTTTAGTGATTTTAAAACCCGTAAAGGAGATGGAGGTGAGCTCATAATGTAATTATCTGTTTGAGGGCATTGAGTCACTTCATTATGAGCAGATGCTTGAAAGCAGTGCTAAGGTTGGTTCACACTTGCTGATTTACCTACTAAACAGTTTTACATTGTGTTAATATTCAAAATTAATTTGGTCTCTCTAGGCTTGGTTTATACCTCATTATTTATGGGGCATTGAGTTTTACCTCAGTAGTAGGAAATAATGAGCCTGACATTGAACATAATTCTGGAGTCATCCAATAAATCTGAAAAGTTAGACTCAAAAAGATCCAATAGTTCTAAGAAATTTATGACCCCAAAAAAACTCAAGAATACTTTGGGAATTATATCTATATAATTTATATATATACATATATATGTAAACACATTTACATACATATACACATGTGTGTGTCCATATATATACATATATAAACATACCTATATATATCTACATGTCTCCATATATACACATACCTACATATGTATGTCTACATATATACACATACCTAAATATGTCTATGTAAATATATACATAGTGTGCATATGTGTGTATATCTATATATAGATGTATGCATATGTATATTCAGCACTCAGTAAGGTGACATTCACAGGAAAATGTTACCCATAATGAGAAGGGAAAAAAAAATCACTCACTTGAAACCAATCCAGAACTTGTACAGATGTTAGAATCATCACTTAAGAACAATAAACAGTTATGATTATGATCTACATGTTTGAAAAGACATGGGAGATATAAAAAAAATACCCAAATCAAATTTCTAGAGATAAAACAAAAACTACAAGATATAAGATGCAAACTGCATGGGATAGAATCAACACATAATATGTTGCAAAATAAAATATAGTGAACTTGAAGATATAGCAATAAAACTATCCAAAATAAAAAACGGAGAGAAAGAATTAAAAACAATCAACATCGGTGACTGCAGATGACTTCAAGTATCTCATATACATATAATTGGAGTACCTGGGGTGGGTAGGCAGAAAAAATATTTTAAGAAACAATGCCCCAAAATACTCCAAATATAATGATTTCTAAACTCACAAATCCCAAAAGCTCAAATAAAATAATTATACATTATACATGAAGAAAACTCTGCCAATCATAATCAAATTTCTCAAAACTAGTGAAAAGAAAAAAAATATTTAAAGGAGACAGAGAAAAAGACATGTATAGAATGACAAAGATAAGGATTGTGGTAGACTTGTCATTGGAAGGAATGCAAGTGAGAGACAATGGAGCAGCATCTTTGAATACGGAAACAAAAAAATGTATCATGTGGGATTCAATAACTTGTGAAAAGATCTGTAAAAAAACAAAAGCAAAATTCTTTTTTTTCCCAGAAATATAAAACCTGTAAGAATTCATTACCAGTAGACTCATACTACAAAGCATATTAAAGGAAGTTCAGGAGGAAGAAAAAATAATACCAGATGGAAATATGGATCCACACAAAAGGATGAAGAGCACAGAAACAGTAACTAAATATATAAATATATAAAACACTTTTCTCATTATTTAAATCTCTCTTCAAGATAATTTATTGTTCAAAAATAAGAGTTATTTAGTATAATATGAAAGTATAATACATGACAATAACAGCCTAAAGGCCAGGAGGAGAGAAAAGAAGCTGGATGAGTATAAGGTTCTTACATGTAAAGGTTTTTTGTTTGTTTATTTTTTGCTGGAAAATAGATTGTGATAAGTTAAAGATGCAGACTGTGAACCCCAAAGCAACAACTAGAATAACAAAGAGTGACAGCTATCACACATCAAAAAAGATAAAACAGAGTTGTAAAATACTCAACCTAAAAGAAGGTTAAAAAAGAGGACAAGAGGGAGCAAAGGATAGACGGGATGAATAGAAAACAAACAGTGAGGTAAAGACTAAGCCTAACAATATCGATAATCATATTAAAAGTAAGGTTCTATGTAATCCAAATAAAATGCAAAGATTGTTAGATTAAACAGAAAATCAAGACCCAACCTTAAGAAATATACTTTAGACATCAAGAGACTAATAGGTTAAAAATAAAAAGAATGAAAATACATGACACGAGTCAAAAGAAAGTTTGACTAAATATGTCAACGAATTAGATTTCAGAGCCAATAATATTGCCAGAAACAGAAAAGGTCATTTCGTAAGGATAAAGGATCAATTAGTCAGGAGTTTATTATAATCCTAAGTAATTTAGGTCTGTACTTCATCACACACACTTAAAATACATGACACAAAACCAGATAAAATTACAAGTAGAAATAAATTCATGATTATAGTTAATGATTCCAATACTCTTCTCTTTCTGATTGGTAGAGCAAGTATACAGAAAAATCAGTTATCACATGGCATAACTGCACAGTACAACTGAACAACTTGACCTGACACTTATTCCACACTTTGGACTAAATTTCATTCCTCTGAAATTCATTTGTTGAAGCTCTAAGTTCCAGTGTGACTAATTTGGAGTTAGGGACTTAAATGAGGTCATAAGGGGGGAGCCCTAATCTAATCTGACAGGTATCCGGTCCTTATCAGAAAAAAAGATATTAGGGATGCACATATGTGTACTTGGGTGGTCACAGTAATTTTATTGGTAATGTAAAAAAGAAATTAGAAACACTTGAATATCATGAATAGGTTTAGAGAAAAACTTACTTTATATCCATATAATAGAATACTAGTCAGTAATAGAAAGGCTTGGACTGTTGGTACACAGAGTAACTTGGATGAATCTCCAAATAACTATGTTGAGACAAAAGAGTTCATAGTGTATGTTTTCTTTTATATAAAATTCTGTAATGTGCATACTAATCTATGGCATAGCACATCTGTGGTTACCTAAGGACTAGAGATTGGATGAGGGACCTGCAGAGGAGGAATTACAAAGGAACATGACAAATGCCTGCAAATCACACTGTGTTCCTTATTTTGATTGTGATAATGGCTTCGTGGGTGAATATATATGTTAAAATTTATCAAATTTTGCCCTTCAGAAAAAAATTACAAAGGAAAATACTCAGATCTATTTCATATTATGTTTCTCCTACTGTGGTACGTTAGATTATTATTCAAACACATTCTCTGTGTCCATGGAAGGAGAAAATTCCCCATCCTTGGTTGAGCTTGGCTATGTGACCTTTTTGCCCAATGTTTATTGGCAGATATAACATAAAAATGAGCTTTAAATGTGGCTGTGTTTTTGGATACCATGTCTCTTTGCTTTGTATTGCTATAAGAATGGCTTCTCCTGGCTCACAGTTGGTTCCTTATCCTGGTTACCAGAATTAGATCACTGCACTCCAGCTATTATCACAGAGTCTAGCTATACCTGCTTCAAGAAGCAGGTGCACCTCGCTAAGCACATCCTAGGTCATCAGACTCCCAGTTGACTTGCAGAAACTTGAAAAATAAATCTTTGTTATAGAAAGCTACTAAGATTTTGTGGTTGTTACATATGAAAGTCTGACTGATCCTCCCTCCCAAAATAGCCATGTCAAACTCAAGATGCAGAACTAAACATACCTTTGAATCTGGGCTTCCCAAGATGATCCGTTTCTCTTGTTGGGCTTGAGCTAAAGTCAGTTGTGTTACCTAAGAATGAAAAACAATGAACAATTTTAGTGAAAGAGAAGAAAAACTTCATAATACAATGGAGAAAAATAAAAGACTAAAGATGGCCAATATTTCTTCTAGTTGTATGGCTGTAGCATAAATTTCCTTTATTATTTTTATACAACTTCACCCACAATAAAAGGCTTATCATTGTGCTCTGCTGCAAAGTGTTCAGGACTATAATATAAATGAATTAAAAATTACAACCAAGTGCTTAATACATTTTAATATGTTAATACACTTAAGATATGTGTAGTTAGTAATGACATGAGGTTTAGTAGGAGGATGGTACAGTCTAGACCATTTTAGGAAACAAACTTGGCACTTCTATGTCCAATAAGGAAAGGAGTATATTCTATAACGATGTATCAAAAGTAAGTATAATTTTAAAATTGACAATGCCCAAATTGATTATTAAATTGAGCAAAATAAAAGATCTACGCCGGGCGTGGTGGTGCACGCCTGTAATCCCAGCACTTGGGAGGCTGAGGAAGGAGGATCACGAGTTCAAAGCCAGCCTCAGCAATGGCGAGGCACTTAGCAACTCAGTGAGACCCTGTCTCTAATAAAATACAAAAAAGGGCTGGGGATGTGGCCCAGTGGTTGAGTGCCCCTGAGTTCAATCCCCGGTACCAAAAAAAGATCTAGAACTGAGGCTTTATTTCCCCCCAAATTTGAAATGTTTTAGTAGCTAAGAGTCGAGAGCCATCTGTGGGCTGTGTATGGACTACATCAGCATCGCAGCCTAGTGAATAGAAGAATCTGGTGTCTGGGAACTTCCAGTGGAAATTTCCTCTGGCTAAGACCACCCAGGTACATGTGACCCTATTCAAGCTCTGCCTGGTCCCACACAGCACTGGAGATAGGGTGACCTGCTGCAGCCACACAGCCTTTCAGAGATGGGTGTGACCTGCCAAGATGCCAATCAACCTGCTGACTGCAAGACTCTACCCCTGAAACCTTATTCCTGCCTTTGATGTGTCCCCTTAAATAAAACCACGGGAGCCGATTTCTAATTGTCCAGCTCCAACTCCTGTGTGGGCTGGGCCTATCAGGCGCTCCAAACTTCTTTAAGACTATTTTTTTTTTTTTTTGACTCTGTGTCTTTTGTTCTTCACTAATGATTCTGACTTATCTCTTCCAGTGCCTTATACCTTCCACTGGCTGCCTCCCTGTAGCTAAGCATCCAGTGAAAACTGATTGACATACTAACCAAGCTCTTCTCCAGAGGCAGGAACCGTTGGCTGCTTTTTGTCCATCTCTGGTCTCTCTGAGGGGATTCCAGTAGGTTTGAGTGTTGCTCTCAGGGGTGGGGAAGTTACTCGGCCTGATGGGATGATTCCTGTAATGTAGAGCCAAAGTAGTAAGACTTTATAGAAGCACTGCCAAGTCTCCCATTTATTTATTCAGTAAATATTTGGTAAGCACTTACCATGTGGCTTGGCACTGTTGGCCAGGCTTGGAGAAGAATAAGACCTGGTTCTAGATGGAGGTAGGTGTGTGAACCAAGGGTATTGAAATATCACAGATATTGTGAAAGAACTAGATAAGGTCACACTGGGGTCGAGGAGTGGGAGTGCTTACAGATATCTATGGGGAAAGATGGAAGGTGTTTGGGAGGGTTGGAATGTTTTCACAGAGGATGTGCCAATAAGAGAAGTGATCAGCAGGCAGGGAGGAGAACCATATTCTAGTGAGGTTGCAGGAAGAATATTGGGGAATGGCCCAACCTGAAGTTTAACTGGCAGCCATGGGAGATGGCCAGAGAAGAAGGAAACAAAGATTCCTAGGATAATGTCCATGATTCTGGCCTGAGTTGTATAACAGTGTTAGCCTGAGTTGCTATACTCAACAGTGACTCCTCTGCTCTAAAAATACTCATAAGTCTCTAAAACTGGACCCATCCCAAGGTCCAGGCAAGGCTGAGTGTTTACAGAGTGTTTACAGTAGAGAGGAGTTTAGATTGGATTTTATATTTATTCTGTGTAAAAGAGTCCTTCTCGGGCCATAGAAAGTCAAGGTATATAAGCTGGACCTGAGGACTCTGGCCCAGCATGGAATCACAGGAGAGTCAGGCATATGGGCCTCTGATCTACCCTGAAGGACTTATGCTCCTGGTCCTAGAGGGAATGCCTCACTAAGACATCAAGGAAAACCAAGAGAAGTCACACCGCAGCCCACATATGCTTTTCAGGAGAGTGGGAATCAGAGGCCTTGGTGGATCTGGAAAAAGGGGACAAATGGCGGATGCCCTGCAGCAACCTAAGACTGCGTTCACAGTCATGTGAGAAAGCCTCAGAGGACTCCCAGACATTTGATGGATTTCCTGAATTCAGAATAGACTTTTCTGTGGTGTTAATCAGGTCAAATCTGTACTACTGCCCTTGTTTGTCATTTGGCTTCTCTGTGCAGCCATTTCCTTTGAATTGGTGGTGGAAGGTGAGGCATGGGGAAGAGTGACCAGAGTGAGTCCCAGAAGGGGAAAGTGTTTATGGTTTGTCTTTAGGCTTGGTGGGCCATCCCAAAGCTACAATCACTGAGAGGAAAGAACAAAGATTTCATGTAGCAGGAACCAAGGCCACTGAATTGCAGCTGAAGACCTACAGCCTTGCCAGGGGACTCTGCAGGGGCGGTCTCCTGGGTTTCTGTGGGCACACTCAGGCAACACTTTTGGTCTGTGACTCATTCAGTCTGACCTGAAGGCAACTGGCTCTCATGTCACAGCTGCTTCACATTATAGCTAATGAGGAAAACCTGGTATCCTCACGAGGCCATGTCATGAGGCTTTGACTCAGAAAAGCACCAAAAGCATGAATGAGGCCGATTCCTTCTCCAGACAGCAGGGATCTAGAGTTCATCCTAACAGTCCTGGGGACCTAGAGATCATCACAGACATCACAAAAGTTTCCAATCAGCATGTCCTCCTGTTATCCAGCAAAAAGATAGATGTCCACTCCCTTTCACGTAAACCTTTCCCTGTTTCATCTTTCACAGTTGCCTTTCATACTTTTATCCTGATTACACATACCAAATATTTAGAGAGCAGAGATTTGGGAGGAGAAGGAACTATGAGAAACATTCTCTGATTTGCTGTCAGGCCCCAGGGGAAGAGCTCTTAATAGTGGCGAGGTAAAGCTTTGCTCTGAACTGTATCGATTTTCATTGATTCTTAATTTCATTCATTTATTCATTCAGTTGTAATGTATGAAATATCCTCCAGGTGCTAAGCACTGAATCTGGTTTTGGCCATTTGGGGAAAATATATCAAGATTTCTGTCATCACAGAGCTCAAAGCCAAATAGGTATAAAACTGGTATAAAATAATTGCTCTTTGCTGTAATGGAAGTATGTGTCAAGGACACATTGAACAGAGAAGCAATGCTGAGACTTCTTTGGGGAGCTAGAGAAGAATGTGTGAGTATCTCAGGCCTGGAAGAGGAACCTGCATCTAGGTGTGGAGGGGAGAAGCAGCTTGACTCCCAAGACACCTCCCTGCCTGGCTGCTTAGTGAGGCTAACTCAGTCACCTCAGTAGTTTATTACCATCTTCTCCCTGAACACCATAGTACTGGGCCCAGCATGGGGCTGGTAGACAGGAGAGCTTTCAGTGAGATGTATAAGATTTCATTTCAGGAGACAGAATGATAAGTCAATGACAGGGTATTACATTTTCCACGAACCCTGGGGGCTTGATAACACACAGCATCTGTCCCAAATAATCCATTTGTTGAAGGGCCTGAGTTAGCTACTACCTATCTAGGCTCCAGGCATACAGACATCTAAGAAGCAAGCTGGCTCAGATGCAGAGGGGCTGTTTCTTTCACCCCACCCCCCAGATTCAGAATATGAATCCTCAAGGCTGTAACTTACAGTGTCCAGTCTTTGGGGCCAACACAAGGATGTGTCATTCACGCCAGTGGCTGGACTGGCGCCTGTGCCAGCACACAAGGAAGGGAGGTGGTTGGCTAGAAAAACTGAAATCATGGAGGAAGAAGAAAGGTACATGATGGGCCTACCTGTGCTTCCTGGTTTCCCGGTGACATTATTTGGTGGTAAAGGTTTTCTTCGTGGAGGCACAGGTCTAGGTGGCAAGGCTGGGTGGCGAGTCCCTGGAATTGGGGTTGAGAAGTCACATTACAGACAAAGCCATCATAAGGATTCATTATACAAAATAATAGTTTTATTTTTTGTTTGTTTGTTTTTTAAATATGTATTTATTTACTTTAGTTGTACACAATCTGTTTTTACATGGTGCTGAGGATCGAACCCGGGCTGCGCACGTGCTAGGCGAGCGCTCTACCACTGAGCCACAATCCCAGCCCCCCAAAATAATAGTTTTTTAAAAAAATAACTTTTGATAAGTAAAATAGAATTTATAGAAAGGTATATATGAATAATACATACTGATATTCCTCCACATTAATGCTGGGCATGTACTCAGGGACAAAGCAGCACATTAGGATATGTAAGGCATTTCCTTTAGTTACCCATGAAAATACATAGGTGTATCTGCCTTTTGAAAGGCTGATAGATATATAGAATTCAGCATATTTAGACTTAACAAGAAGCATTTCTGAACTTCATTATCCCCACTTGCTTTTGATTTTGAGACTATAATTTCTTATGCCATTTTAGCTTTGAATTAGGTATATTATTTCTTTCTTGGGGTGTTTCACCCTGTCCCCAACTCCAGCATGCAACTATAATTAGACAAACATCCTCAGAACTTCTCAAGGGTTTATACCAAAGAAGCTCTAATGGCAGAAACAAGAATCCTGTGCCTGTGGAGAGCAGGATCACTATTAACCACTTGGGGTGGCTGTGCACTGCACAAGGACACTTGGCTAGGGGATTTAAGTGGGAGATAAAGTTTAATACCCACTCTGCTTTCTCACTGGATAGCTCTGGCACTAGGCTGCCAGCCCAGAGGAAGGAAACTTTTCTACCTGGCCTGTCTGTAGGGGCAGCAGGAAGAGGTACCTTTTTATAATTTGAACAAAAGTGTCTATTTTCCACAAGGATTGGCAAATTTAAAGTTTTGGAGCAGTCCACCTTAACCCAAACTTTAAGTCTTATGTTATAACTTAAAATTTCTTGGGCCTGGGGAAATAGCTCAGTTGGTAGAGTGCTTGCCTCGCATGCTGCACAAGGCCTTGAATTCAATTCCCAGCACGACCACCAAAAAAAAAAAAAAAAAATATATATATATATATATATATACATATATATATACACGTATATACACACACATATATATATCTTAAAATTTCTTTCTTTGCATTATTTATGTCGGTTTTAAAATCTTCAATTAAAAATGTCAATCCAGGAAAACGCCCCATGGTTTGAAGTACTTCCCAGGATGCTGGGGGTGGGGAGAGATAAATGGAGAGAAGGAGAAAGGAAAAGAGGATGGAGAAGGGAGCATGCACTTGCTCAGGAAAAGATGGTGACAGAGACACTAGTGTGCAAGGCTAAGTCTCACAGCATCCTTTAAAAAAACACAGGTAGTCTGAATTGCCACCTTCCTAATTTTACCTACTACATTTACATACAACATACTCTTAATTCAGGAACAGAAATTATTTCAGTCCAAAGAATGCTATAATGAATCACACAAGAATATAACTTTAGCAGGATAAAAACTAGAACCCACAGTGACTGCAGCACTTGTCCATCATGGTCTCTGTGAACATTATAGAAAGTATTGATTAAATTGGTACCCCTTTATGGGTTCTTATTAACATTTAATAGAGCACTTTTCATTTCCCCAAAGATAATATTTTGGAATGTTTCTCTAGCAATATGTGTGAATTGTTAACCTGGCTCTGACACATTGTTAAGGCGGGGAGGGGCATGGGGGATGCTGCTGCTTCTGAACTAATACTACTGTCACTGTGCACATTTTCAGAGCTGAGCTTCTGAGAGGCAGTCAGCGTCTTATTCCTTACCTGGTTTTTTTGTGGAGTGGGTGAAGTCCACTGACACATTTCTGCCAGTACCTGATGGTTTGGGTGCTTGCTTTGTCCCTATGACAAGAAAAAATGAGAAGGAATAAATATATAGCAATAATGTACTAAGTCTTCTTCGTGGGAACTTGGTAGAGCTGTCAGCAGTGATGTGTGTTCTTGGCAGAGCAGGGGCATTGGTGCTTTGGGGCCTACATTTTAATTAGCTTCTACTATCTGCAGAAGGAAAAAGATCCCAAGTCCTATATTCATTGATTATATCTTTTCTGTAAAGTTTGTGCTGGATTGGGGGTTGTGGTTTTGTCACAATTTTCCATGATAGTCATCCTGCACTGCCTTCCTGGTGGTATTGCTTTACCAGGAAGAATTTCATCTATGGCAAGTAGCCACTTTTTTTGCTAGTATTTGTAAGTACATTTTGTGTTTGAAAAAAAATTTTTTTTCCTCCAACTTCTCCATGCCCATTAAAATATCTTAGAATTCCAATATGTTGGGCTTATACTTAATGAATTAACTTTAAAAATATTCCTTAGTTGACCTCAGCTATCAGGCTGTTTAACTTTGGAATTCCCTGGATAGGCCTAGAACTCCAAATTATTATTTGGAAGAAACCAAACTGAAAACTGTTTTGTGTGGCTGTTGGTTTTTTTTTTTTTTTTGGTCTCCTAAGTTTCTCAAATATAATCTGGTAGTTATTTACTTGGTCATTCACTTAAATGTCCAGACTTGAATTGGGTAGCTTTCCTCCAGCAGAGAGAACCAATGTATATTTCATCTTAGTTTTTGTCATTATTGTTTTAAAACATTAAAAATAATCTTCTCTGATGTGGCTGACAGTTTTCATTAAGAAAGAAGAGAAACAGACATTATTTAGAATCTAAATAGTAAGTATCACTTCAGCTATAATGACTCATCCGAAAAAAAGAACCCTACTCTGAGGACCTGACTGTAATTTACATATTAAAAATAAGAACAAAATATGAAATATACTAATTGGTACATTAGCAATAACCACAACAGCCCTGTTTCAAGTGGTGTATTCCAGAGATTGTGTTGGGATATCACTTACTTAATCTTATCCAATGTGTAAGCAGATTCACTGATTAAATATACAACAGAGGCTTTGCTTTCCAAAACTAAGACATTTCCACATTAACTGTGGAATTCAGGGATGAGCAATCTTATAATCTCTGCTGCTTGAATAGAGATAATATATAAAATCATGGAGAATGTTTGGATAGAACCATGAATCAAATGTTGATTATTTGTGATAGGAAAAATATTTCTGGGGCTAATGACTATTTTGTGGCTAACCCCACAGGCATGATTAACACATGGCTAAATGGTCTTCCTGTGCTCCATTGACAAGGGGTAATGGAACTGGCCCATTTGAGTGACCACTCTGTGAATGGCACAAGGGAATGGAAAATACTTGCATTTGTGCCACCAGTATAACCTGGCTTGGCGAGGGTAAAATGAATTTTTATGTACTCCAGAAGGCCATTAGCCTGTGTGTGACTTGAGTAGATCCTTATTCATAGCCATTCTCCAAAGCTTTCTATCCTTGAAAAACAAAGTAGTTTGATCCAATATTGTGCAAGCACCTTACAAATTCATGACCTGATTTGAACCCAAGGCAAGGGGAGATTAAGCAATCTGTGCAAGGGTTCACAGCTAAGAAGTACTGGGATCCAGAACCACTTATTCCTGGGTCCAAAGCATTTCTCTCACATACTAGGTCCTCCTGTTTCCTTCCTTCTATTTCTCACTCTAAATGACTATAACCCTAGAGAGTTCTATACTCCCTTGGGTAAGTTGAGATGCTACCACTATATGATGGAGCTTAATGGCCAGGGCTGGTACCTTCTGTTATCTAGCCATGCCCACTAGTGTATGGGCCTCAGAAAATAGTCACAGGCTTTCAGCTATCCCTGATCAAGCACATGCAGATTCACCAAGTCACAGTGGTGAGTCCCCCAAAGGGAAAATGAGTTAGAGATTGAGAGGCCCTGGACAGAATCCAAAATTCTGCTGGGCTACTTCATGAATGAGATGACTGATATAAATTCCCAGGTTTCCTTTCTAATCAAGAGAAATTGGTCTGGGGATGTAGCTCAGTGGTAGTATTTGCCTAACATGTATAAGACCTGGTTTTAATCCCCAGCACTGAAGGAAAAAGAGACATTAAAAAAAATTGAAAGAAACTAAGACATTTTCTTTTATTTTCTGTACAAGTGAAGAAAGAGCCATCTTACTGTTAGAATCCTTAGGGGTAAGTACCCAAATCAATAGCATATCAACTGCTAGCTGGACCTTCTCCAGCCTTTGGAAATAGATAGAAGCTTAGATAGTATATGAAAGCATTGGAAAGGGCCCTAAAAAGAAAAAACAAACAAACAAAAACAAAACAAAACAAAACAAAAAAACAAAAAAAATGAGCAGCTGTGGGATTCAGTGGAAAGTGCTTGGTACGGGAAACTGAGCATCAGGCCTGGTTAGACCAGTGAACTTCTGTTGCCCTGAGTCAGAGGAGAGCAAATGAAGGCCAACGGCAGGGAGGGGAAAGAAGGAAGCCAGTAAGAGATACTGCAGAAAAAAGGATCTTCAGGAATTGGCTCTCAGTCAGACAGTCTGGCCCAAGCTGTGACTTAAATTCTTTTCCCCCCAAGCAGGATTAATTGACACATCTTTTAAAGAGCGCAGTCTGCCCTGGAAGCACCAAGACTTGAGTCTCAGCATGAGCCCCCAACTGCCATATGGGAGTTCTCCAAAAATCTTGGGATTTACATAGTTCACCACTTAGCAATTAAATTTTTTGTCCAAAATGAAGTAAGGATATGGGTATTTTTAACCATAGTAACAAAAACTTTGCAAACAAACAGACTGGAAATCAATTTTCATATGCATTAGTAACTTCATTCCCTGTGACCAAAAAAAGGGGCGATATTAATGGATGATTGGTCTCTGCACCCTTATCCCCAACTCTTGGCACCTGGCTAAAATTTCAGGGGTAATGAGCCAGTCGCCTGGAAGATTTAGTCACAGACCAGAAAAACACATTCCTAAACCCAAGGAGTCTGGGTTCTTGTTGTGAAGTACACTCTTTGTGGGGGCAGTAAAGGATGGTTTCCTCATCAGGATGTAGAGAAGAGAGTCTGGGGTTCAGGTATTTAACAGTATCTGCCAAATCACATGTGCCAAGGTGGCTTCAGAATTATTCATTGCCTGGCACATAATGGGCCTTCAATAAATTTTGGTTGGAGAGAGAATAGCTAGACAGTTTAGCAACAGCCATCATCTGGAAGAAAGGTAGAGAGAGTCCAGCAAAGCAATGGGTAAACTTTTTCTCTAAAGGGTCAGACAGTAAATATTTTCAACTTTGTAGGCTATACCATCTCTGTCCCAAGTCTCAATCTTAGAAGATTCTGATATGTGGAACACACCAGCTAAACAGAGATGCCTCTGTGGAAACTTTGATAAAGTAGAATATTGAAAAAAAAAATGACCCAATTAAAATCTCAACCTCTGCAGGCTATTTTCTAACCTTGAAAAGTGAAATCTATACATGTAGGTATGAGAGAAACATAATGCAGGGCAAATATCTGTAATAATGTTATAAAATAAGAAATAAAACATTGGGCTCAAGATAACTTTAAAAGATTTCTAAGGCTAATGAAAGTATTGAAAGGTTTTTAGAGAGACCCCAATAGTCAGCGGTCTAGTCTTTAGGCCTCAAAGTTAATCTTTTTTTCTTCCTTTGTCCCTCCTCTTTTTCTTCTCTTTTGTCTTCCAAGTATACAACCTAAGGTGACTTAAGACCATGAAGAATATGTCCTATAGACCTTGAACCCATCGTTCATCAACTAATTTTCAAATGTAATGTAATTTTTAAATCTGAGAGGAAAACTTCAATAGGCAAAACCACAAGTAAAATATGAGATGTATAATAATGATAAAATACTCTGGGCAAGAAGTCACAATTGAGCATGAACTCCACTGACACAAAAATAGTCTCTCAATAAGAATTGATTGTTTGGGTGGTACATGCCTGTAATCCCAGCAACTCAGAAGACTGAGGCAGGAGGATTGCAATGTTTGAGGCCAGCCTTAGCAGTCTAGTGAGACCCTCAGCAACTTAGTGAGACTCTGTCTCAAAATTAAAAATAAAAATATATAAAGGACGAGGGGTGTAGCTCACTGGTTTAATTCCCAGTACAAAAAAAAAAAAAAAAAAATCAATAGAGGCTAGAAGAGAGTGTGGATGAGATAGTGGAATTATGTCAATGAAGGATATCAATGCAAACAGCTTCATTTCTATAAACAAGGCAGATAAGAACTATACAGAATCAAAGGAAGGTAGTTGAGAAGAATCAAAGGTACAGGCGAGCACAAATAGATATTAGAATGCTTTGTTGCTTTTTATGTTTTATAATACTTGCCTCATTATTTGAAGAGAAGCAAGTTTCTAAAATTTCAGATACCATAGTAATCAAAAGTACAAAAAAAACATTCTAAAGCAAAACTAAATGATTTTTAGACTAAATACTTTTAGGTGTTATATCTCTCATTAGGAATACATCAAGGATTGATCAAATAAGTACACATTAAGTAAATTCTAATTTTCATGTTTTACATAAGCATAAAAGTTATACTATTAAAAAATATTTCAAGGGGATGATGTAATCCCACATAAGGCAGCTAATTGCTATTATTTTTCCATGGAGAAAGTTGGGTGTTTAAACTCTCATCAGTGCCCTAATTATCTATAACTGAGCTTGTCCCCACAGATCTGACCAAACTATGGCTGTGTCATTTATCCAATGATTTGTAAACTTTAATATGTCTGTAACCAGTGATCAGTTGCTAATTGTGTTGATTAAATCTACTTCTTGTTTAAATTTCATATTCCAGATTGCTAACAGATGCAGGTCTTTAAGAAAATTATGATGGTACTTGTGAGAAATTATAATCTTTAAATCAAGTAAGGGCAGTTTGAAAGACCATTCTGTGAATGAAAAGTGTTTTGAAATTAGGGACAACAGCCATTTTCATAATTCTCATTCAACAACTCATATTTAATCAGGTTCTTTTTAAGATGTGAGATTGCATATGGCAGCTAATTTAGGGGACTGAGTTTAGAAAAGTGAAAAACTCTTTGGTATTTTTAGAAACATTTGAAGTTTTGATTTTGGAATGGATTATACCTTTCGATTCCAATTTTACAAAGAATTTCCAAAACTAGTCAAAAAGAAATGAAGTGTAAATTCAACCAAATTATAAAAAATGAATAACAACTTTTATTGCTTTGATAGGATCAAAAGGAAATACATTTGTGATTATTACCTGTTCCCACTCCATTCCTGCTGGGTATCCCACTGGGTTTGGGTCTAACGGGTCTTGTCCTATTGAGAACTACAATGAAGTGGGAAATAAATAGTTTAGACGTCTTTTTATTGAAAGTTTGCAGCCAAGGAAAACAAAACTTCACAGAGAATTGGAAGTCATTTAACCAGGCAATAAAAAATGATGGCTTACCAAAAAATGTTGTTCAGAATATAGAAACCACATTCTGATATAAAAATCATAGACTTAAATTTGGAAATAGAGTCCTGAATTTGTACTGAGGTGGTCACTGGGTTTCAATATTTGACTTGAAAATAAGCTGGCAGGGATTTTATAATTCTAAGTGGGAAATACTTACCTTCCTTTATTTATCACAGTTGATACATTCCAAAATAGAACTGAAGGAAGATCAGAACTACATATATCTAATGAAAACCCCAAAGTTCCCAAAGTGTACTTATTATTAAAGCTTCAATTCGTAACTCATTAGTTGGTAGTCCTTTTGTAGAAGTCTCTAGCACAGATGTTTCATTATAAAAGTCCTTGCATGTGTCCTTTGTTGAACACTAAGATGAAACCATTTAAATTCTCTACTATTCTACAGAAAGACATAGCACTAGCAAACCTTAAGAGGCCATCTGCATCATGGTCCAGTGAGGAGACTCTTAAGAGTGCTGAGTGCGCTGTGCTTACATGAGTGAGCTCTGGAGCCAGATTGCTGGCCTTTGAACCCCACTTTCTGGTTCCTCTCAGAATCTTAGTTTCCTCAACTGTACCTCTAGGGCACATGGAAAGCATTTAGCCATGGTCAACCATTATTGTTACTGTTTATATATTTTGTAATGTTTATGCAGTTACCCATCAACAGCTATGGTGACACGGAAGTCACATAGAAATGTTTACATAAGATTTCTATGCCCAATTAATTTTAGGAGTTGGAAGATTACCAAAACATGGGAGCTCTATATACCTCAAAGAATTTTTTTTTTAAAAAAATATTTCTTCTTTCTTTCATATGTCTTTAAATACATCGACCAAGATTATTCCTTTGTGAATTTCATCAATTAGGACTTTAAGAAGACTTCTTAAGATCACAATGAAAAAGGACAAAAAACACCAGTCTTTGGTCCAATTTGTGCTTTAGCATAGGAGCAATTTAAATGGATCACGTAAGCCAGTCTGTTAACATCTCCTTCAGCTTCACAGAGGGATATCTTAGGACCTTTGGAGAATTTAGTAAGTTTAAAACATTTACCAAAATGTAACTATAACTTTATTCAGTACCCTGAATTTTTTATCCTCTAAAGGAATCAAGTAAAAATATTCTCCTTTTACACTAAGAAGAGATCATCTTTTCTGAAGAGAGAAATAACATTTGAAATTGTCATGGAAAATTGAAGGTGTGTGTGGTTTATGCACAAACACCATTTGAAAACTACTTTTATATCAATAAAGTTCCATAGCAGCCTCTAAATCCAAACATGTGTGAAAAACCTTCATTAGGTCCTTTAGCTTCCATGGATTTGTCAGTATCTCTCTGTTCTTCACAAGGATTATGATCAATGCATGTCCTTTATTGCAATTTAAGGATATATTTCCCCTACACCATTTTATATTTTCCCCAGCCTGATGACTGTTTAGGTCATCAGAGAAACAGAAATAATTTACCAGGTCTGATGTGTGGTTTGTCAGGTATTCTAGGTCTCACAGGAGAGTAGTATACAATCTATGTGGTGCTGAAATAGAAAAAATACTTTATATTTAACTTATATTTTGAAGTTCCCTGGATGAGCATTTATTATCCTAGGGACTAACAACTTGTACACTTTTTGCATGTAAATAGAAAGAATGTGCTGAAATGTCCAATTATGCATTACAGACTTCATGCTAAAGGAATGCAAAACAAGTGAAAATATTCATGACTAAAAATCAAAGATGCACATAGGATGAAGAAGGTCATTTGCAATGTGTGTTAAGGATTAGTAATTTTGGCCCCATTTTCTTAGATCATTAATTTTACCAGACTGTTACTTAACACAATAAACATATAAACCATCTATCTATCTGTCCATCCATGTACCCATGCATCCATACATACATGTCTCTCCATTAAGAGTCACTATGGAACATAACTTTGCCAAAGAAGACAAGAAACAAAAACAAAAATTTTTTGATAGGTAAGGAGAGTAGAATAGGAACATGTGGTCTTTATCAAATTGTCTTTGCTCATGAACTCTGAAATGAATAAAGAGTGTCATCCACAATGCTTCATGTAGGAATGAGAGAAAATGATGTCTGGTGTCCCACCCATAAAAGAAAGGTAAGCAAAGGAGGGAGAACTTGGGCAAGACTTGAGACCAACACACCACCTTCTTATTCTCTGCCCCTGTTTTAGAGGGCCCGCAAATGCAGGATGCCTAACAAAGACTTGCAAAGTGAATAAATGGCTGATCATTGTAAGCAGGCACATATGCAAGAAGACACTGAAATATTTCACTTCCTAAGGTTTTAAAGTGTACATTCATCCTGTAATTGGTCCATCTCACCAGGGTTCTTCTCTACTTGCTCACCACACCCCTATACTTCATGCTGCCTCCTGCCACCAACTTTCTTGGTAATGCTTTAAAGACTGGAAAAATTTTTTCTTGTAAACTATGTATGGAGGTTACATCATTTTGATGATTTTGGTCACATCTTGAGTGGGTATTTATATAACTATAAATCAGCAGTGGCTTGCCTACTGAGCTAAAAAATATATATATACCTGCAAAATAGGTTATAATATAGCTCATTCATAAGATTCCAACATAAAGACTGTGATGAACAGGATTTTGCCATGCTGCAGGCCAACAACAGCAGAGGCATTCTGAAATTCTCTAGCGGCTCAGCTTGGGCCTTCCCACGGGTAGTGACCAGAATGAAGACATGCTCAAAATGTTATACAGAATTAATTCTGCTGGAATAAAAGAGAATGAAATCATGGCATTCGCAGGTAAATGGATGAAGTTGGAGAATATAATGCTAAGTGAAGTTAGCCAATCCCCAAAATCCAAATGCTGAATGTTTTCTCTGATATAAGGAGGCCAATTCACAGTGGGGTTGGGACGGGAGCATAGAAGGAGTAGAGGAACACTAGAATGGCCAATGGGGAGGGAGGGGAAAGGGAGGGGGCAAAAGGGTAAAAAAAAAAAAAAAAAAAAAAAAAAAGGTAGAATGAGATGGGTATCATTACCCTAAGTGCATATATGAAGACACGAATGGTGTGAATATACTTTGCATATTCACAGTATATATGAAAAAAAATATAAATATATATATTTTTACATACCAGAGATATGTAAAAATGTGCTCTATAGTGTAATATGAAATGTAATGCATTCTACTGTCACATAAAACAACTTAGAATAAAAAAAAAATACAATTAATTCTGTTGGGCGCAATGGCGCATGCTTGTAATTCCAGCGGCTTTGGAGTCTGAGGCAAGAGGATTGTGAGTTCAAAGCTAGCCTCAGTAAAAGTGAAGTGTTAAGCAACTCAGTGAGACCCTGTCTCTAAATAAAATACAAAAAATGGCTGGGGATGTGGCTCAGTAGTTCAATCCCTAGTATGCCCTCCCCCCAAAAGAATTAATTCCCAGAAACCTTAAAATGCCTGATGATTTGCTAATGTTTTTTTTTTTTCAATTTTCATTAAGAGTGGTAGAAGTGCCAATTTAACCTATTTCAGCTTTTCATACAAACCCCTTTGAACATCAGATTGCTTTTGTTTAAAAGAAATACAAGGATCATGGTTCTATGTCATTCTAGAAAATATATGAATTTTAAAACTTTGGATAGGAAAGAGATCAGAACAAAGCACAGAAATACTCAGCTATGGATCAGAAATTTTGTATTCTAGTTTGTCTCTTGTCTTAAATCTAGAACTTGCTTTTTAAATAAGAACTGAAATAAATATAAGTTTAAGATGTGAATTACTCCACAAAATACAGTGTGGTCTTGAGAAAACTGCTCTAGGATTTCAATTTTAAACTGAAAAAAAAAAAAAAAAAAGGCAAAGGAATTGTGACAATGTACCTACATAGACACTGCCACATTGTTTTAGTGACCTACAATAAAAATAGTACATAAAGATGGCTTCATATCTAAATATGAATTTTATGAAAAACCATATTAAAAAAAAGTTAAAAACACTATGAAGGCAACATCAAAATAAACAGTGATTACAGGAGAACACTTTGAAGAACCCACGCTGTGCCCAGTTACAGGGCGAAAGGAAAGAGGAGATGGCCTTCCCTGGGTTGCGGAGGGATTCAGTGTCGAAAGTGAAACAATCATAATTTTCTCCAATGCCCCTGGCTAAGTGGACCCCTACAGCAGGCTGAGATCAGAAGAGGAAGGGAAAGAAGTTACAGCACCCTGCAGGGAAACTGTCTCAGTAGACACAGGAGGGAGGCTGGTACAGACGAAAAAGTGTTGGGAGATTCTACTAGTGGGCTCAAGCTGAGGGTACTAGGAGCACCATGCTGAGGGCTTGGAGACCACAAAGCCACGTGGATCAAGGGGAACCATTCCATCTCTATGTCTTTCAATCGTGATGTGCCATCTTCTGTTCCTGTGCTTAGGCACATGCTTATGAGGTGACACAGCACATCTTTAATGAAGTGGACCCTCAACTCCCAAACAGGGTTATTGGAACGGCCCAGGTGTGGATGCTCCTCTCATCCCTGAAGATGGGTTATTTCCTCCTGTTCTTTGTTGTCACATACAAATAGATCCCAGGTGAGTCCACTTAAAAGATTTGGGGGCACAAATCCAGAAAAGAATGAATCCTGGGACAGCACAGTTGAAGCTCAAACTAAGAATCCTCAGTACATGATAAAAAATAAAATAGATAAAAAATAAAAAGGCCATCTCCTCTTTCCTTTTGCCCAGTTACAGGGTTCTTCAAAGTGTTCTCCTGTAATCACTGTTTATTTTTGATATTGTCTTCATATAGTGTATGAAGTTCATACATGTAGTGTATGAACACCTTGTATAAATGTGTGAAGATAATCAACATATTTATATAAGAGCATGCACATAGGATAAAATGTGGAACTCATATCTAATAAAATATCTTAGAAGGGATTTGATAGAAATTCCACATATATTAGTAATGTTGACACAGTATTGACATTCCCATTAAAGTAAAAGCCAAGCAAGAAAAGATCAGGCCTATGATCTTTTATCCTTGACCCTAAAATCTGTGAAGCTTTCAAAAGATGAAATGTTTTTCTTGTTTGGCAACACAGCCTGAGCTAAATGAATGTCTTTATTTATCTTGCTTATTGTAAATATTTATATATTTTGCTGCAAAAATATTGTGCTTGGTTATGAGAATGCAAACATCTATTAAGCAAGACTTTGTAAAAACAGAAGAGGGAAAAATACCACTAAAATTAGGGTGGGATGTGGATGTAATAGAACTGACCATCTGCTGTCCATAGTTAAAGCTGGTAATGGGAATGTGAGGAGGCTATTGTTATATTATGCTTCTGACTTCTGTGTATATTTGTAAATAAACAGAAGGTTACTAAATTCAAATTTAATAAATAGTGAAAATTTAAGACATAATAAAAAGTTAAACCAAACAAATAAGATTTAGAGAATTTAAAGGAACTGCCTGCACCCTGGACAGTCTTTCTTAGTCATATTTGTTTATGATAAAATTGTCCCTCTGAAAAAGTATGTACCTTATAATTAGATTCCTTTTATTGTTATAATTTCTTCTTGCTATTTCAAACTTCATCCACCAACTTTCCCCCTCAAATTGGATTGGTAAGGGGTAAAATAAACTTCTTTCCCAACTCCTTAAGTAAGTTTGCTTTTGGCTTGGTGCCATTTAATAGAGATGGGCAAAAGGGTCATTAAAGCAACAACAACATGACAACACTGGAAAGCCCCAAGGGTTATAACCCAGGTAGAATAAAAAAACATATAAGGAGGAAAAGACTTCTGAGAGCATGAAGATAAAACAGAGCTTTGTGTAGGTAAGTTCATCCCCCCAAGTAGGAAGTCCCAGAGAACCTCCTTCAATGTTTCAATATTGTCATCATTAAAAAAGAAGATTTTTCCTTATTAATAGTTTCTTTTCTCACTGTAACCCCAGTGACTCAGGAAGATATGTGTAATTCTAGCTTCTTGGAAGGCTGAGGTGGGAGGATTGCAAATTCAGAGCCAGCCTTAGCAACTGATGAAAGGGAGGAAAAGAGTGATGGGAAGGGAGAAAGGGCAAGGGGGAGATGATAAAGTTTCCTTCTTATTTATTAGATGTGACACATGATGGTGGAACAAGGAAAAAATGAGGCCCATTAAGGGTAAGTGGAAAAAAAAAAAAAAAGACCCTGAGAGCTTTCATTATTATTGCATCAAGCATTAGATGACACATTGGAAATAAAGTTTCAACTAAGAACTTGTCTTCCCTGCATTCAACTGATATTCAGCTAAGTTTCCAGATTTAGCTGACGTCTTTCACCTTTAAAATGAAAAAAAAAAAAAAAAAAAAAGGTCAAGTAATTGGCTGGGATGAGAAAATATCCTCTGAAAAGAAAATATCATTCTTGATTAAAACACAAAGAATAGTTATTCTCCAGAGGTGAGGAAATAGTATTACCCTGAGTTGTCTTTGCCCATTCAGTTGTTCTTGGAATCTTAGTTGTGAAGAGCTCCTGCATGGACTGGTCTGTTTCTTCTGGGGAGAAACACAGTAAGATGCTTCATCTTAAATGATTATCATGGTGAAAGTGACAACAACAACAACCACCCATGCTCTTTTCTGCCCCATGCAATGATGGAAGGGTGAATTCTCTTCAAAAATATGTCTTAATCGCAATTCAGTTAGTAGTACATTTTAAATAATTCTTACTATATTTACTGTCTTGTGTTATTATTTTAATATTATAAAAAGTTCCAAAAGCTTTTAGTGAAGGATCATTGTTTTATGACTCCACATGTGACTATTAGATGTGGTTATTTATGAAAGACTCCTAACTGTGTATTTATCTTCCTACTCCACAAATTCCACAAATTATTCAGCTGAGCTGGAAAAAATAGATCATATGAAAAGATGTATATTTTTACCACACGAGAATAAACATTCTTCTGTTTTCCTCATGAGAAAAAGGAAGTGTGTGTTTATTGACATTCTGACACACTTCTGACAAGGTAAGTATGACAATATTTCTACCCTGGTCTTATCTTAAAATTCTTACATCATAATGATGTAACAAATTACGCTGTTCACTTTGCCATATACCAGATCCAAGGAAATACTTGGTAAATAATATACTGCCATCTTTTTTCCTGACCCAGTTTATTCTATTGAGTCTGCTTACAAGAAAGATACTTATGATAGCTGGCAGGTGATGATTCCTCCTTCAATAAACTAAGACACATTTAAAAAGTAGGGAGTGTTTCCTCTGGTGGTTTTTGAAAAGTACTTTTTTTTTTCAGGCATAAGCTAGAAGAGATGAGCGTTTGGTAACAATAAGGATATATTTTCTCATTTAATTTTAATATTTTACTAAACATTATAAATGTGTTCAGTCCTTCCTTTCAACAGACACACATGAAGGATGGATTTACTTGAAAAAGGATGAAGGTTGTTGGGGTGGATAAGACCACTGGCTGAAACACAGCCATGTAGGATATAGCAAGCACAGGACAAAGGAACCCACATGCATGAGCTGGGAACTTTTTCTTTTTGGTTCATTTTCAGCCATGATTCAGGCAAAATCAGTTTCCTATACAATGAACATGTTTGTGTTGAGCTCTTTGAAAGCACTTCCAGCTCAGGCGACCTGGCCTTCCTGACTCACCCTGTTTCTGCAGGAAAACTGCATGCTTGGTAGAGCAGTCTAGCTACGTTCCTGCCCTGAGCCTCTTTCCCATCTGTCTTTAACTTGAAAGGACATTTTGGATCTGTGCCTCTTGAACTCTCCTTTCAACTTGAGCACCCAGTGTCAATGTCACCTTCTCAGTGACACCTTCCTGATTCCCCGGGTAGTCTGCTCTTTTATCACATTGCTCATTTCTCTACCACACTCACTGGCCTTGTGCTGGGAGCGCTAGTGACTAAGAATGTAATTTCCAAGCCTAGCTTTCACACTCGCTGAAGGAATTCCTCAGACATGCCTTTTCTTTCACTCTGCCTTTGATCCCTCACAGCACCTGAGATGGGTGCGGCTTTCCAAGATGTCAATCAACCTGCTGACCACAAGACATCACCAAGCAAGACTCCACCCTTCGAAACCCAATCCCTTGCCTTATTTGGGTGGAACTTTCTCAAATGTCTTTTCCCCAATAAATAGAAGGTTTTGGATATGCTCGCTCTGGCTTGCTCCTTCCAGTGCTGGAGCTGACCCTCGGGGGTCACCAAGTGAGCTGTCCTGCCTTAGAAACTTATGTTCGTGTGCTGTGTGGTTTGTCATTTTCTTAGTTATTGATACAGCCAGCTCCTTTGAACCAAGTTCATATCGCCCAGTCTAGTCAGCTGGCGATAACCTAGTATTTATATAACCTGTACACAACATCCTATATATTTTAAATAATCTTTAGATTACTTGTAATACCTACTATAATGTATATGCAATGTAAATAGTTGATATAGTGAATTCGACTTGGAATAATGACAAGAAAATTTCTTGTTAGTACTGACACAATTTTTTAAATAAAATTTTTTTTTTTTTTTTTTTTTGTACCAGGTATTGAACTCAGGGGCACACAACCACTGAGCCACATCCCCAGCCCTATTTTGTATTTTATTTAGAGACAGGGTCTCACTGAGTTGCTTAGTGCTTCATTGTTGCTGAGGCTGGCTTTGAACTCAAGATCCTCCTGTCTTAGCCTCCTGAGCCACTGGGATTACAGATGCACCCCACCATGCCCAGCAATATTTTTGATTTAAGTTTACTTGAATTGGTGGGTGGGGAATCCATGGATACAAAGAACTCATTGTACTTGAAATTTTGTCAAGATGCTTGAAATTTTTATATTGAAAATCAGCATGACTATTATTAGAAGGACAAACATACAGTTAATGTCAAATTATCAAGTGAAGCAGGTATTTTTTTTGAAACAACCCATTGTGCTTATGGCTATAAGGGCCATCCCTAAAGAGTAGATTACTCATTAGGCTGAAATATCAAAACAAAATTTACCCAGGGTGGTTTGTAGTTCCTCTTGACTAGGACTTGGTGAAATTATAGGTATAAAAGGGATGCCTCGTGTCTCTAAAGGAGCTGCAAAAGAAAAGTGCCAATGTTGTAAATTTTTAATTCAAAGCCAGCACCAGACCAGAATGGTATTATGTAAGCTTCCTCCATTTGAAATAGAAAAGGGAAAACATCATATAAGTTAGGAAGAAGAGAGTTAAGTATGTATAGAACTCACAAGAACATGATTATAGAATAGTAGAATAATGGTTCTCAGCTGTTTTTCCATTTTTCTTTTAGGACACATAATAAACGACAGTCTATGTTCTACCTGCTCCATAAGGATACCTGTCAATATGGGGTATGGGTAAGACACAGTTCTGGTCTGTTAGCTGGAGCTCTGTCCCTCTACCTCCCACCAAGTGAGCAAAATTGTTAGGATAATTTTATGTCTTTTCTAGTTTTATAAGTAAATCACTGGCAATTTTCAGCATTTTGAATGGTATGAATAATAATTTCTCTGCAGCACCTTTCCAACTTGTCACATGCTAATGTATTTAACATTACAGCTGAGAAACACTGCCCAGCAGGAACTGCTAACTAGATGGACACTGTAAGGTGGAATCATGAAGGTAAATGAGGTAGATGAGGATGCACTCAGTGATGAGCCATCTTAAATTGATCTTCAGAACAAAGCACTTATAACAGGGAAGCCATGGCTTCTCTATTTCAGAAAGAATGATGACAAGAATGAAATGATGAAATGGGTTAAGAAATGATGTTTCAATTATGATCATTTGAGAGAGACCTGCAATCTTGATGGTAGTAAAGAAAACATTTAGAGTTGGCCATTATGGGAAAACCATTACCTATTGTTGTCTCTGGAGGCTCGATTCTAAAGGTAACAGGTTGTAGAACTATGCCAAAAGCAAATCAAAGAAACACATTTATGAGAGATTCTACCCAACAAAGTCAAAATAGCCTCTATATTTTCTATATGCATCCATTTAGTCATTTGAACATTCTTTAAGAACCATAATTTGAGAAAATTCTACTTTCTAGATGCCACTTATGAAACTTAAATTTTAAAGATGTCATTCACAATCATTTTGTGGAAAGCTTGAGTAGATACCTGCTTTTTACTTAAAAGTTTATCCATTGTCATAATATAGCTACATTTATATTTTGAAAGGAGGTAAAAACAGTTGACTCGTTCATAATTATGTTTTGTAATTTTAGTATGACCTTTCATTAAATTAAAACACTTTCAGGGAATATAAACTTATTTTATACTATTCATTCATTTAACTAGGGGAAAGGTCTTTCAGATTATATGATTAAATTTTCCCCAAAGAAATATACTTATGCACAACAGAATATTACTCAGCATTAAAAGAGAATAAAATTATGGCATTTGCAGGTAAATGAATGGAGTTGGAGAATATCATGCTAAGTGAAGTAAGCCAATCCCCAAAAACCAAAAGCCAAATGTTCTCTCTGATAAGTGGATGCTGATCCATATGGGGGTGGGTGGGGGGGAGACGCATGAGAAAAATGGAGGAACTGTGATGGGGCAAAGGGGAAAGGAGAGGAGAGGAGGGGGCATGGGGGCAGGAAACATGGTGGAATGAGACGGCCATCATTACCCTAGATACATGTGTGACTGCACGTATGGTGCAACACTACATCGTGAACAACCAGAAAATGAAAAGTTGTGCTGCAATTGTGTACAATGAATCAAAATGCATTCTGCTGCCCTATATACCTGATTAGAATAAATTAATTTTAAAAAAAGAAAAGAAATATACTTATGTCCACAATTTTCTCAATTTCTTCCATAAAATATATTTACCACAAGAATAAATTTTTGAAAAAATATGCTTTATAACTGAAAATAAATAAATTAATTTACCGGATTCATGCTGAGAGACTTCAGAGTCTGGTTTATGGGGAAGGAGCACATCTTTCGGAACTGAAAGAAAAAAATGATAAAACACTATGTACTTCCTGGAGTGAACAGAACCTACTTCCCAGAAAGCATGAAGGAAGCAAAAGTACTTTCATGATGGTTAAGATCAAAGCTGAGGAGATCACCTCCTTCAAAATGCAAAAATGCCACTGTGTAGATAAGAGTCTGGTGGCAATAAACAGAAACAAAGTTGGTCACAGTTCACCCTGGAGCCCACTTGAGGGAAGAATAAAAGAAAAATGGGATGGGGGGAGGTAGGGAAATAGCTAATGTCATTAAACACAACCCAAGAAGCATCTCCCCGAGATCATTTTCAAACAGAAAGTCAGTTTTCGACTGGAGAGTTTAGCTGCCATTTGATATTATTCATGCTCAAATCCCACTGACAGCAATAGAAAATACATTATCTTAGGTAAAGTGCAGCAAGGAAAGAAAGACAAAAATGTGGAATATCTCAGGGGAGGGCAAAGTTTCATTTTAAATGGCATAAACAGTTGTTGTGGGGAGAGAATAAAGCACGAAGAACTGGCCAGTCATTAGAGGCTTTCACGAGCAAGCTAGTGAATGCTAGCTACTGCTGGTTTGCCTTCCTTACTGATGGGGCTCTTGACATGTTATGCATCTTTATGCTTGACATGTGTGCATATGGAAAGTGGAAAACAGCTGAACAACAGATCTACTCATATCAGTCCCTGATGCCTGGCATAATTTTAATGCTTGTGCTCTATTTTCACAAAATAGAATGGGAACTTTATACCTTCTTTCTTTTTTTCCCTGGGAACCAGGGATTGAACTCTTTTTGGGGGGGGCAGGGTAGTAGGTTCCGGGGATTGAACTCAGAGACACTCAATCACTGAACCACATCCCCATCCCTCTTTTGTATTTTATTTAGAGACAGGGTCTCACTGAGTTGCTTAGTGCTTTGATGTTGCTGAGGCTGGCTTTGAACTTGAGATCCTCCTGTCTCAGCCTCCTGAGCTGAGCTGCTGGGATTACAGGCATGTGCCACTGTACCTGGCCTATTCCTATTTCTTATGGGGAAAATACTAAAATTTGCCTATTGTTCATACCCCATTTCTATGCCGAAATCTCATTCCAAGAGCAGGGTAAAACACTTCTTTGGCTCAGTTTCACTGCAGGAAGACTTCCATAAGCCTACTCTCTCACTGAAAGGTTCCCCTACTAACTTGAAGGTTTCATAAATACCAATGTCTCTTTGGTAAGCAGTGTCATTTTCTTGAATCTTACATGATGCTGGGGGGAAAAAAGTGGTGTTTAGGCTAGAACTCTGCCACAGAAGTAAAATTGGGAAAACTTTTGAATTATGAGGTAGCCAAGTACCACTTTATTTTTAGTGTAGAAATAGATGGCATATAATGGACATTCTCTTTTTATTGTTTTTGGGAGTGATTACTTGCATTTCACATCTGTTCTTAGTCTAGGCCACTAAGTACCAGCTAAATTACAGTTGTGGAGTTTGGTAGATTGAACAGAAACTTGACTCTTAGAACTTCTCTGAGCTAAAATGTAGCATTGAGTGAAGGAGCCCCAATCAGGGAGATGGCTATTGCGGTTAGCTGGAAGCCATAAGTTCCACCTCATAATAATCATACATTAAGTATGCACGTGACGCACCTGTAAATGCACATGACGCACCCGCAAAGCTAAAGGTATATAACTGGGTGAAAGCGGTCAGAAGCGGCATTCATGCAGTCAGTCGTTCAGTCGCTCAGTCGGTCGGAAGAAGAGTTCGGGTCAGAGAAGAAGAAAAGAGTCAGAGCGGCCAGAAATGTAGTCAGAAGAAGAAATAAGAGTCAGAATATAAGGAAAAGAGTTTAGCTACAGAGACTAAGAAAGAAAAGACAGAGAGAGAGCTACAGAGACTAAGAAAGAAATGAGACAGAGACTAAGAAAGAAATGAGACTAAGAGAATGAGAAAAGAGTTTAGCTAAGAAGAGAAGAAGAGATAAAGAGAAAGCCAGAGACTAAGAATAATAGATTCCTGCCATGGAATCTCCTCCCGTGGTATTGTGGCTGTACGTCAGGCAGCTACAATTGAGGAGAATTTGAAAATCTAGATTTTTTTTTTTTTTAAAGAAAATAGGAAACTCCAAAATGATCAGTGGAGAACTGATCTTAGAGAAAATCCACCACAATCCTGGACATTTCACCTTTGCCGTGTATTGCTTTTGGGGATTCAAACACTAAAATATGAGGAATTTCCAATTGTAAATCAAACTAAATGTTTATCTGGAGGTTGAAGGAGAAAGCACTTTGATTTGGCTCTGCAAAATTCATGAACATACAAAGAAGCCCGGAGTTTATAAACACCCTAATTAATTACAGTACTAGACTATACAAAGAAGAGCTTGGATGAAGAAAGAAAAAGCTGAGAAAAGATGTGCTACCAATAAATTCACCATACTGTAAATACATTACTTGCTGCTGCTTTAGTTTACTGAGAAATTTCGGCTATGGTAATGTGGATTCCAGCTGCTAAAACTGGCACTTCTCTTTCTAACCATGAGGTGATGATTTAATAAACTGCCACAGCAGACTTTCTAAAGCAGGTGAAATCAGTGGAAAGGAAAGAAGTAGAAATATTTACAGGAAAGGGATATGAATCATTCCCCTACTTGATCCACTGCAGCTCTAAGAAATGTACATTATTATTCTTTTCTTTTCCCTCTCTGACATTCATCTGCACACTAAATTGAGCAAGAACTCAATCCCTAAAACCTCCATTTCCATGCTGGGGGGGGTGGACAACTCATCAATCTAAGCAATTATGATAATTTATTTGAGAGGCAGTTTTTATTTCCTTGTATTTACCATTATTATATTGTAGGCTTAATTATTAAGCAACTTACCATTTATATTAACTGGCCAATCAATTATATTAACTCTCTTTTTAAATAAAGCATAACACTTCAAGAAAAAGTCAACTAATAGAAGGCAATTATGAGTTCCTTTATTTCGGCTGTGCACCCTTAGAACTGGTCTGAAAGGAAACAGGATCCTGGTCCTCTGGTCCCACTTTCCAGGCATTACTTGTGCTCTTGGGCCACCCTTTCTCCCCTTCCCTCTGAGATCTTTTATTTTCCATTGTTTCTATTATCTCCTATTTCTCTCCATCAGTGCACGTCTCTATTTCTTCCTGAGTTCCTTCCCCTCTACCCATTTAGTTGCTCAAATGGTCCAACACCCTAAAAACAACAAAACCCAGAAAACGAAAAGCCATTCCTTGGCTTCCCTTTCAAACCATCCCTCTCACTCTCATTTCTTTAATCAAAGACTTGGTATCTCTGCTTCCTGGTCTTTGGCTGTCTTCTGTATCCACGATAGTCTGCCTGCCATTCACTAATCTGCAGCCATGGGCCCACTATGGATGGCCTTGCTCATAGTTCTGAAGTCTAAGAAGCTTTGAAAATAGTTTTTCAAAAATTTATTCAAGGGCTGGGGTTGTGGCTCAGCGGTAGAGCGCTCGCCTACCACGTGCGCGGCCTGGGTTCGATCCTCAGCACCACGTACAGATAAACACATTGTGTACAACTAAAGCAAATAAATAAATATTTTTTAAAAAATTTATTCAACAACAAAAAGTGGCTAGAACTGATCTAAGCACTTACAGTTTTTATGACTCCTGCTTAGTGTGACTATTCATACTTCTCACTGCAGACATATCAAAATATTTGTGGTCACTGGTGTTCATATACTTTCACCTTTCTAAAATCTAAAAATTGCTGAATTCTTAAGCATCCAGCCCAAATGATACCAATAATGGGGTTCTACCAATAATCAGGTCAGCAGCCTCTTTTGACCCTTCCCCATTTCACTCTTCCTTTCTTGAGACCCCTTTCTGCCCCAACCTCCCTGGTACTGTTGGATCTTTTTTGACAGCAATATTTCGCAACTCCTCTTTCTCTTCACACTTCTTAAATGTAACTGATTTCTGACCTCTTGTTTTCTTAGCCTATATGTTCTACTGAATGATGCCATCCAAGATTTAAGACCATCTAGATAGCCGGGCGACGCACGCCTGTAATCCCAGCACTTTGGGAGGCTGAGGCAGGAGGATCACAAGTTCAAAGCCAGCCTCAGCAATGGTGAGGCACTTAGCAACTCAGTGAGACCCTGTCTCTAAATAAAATACAAAAAAGGGCTGGGGATGTGGCCCAGTGGTCGAGTGCCCCTGAGTTTAATCCCGGTACCAAAAAAAAAAAAAAAAAGACCATCTAGATATAGAAAGATAATTCCCAAATTATCATCCCAAATCTGACTTCCATTTATAAATATGGAAAAAAATATCAATAACCAGTTAGAAATTTCCACCTGAAAGTCCTATTGCCCTGCATACCTAACAGGTATAAACCCAAGCCTTTGTTCCTCCTTCCATATTTCCCATCTTAATTAATGGTATTATCATATGCCACTTGCCCCAATTAGAAATGACAGTGTCTTCCTTCTCTAATACCGTTCAGTCAGTCCTAGGTCTTACCAATTCCATCTCCAAAAGGCCTTTCAGCATTATTCCCTTTCCTACAACTGTTAGTTCAAATATTCATGATCACCCTTCTAGGTTAGTGCCAAACTCCTTAAAGTGATCCCATGTCACCAATCTTTTGCCCGTGTATAGTCCACATTTTAATCATAACTGTCTTTCTAAAACAGATCCAATTATGTCACCTCCATGACAAAACAACAACAACAAAAGCATGCACACTTTAATGTCTAATTGCCTGTAGAAAAAAATTTAAAGTACGCAGCATGATGTTAAATACCCTCAACCATCTGAGTCTAATTGACTTTTCACATCTTCATCTCCCACTAACCTCCCACTAACCACATGGCCAGCAATTTAGTCCTTCTGAACTCTAGCAGTTTTTGCAACTGTGCCAAATGCTTTTGTTACCCTTCTCTTTGATTCCTTACCAATCAATAGCTACATACCTACTTATCCTTTAAGAATGGCTTCAAAACTCTTTTTCCTGATTATGCTTTGTCCAATTCATACATTTAGAATGTATTATTTCATTGTATTTTGTTTATATCACTATCTCACTAATCATTGAGATTTGCCTTATTTTACACTTATTTGTAGGTATTCCTGTTTTCTCCACTGTACTGTGTTGGATGATACACCATATCTAATTGTCTTTTTATACCTAATGCCCTAAGTGTAGAACTGGGGATTTAAAAGGCAATCCGTATTTACTAAATTGAACAGGCATTGGTGTATTTTTTAAGGTCAAATCTGGGAAAGATCAGCACTTCCCATGAATAGGCACTGTACTTTATTTAAAAAGCATTTAAAGACTCACATGGGCCTCTCCCCCAAATCTCTAATTCTTCTGGGAGTTGTACTAAATTATAGCTTAATGCCATTATCCTATGGAATATAAAGAAATAATTTGCTAGTCACATCAATAGCTCAGTTAGTTTAATGAGGTTTTGAAAAGGAAAGTGCTGAGTTACTAAAACTTGGAAAAATATATTGATATCTAAAATGCCACCAGGTACATAGCAAACTTCTGATAACTCCTGATTTGTATTCTGATGTGAGATTATGTCTTGTCTGAAGGAAAATTGATGGAAGAACTATTTAATAAAAAAAAATTATATAATGCATCCTTCAGGGAACAAAATAAGCTTTAGGAAGAAATGGTAAAATCTGTGGAAGATGATGATACTGACTACAAGGCTATGTAGAAAACGACAATAACAGTATGATGTTAAGGAGGTAATTCTCTATTCAGCTCATCCCTACTCCTATTTATGTCAAAACAATGATGAGCTGGGCGCAGTGGCGCACACCTGTAATCCCAGCACTTGGGAGACTGAAGCAGGAGGATTGCGAGTTCAAAGCCAGCCTCAGCAATGGTGAGGCACTTAGCAACTCAGTGAAACCCTGTCTCTAAAAAAAAAAAAAAAAAAAAAAAATAAATACAAAAAAGGACTGGGGATGTGACCCAGTGCTCAAGTGCCCCTGAGTTCAATCCCCGGTACCACAAAAAAAAAAAAAAAAAAAAAAAAAAAAAACCAATGATGAGGGGAATTATTACCTATTATTGTCTTAGTTTTCTAAAATTATATCAGGAAACAAATTCATAAGGTGAATGTTCATGGTCAGGGTTCTCCCTAATCCAAATCTGGCAGCATTTTAAAGTAAGAAATTCAAGAAAATGATTGATTTACTGAACTCTAACTCAATTATCACTTTAAACAACAGGGCTCAAAGTTTAGGAAGTATTTAGAATTAAACACTCATTCTTTATTAGCTTACACACCAAAAAGGACTAACTGAAAACATGAAACTAACTATGAAAATATCAAAGTTGCAACTGCAAATAAGAAATTTCCAAAGATAATAGGTACTATGAAAATTTGGACACCTTGCCAAAACGTACGTTTTCTTCCTAGCTCACTCGCAGTGACTGAATTCTATCCTGGCGGCCAGAGTTGACCATGAAGCCAAGACAGTTCGTCAAGGAGAGACAAACCCATATGGAAGACAGAGCTCTGTTTAGCCAGGCATTCCAGATTTGGACTTCAAGTTAAACAGCACCTCTTACTATCAGGTAGAGTCCTTTGCTCTGAATTCTAAAATTTTCCTCCATGGCAGATCAGAAGAAAAGTCAGTTATGTTTTGTCTGGATATGGCATGTGGGCTCAGTTTGTCGATTCCTCAGTGAGTGTAGTTTATAATTAAGTAGTCAGAAGATTTTAAGTCCTCATTAGGTGAAGGCTGTGGAATCTACAGTATGGTGAATCCTAGGCTGATTTCATATTTAATACGGGTCTAGAAATTCAAGTAACAAACTTCTGATATCTCTCAGAATACATTTTGAGATAAATACCACAATAAAGCCCAACTCTCTTGATTTTGGCATGTTTTACATTTTTATACTTTTATAGAAGATATCAGTATATATTAATTATACATGTAATTTATCCTCTGTTTCTCAAAGTGTAACTTGGGGATCCAGTAAGCAAGGTATTGGGTTCATTGGAAAGCAAACCTTAGCCTAGATACAAACCTAAAACGGTTGAAATGCAATTTTAACACTTCTGATTCTCTAGTTAAAAATGATCTTGATTGGTTTGTAAATTTTTCAGAGGTGTCTCTATGGCCACCTCGAAAACTTCATGTAGACTACAGTGATAATAAGACCCATGAAATGTCTGGATTCTTGAAGTTCCCATTCTAGATCTTCCCACAAGCATGAGATCACTCTCCTTATAAGTATACAAAAGGCCTTCTCAGATGATAGGCAAAAAAAATATATTTGTAAGTCATTTTTTTTTTTTTTTTGGAGAGGGGCTTCTGGGGATTGAATCTCAGGCCTTAAATGTGATAAGGTATTCTACCCCTGAGCTATTTCCCCAGTCCCATCTTTTTTTATGATAAAATGAATTTGTTTACCCAACTTATTTCCCCAGACAGGAAACAAACAAACAAACAAACAACAACAACAAAACAAAGACAAAAAACAATGCTGGGTACAGAAAAATTTATGAACCCAAGTAAATGGCTAAACACCATTACCTCCATTTACAAAATGCCATGTTATCATTTTTTTTTTGTGTGTGGGAAAAAACACAATCCAAATTGTCTTATATTTTGGTTTGGTGAAAATTTTGAGCATAGCATGTTAGAATTGTCAGGTTCTTGGAAAGACATTCTATCCTTGGCATAGTTCTCTACCTTCTGATTGCAATAACAGTCTTACTACAGGAGCAACTGGACAGTTCTCACAAGACCTCTGAAATAACCAGACCACATATGATACAACAGGGCATTTCAGCATAAATGAAATCTTGACCTCACATCTATCAACTCTCATGTTTCAGGACAACTGAATGCAAGAAAATGTGTTTGGCTTAAACATGAAATAAAGCATTTACCAGGTGTAGTGTATGACACTTCTGGACTTGGTGACATTTTTGGTTTTGAAGTAGCACGCTGGGACCCCTTAGGAACTGAAAAAGAGAACTCAGTTCATCAGTCGCTTGGCTTCAGCATCTCAGTCACGCTTAACACAGACGGCCTGGTGAGGAATAAGCTGGAACACTGATAAAACAGAAGTATAGTTGACACAGGAGCTAAACAGAAAAATAAATTGTAAGCTCAGGGAGGTGAGTTAGAAATACAAATACTTTTAGGAAAACAAAGTCTGAGTAATTACAAAATTTGACAAACCTTTGGGGTATGATGAAGAATTTTTTATTTCAGAGGATACAGCAATTAAATAAATGCAAGTGTGCTTTTCCATTTTGGTTACATTTGCTTGACTTCTTAAACTTATTCTCATGACTTCCACTGAAGGAGAAGTCAGTGAAGGGGTCAAGTCACCTTGTACCACAGCAGAAAGGCAAGTGGACCGTGTGAGGAAGGGTGGGCTCACTCCCCTGTGTTTCTCAGGCCTTCAGGAAGCTTCAAATAAATATGTTTGCAAACTAAGCTTTTCTTTCTACACCCATTCCTTTGGAATTACAAGGTGCTAATATAACAGGCACCAGGAAAACATGTCTAATTTATTGATAGTTCACTTTACAATTTCAGAAATGCTTTTATAGGGATTATGTCTTTTGGTTCACACCAGCATGCTGGGTGGAAGGAATTATCAGCTACATTTAAAGGTAAAGAAATAGACAAGGCTCATACTACTATAAAGTTTCTTGAACTTCTCAAGGAACTTTATACAATTGGCATTGAAGAATCTGACTGTATCCTGATTTTCATATTGTTTACCCCAAGAAAAACTAGGAGCACCCATAATTTTGATGTTTGATATCTATACATATAAAATTAACAATAGTAATGTTATTATGTATGAACACAGGAATCTAAAAATTAAAGCTTTATGGACCTATGAAATATTCTTGATGACTTGTTCCAAATTTTGGACACAGCTTTGTCCTTAAATGCAAATAAAGATTTGAATCTAATTTATAAATATTCTTTACATTAAAATAGCAAGAAAGGTGACATGACCAATTACAAAATTTTATTCTGAAAAAAGTTGTAGATGAATAAATTTGTGATACATTTTGAATTATTCACATTATTGTTAGATGATACTCTTTATGTCCAGCATAATTTGCATTGGTATTATATATATAAATAGAATATTCTCTCACTCAAATAACCTCTTAAAATTTACAAGAGCTGGTCAAAGGCAAGGGAAGAGATACTAAGATTTGAATGTTTGTCTTTAAAATATTTTGCGACATGTATGTAATCATGCACACATATCATTAAACGACTAATAATCTAGGATACTGCTAGTACCTTCTCATTATGGGTAGAGAGATATTAATTCCACCTACTTTAAAAAAGAATAATTAGAATGCCTTTTTTTTTTTTTTTCATGATCCATTTTCCAGATCGTTCCCTTACATTAAGTAGCACTGACAAAGCCAGAAGTATTAGGGTTGCAGCTACTTTCCATCGGAGATGCTGATGGTCTGGAAGCTTCCCCAATTGGGACAATTACAGGATACTCTCCTTACAGTTTGGCAGCTCCTTCAGGTTTCAGAGAGTGGAACGTATTAAGCCTGTGAATCTATCCATTCTCAAGTTGCACATCTTGTCAAGAAAGTTTAGCTAAAAGTCTAAATCAAAATTAAACAAGTTTGAAACTTAGACTATAGTGTAATAATGGGAAATTAGAGCAAGCTCCTAATTTATACTCCACTTTTATAAGTACAGAGTACTAAGATAAAATTACAAATACATTTCCCTATTACTTCATATCTCCTTTATTTATTTATTTACTTACTAACCAGGAATTTTTTAGCCTGAATATCTTAACTCCCAGTATTTATTTTTCATTTTTCCATTGTATTTCAATATCTATTAAGTTTTCATGCTTTTAAAATTTCCATTTCTCCCCCTTTTTTTTTTAAAACTCACTCTACGGTGTATATTCAAATAAAAAGTTGAGAGCAGCTTCTCATGTAATTTAACATCCATTTTTAAAGTGAGTTTTTTTGGTTTCCTATCAACAAATTTAATAGACTTGGTTAATTATTTCATAACTATTAGTTTTTAAATTTTTAATGCATTTTATCCTTATCCTATTATTATTTATTAATCACTAATTATTGTTACCAGGGCTTTTTATATCTTAATGTTTCAAATGTATTTATTATTTAAAATTTCTTGTTCTTTGGGGGAATGTTATCTTGGCACCTTCATATATTTATGCACCAGAATATATTATTTTCATAGTAAAGTTTTGGTAATTAAAATAAATCTAAAAATGCACTAAATAATACAGATTTAAAATTATTAGTTAGTTTAAAGAAATTTTCTTTAAAGAAAAAAATAAGGCTGGGGGTGGTGGCGCACGCCTGTAATCCCAGCACTTGGGAGGCTGAGACAGGAGGATCTCAAGTTCAAAGCTAGCCTCAGCTTAGCAACTCAGTGAGACCCTGTCTCTAATAAAATACAAAAAAGGGCTGGGGATGTGGCCCAGTGGTCGAGTGCCCCTGAGTTCAATCCCTGGTACCAAAAAAAAAAAAAAAAAAAAAAAAAGCTAGCCTCAGCAATGGTGAGGTGTTTAGCAACTCAGTGAGACCCTGTTTCTAAATAAAATACAAAAAAGGGGCTGGGGATGTGGCCCAGTGGTTGAGCGCCCCTGAGTTCAATCCCTGGTACCAAAAACAAAACAAAACAAAAGAAGTAAATTTTCTCACAGAATCAGGTATGGACCTAAAACTATAGTTTTTCTCCCCTCCTTCAGTGGAGTTTCCAAGATATGATTTAAATACTCATGGTAGAGTACAGAAATACTACCTGGATCAAGAATAATTTTGATGCTGCTAAATATTTTCCTTTGTCAGACCACTAGTGATAGTAAAGTTTCATTTCCTGATATCCTGGGGGAGGTGCACCTCAGATATTTTCTGTAGGCAGGTCATATATTAATGATCATTTAAATTAGGTGATTGTCTGGGGGAAGTCCATTCAGAGATGGTGGAAGAATGAGGAGGACAATCTCAAGGTGGGAGAGGAAAAGGGAGTGGACAGGCTACCCTTGGTACGAAATGCTGTTCTTGACTAACCCTGTCTAAAATAAAGGAACATTAGAGAAGCTTAGTGGATTAAGCTCTCCCAATGAAAAACTCTTTGATCAAACCTAAAGATAAAAATAAAAATCCTTTAGTAGATGAAGACTTATTTCATAAGGGTTAAAAAAAAACTCAACCTGCTATAATCAAACAGAGTAACTCTACTCATCTCAAACTTTTCAAGCTAAAATATAAAATGTATTTACCTGGTTGTGTTTGTGGGATTCTTGGGCGTGGTGATGTTTTTGGCTTGGGAGGAGCACGTGGTGTCTGCCAGGGAGCTACAAGAAAGACATAGTTTTGGGGCTCTTGAGCCCTTCTTGAGAATCACAGTACCTAAGCCTCTAGGAATTTAAAGATGTTCGTTGAGCAACTGAAGACCAAGATACACAGCAAGTGCAACTAAAGCTCCTAAAGGACTACAGAGTAGAGGAAGACAATATTTTTTAATACAGAAAACAAAACACAAAGGCACATTAAATGACATCCAAGATATACAGCTGGCAAAATAGAACTGTTGGGATTTCAGAAGTATCTCCTTCAAATACGTATTAAATAGATTGAAAATAAATTTCATAAAACAAGAATTGATTCTTAGTATAAGTTTACATCATTTCATCAGAATATCTAGCTGTGTTATTTTATATATAACATTATTTCTAAATAAAAAATTAAGTTACCAAATTATATTCCATATACACAGCATATATTAATAGCACATACTAATGGGGAAAATTAATTTTACTAAACAAAATGCAATTTTATTGGTTATATTGGGGAAGAAAAATTGAATACCCAAGGTATTTTTCTGTGGAGTGCTATCCCTTTGCTTGATGATTCCCAAGAAGTTTTAGGACATACAGTGTAAAGCCGATTGCTGCTTCACTAAGAAAATTAACAGTATATCCTGACAAAGGAAGGTAATCATCATATGCAAGCAGCGTCTGCGGAAGCACCTGTTTGGTGGAACTAAAATGGGTTTGGGATAAAAGAAAAAAATGTGGTATGAACATCATGCAGGTTCAGGCAGCTTAAGAAAAACTTGCTGAAAATAAGGATTATTAAACACTAGAAGTTTCTGAATGAATCTGCAGGGGCTTCTTCTCATATTAAATCAAAACACAGAAGGTATGCAGGGTTTCAGTGAAATCTTCTTGCCTGTTGAGAGAAGAACACCAGGACATGTGGGAGATTACTTTGGTTTAGGAGCATGGTGGTTTAGCTCCCTTTGCTAATCACTGGTCTACAAACTCAGGTTCTTCATCAAAAGTTACTGATTTTTAAGAACGTTTCCAATGCTAAAATTCAACGCTTTGTTTGTTAGAGTCCTATGATTTTCTGGTTCTCAACCTCCTTGCTCGCTGAGGTTCAATCTGATGGGCTATTTGCTTCCCCAAGGATTTATAAAGGACCATGTGAAGGTAAAGGCACATCATGAAGCAGTTCCATGAAAAAATGATGCAGAATAAGAAACAGTAGTGTTTACAATTAGATATTTCAAAAATATAAATGATCAGGTCTATTGAAGACAAACTTTAGAAAAGTCAGGTACAGTCTCCATTCATGTAGCCAATATAGAATTCTGTAAAAAAAAATTAAACTGTACAGTTTATAGACAACATTTAGGATGTTTCAGAGCACAACGAGTAGAATGAATATCCCTATCTCCCCTGAAAGTAGAGTCATATAAAAATAGCTTAACAGCAACAAAACACAAGTTCGGGCTTATTAATGATAAACTTCTCTCCATGGAATCCTGCAGGAATTGAGAAGATTTTTCCTTGGAGGAAGAGGCACACTTAATTTTTCATATTGGCAACTTGTTTTCATTTATCTCTAACTGCAACATCAAACAAACCTTTATGACTTGCCAAAGTTAATGGTGTGAGTTCAGTTTCTCTTATGTGTGTGCAGTGAAATGACCAGACCACTACAGGAAGGAGTGGAAAGAAGCAAGTCTCCTGAATAACGCTGAGGTGACGGGCCAGTGCTGATGCTCTATGTGGATTATACCATGAAACCTGTTTCTGGAGGTTTCTTTTAATCTCAAACACAAATTTGATATGTTAAAATACTTTTTACATGACCACCAAATTAATAAAACTAATCAAGATGATAAAGTAATTAAAATTATGTGTGTGTATTCATATTGAATGTGTCATATATATATGCAGACTTAAAAATAGAATATAAATGTTCTTTACCAGAAAAATTCCCATTTCCCTAGTTAAACTCTTGAAGACTAGCTAAGGGGTGTTTTTCAGCATTTTGCTAACAAATATATACAACATTGCCATTTGAGAGGTTACTGATGATAGATGGAGAAGGGGGTACATCAGACACTAGGCTCACCCATCAAAGACTGTGAGCAGAGTGATGAAGCCAGGGCTTCTGATGTCCAGAAGAGACCCACGTTCTCATTGCAAATACTCACCTCATGCATGAAATATGAAATAGTGTATTTACCAGGTTCGGTCTGAGGCTCATCAGGGCTGGGTGGGATTATAGTTTGGGAAGGCAGAGATGATGTTTCTATGGTAATTGAAGGAAAGTATGTGGGGGTTACTATAATGCGTGACACACCCTGATTACAGACAACAGAAAAAGTAACAAACAGATTTCTAAGAATAAAATTGAAGCCTGTAGGAAAACAGCATCCCTGCTTCTATATAATTCATTTAGTTTAAAAAATATTTAGATGGTGCCAGGTTTCAAAGCACTTTTGAAGTAAGCAACATCATTACATTTAAAATCTTCACCCCACATTAGGATCTTGCCTCTTCAACAATTCTAGAAAGATATATTAAATAAGAACCATGAAAGGTAAGGTAATAAAAAAATGTTGCAGCATGAGCCAGTCAAGTAGCATAGCATTTCACTTAAACAATGAAGGAAAAAGTATCCAAGATATAAATGAATGCGATGGAATGAGTGTTAAGGGAAGTCTGCTGATAGGTAGGAAAGGATAAATGAATCATCATACAAAAAAGCATTGCCTGAAACATTAAAACAATACCAACTTGGTGGAATGCTTAATGTTAGGAAAAGAGATGCTTTAGATTCAAATGTTTGGCTAATATAAGCTGAGAAAGGAGACCAAGACTTAATACAAAATGGAAGAGAAGAGACATCTTTGGACAATGTTATGAGCAGGAGCACTGAGAGTGACAATGAACTGTGTGACAAAGAATGGTGGTGCAACATGAATTCACAATGAGCAAGACCCTGAGGGTCTGGTGATGGTGTGATGAGGACAGAAAACATATGGGTTGGACATTTGAGGTTGTCATTACCTAGCGTGGTCCTAGGAGGTTCAGACACATATGTAATAGACTCCACAACTGCATCAAAACAAAGGAAAACTGTTTTAAAAACCTATAAGATGTTAAGTTATCATCAAGGATTTCTTCCTTGACTATCAACACACCTCATTCTCAAGAATTTGCATTGTTATTTATAGATAAAACAATGGATTTAGACAGGAGGGGAAAAAAAACAGGAGAAATTTGTATTTTATGACCTCAATTCTCTAATTTTTTAACTGTTTCTGACTTTCAAATGTTATTATGCTCCAATCTTTAGATAACAATAGAGAAACAGAAATTAATTTTTGTTTTCAGAGTCAATTATCACTTTAAGAATGCAAGAATGCAGGCTGGGGCATAGGTCAGTGGCAAAGCACTTGCCTAGCAAGTGTGAGGCACTGGGTTTGATCCTTAGCACCACATTTAAAAAAAAAAAGAATCCAAGAATGCTGGAAGCTATAGCTCCTCAAATCTATTTAGTTGTAGAACAAGTAAATACCATAGGTTAAATATTTATGTTACACGATGTAACACAAACTAATTAAAAATGTGTTGAAGAAATGAACTGTAGCATGAAAACCTTTACCACCTTTAGTTTTGATTCCTCTGTCCCAAAAGGTGATTTGGTTGTTGGATATATATAATCTGTTTCCACTGGCTCTGGGAAGAAACAAGGAATGGCTGGTTAGTGGAGAACAGCCCAAAGTACACTGCCATGGAACACTGTGTTTACCTTGAACACTCAGGTTAGTTATCTTAAGCAGATATGCTCATGAGGATGATTAATATTCAAGTAGATTATGAAGATTACTACAATTTAGTAAGACTGAAATGAGGGCAGAAAATGAAGGCAGTGTGCTCACCGGGGAAACATCTACACAGACACACACATCACATCATACCTGGCAGTTATTCCAGCAATTATTACCCCGAGCAAAGCAAATAATTTCACTTCTTTACATATTTTTGTACAAGAGTTCTTGTAAGAAAAAGATATAGAATGAGTTCTTAGGTAGCATGGATACGAATCCTAAAAATGATGTGAAAATGAAAATTTGTGCACATGTGTACATATTTACATATGTACACGTATTAAAAGAGTGATCAGAATATTAAAAAATAAAAGTTTCACTTAGAGAGAGGACACTAAATGAGGAAATCAAGAAACTTGCATAGCAGCAGATACTGACACAATATGCTATATTTAATGACTCTCAAGATTCACTGGATAAGCATGACAAGAAGTGAGGAGCAGGTGGCTGTGAAATGTCACAAAGCATGAGGACATCCAAAGATGATTTTTGCAATGAGATGGAAAAGCACACATGCGTGACTTCCCATTGGGGAACATTTTTACCTATGGTCTCCTTTGATGACTCAGTGCTAAATGTAACCGATTCCAGAACATCTGAAACTAGCAGGAGACACAAAATGGTATAATTGATCAAGGATGGGTTTTTGTGAGCATTAAACAAGTCAGTACAAACTAATTATTATGAAAGGCTCCTTCTACCTGGTAAGTGCTCAGTGTTAACTGTTAACAACAATGATATTAGCATTAACATTAAAGGAAGCTCTAATAACTGAATTTAGTGTACAACATAACTATTGTAGGTTACCATTAATAACCATATTTTCAAGATGAATACCAAAATGACATTTATCTAATTAGAAGATACTCAGAATAGATGAAATTATAATCCTATGATAGAAAAAAAAATAGAATCCAATTTTTCAAAAACAAATGTCAGGGACTAGCAATAGCATCACTAACACAGATTTTAAAATTTGCTCCATTTTGGAAGGGCAATATGTTTTGAAGGCTCATGTTGTTTGAAGGTAAGTTTTTCATTCTTTACTGAATTGGGAACTTTCTCCTTCCTTGATGGTCACAATTGAACTAGCATCATTTTCAGATGGCAGAGCACAACTTCTTTTTTTTTTTTTTTTTTTTTTGTACCGGGGATTGAACTCAGGGGCACTCAACCACTGGGCCTCATCCCCAGTCCTTTTTTGTATTTTATTAGAGACAGGGTCTCACTGACTTGCTAAGTGCCTTGCTATTGCTGAGGCTGGCTTTGAACTCTCGATCCTCCTGCCTCAGCCTCCCAAGTGCTGGGGATTACAGGCGTGCACCACCGCGCCCGGCTGGCAGAGCACAAATTCTGCTCATGTATAAAAGAGAACCACAAATTTGTAACTGTTGATTAAAAAAAAAAAAAAGTAATATAATCAGCTTTTCTAAATGGTTATGGTAACCACCTAATGTGATTATTCTCTAAAATGACACAAAACAAACTCTACAAAGGTATTTTTATGCCATTGACTAATACGATTAATATTAGTAAAATGTAACACTAATTTAATATACACCCATGGAACAAGCATTGTACAATACTTAAAGTTGTGGAGTATATATTCCTTTTGCATATGTTATGCTTAGAAATATAATTCTTAGAGGATAACAGTCTGTACCCTGAAGCTCAGTGTATCCAGAGAGATAAAACAATCTATTTACCCAGTTGACTTTGTGTCATGTCTAGGCTTGGTGATGTCACTGGTTTCAAAATAAGAGTCTGCTGTTCAGTGGAGCTGAAAGAATTGTTGTAAAAACAATTATGATTAATTGTTTCATACTTTTTTTTTTTTTGGTACCGGGGATTGAACTCAGGGGCACTCAACCACTGGCCTCATCCCCAGTCCTTTTTTGTATTTTATTAGAGACAGGGTCTCACTGACTTGCTAAGTGCCTTGCTATTGCTGAGGCTGGCTTTGAACTCTCGATCCTCCTGCCTCAGCCTCCCAAGTGCTGGGATTACAGGCGTGCACCACCGCGCCCGGCTGGCAGAGCACAAATTCTGCTCATGTATAAAAGAGAACCACAAATTTGTAACTGTTGATTAAAAAAAAAAAGTAATATAATCAGCTTTTCTAAATGGTTATGGTAACCACCTAATGTGATTATTCTCTAAAATGACACAAAACAAACTCTACAAAGGTATTTTTATGCCATTGACTAATACGATTAATATTAGTAAAATGTAACACTAATTTAATATACACCCATGGAACAAGCATTGTACAATACTTAAAGTTGTGGAGTATATATTCCTTTTGCATATGTTATGCTTAGAAATATAATTCTTAGAGGATAACAGTCTGTACCCTGAAGCTCAGTGTATCCAGAGAGATAAAACAATCTATTTACCCAGTTGACTTTGTGTCATGTCTAGGCTTGGTGATGTCACTGGTTTCAAAATAAGAGTCTGCTGTTCAGTGGGAGCTGAAAGAATTGTTGTAAAAACAATTATGATTAATTGTTTCATAGATAGAGGTAGAAATGAATTGAAATACATACACCCTTAAAAACACAAGGTTATGGAGAGCCATGCAGAGTGTATACTATTTAAAGCAGAGGTGAGTAAACTGTGGGTCTCCCAAATTCAGCCCTCTGCTTGGCCTATGAGCTAAGAATGGTTTTTACATATTTTTTTAAGTCATGGTAAATTAAAGAATAGTATTTTAGACATTTGAAAATGGTATAAGATTCAAACTCTGTTGGAATACAGGCCCATCATGAACTAAAATGATTCAGAGCAAATTTTGATATTGATTTTGAGAATTTTCCAATTGCAACAGCAGAGTCAAGTTGTTGTGACAGAATCTGAATGGCCTGCAATGTCTGAAATAGTTAATATCTAACCCTGCACAGAACAAAAATGCTGACTCCTGATTTCCAGCATCCTTCCAGAAAAAACACCAGAGTCTATTTGGAAAACTAAAGTTATCATGAACTATTAGTCTCATTAGGAACATTATATCTGAATCTTAGTTACAATGAGGGATTCCTAAGGGCTTCTATAGATGATTCTATGGTAGTAACATTAACCAAACATTGGATGTCCTCCAGGAGTGTTTGTTCTGTATTCCAGTTGACCACCCCCCTGACTATCCTTGACAGGTATAGAGACTTTATTTTTGTTGTCTTTATCCTTGTAACCACTAATTCAAATCTTAGTTATTTCAAAGCCCCCACATTCTCAGCCAATATTAATATGACTGCCTTAAATATTTTTTGCTTTTACCACTCAAACAAGCTGCTCTCATATAAGCACATTGCCATATATCTAGAAAACAACATCTAAGAAAACCTTGGGAACCAGTTTTCTTCAGTTTAGCTCTGTTTAAGAGGTAAAATATTCCCTTACTTTCGATCTTTACCTTGCTCCTTACTCTACCCTAATCAACTATTAATATGGTGCTGTGGACACTAGGATCAAGGAGATGATTGTTTTTAAGCAAAAAGAGTAGCACCATTTAAAAAGCGATGGATGAAAAGAAATGAGAGCTGAAGAAGATACATCTTTTGTCAGAGACAATCCTTAGGCAAGATACCAAGACGATTTGAGATACTATGTTGATCTCCCTCAACCATGAACCTAATGGTCAACCCTGCAACTGCTGAGCTATTATTATTAGGCCTTTTCTCTTCTAAGGCATATAAGCAGGGAGTGCAAACAACCTCAGTGTCAATATGAGGCAATCATCTGGAGGAACCCTGGAAGCCAGAAATAATCGTTTTTCCTGATTCCACTAAAACACTTGAAGAAGTTTGAAGTTTGGAAGGTAGATGGGTCTCCCCTCTCTTAGGCTTGTGAAATTGAAGAAAGAAGATTTTGGGTTATTCTAGAATTTTGTAGGTCTAGAATCGATCAACAGCATTGTATGTGGATCTGTTTTCTAAAGCATGTTATATTTTCTTGAGTTTACTTCCTAAATTAAAAAAATATGTTAGTAATCTTTTATTATCACAGATAGTTCCATTAGAGACCAGAATCACATACAAAGCTCATTTGTTAATTGAAGGAATAAATATTAATATGCATAGATACTTGAAAAGATCCCTACTTAGTAAAGACTAAAAGCCATTGCTAAACTGTAGTGGAGGCAAAGAATGGTCAGGCTATGGATGATGGGCAGCCTGGATCTGCCAGGCACAGCTTTATTGACAATAAAATAGGGACACTTCATTTCTTAGAATATTGAGAACAGCACTCAGATCTTATGGAAAGTAAGTTACTTAGAGGAAGTTCATGATACTTCTATAAATCTAAACACCAAAGAGAAGAGGAGTAATTTTAATCTTAGATTCAACATTAATCATATAATGAAATTTTAGAGTTTCATGGAAGCTAGATGTTTTTCAATGAATCCAAGGACATTTGCTAAAATTAAGACTCTTAGCAACTTATCAAGCATGAAATGGTATGACAATAGCAATCTCTGGAAGCAGGAGCAACTCTGGCCACGACAGTGATGGTTTTTAGCCAGCAAGAAAAAGCATTTTATGAAAGTCACAAAAACCATTACCTAATGTTGTTGCTGGAGCCTCAGTACTATAAATATCAGGTTCAAAGGCTGGAACAGTAACTGATTAAAATCAAGAACATGAATATAAGAAAACTTAAATACATATGAAAAACATGTTTTGTTTCAAAACATTCCAAATGACACTTTTTAAAAAAAAACTTTAGAATTGATAGGAAGCAAATAGTTGCTCTTTGAAGAGTTGGTTACACTGGCCAGAATAGGTCACTGAAGAAGATAGTCATATCTTCCAACTCTGCTATATATCTACTATTGCACATATGGTATTTGGTTTCTGGTTATAACTTATGTGGATGATTGCCTTAGAAATTTGTTTAGGTAATATGTATGCAAATACATATGAAAGTAACTTGTTGCATTTCTTGAAAGTAAAAAAAAAAAAAAAAGCAGTTTATGTAACCATGCTACAACAAATAGGTTATCTGCTTCAATGTAGATATAGCAATAAATAGCCTTTGGTGATTATATCAATTGTGCTTTAAAATCAACTTTAAAGAGAGATCAAGAACTTCACTCAAACCAAATCACATAAGAAATAAAACCCATGAGTCTTCCAAAGCCATGTTCTTCTGGACAGTTCTATAGGGGAAGCAGAAGCTATAAACCATTATCCCAAGGCCTTGACAAGGTCAGACAACAGTTCTTAGAAAACATGATGACTCTAATTTCCCACCATGGGTATTGCTTTGGTTTCAATGCTTTAACCAAGGAATTGAAGATTTACCCGGCTTGGTCTGGGATTCTGTAGGACTTGATGTGGTTTTAGGTCTGGGACGTGGACGACGTGTTCGTTGTATTTTAGGAGCTGGAGGAAGAAATTTTGGATTATTCTAGGGCAGGTGGCTTTGGAAACAAAATTCTATGTTTTCTAGGATTTTTTTTTCCTGGAAAATTGAGGCATATATCTTTTAAGATTAAAATATTTTCTTCTATTTTATTTTATTTTTTATCACTGAAGCTTGAGAGAAAAAAACCTCACATGTAAAATTAAGTCAAAGAAGGAAGAGACTCAGAAATCTCTAACTTGAAAAATCTGGGTGGCAGGTTCATACTAAATTTTTTAATATCCCAAAGGATCTATGATACTATAAAATTTGTTATAGTTTAGTCTGTCTAGATAAGATATAGACACTACTATGTTTGAAATTCAGCTCTAGGTGTGAGTGCTGTTTAGACAAATGTACATGACACACATTCAACTAGGATTACAAGGTAGGAAGATTTTCTAGGACCATGCATAGCTTTCAAAAACAATAGGTGTCTTTTTAAAAGTAATCTTTATCACTTGTAAGAAGAAGCAATATAGAGCTGAAGAATGGCAGATGATAAGACAATCTTATATAGCTGATACAAGTGATGATGATGATAATGGAATGGGTTTGAAAATGAACAAGAGACATTGAAGAACACAGAATGTAATTACCCAATGTTGTTTCTGGAGCCTTGGTTCTAAGAGTGACAGGTTCAAGGACTGTAGCAAGAACTGGCCAAAAAATAATAAACCAAAGAACAATTAACAATTCGCTTTAAGGTTAATGTCACAAAAGCTTCTTAACTAAGAGAAAAGAGACACTTGTTCTTTGTAGACTTTCCCAAACACAGCCAGGTGCCTGTTAATCTCATGTTACAGATTTGCAAGATAATAGCGTACACAGCTAAATATCATGATGTGGTCCACAAGATGTTTGATTACCTGACCCTTACTATTAGGGCTGCTTGGCAAGCTTTTGACACATTTAAATAATATATGCTCTTCTGATGGCACTAAAAAAAGAGTACTCATTAGTCTTGTACTTGTGTAGAAGTTGAGATAACTATCTGTTTTTGTTTATTATTTAAATACTTATGAGTATAATAAAAAGTTCATCTGTTTGAAAGCATAAAGAATAACAACAAACAGATAAACTGTGCTCATCAGAATACAAAGTGGCCCTTGATGCAATAAAAGTTAAGAAATACTATTAAAACTGTTAGAGAAGGCAAATGAGTCAGTCTGCCCTATCATAGAAGCCTATCACTTAAATATTCCAAGTTGGGCACATTAAAATTTTTTGACAATTTACTATGGACGTCATTCCTTAAAACAGCAGATCCACAGACCCTAGAACAGTAAAAAGTAATATGAAGCAAAGCAGTATGATATTTCCACAATTGTTGAGAGATAAGAAGGCTAAATAAGTGATGGAAAGTTTGAAACACAGCTTCCATCAGTGCTGTTTAAGCAAATGCACATGATCACAGGATACAATGCCGAGCAGTTACATGGCAGTTCTAAGTCCTGAAATTAGTTCATGCACAGTTTTTGTAAATTCAACTAATAATATGATAGAGATCCCAGCATAATTTCAAAAGAAAGGCTAATTGGATGATATCAGAGGGTGATGAAATGGTCCTACGTTGCAGAATAACCTGCGATACAATGGTATGGTATGATAATGCACAGGAAAAGCATAATTGCAGACACAGCATTCTCATTACCCTTGATTTCTGGAGCTTCAGTTCTAAGAGCACCAGGTTCAAGATCTGTAGCAGGAACTAATTAAAAGCAAAGAATTAAATGTGTGTGGAAAGTCAGCAAATTGAGTATTACTAGTATAATATTGCTTCCATAGGTATATGGAAATTAATTTCTGAAATATAATAATTGTAACCGAGATTTGGTTAACTCTTAGCCAGGCAAACTTTCTTTCAAGAGGTGCTCAGCCACAGCTTACACAATCTGCTAAGCATCTCAATAAAGCCAACACAATAATCTCGTAGGTAACCGGTACCTGTTTCCAATTATTGTAGAAAGCTGTCCTAGAAACTTCAGACATTTCAACAAGGATGTACTTATCTAACTATTCTGCAACTACTGGCTTTTTTGGCAGAAGCTTTGAGAAAATAACATGTCTAAAAGAGTATGGATATACAATAAATAGCTTTTATGTTTGAAAGGAGAATGTAGCAAATAATAAAACAAACTGTGTAAAATAATAAGGCAAAATAATAAAGCATAACTTTCTTGTTGAGAACTTGTATCTGGAAAGGCTAAGATCTCATTCGAGGCAAAGGTACCCAACAAACCAAGATAATGGATATTCACTCAGTGTGTGGTACTCAGTAGAGAAGCTCTCTGCACTAATCACAAAAATGTAGTGCTCTCCAGTTGTCAGGAGAGATCACTGATGCTTTGGGGGAAAGATCCAACCTTTTGAACCATACCTTCAAGGTATGCTTAACTGTGCTCACGGACCTCTCCAAACACAACAACCATCACAACCTAGAAGCAAGATTCCACTTGTTCTAGGAAGCTGTGCCCTCTCGTCAGGCTCCCCACATCCCTTCTGTCTCTTCTCATCTCCAACATTTTAACAAGCAATTTTTAAAAATCAACTCTGGATTCCTGGCCTTTACAAACTTTTCTTTCTCTAAGTTCATAAGTGCTTACAGCACTCTAAAACCAAGTTTGATTGGCAACCACAATTTGCTGTGGGAAGATGGAAGGCTCTTAATGTTTATTTCTTGAAATAAAAATACTTGGTTATATATAAGACATTTTGTCTTTAAGAGAAGGATGGACTGAAAATAAGCAGTAGTAAATATGATCATGGTAATAGAGAAGATCCTTATGCAGAAAGCTGGAGGAGCTCAGCTGCCACCCACGTCCCCAGCCATGTTTTCTCTTGGAACTGTGATGGTGGCAGCAGCTATAGATCACTTTGTGCCTTCTCTGACATAGGCTGTCACTCCCACCATAGGCATTAACCACAGGTCCCCAAGTGTTGCAAGGAGGCACTCTTTTAATCAGAAACCCACATTTACCCGGTTTGGTTTGAGGAGCCTTAGGACTTGGTGTGGTTTTAGGTTTGGGACGTGGACGTCGGGTTCGTTTTGATGTTTTGGGAGCTGAGGAAAGAAAACCTTCAGTCATTACAAAGTCTATAGTTCAAAAGTTATGGGGTAGCATGACACACAGCTTTAAGTTTCCTAAAACTTATTTAATTTTTCATATTTTAGGGAATTATCTTTTGTAACTAAGCACCTTAATTATTATAGCCTGTTTCCTTTTATAATCCAAAGCCCACTGGAGTAAGTCATATATAAAATGGAATTGCTAATTCAAGAAGTGCAGAGTAGTTAACAGAACTCTGACAGAGTAAAAAGCTTGGGAGTCACTGCTAAAAATTTCATAGTGGCAGTGGTGATCAGTTGCAAGCTCTTTAATAGTTTACTAAAATAAGACCACAACTAGGCTCCAAAGAACAAATATTGCACAGACAGCCAAAATGAAAGAATGAATGAATAAATGAATGTATAATTAAATAAACACAAGAACTTTTAGATCCACAAAGAAACTTCCTGGCCTGGTAATCATTGTTCGAGCCAAGAAAATTGCTTTTAAAAGTTACCTTTAGCAAAACACTGGTTGAAAACACACAAGATGATGAAACAATTTCAGATGGTTACATGCCCAACAGATGACCTTAATTAGGTTCATATGAGTCTCTTAAAAACAAGAGGTGACTTGTTTTAAGAGTCAGAGTTCAGAATATTTTGAGAATGAAGATGGTAATGGAATGACAGGAGATGACGGTGTAATCTTACAAAGCAGAAGCACCCGAGGCTGTGATTTGATGCAATGAGTCTGACAATGAGAAAGAGTACTTACAAAGGACTACAACATGTTATTACCTTCTGTTGTCACCCATGTCTCAGTTTTGAGTGTCACAGGTTCAAGCTCTGCAGTAGGAACTAGCCAAAACATTAAACAAAATGATTGTTTTGAATGAAAACAAAATATTTTCTTTGAAATGCATCTTTCTAGCACCGTATAGTTTCTCGAACTACATAGCAACTTTAAAAAACTAACTAGAAAAGGATATAGTCAATTTCCTAATATTTGACCATAGTTAAGTTAGGTGCTTGTTTCTTTATTTTTCATTCTTTGATTATCTAATAATCCAAAGTGGAATGTGTAGGTATTGCTGAGAACTCGTCTTTGGAGAAACTGAGGCCTCGTAATGATTAATTGATTGGGGTATCCCTCCATTTGCAGCAAAGAAAGAGCAGGCTTTCATGGGGAGACCAAATCTCCACTGCTCTGTCAGGCTCTAAGGATCTCTACCATGGGGGGAGAGGCAGAAAGGTTTTGACTCCCACTTGAAGCAAGACATGACCTACGTCAGGATTTCAGATGTGCTCTTCTGGTTGGTCTCCACTCTGGTCTCCTCTCTCTGATTTTACTCCTTCCACTCTTCTGCTTATCTGTGTCCTACAGTGATTTCAAGACTCCACCCCTTAATCTTTAATTCCTTGCTTCAAATATTTATGTACCTGCATATCTTATTGGTAGCACTACAAAATCAATCTTGTATTTGCATAGACACTGCCTAGTGCCATTTTCTATATTATTTATAAAGGAATGGCTTCTATTTTTAACTATTTTCTGGTTTGAGGACTAAAATACATCTCCCACTTTTTAAAATTTTAATTTAATTTGTTATACATGCTTACCTCAAAATATGCATAGAATTTGGAGGATACCAAAGGCAATCAATTTTTTTTTAAAATTTGAACTGATATGTCTAAAGAAGATTTATTTTCAAAAGGTAAATGGAAGTAATTAAAAATGCACAGTGAGAGAAGACTGCTGTCAGGAGGCTCAAGGCAATGGGTGTCCCCCAGCTGTCCCCCAGGGGTTCCTCTGAACATCTCTACAGTAGGAACTGCTGCTGCCCATGCATTACATCCTCATTCTTATAGGGTGTACTGGTTCCCCCAACTACTGAGATTATTCTTGAGACCCTACTGGATCAGGCTGCTGAGACTTTAAACCAGGAACACATTTACCTGGTTTGGACTCAGGTGCTTCAGGACTTGGCATGGGTTTTGGTCTGGGATGTGGACGAGTTATCCATTGTGGTGTTTGGGGAGCTGAGGGAAAAAATTTTGGGGTTACTACATACATTATCTATGGTTCTGGGAGCTATGCGAAGTGAAAATATGATTCTAGACTTTAAAGCTGGTTAGAGTTAGATATTTGCCTTTTTAGATTTTTGTCCCAAAAGTCAAATAAATATACATGTACTTATTATAAATCTTCTATTATTGTAGGAAATTATTTGAAGAAAAATTCACCTTTTAATTGAAGAAATAGAGACTAGTAACTACAAAGTCTCACAGGGCGTCTTGACTAACACCAAAATGTTTAGGAGCCATTGCTAAATTTGAATGGACAATGAGAGACAGTCCCACTAAATCTGTGATTGAATTTTTCAATCTTTGACATGTTTTCTATGTTACTATTAAAATAAGACTATATTATTACTGAAATAGAAAAGAAATAATAAAATAGTAGGCAAATAGAAGGAAAAAAGATTGAAATGTAGTCTTGCAATGGCTTTATCTGTCTAGGAGAGAGAAAGAGAGAGAGAGAAAAAGAGGTGTGCAGGCCAAGACACAAACACTAACACTGCTTAAATAAAACACAGACTGACATGACAATTTCAAGCAGGTTACATGGCAACTAAATGATCTAAAGCAGGTTTATGTACAATGGTTCTCTTAAAACAACATATAATTTAAGAGTCTTCCTAATTTTTAGAATATAATTGAATGACCACAAAGAATGACATTGTTATTACAGTGTATTCACATTACCTAATGTTGTTTGTGGGGCCTCAGGTCTAGGAGTGACAGGTTCAAGGACTACAGCAGGAACTGACCAAAACAACACAATAAACCAAAGAGATTTAAAAATGTATAACAAATTAGAACATCCATATCCAAGCAAATCTTGATATTACTAGTAATATCAATTCTTCTAAGGAAAAAGGAAAATAATTAACTTTTTAAGTGAGGGAAAGAGTATATACTTGTTCTTTGAAGACTTAGCCAAACTTTAGTCATGTTTAGTCTTAGGCATACTTCTTTAACCACTTTGAGAATTTTAAAGAGGTCAAAGTGAAATTCTCCTAGGTATTTAATGAATTCTTACATGGAAAACTCTTCACTGGAAAACATGTTAATGCATTTACCTAATATGTACTGAGAAAATAAATTGTTAACTGACATAATTTCTCTATACTTCTGTAGATACTAAACATGAGTACTTACTATATTTAAGTAAACAGATGCAAAAGAGAGTTTTTATGTTTGAAACATAAAAGTTAACAGGCAAAGTGGCCTGTAGTAATCTTGACAAGAACTCATCTGTAGAAATAGTTTAAAACCTCTCTCCAAACTATGGCACATGAGATGGCAAGATAAAGATTTCCACCAATGTATAATGCCCAGTAAAGAATCTGCCTGCCCTAAGTCTACAAAAAAGCGGAAATTAAAGACTATTGATGTCTATATCCTATCTAAGCTCCTGAATCAAAGCCTTCTTCAACCAGCCTGATGGACCCTTCCAAACCTAGCATCATCAACCACCTCATTCTGGCCATCTCAAAGTAGTCCATCTGGACTGGTTGCCTTTCTAGCTGACCCCCTTTAGAAGATTTGTCTAAACCTTGTGCTTTTTTTTTTTTTTTCCCCCCTATTGATCCAAACTCTGCACGGGCCCAAGGGGCAAGTTCATCCACCCTTGATCTTTTCCTTTGCTAGATCATTGCTTTATGTTTGCATCATGCAGTCACAATTTTAATTCTGCTGTTTTAGAGGTAAATCTCCTACAAGGGGCATATCACCCACAGTTGCCAATGTAGGCGACTTAACAATTTGTTTACTTGAACTAAACATCTTGGCTCTGCTAAAGTAGTGTCACCTTTATGATCTGAATGCAATTTGAGAGTAAGAAATATACTAAATGCATACTTTGGAGGAAGAGTCTCACATAGAAAGAATAAGTTATTCTGGCACCAGCTGGGTCTCACCCAGTCACATTCTTCTTGCAAGCTGGGCAGAGATGTTATACCATGGCCTTGTGACCTCACACTGGGGGAGAACAAGAGCCCTTACTGCCTGGCATTGCCACTGCTTTGAGTCCCCACTGGAACAGACTGCCAGGTCTCACCCTTAACCCAAGTAATGACAGATTTACCCGGTTTTGTCTGAGGCACTTGAGGTTTCAGTGTGGTAGTTTTAGGCCTGGGTCGTGGACGCCGGGTTCTTTGTGAGATTTTGGTTGCTGAAGGAAGAAAAACCTTGTGTCACTCTTGGTCTTATAACTCTGGATACTGAGGACAGGTTTTTTTTTTTTTTTTTTTTTCCCAAAAATTGTCAGATTTTCTAAAGTTCTGGGAAATTACCCTTTAAGTTTTACTTTATAACTCTTTTTATACCTATGCATCTCCTTTTTGTCACTATGGTGCTTTGGGGGCAAACTCATATACCATTCAGTTTCTTACTCAAGGCATGAAAAGTAGTACTAGTATTGAGAAAGTCATAGAACTTCCTTACTTGAGGGAAAATGATTGAGAAGGAGTGTTTAATGAAAGGGAAGGAGAAATCAGGGACACACTAAGACTTTTCAGATATTAGTGTGAGACAAAGATTTCAAATTTGGGTAATTTCCTAGTTGTCAAATTAGTAATAAGATATTTCATTACTTAAAAGCACCAACAAAGAAAACAAACACACCATACAATGAATTTTAAAAAAAGATTTAGGAACTTAAATGTGCAAAGGAGCATAAGAGTAGCTGTTATTGCTGATCAGCCTAGATAAGAAATAGATCTCAATTTGTTTAAAATCCAGCTTTACTATAAAACATTAAGTGAAGTACAAGACAATGTGACTGTTTAAATGTGCCACCTGGAAGATAAATGTTTGCACTAAGCTCATAGGCCTGCTCTCATAAAAACAGTAGGAAACTTGTTTTTAAGAGGCTCAAACTCTTCAGAGGGTAGAAGTGGTTGAATGGCAGCAGAGGATGATGGCTGAGGGATGGAGTCTGAGTGGACTGTACAACAAGCAGCAAAAGCTTGGCAAATGCACAGGGCTGTTACCTAGTGTCGTCCCAGGGGTCTCAGTTCTAAAAGTAACAGGTTCAACGTCTGTAACAGGAAGTGAAGTGACAAAATAACATTTTAAAAATATATGAAGAGCCACAACATACAATTCCACATGAATCTTTTCAGTGTAACATTGCCTCTAGAAATGTATAATTTTAGATTTCTGGATGAAGGATGCTATGGACCGAGTTGTGTGTGCCCCCCACATTCATATGCTGAAGCCCCTAACCTCCAGTGCCACTACATTTGGAGGCAGAACCTTTAAGGAGGGAACCAAGGTTAAATGGGCTCATAAGGGTGGTATTCTAATTCAATCTGAACTCCTTTTCAGAAGTCAAGGAGACACTAGGAATGCATGCACATAGACAAAAAGGCCTTGTAAGGTCATAGCAAGAAGGTGTCCTGTCAACATCTTGATCTTGGACTACTGCCAGAACTATGAAAAAATTGGCTTCTGTTCTTCAAGCTACCCACTGTGTTGTACTTTGGCATGGCAGACGTACTTAGCTAACTCAGAGTATGAGCATTCTGTCTGGGCTGGCCAAACTGTTAGGTCTCTATCTCATACCTTTGGTATTGTTTATCACTAGAGGCAAATGATTCCACTAGTTACAATGCTTGATTATCTGAATCTAAATTTGAAAGACTTTAGGACATTTTTACCCATGTACTTAAAAATGTTTCTAATCAGTCTCAAGAAACGTATGAAAAACTAACTCATACTTTTGGGATGCTAAATAGATAGAACATCTACCAGATTAAATCAAATTATGACTGCAAAAAAAGGTTCTGCACTATCCAAGAAGACATTATGTAATAATTAAAAATAATTCAACTAGCCTACAGACGAAAAAGGCATCTCTTCTAATCATAAACACCTTGCCAACCCTGAGGGGATAACAGGCCTTCAGGATTCTCTCACTAAGAGATATGTGACTTTATATTTTCAACCACTGACTGACTCCCAGGCTCCTGAAACCTAGGACCCTGTATTTATCTGGTATCTTTCCAGGCATATGGACTTGGAGTGGTTCCAAGTTTGTGTTCTTTGGGTCATTTTTGGAGGTGGAAAGAGATAACCTTTAGTTATTTTAAAACTTATGGTTCTTCAGAGAACAGAACTTAATATCTTTAAGTATTCCAAAGCTTGACAAAATTTCTTTAGTTTTAGGAAATGTATTTTTCTAGTACAAAAGTTTTGTCCTTTACTCTGTTACTTTTATTATTGAAGATATTTTGGGGGCAAAATTCACATATATAATGAAGTTGTTAATTCAGAATGTAGAGATAGGTATTTTTGCTTTTATCACATCTTCCTAGAGTTCCTTGCCTGGATTAAAACGGTTGAGAATCATTTAAACTTTAGTGGAGAGGAAGAGGAGTCAGATTAACAATAAGAATGGGGTTCATTATTTAAACTTATAAACCTTGATCATATTGTGTTCTTCAACTAACTAAAATATATGACCCAAATATTAACAGATAAGAAACACAGCCAGGATCAAAGGGAGAAATACAAAGGATGGATAAAGAAACTTCCCTATCATAGCTTGGTTTGCATAGACCCAGAATCAGATACTCACACAGATATCTGAAATTTACCTTCACAAAGAATTCTGGTTAGCCCCAAACAAAGTAACAGGAAAAAAATTTTAAGTAACTTACAAGGCAGGATGATATCCCAAACTAAATTCCTGAATGGTTTTCTTACAAACAAGAGGTAATTGTTTTATACCTGTTCAGCTCACGCATAAGGAAGAATGTAACTAAAGTTACAATGAGTTTGACAATGAGCAAAGGAAGCACTTGGTAAAGGTCAGAGAGTAGCATTACCTAATTCTGCTCCTGGGGTCTCTTTTACAGGTGTAACTGGTTCAAAGACTGTGGTAGGAACTGGCAGAAAATAACAACAACAAAAGCCCAACAAAACATTAAAATTTATAAAAATTCAGAACACTCAATTCAGAAAGATTCTACCAGGATAACAACATGTTGCAAGGAAAGAAAGAAAGAAAGAAAGAAATAAAGAAAGAAAGAAAGAAAGAAAGAAAGAAAGAAAGAAAGAAAGAAAGAAAGAAAGAAAGAAAGAAAGAGAGAAAGAAAGAAAGAAAAAAGAAGATAAAGGAAAAAAAAAACACAGTTAACCTGAGCTAACGGCACACGATGCCCCTGCCCTCAGATGCCAGTTTTTGTCTCAGGAGGGATTGTCATCGATTTTGTATTTAGATAACAGCCTGTGTAAATAGACTTGATACTTTTCTCATTCTTTGATCATCTGAATCTAACTAATGCACCAAAGCCAACTGCCATGGTTTGAAACTTGTTTGTGTTCCCCAATGGTCCACAGTGATTTAAAGGCTTGGTTCCCTGGGTAACACTGTTGGAGCCTAGCAACAGGTCCTTAGGTTATTGGGGATGCAATAATAGTTTACACAGCCCTGTGTAGTTCTGGGGTGGCCCCTTGAGTTCTTAAAAGAGAATCACTACATAGCCAGGTACAGTGGCATACACCTGTAATCCCAGTGTTTTGGGAGGATGAGGCAGGAGGATCACAAGTTCAAATCCAGCCTCAGAAAAAGTGAGATCTTAAGCAACTCAGTGAGACCCTGTCTCTAAATAAAATACAAAGTAGGGCTGGGGATATGGCTCAGTAGCCAAGTGCTCCAGAGTTCAATTCCTAGTATCTTAAAAAAATAAAAAAAAAAATAAAAACATGAAAGGAGCAAGCAAGTGTGGCCCCTCCTGAGATGTGATCACTTGCTCACTCCTTTATAAGCACCTGCCATTACTATCTGTGCCAGGAGGTGGTGCCAAGGTACAGCCCTTACTGTGCTCTGCCATTTGGACACTCAGCCTCCAAATCTGTGGGCTAGATAAACCCCTTCTTTACAAGTAGCCTATGCTGAGTATTTTGTTATGGTGATGCAAAGATGACTAATACATAGACCAACCCGTCCTACTAGAAACTCATCTCTGGAAAGAGCCATGAGCTCTGTCCAATTTGAGTACTTAGGAGGGAAGGATGAGGTACAGCCACTGTATAGCACAGCAGGGCATCCTATTGTCCAACACTCAGAGAAAGCCTGAGAGTGGGGGTTCTTAGATGTAATTCAAACTCTGGATTTCAAAATTTCTTGACTGCTCCTATGGGGCCATCTACCTATAGCAGTTTCAGTGGAATATTCTGACCAATTCCTGGAAGCCTGGTTGGAGGAAAAAAAAAAAAAAAAACAGAGAAAAATAAAAAAAAGAAAAAAGAAGAATATACAACAGATAATCTAGCCCACATAATCTGAAATATCAGCATTTGCCAAAGCTGCCTAGGTGATCATGATCACTCATAGGACTTTGCACTTACCAAGAAATAAGCCCCCAATGGCACAAACATACATGTTTTCTAACTGGTTCAGCTGACTATACCCTTGATATTTAAAATATGAGCATAATTGAATAAGAAGTAAATTGAATAGACAAGAGAGAGAAGATTCCAGTCCACAGAGGACAAGGAATTAGGCTTCCACACCATCTCCGCATCTCGTTCCTCATTGCCTGGCCTCATCGTCCCCACTGTGACAGGCCCACAGGGTTAGCATTCCTAAACCAGGACCTACACATTTACCCAGTTCTGTCTGAGGTGCTTCAGGACTCCGTGTAGTTTTAGGTTTGGGACGAGGACGGCGTGTTCGTTGAGGCACTTTGGGAGCTGAAGGAAGAAAACCTCAGGTTAATGTAGTGCTTTGGTTTCCAGAAGCTGTGTCCAGGGTTACCCTTGTTATCATATCTTGAGTTTTAGGAGATATTTTTTTTCTCTCGAGTTTGAAACTTATGCCCTTATTTTGATAATCTACATCTTTATATCATTTACATTTCTCTGCAAAACAAAATTCATGCAGAAACATGAGTTGATATATCAAGGATATTTCAAAGGGGGTTCTCACAGGGCTTCCTGAATTCAGAAAAGCTCCACGACCTTGCTGAGTTATGGTTGGGGTGGCATATGATTTCATACTAATGATTGTACCTATAATTTAAATTCACTAGCCTTGGACATCTTTTCTATTTTACTACTTACTAAAACAAGATTATAGCATTACCTAAAGTGTTAAAACAAACACAAAATCATGCCCATACTGAAAACAAAGGAACTTAGATCCACAAAATAACTCTCACACTGTAATTGCTGTGCCAATTCACTATGCCTAGATGAGACATAGACGTCACCCCCACCACCACTATTGATTGTATTTGATACACAACAGCAAAGAATGTGGTTAAAATGTTACATGGGAGCAGAGACACTAATTCAAAGGTGGTACATTGCATATATATATACACCAAACTAAGTTCATGCTTGGCTCTATTAAAGACAAAAAACTGTTCTAATATCTTTCAACATGTTAGGTGGTCGAATGACAGGGGATGATGCAGAAGCCTTGTGAAGGAGGAGAAGCTGAGGTTATGATGGTGATGAATGGGTAGGAAATGTAGATGCTGATGAACACGATGTGTCATTACCTAGTGTTGTCCCTGGAGCCTCAGTCTTAAGAACAACTGGTTCAAGGATCGTGGCAGGAACTGATCAAAAGTAATAAAAGAAACCAAAGAGACCTTGTGAATGCATATAATGTAAAATAAAATAAAATAAAATTCATCTTACCAATAAAAGCAAAGTTTCTAAGGCTATAAAGTTAACTTTTAATATTCTTAACTCAAGAGAAAACAAAAGTATCTTTTTCTTAGAGTATTTCTGCAAATAGTGGCACACTCACTTGATTCAGACATAGTCATAGCCTTTGGTCTCTGCTGACCATCTCCCTGAGGTCAACTCTAAAATCTCGTTCTTGGTTAATAATTTGATTTGAACTAACTTGAACACCGATATATTAGAAGATCTGATTCATTATTAGAAAAATACGTCACAAAGACAACCAGCGCTTTTATAGAAGCTAAAACCAAAAAAGCATCTACTTCCTGCAGTAACCAATAATGACAGATGCAATAAACAGTTCAGATATTTGAACATAGATATAGAAGAGTAGACCGACTCCATGGCGATTCCCAATAATCCTTGTCCAGGTCTTAACACGTTTGTGTATTATCCTCCCCTTGGATGTGTGTTGTGGCTTGCTCCTAATAGCAAAAGGCAAAAGTGATAGGATGTCACTCCCTGTGTGTCTGTCATGCTGGCACAGGAGAGAGAAAGACAGGGAGGCAGGGTGGGGAGGAGGAAGGACTGAGGGAAGGAGGAGAGAATGGATTATAAAAAGGTATTAACTCCAGGAGGAGGGAATCATTGGGGTCACCCTAGGCTTTGTCCACCACACACAGTAACAACAAAAGGAAGCTGAGACTACACTAAGTACTTTGTGAATACAACACTACTTAAGATGAAGAATGACCTCAGCTTTTGTTACCATTAGGCTAGTTAGCTTCAGTTCTACCAGCAGAAAAAGGCATGGTCCTGTGCTGAAGCAGCAATCACTGAAGCACACTGGATCAGACTTCAGCCCCCCTGGTTTAATTCATCCCATGGGCCCATTCAACAGAACATCAGTAAGTTCACCTGTCTGGGAAGCCAGCTTCAATGTGTTACCTGTCTGTCATCCTTTGTTCCCTCATCCTTCCATTCATTCAAATCCTGTGATTTCTTCCTAATTATTCTCAATATTTTCCTCCTCAAAATGCTTACTATTCTCCTAGCATGTACCATTTATACCATTCAAGAAATTATATTCGCATGAAAATGCTGTCTTATATTACTTTCTGTTTACACAGTAATTGCTTTTGTTTACTACCACAGTGCAAATGAATTGGTAAATAAAACATACCTCTTACTTCTCTTGAATGAGCTGAAATGGTTTGGGTGAATTATAAAGGACTTAATAAAAGTAGTTGATTTGAACTAACAATGCTAGCAAGCTGCTTAAAGATAAAGCTGCTCAGTATAGTATTAAGATGGGAACAGGACCAAATCATAAGAAACAGAAACAAGATAGTAATAAAGGAGACTTCCCAAGAAGCAAGCATGAAGTGCTTAGCCATCTCACGCTGTCTTCATTAATCAGTACCTTCTACTCTTAAGAGATATGCAGGGCATGTCCCAATATAGCATATGTGCATAGAATGCAGGGTCCCAACTGGGGTAGGCTGTGTGGATTCTTAAAACCACACCACATATTTACTCAGTATTGTCTGAGGTACTTATGGAGGGGGCATGGTTTTAGTTTTGGGATGTGGATCATTGAAGCTGAAGAAAGAAAATTTAGGGTCAACAGGGTGCTAATGGCTCCATTAACTGTGATGAGGATGGTATAATATTGTTTAAGTTTTCTAAAACTTGTTAAAAGTTTGAGTTCAGGAAACTCTGTCTCTTTGTATTGAAATTTTCTCCGTTATTAATAGGATTTTTTTTTTGATGGTTGAGAATTCTCCAGAGACAAAAATTATACATATGATTATGTTTAAGAAATGAATATTAGTAACTATCATTATTTTCTTGGAAGTATCTCTAACCTAGAACTAGTTACAAATCACTGCTCAACTCTAATGGTATGAGGGATGTTCCAATCAACCCCATTGTGTTCCCTTATATCTTAAGAGAACTAGGTCTAGACAAGCTTCCCACTTGGCAAGTTACTAGAGTAAATGTATGAAATTCAACAAAGTAAAAAATGGCTATATAAAACCTGACATATAGAAAGCAAGTTGCTTAGAGAACTCTTCTGGTATTATCATCGACACTGTATTAGTGGTCTCAATGAGGGGCATATGGGCATATTTGGATGTTGACTCTAATAAGCTATTAATATTGTTCAGAGTCTCCACCCCACATGGTGATGTGATTTCAGGCTGGGATGTGGAGCTGAGAGCTGCCTTGAATTAAGTCCAGGCTGTTTTTCTGTTCAAAAGCATGAAAGCCTTCAACATTTTAGGATGAATACTGTCATATAGGATGATAACAGAGGGTGGCACCATCATCTATTCAACACCTCAGCACAGCTCAACAAAGAAGAAAAACAGTTGCTGAAGATAAAGAATCATTACCTAAAGATGTCTCAGCAGTCGCGGGTCCAAAGTCTGGTGCAAGGAGTGATCAAAAGCAATTTAAAAAAGAAAATGTTAAACACATGAGAAAAGCCATCAAATGTTCCTACAAATGAACTTTCCTGCTTGAGTTTTGGTTATATAGCCTTTTAAAAAAGCAAGATTTAAAAAAATTCTTAAGTGAGGATACTTAGACAATTGTTTATATAACAGAGTTATATCATTAGCATCTCTACATGGTGAAATAGCAATTTTGCTTGTTTTTATATTATATGATAATGAAAAACCCTGTTTAGAAAAATATTTAGTCATCTGTTTAATGATTATGAGAAAAGAATGAGAAAATATAATTTATAACACTGTAGATTGGAAAACAAAGCTCTAGGTAATAATAAATGCAATTGTTGATATATTTAAGCAGATGCAGTGATGAATATCCAAAGAAACAATGCTCTTTTTTATTAGGAGTCCACTTTGGAAAAAGATCAAGACCTCTGTCAAAACAAAGGCATGCAAAGAGCTAGATATAGAGGTCATTCAGTCCATGGAACTTGTTAGTGCATCACTGTTATCAGGACAGAAAAGACCTGACCTTGAAGGACAGGAGAGCATGTCAGTTGGCTCAAATCCAGTCATTGAAGTGGGGCATTCAAGGTCCTCTTTGTGCACCCTCCCCAAAGTAGCATGGCTATTCAGCTAAGCAAACTGTCGGTTGCACTTCTAACTTCTGTCCTCCTACCATCACCCACATACAGCATCCTCCTCCCTCTGTTTATATGATCCCTGCCCATCCTGCTAACAAATCCACAAATTTCAAGGTTCCAATTATTTCCCATTATTCACAACAGCTCAAAGATTCCTTGCTTCCCTAAGAATTAACTATGTTCTTAACAGTGGGTAAAACTTAATAAATATTTGCTTTTCCCCACATTCCTTCTATTTGTGAACAGTCTTAACAAGAGCAGCTTCCTTTCTCAACTAAGTCATTTGTTATTTCTAAACTGTCCATCACAGACGCTAATGTGGCCTTTAATAAAACATGTGGCTACCTGAATTAAACACGCTGACTAGACACCTTAACTGGATCAGTTTTTCTGAGCCAGAATTTAAGAGGAAAACAAAACCGAATGTCAGAAAAACAAAAATACTCAGGTACCAAGAAGATACTGGTATAAACAGGCAGAGAACTGTGCTGGTAGCCGCTGATTTCTGTGACTTGGGCCATCACCCTTAAGGGTCACAGAGGTAACACTAAGTGGCATGTTAAACTGCTACCACAGTGTCACATCCAAAGGGGTTCCATAGGGACCAGGAACCATATATTATTTACCTGGTTTAGTCTGAGGTATCTTTGGACTCGGAGTGGTTTTATGTTTGGGACGAGGACGACGAGTTCTTGCGCGCTGTGGTTTTTTTGGAGCTAAAGAAAGGAAACTGGTTATTGTAGTCAGGACTCTAGAAATTAGAGAAAGAATTACACAGGATTCTAGGGCTTCTACAAATTTCCTAGATGTTCTTCAGTCTTGAGAAAATGTTGTCTCTTTGGTTTGGAAGTTTCTGCTGGTCATCTATATGCAAAACTTTTTTTTGGTCTACTGATAATTCTTTTGAGAAAAAATAAACTACATAACATTATTTTACTATTCTGAAAACTTTGTTGTTAGTTGTTGGTATTGGGTTTTCAGACCTAAGTTCACCTGCTTTCAGAAGATTATACTTAGAAATTATGTTGTTTAGGCATACAATCCGTTAAAAATGATTAGAATAAGCACATTTCATTTCCTAAAAGTCATTGGTACATAATAAATATCCTGCATAGTCTGAAAGAACACAAACCAAGACATCCCCAGAATAATAACTGATGTTAAAAGGGCTGACACTCCTGATTGTATTTGAAATTCAGCTTTAATACAGAATACTATTTAAGCAGACATACAGATTCTGTAAAGCATCGATAAGCTAGATAATATGAGAGAGAGATTCTTGGCACTTGCTGCTTACAGGCTTATAATCAAGTCATGTATTTTAAGTGCTTTCAATATGTTAAAACTGAGGACTACAGTTGAATGAAAAGAGAGGATGACAAGAAAACCTTATGAGAGCAAAAAAATAAAACAAAACAAAAATGCTTAGTTCAGAGAGATGGAAAAGACCACCACGAGCAGAAAAAGCATGTGCTTAAAGACAGAAAAGGCCATTACCTAATGTTGTCACAGGAGCCTCAGTTTTCAGAATTACAGGTTCAATATCTGTGGTAATAGCTGAACAAAAGTAATACAATTAACAATGGAGACTAAGAAAACCAGAAAAAGAAAATGAATTGTTTTAACCTTATCATGTTTGAAAAGCATTTCTTAACTCTGGGCAAATATATTTGCTATCACCAATAACTGGCCCTACTTTTCTATCTACATAGATATGCATTTATCTTACACAATAAGCATACCTTTTGCACTCTGTGTAGCTATGAGGCCAATGTAAAGTATTTCTCCATGTTTGATTATCTGATTCTAATTATATTAGAAAACTGACTCCAAGAAAATCTCTCAGGTATCTGACGTGCAATTTTAAATAACTCCAGAAATTATTATAAAAGCTTCTGCTGGTATTTGAAAGATTTTCACCATTATTATTAATTTGTTTTGAGGGGTGATGGTTGTGAGAAGAATCAGAAAATGTTAATCAGTCTATTTACTGGGGCTTTGTGACAGTTGTGCAACGATCAACTTGTGCTTTTTCATAATCAATATGAAATTGCTTTTTTACTATGTTTCCTTATTCATTTATCTCAAATGAATAAATAGGAGACAAGTAGAAATAGAAACGATTGAAGTAAAAAGTCTAAAAGGTAATAATGAAAATTTTTTTGTCACAATAAACAGGATTTTTACACTTTTATAATATTCTGAAGTACATAGCTTTGAACATAAATAGAAATTACAACTCTGGTATTAAATTATGGTCTCCATTTTTTTGTTACATCTAGAAAATTACACATAATACTCAAAATTTCTCATCACCAAAACCCTTTAAGCATTTATACAGAAACTGACTTTCCAGGGGTCCAAGACACCATAGCAAAAGCTGGCTTACTCCACATATGAAAGCTTCTTCTGAATCTATAGTGCATAGGAGAGCAGCACAACTTTTATAACTGATTACCTTCAAAACAAAGAATACCTATTTTGTTTGAAACTTAGTGTCACAAGATGAATTTATCAATGTAAAGGTCCAGTTGCATTTGAAGAGCATGGAATCAAAGAAGAAAGGGCTTTTAGAGACAATGACATGTCATCAAGCTCCTTATAAACACACTGAGGACAAGCTCCAACCAGCTTTTCCATTGCTCCCCTCCCATATCCAAAAACTGTACATACATACAAGCAAAGGTTCAGAAACTTCCTCATCTGAAGGGTAGATGGACAGAGCACCCATGACTCTTAAGTGTCAAGTGCGTCAATAGATGCAGGTGAGTGAAGAAAGAATCACACTCGGGTGCTATAAGCTGAGCAAATGTAAGAATGACTACCAAGATGTTAAAGTGGCCTTTCATGAAAAGAGTAAACAATTTTTGGAAACCAAGAGGATGAATGTACATAAGAGAATACAGAGAATGACAAAAAGAGATGAGAAGGGCAAGTTCAGAGAAACATGGACCGACCGAGAAGACACTGTTACCTATGGTTGCAATGGTTGCAGAGGGAGCTTCAGTCTCAACTGTGACAGGCTCCAAGACTGCATCATAAAAGATAAACAGAAGCAAGACAATGTAAGTAACGTTTAGGTACTTGTTGAGGTTTAATTCAGAGGATACAGAACCTGTTGTTTATTCTAACTTGATATAGACTTGCCTTCTTGATAGGCTAATTTTTTTTATGAGCGATACTCTCTCAGCAAATTAGAATTTTATGCTAACTGGAATCTTATGAGAAAATTTTCCATTACAAAACAGTTGAATTTTAAAAACTGTTATATAAATAGCTTTTTATCTGGTAGAAAATTACTCAGTAATAATTACTGCTTAAAATGCCAGTAAGGTATTTTAGAGGAAGACAATCCCTGGTATTCTTCAGCCAATCACATTGAGGGTCAGCCTCCCACGTGTACTTCCCAGTAGTGCTTACCCAAATCACCTTCAAAAATGCTACAGACACAGAAAAATCAACCTTCTATACATTACAAGTTCAGAGAATAAGGCCAAAAAATGCTTTAAGAAAATGGAATCCATCCAACAATCAGGTATAAAATTGACCAATTTCCCATACATTGATTTCTTCATTTGGCACTCAAAATATTCATGTGGCTACTTTGAGAAGATAATGAACAAAATAGTGATATTTGAATTTCTGTGCTTTATGTGATATGTAAATATTTGCAGCAATATTTTCAATAACATTTCCAAAGAAAAAACCTTGTTAAACTAAGCATGGAAATTATGTTTACCGGATTCAGTTGGTGAAATGTCTGGTTTTGCTGAGGTTTTGGGCTTAGGAAGTAATTGCTTTGGTGGTTTTGAATCTGAAGAAAAAAGGGTACTATAATTAGTGCCATAACTGAGCTGTGAATGTAAACATCAATGTTATTTACACCAGTTTTCCTATTTATAGGTCAAGATGGTGATTACCAGGCTGGATTTGGGGTACATCCGGTCTGCGTGTGGTTTTAGGTCTCTTGGTTGGTTTTGGAGCTGAAGAAAAAGGTATTTCAAATTAACATAATGATCATGTCTGTGATTATCAAAATTAAGGACACATAAGCTGAGTGAAGACATAGTATAAATTCAATGAATACATTAAAATCAATTTCTGGGGTGTAAGAGGGGTGGGAAAACTGTCCATTTTAACTACATATTTGCATCATTAACTTTTCCTGAAAGAAAAAAAAATCCTCAGGAAATGTTTCAAATGTGTCTCTGAGCAAAAGTGATGAGAGTTGTATATACAACCAGAGATATGAAAAATTGTGCCCTACATGTAATATTACAATTCATGTAACATGAATTGTAATGCATTCTGCTGTCATATATAACAAATTAGAATGGGAAAATAAAACAACAAGACAGAGAAAAAAAGGAATGAGAATTGTCATAAGGCTTTTTGCCTATATAAATTATTTCAAAATAGAGAAAAAAGTATATTAGCTCTATTTCTTCAATGATAGATTTATTTGGAAAAAAATAAAATAAAATAAAAACAAAATTGTAAAAGTTGCTTATGAGGAGACCTGGAAAATAATCCAGAAACTCGACATTACACACAAGAAGTGATGTTACATGGCTATTGATTTCTGGAATTTTTCAAAGTAAAGCAATGACAAATTGATTGTGGACGCTGACAAGTTAGAAAGAAATAATTATAGACACCAGTATTAGTCCTAAAAACAGTAAGACCATCTTGGGACTTTTAATGTTTTCAAGGTACAAAGGCCACAGCTAATTTGATACTGGACCCTAGACCAAAAACAACCACTGGTTATCCAAACATCCTCAAAAGCATTTTCCAAATAAACAAAAAAAAGCTGAAGATGACATTATTCATGCAGCTTAAGAAAGTCTTACAAGTTGAACAAGCAAAGCAATGAAATTATAGCCACAGCACTAGAAAACATTTTTGCCATTTTTTCAGTGCAGAATGAGCCCAGAAGTCACACCAGGACACATGTGACTGAAAAAGAGGGTCAGCAGGGAACCAGGAAGTTGTGTCCAAGACCACAGGCCTTCCCTAAATGAGCACACCAGATTCTTCTCCTATCTTCAGGTTCTTCAACCCAGATAGGAAATGGGAAGCATGGAATGAAACTGTGATGGGGTGATGGGGTGGTAGAACTGCAGTCATGCCTGCGGTGGAGAGCAGAAAAGCGAAAGTGACTACCGTGACCATAACTGGAGGGGGCAGAATTACCGACTGTGGGAACCAAGAGCTCCGGTTGTACTGTGGCTGGTTCTAGAGCTACAGAAGCAAAACACCAAGAATACCAGTTATATTACGATGTGGAATCAGGAGAAAGGAAACATTATGCCTCTACTTAGGATGCTCTACCAAAACAGTGTACTTTTTCTGAAAGTGATTTTCCACTCATTTCTCCCATTTACCTCTTTTTGCCCATTATTTTCCCATACTCATCTGCCATGAAAAAGTATCAGATGTAGGACTTTTAAGGTGCCTTACTTTGATAATCTACTTAGTAGGCCAGTTTTCGACTGTGTGTGCCTAATAACTACAAATACAAATATGAATACGTTATTATTTATTTATTTATTTATTTTGGTACCGGGGATTGAACTCAGGGGCACTCAACCACTGGGCCACATCCCCAGCACTTTTTTGTATTTATTAGAGACAGGGTCTCACTGAGTTGCTAAGTGCCTTGCCATTGAGGCTGGCTTTGAACTCATGATCCTCCTGCCTCATCCTCCCAAGTGCTGGGAATACAGGCGTGCGCCACCACGCCTGGCTAAATATGAATGCTTCATATAAAAATATATGAATATAAAAAGTGAATATAGACGGTTAAATATAAAAAATCAACTATTGTTGGTTCCTAAAACCCAGTTACTAGGGTAGCTGGTGGCTACTAAAGCAGAGGCTACCATATCCTACTTTCTATGTTAAGGTGAACACCACATTTACCAGGTTTGGACTTGGGCACGTCTGGACTGCGTGTGGTTTTAGGGCGGGGGCGACGACTTGGTCTTTTGGTCTTTGGTGGAGCTAAAGAAGGAAAATAGCTAGTTAATACAGGAAAGTGGTTTTATAAACTGACAGTATTATTACATATATCTTTATATATTTTTAAGCCATTTGATTTATCGTGGACACATACTTCTGCTTTGTAACTGTCTATTATTATTTACTCAATTAAATGAAGTCTCAAATAATTTTTTTTGTTGTTGTTGTTAAAGAGTTGTAAACTCACTCTTTTTACATTTTGAGATGGGAAATCTCAAAAACAGTATGGCTTAGAAGAGACAGTCACATTAAAAATAAACTTGAAAGTATATGCTTAAAAGGAACATGGGAAATGTTGCTTTGAGAAGCCACTAGGGATAAAAACTAAAATTAATTTGACCTAAGAATTCAAAAGGAAGTTAAGTCTTCACTTAGCATTTTAAAAATACACGTCAACAATATTCAAAAAGGCTTTGTATTGAGAAATTATTTCAGGGAGGCAACTTAAAAATGATATTTATTTATAAACTATATGTCAGGATTTAATTTTCTTCCAGAATAGCAGAATGCACAAACATTGAAGTATTAACCCATGAATACGAGCCTGTCAATAAATATACCAGCAGTTAGAAAAGAGGAAACAAAGGTCACCCATTGAATAACTGTATAAGCTTATATTCCCAGTGTTCCAGGTCTTTAGGCTGCATGAAAAACCATCAAGGAGGAGTCAAAATCCAAAAGAAAAATGACAAAATATAAATATGAAATATGCTTAATATTGAATTTCTAGATTGGACAAATATAAAGGGTGAAATTTTGTCCACATAAGTACCTTTCTATTTAAATAATTTTGTGCTTTTAGATGAAATGAATACAAATATACCCAGTCAGTTAAGTTTGGAGAGAGAAATGGAAAAACAGGGGCATGATTCTTCTTTGAAAGATGTGAATGTAATAAAGTAACCAGCAGCTCATAATATGAAGGAAAATATTGGTAATTGGCTAAGATGTCCTCAGAACACAACACATTTCTTTTTTTTTCTTCTGAAGAAAAAGAAGCTGTAATGATTGAGGTTGGGTTGTTCCTCCCCTCCCCCCCGCATGAATTTCCTAGTGACACATCAGGGCATTTATATCTGGAAAGTTCATAATGCTTTTCAAGAAAGTCTGCAAATGCTCGAGTTCTGAAAATAAGAAAAAAACACCTCCAAAAGTGAAAATGCAAATATACCACAGGGAAAGAGGCCAGGAGACCCTGCTGGAAATAACCAGGTTAGAACAAGCTAAGGATGAATTCCTAGATCATAAGGCCAGACAATGGAGACAGTGTCAAATCGAAATCAGCATGGCTTCATGGGTGTCCCAGAGCCTGTGTTCAGCCAAGCACAGGCACAAAGTGGATATTCTGGTAAAGGTGGCTGTGATATCTGAAGGACAATTAAGAAATATTTTAAAAGTAAGCCAAAGCTAAGGGTGAAACTGAACATAGAACATGTTAATGAAGATCATTCTTTTTTCATTGGTTAAAGGACGCTTCATTACCTTTGGTTGTCTGTGATGTTGGTAGAGTCTGAGGTTCTGGGGCTGCAACAAAAGCAAATCATATCAAAAGCAATGCTGAAGACCACATCTAAGAAATGAAACGTTCTTTACCACAAAGTGTTCCCTCCTTGGTGAATGATTAGTTTCTCCTGGCTTTTGACAGTGATGCTCACTCACCCTATCTCCTTCCCACAAGCCACAATAAAGTAAGAATTCTCATTTTTGTTGCTGATATTCAGCTGTGGCCTCGCTACCTGATAGTCTAACAACTGCCCCTGGTGGCTGAAGAAATACTCATTAAATGGAGACCAGGGTAGTTTCTCAGAGAGGATTCTGAATTTCCTGTCACCTGCCACTTTGCTTTTTGCAGATTAGCCTGGTTCACCCAGGGAAGCAGGAAGAGGTGACACACCCACCAGGCCTGTTCTCAGACCTGTGCTCTGTTAATGATCCAGCTTTGCTGGACCTGACTTTTTTTTTTTTCACAAAAGACAGGAATTAAACTTATAGTCCAAAAGGGGGCAGGGGTGTTCATGTGGTACTCCCCATAGTAACTAGCATCTATTGCTGGTAAACAAACTGATTTACACATGAAACAATGCATTTTGGTTAGCAATAGGTGTCCAAAGACAGTCTCAGATTTCATGAAATGCTGAATAAATTGAATAACAATGTTATTTAAACATTTTGATAGATAATGAATGCTCAAACTAATAGTAAGTAAATTATACTTCATGCTAGATGTGGTTTTGTTATATATTATTTGGGTTTTTGAAAAGAACCAATGTCTTTCAATAGGTTTCCTATTATTCTACAGAATAAAAATAACCATTTCTTTTTCAAGAAGGAAATAAAAAAAAGAATTCTATTTTTGAAATTGAAAGTAATTCTTTGTTTTTTTTTTTTTTTTTTCTTCCTCCTTACAGAAAGAAATTGATTACTATGGCACTCACTGACCATCTTAACATAATTTATATCATTCTGCTATTTATACATTTTCATAATACAATTATCAGGCATTATCTTTGAAATTTCTGGAGGAGAGGGAGTGGCAGGTTTGGGAGAAGCAGTGAAGGAAACAGAAACCATAACAATAGTTTCTACATAGCAAGTAAAGGGCTTTTTAGCAACTGAAATAGAACATTCAACAACAAATAGTGCAATGTATAATAGTACAAGGTGCTACTTAAAGGCATGGTCATTTGTTACCACATCTGTGACCAAAACTAATCTTTAAGTAAAAATACAGAAGAATAAAAATTGAGTGAGCAGTTACAAAAAATTAAAAATTAAAGAGCAGTGACAAAAAAAAAAAAAAAAAAAAAAAACCAACAACACACATATGCTCCAGAATTCTTGTTTCTTAAGAACTTGTCCAGAAATAGATTTTAACAGATTTTAACAGATAAAGGGCAACGCTATAGTGATGCATCAGACTGAAGTAGACACTGAAGTAAAACTTCTGTGTGTGTGTGTGTGTGTGTGTGTGTGTGTGTGAGAGAGAGAGAGAGAGAGAGAGAGAAGACCTAATGAGTCTGAGGGTCTCACATGCTATAGGAAAAGGGGGAAGTCAGCATAAATACATGAAATGTAATAGACATCAAGAAAGCATCTACATGTGAAAATGGCAAGGGACAAAAAATTCTTTTGAAATTTTAAAGTTTTCATTTCTATAAAACTGCCTTCTGAAAGAATAAAAAGTAAATACAATTTGCTATTGGTAGCATCTTTTAAGTTCCTGACCAAGACTGATGGGGATGGAACCCCATCAGTGGACACCAAAGTCAACTGCACCTAACAGCAGTAAAGTTAATGTTCAGTAAGAACAAGTACATCTTGTGAAAAAAGTCTTAATATATTAAAGATAAAGGTATAAGATGGTCTATAACAAAGCTGAGTGACATGTAAATGACTAATCCACAACCTCAGCACCAAACAGAAACAGAACACATTCTTGGATGCGTGACTGATATGGAAAATGGTCTGCAATCCTATCATCCACCACATGGGAGCACTGCATCACACACACACCTGTTATGGGGGTTCCTTCCCTTTTTTTGGTCCACTGACTGTTACTACCACCTTGAAGTTTAATCCATGAGGAAAACAATTTTATTGTGTGAGGTAGACAAGTCAGGACATGGTAGGTGGCTGTGGCTTTGAGAAATGTATCGGACTGTGCTTAGAAAACAAGCCCAAAACAATGTGAATTTTCACTCTCTAACTTAATTGTCAAGGAGAACCAAAGAAAAGCATCCCATGTGGAAAGTGAAATGGAAAAATGGAGGAGTATGAGGAGATGCCAGGGAAGGCAGTGAGTTCCTTAAGTCAAAGTTTTTGGCGATTTCCATGCTCTTGTGAACCTGTCCAGAAACAGGAATTTTCTGCAGAGCTATAAAAGTACCTTCCCTAAAATAAAAAACTTAAAAGCTAGACCCAAAGAAATGGTTTGCAGAGATCCAGTTAGTACCCTGTGTTGCCTAAGACCATTCAAGGTCACCTTGACTCCTTGCATGTAGGTGTGATCCTGAGGTAGCTATGCTTGCTGTGGGAGGAAAAGGGTGAATATTCTTAGATGATTAGAAATTTTAGAAATCAAAGGAACATAAACATGTTAGCTTCCAAATAAAATGTTCTACTTTAAAAGAAATGTCAAATTAAGAAGACTATTTACTCAAACACCTCAGAATAATAAGAACACACCCTCCCACACTTATTTGTATTAAGGAATGAATTTCCTCTCAGAAATCTTTTGTTAGAAACCACTGAAATAAATAATGCAGCTTACATTTAAACTGTAACCAACATTTGGAGAAAAATTGATATTTTTAAATTTTATCTTATAATAACAGAAATAACATTTATTTAAATTTGGTGACCTAAACATGGAATAATATTTGTTGATGTGCTTGGTAGGAGTCCTCTATTCAAAATAATAGTTACTGACTTATTCCAAAGCCTTGTAAGCATAATTTTAAAATAAATGTACATGAAGTCCTTCTCAAATGTGGCTGTCAGAATTCTTTGAAGGCTAGGAGTTCGATTTTATAACTGTGCTTCTTCGTTCAAATACCCTCTCCAAGTGCGTAATTTTCATTCCATTCTCTGACTCAGAGATCTTACGCATGGTCAACTACACTCCCTTTGCTTAATCCCTGATATCCTTCAGTCTGACACCTACACCTGGAAATCTGCTTCTTAAAAGGGATTTATGAGAATTCTTTTTTTAAGCAGCTACATTTTTCTTCCTTATCCACTTTATTACAAAAATAAATCATGCCTGTTTAAGCAGAAAATTTCTTGCTTTAATAGTCCTACTATGTAAACATGTCCATTAATGGAAATGTAAGTTTATAATCCACTAAACATTATAGTGAGAAATATATTTTTCCCAGAGCTAAAGTTTTAAAATTTAGATAACAATGACAACAATGCTTTCTATAGAAAATCCTGTAAAAAAAAATCCAGGAGGGCTACAAATTCTCGATGGACAGAAAACATGATGATTTTGGTCATTCAACATGTTCCACAATTCTTAAGCAGAAAAACGCCTGTTTTTACTTAAGAGAATCACTTTCTTCAAAAGAGTCTTCTTTTTAAAAAAAAAAAAAATTTTTTTTATTCAGCACAACACCCTTAAAATCTCCTGAGAGGTAAACAGAAGCCAGTATTTAGAAATCAGTCCCAATTAAGAAGGCTTAGAGAATAAGAAAAATACAACCTTTTTCTGGTCCTTCAGTTTAAGAACTGAGAAACCCCCAAACAAGGCAGAGTTCTCAGAGGACAGAAACACTTCTCCCCATTTCAGCTGAAAGGCTATTATTATTTAGTGCAATCAGAACTCCAGCCACCTTTGGTACTGGAAACTATTTTGTAGTCCTAACCAAAAGGTCCTCCATCCCTCCCAGCACTACATTTGTTTGTTTGTTTGTTTGTTTTCCCCTGCACTGGTCACGAATGCAACCACCACAGCTCAGCTCAGAGCAATGCCATGATAGCAAAGGGGTTGCTTATGAAGAGATTGTTCCATTGCAGTTTTGCACCTTCCATGAAAAAATATATCAAAGACTATCATACAAATCAGAAGTTCTTGCTCCAAAGAGCTGCATAAAACAAAATTTCAACCCCACTTTGGGAATATATATAAAAAAAAGCTCAGAGTAAGTACCAGGTTTGGTATGTGCCATTTATGGAATGAGAGGAATTATAGGTTTCAAAGAAATAAACTGTGTTTATTGAGAAGTGGAAAAATGAAGAAAAAAAATTAAAATAATGATCCAATCAATATGTAGGCATTTTAGTATCTAAAAACACAAAAGAAAAACCTTAAAATCAAATACATGTTAAGTGGAATGAACCCATCATCTTGGAAGACTTTGGAAATATTCCATCAAAAGAACATTGCATGTTTCATTCACAGAGAAACAATAGAATACACTGATAAATTTCTATCTGGTTTGGAAAAACATCTCAAGAGTTAGATATAACACTGCCTCTAAATAGTCAAACTCAAAGAAAAGATAATGATTTAACTCATGATTTCAATAAAGTAGTTATTTTGCACTTTTCATATTTCTCAGCTACATCTAAATCATCAAGCACCAGGTAGAAAAAAATACATTTTTCAAATTAATATTTGATGATAGGCATAATGCTATGATCTGATGCATAAATGAATCCCACTAACCTCAAAATGGAAGGTCCTTCTTTCCAGTGAATTCTGAACTAGAACTTGAGGGTCTTACTCAAAAAAATAAAGAACTGTATTTATGACCTAGTTTCCAAAACAATGACTGGGAGAGGAAAGGTGGGCAGGAAGCAGCAGTGGCTCAGCTGCTAGCACAGGATGATGTCTGGGTGCTGAGTTCAGATCTATCAACAGTCAGGCCAGCTATCCACAAGCTTCACAGCCATGGTGTTGGTGAAGTCTATGAGATATTCAGTCTTCTCCAAATGAGCCAATTTGGATGGCTACTGAGGCAGTATATAAAAGCTAGGTACTGGATTTTCCATGGTGAGATGACAAAACAGCATATATCATTATCATCCAGTGTTATCTGTGTAGGTTCAGGGTCTTTAAAAATTTTTAAGGTAATTGTTCCAGGACTATGATTTTTTTTTTTTGTGATGAAAAGAAAAATAGGTTATCCTAGAGATAATGAAATATCCTCCAAGAAGGAGCAGAATGACCCTTCCAAAATCCTGCCGTATTTAGTAGTCAATCTCAAAGTGTAAAATGGGTAAAAGTTTGGGGAAAGAAAATTTTAAACTGTTATAACAGTATAGGTCAGATAAAATTGCATTTATATTATAAATATAAATAGAATTAGGTCAAATCCAGTTTGTCAAGCAGGATTCTTAGTATATTATTTATCAATGAAGAATATCAACTGCAACCACCCAAATTCAGCACTGCAACAAGCATTGTTCCTCTCCTTCTCCTGCATCCAAATTCCACACATACATTGAGGCCTGTATCTTAAAACTTTCTTAGAGCTTCTATATAAATATTATAGACCCTGAAGTTTTATCATCTTATGTTTTGCTCTCATTGTTATGTCTTATCTTCTCAAGATTATGAGCAAGTTGAAAGCTAGAATCATCCTCTCCATTTCAATCATTTCTCTAGTGGAAAACTGAAAACTTAGCAAACACAAGGGGGAGAGAGAGAGAGAGAGAGAGAGAGAGAGAGAGAGAGAGAGAGAGAGAATCATCAGCCTATCAGACACTAGAATACAGAGGTATAACAAACAAACAAACAAACAAACAAAAAAAGAATGAAAAGATGAGATGAGTGCTACTACATGTATCTCATTCTCTAATGCTGGGGCAACAGCACTTATTTCTAGGTTTATCCCAAAATTCACATGCAAAAAAATTCAAGTAATTTTTAGTAAAATCTTATTGGAAACATTTGATTTTTATTTTGTATCATTAATTATCTAATTATTAATTTCAAATTTATAAAGAAAGTAACCTATAGAATCATGTAACTTCTTTTTTTATAATAAAGAGATGAACATGGTCTATTTGGAATTAAGTACCCTGAAAAATTACAGAGATATTTATTTACCAGGCTTAGTTCTTGGTGTTTGGGGTCTAGGGCGTCGTTTAGGTGTAGAAGGGGTGGATGTAGTTCTCTGCAGAACTGAAAGAAGAAGATTATAACTTTATAAGTGATATTTTCAGGGTCAGATTATTATCTGTAAGCTTAACAAACTTCTTGAGTGCCAGAGATATTTTATATTTCTTTGTATTCCTAGAATGCCCAATATCATGCTTTATAAACATTATGTACTAAGTGTTGACCAGGTCAAAGGGAATTAAAATTCTACATGAGAACTGAAGATGTATTGTTTAATTAAATGCACTGGAAAATGAACACCCTGGAGGCATTTCAGAATACAAGGTACAATTAAGAACTCAAAAGGATAACACTGGAGAGCAGGAAAAGTGCAAATAAGATATCTTAGATTTAGAAAATGGAAAGTTCAGAACTTCCATTTGTAGTTCATTTCTATCCTTGCCCAGCATTAATGAACTCTATCATTTAAATAATTTTCCATGATAAAATCTGGGTTGTGCTACCTCTCTTTTATGTATCTTTCCTCACATGTCCAGGATTGCAGAGCCTACATGGTGCTCTTTACATTTAAGACTATTCTGAACGAAATAGTCATATTTAAAAGTGCTCACTATGAGGGAATATATTTTAAAACAATTATCATCTAGGATTCTGCTGTTGTTTTCTGGTTGACCAAGTTGAAAGAAATATAGGAAAGAAATTTTTCTTCAAAATACATAAACACTGGGATTATGGAAATTCTTTGAAGATTATCCTAAGGCTAGCATACTGGATCTCTGAAGAATTGGGGTAGAGAATGAAGTGAAATGTTTAGTCATGAAAATATTTTGAAAAGGCCAATATGATTATTATTTTTTTTGTCACTTTACCTGTTCCTTCCAAGCACACACTATACAAATGTCATTAGTTACCAGATGTTGTAGGTTGAATTTCAGGACTGGTAAAGGTTTCCACTTTTTGAGGAACAAACGGTGTTTCACCTGCAGCTGAAAGTACAAACACCCCATTCCATCAAATAATCCAGTTAAAATTAGGTATCTTAAGAATTTCAACATGCTTTTAGAATGGTACAATGCACATGCTACACATACATATGTAAGGATGGAAATGCATGTCGTCTTAAAAGGATGAAATTATGATTTAAAGTGGGGAAAAAGTTAGAATGACAATTGTTCAGTAGTTGATTCTAAGCAGAGTCAGCACATGGAAGTAGGATGATGCAGGCCACAAATGTACAAGATGAGATGATGTGGATGATGAAGATGTCCATGCAGTTTTCAAAGCTTTTCACAACTTTAAGGATGGGGAAAATACCATCTATCACAGTTCAGTGAGAGAAGGCAGGAAGGTGTGGGGGGGATGCAAAATGAAATATAAAAGATGCCTGTATTATAAATACATCTACATGTCTATTCAGAAATAGGAAAGAGACAAATGATTAGATTTGATGGGATGAAATGGTCATCCTGAAGAGAGGCATTCACATAGATTATGAACTTTTTTTTTTTGGTGGAAAACAAAGCACAATTTTTCTGTTAAAAACATTACCCAGTGTTGCCCTTGGCTGCTCAAGAGTTCTAGAAGTTTTAGGTGGGACAGAATCCAGAATAGGATCACTTGTTGCTGTTGGAATAAATGTCAACATTTATAAAAGCAGTAGAAGGCCACAGGAATAAAATACGAATTTGTGAGTAATAAATTATGCCTTGTGAGGAAAATATCAAGAACACTTGAGGGACTGCTGACCAACACTTTAAAACCAGTGATTCACTAGGAACTGAAGATGAGCTCACTTTAAAAAACATACTTACTTTGAATGATGCTGGCCAAATTATATTGTTATGTCATGTACATGTATGAATATGTCACAAATCTCACCATTATGTACAACTATAATGCACCAAAAAATATGAGAAAGCATACTTTAAGTATCAGAAACCATGAAAAAGTAGTGTTTTACACATTCAACTTATTTTCATCTGGTTTTTCTAATTTTTTGCCTTCTGTTTTATAGTTAACTGAACCTACTGTGAGCATTCTATTTCAATGTCTTCTTGCTGTTTAAAATGATTTACTTTTATTTGTCATGATACAAATAATGGCTAAGATACACTTACAGAAAATACTATGCACACATTTGGCAGAGTCCAGACTTACTTTAAATCTCCCACAGTGCTTAGTTACAGTAGGTGCATAATAAACACCCACCACAGGGAACTTTTGGACTTGGTTAAACTGGCTGTAAATGGAACAGTGAATGCCAAAGATTAGACCCACCTCACTGTCTACAAATGAATGATGAGACTGTTCTATGGCAGGATTTCTCGCCCAGGCATTGACAATTAGGGCAAAATAATTCTTGGTTGTGGGAAGATGCTCTGTGCACTAAAGGGGTTTGGTAGCATCCCTGATCTCTCTCCATAAGATGCCAATGGCACTTTTCCCAGCTGTGACAACCAGATGTTATCTCTAGACATCGCCGATGTCTGTGGTATAGAGAGGGGTCCCAAATCATCCCCACTTGAGAATCAGTGCTCTACAGAAAATCTTCTAAGCCTCCAAAACTTTTAAAGAATAATTCCAGGCAAGAGAGCAATAGGCGTTTTACTTTCCCCGAGTGGCAACCCAATCTATCTGCAGCTCCCTTATGTGACAGAACTAATTGACTAATAAACATAAAGAAACAGTCAATGGGAATCTTGGGTAGAGTTCGCTTCCTGACACATAGGGCTGCTTTTTCCTTGTGGAGATCTAGAGTGCACTTTTTCACTCTGCAAAAACTAAAAGGAACAGCCCACCAAGTGTTGCTCAAACACCTGGGATCCAGAGACATAAACAAAAGACCAGGTATACCTGTGTGGGCCTCTGATATTTCAGTTTCATCTGAAGTTGTAGAACTTGAGAAAACATCATATATTGCTTAAAAAAAAAAAGAAAAGAAACAAAAGAGATGTTAATGTTGATTCATTTTGAAAGATTTCATGATATATTTTAATGCTGGCTAAAGGACAGCTCCATGTAAGCCTGAGCAGATTTAGGCATTCAGTTGCTGGCCTTGTCACTACTGGGTTAGCAATCACCACCACTGTGTTAGATTTTGGCTGCCTTGCTCTGAGCAGCAGGATTTATATAGCAAGCCTTGGCACTGGCTCTGGGGTGATGTGAATACAGTGCTATATGTTTATAATGAAGTGATGCCAATTCTAAATCAAGTGCTTCAAAGCATATAAACATAAATAAAGTCAGATGGCAGCTCAGGGAGAGATTTCTAAAGAAGGAAACAGCAGTCACACTGAGGCTATTTGCATAAAGTCTACAGCTTAGTCTTTCTGCATAGTGAAAATTGCCATCATGATATCTCAAGTGTGGACAGTACTTTCCAGTTTACACAGCACTTTCTCACACATCAGCTTCTTTAACACTAGTAACATCCCTGAGAAATATGGGAGGTGGGCATTATCTGCACTTGCTTGATTATGGGGTGTTACAATAGCAGACACATGCTAGAATTGTCACGTTCAGTGCATTTTCCACTCCACAGCAGGACCAGGGGCAGCAGGGCTAAGACCAGGATCCATGCAGCACCATCCCTCCCGACATTTTACTTAGAGATGGCTTTTGTTTCATGTTCCTCCATAAGCTATGAGCCCTTCTACAGTCTACTCAGCTTTAAAGATCAATTTTATATGAAATAAAGAGAGACACATTTAAACCTAAAGATTGAATTATTTTGTTCATTTTGTTGTTGTTTGTGGTGCTGGGGATTGAACCCAGGGCCTTAACCAAGCACTCTACCAACTGAGCTATATCCCCAGCCCAAGATTCAATTATTTTAATGCAGGGATAATTTTCAGATTCGCATACGAGTTAAACTTGCAAGTAAAAAACAGCATTAGATGATTTTTATTTTTATGCACAAAGAATTCTCACTATGGAAAGGAAGAGAAAGCAGAATCTAACAGGAGGTAGCATTGCTTTCCTTTGCCATTCAAATTTGCTATATAAAAATAAGACAAAAAGGAGGGAATTCATAAGATTTACTCATTGGGGTTACTTGTAATTCAATGACAATTTAATGATCTTGAATCACTGCTGGTAGGAACCATAAGAAAGATAACGTGAGACGGTATGACAGTCTGAAAGCAGAGGACAGCTTGTGCTGTCAACAAACTGACGGGGCAGGAAATAAATTCGTGAAGGTTAATCTACTCTTTACAAAATGTTTTTAAAAATATTATGAGTTAAAATATGCACATATATCAAGAATACATCCGTTACATGGAAAAGTTAGACTAGTTGCAATTTTAAAGGGTCAGAAAAGAATGGCTAATTTTTTAAAGGGCAAAAAATAGCATCAGTTTCTGGTCTTAGATTTTCTTCAATTCAGGTTCAAAGTCATGCATCTAGCAATATCGGCTCCATCTCCTATTAGATAAATTGGAAAAGTTTTACCAACTTGTATTTAACCCTCTTATCCTAGCTAATAAATTATGGATAGCTTGACTTTTTAAATTTATATTACTGTTTTTTTTTTAAATGCCATTACTGTTTTTATGTTATCCTAACTCCAAATCTCCCTTCCATCTAGTTACATTGTACCAATTTTCCTATAGTCCATCTTTTTGTTCTAAGAGATGGTATTTATTTATCCTCTATTTATTTTCTATATTTAAAATTCTCTACCATTCTGGAGATTCCAAACCAGGTTGCCAACTTTCTTCAAGTTACTCTCACAAGGCATTTGATGTGGACAGACACCCTCTCCTACCATCCCCTAGCAAATACAGTTCACATCTGCAAGTTCCCAGTCATCAGAAGTCTTACTTCTCACAGCATCCTTCAGATTCAAATAACACATTTGTCAGAAGACTTAGTGTTTGATACTTCTATTTCTATAGTTTCTGAGAGTTTAAGAAAAGAATGCTAAAAACACATAAATACCACTCATTCTGAGTTTTATGTTATTTGGTCAGCTTTGAGAAGCACACCGCCTCATCTTATCCATGAGATAGTCTTCTGACTCTGAAGTTATAGCTGTCGGAGGAGAAGACAGTGTTGAAATGAATTCTCTGAAAAGTTCCCTGAAAATCAATAGCTCTTAATTTCTTTTCAAAACTCAGAAAGGAAGAGAGAGAAAAAAGAGAAAAGAAAGAGGGAATTTCATCAAACTAGAGATCAGTAGAGTAGATAAAGGGGATTGAGGAGGAGGAAGGAGGGATGGGAAAAGGAAAGAAAGTGGAACCAATCTGACTAAACTTTTCTATGTACATACATGAATACAGCACAGTGAATCCCAACATAAAGTGTATCCACAAGACACTAATTAAAAAAAAACAAAAAACAAACAAACACTATAAGCCGGGCGCCGTGGCACACACCTGTAAACCCAGCACTTGGGAGGCTGAGGCAGGAGGATCGTGAGTTCAAAGCCAGCCTCAGCAATGGAGAGGCACTTAGCAACTCAGTGAGACCCTGTCTCTAATAAAATACAAAAAAGGGCTGGGGATGTGGCCCAGTGGTCAAGTGCCCCTGAGTTCAATCCCCAGTACCAAAAAATAATAAATAAATAAACTATAAATAAATTACAGCAAGATCAGTAGAGGAAGGGGAGCATGGGGAAGGGGAAGGGAGGAGAAGGACAGGAGGAGAGAGAAAGTGCTGGAAACTGAATTAGAGCAAATTATATTCCATGCTTTTGTGATTATGTCAAAATGTATCCTAATGTTATATATAACTAAAAAGAATTTTAAAAAGAATAAAACCTTTTGTATATGTATACCTATGCCAGAGTAAAATTCACAAAACAGTTAGGCCTAGTTCCTGAAAGTCTACTCCAGCTATAAAATTGATAAACAGTCCAGAGAATGCCACTATACATTGCTACCTATCACCTATCTGTAGGGGATAATATGCTACAGCTATTTGAAACTAAGCAGCATCTCTGATCTTGAATTCACAGAACATATATGGGAAGAAAAGTTGTTAGAGAATTCTAATGCAACAAAATAGATAGTTCAATCTAAAGGTTATAAAAAGCAATATTAATTTCCTTAAAAAAGCAGTAATGACCAGGTACAGGGTACACGCCTATACTCTTAGTGGCTGGGGGTGGGGGTGCTGAAGCAGGAGAATCACAAGTTCAAAGCCAGCCTCAGCAACTTAAGAGAGGCCCTAAGAACTTAGCAAGACCCCGTCTCTAAATAAAAAAAATTTTAAAAAGGGAGGGCGGGGGCTGGGGATGTGGTTCAGTGGCTAAGCATCCCTGGGTTCAATCCCTACTACCAACCAAACAGTAATGACTTACTAATTAAATTTTACCTTCAGGTTTTTTCAGAAAAATATGACAGACCCTGTATCACCATCTTTTCTAGAACTTCCCAAAACCATATTTGTTAATCACATTTTGTTTGTTGTGTATTTTTACTTTAAAAATCTAATAGATACAAATCCCCACCATGAAAATGCCCCAATATTGCTCTGGAAATGTGATCACACACAAACAAAATATTTCAAATAATTGAGAATTTATCATTTCATTTAAATTCCCTGAATGTCAATAACTTTGTGATATACTATCCTTTTCAAGCATAAATTCTTAAGACAACAGACCTTATTAAAGTAGAAAATCTGTCGTATTTATTATACACTCTAGGTTTATATACTCCAGAGCCTAGTACGTGGTGGAGCCCCAATAAAATTAATCTGCAAAACATCCATTAAAATAAACAAATTAATGGTGATTTTGACAGATGGGTAGTTTAAGCTTTTTGAAAGGACTTTCTGGCATAGGTTGGGAAACGATCATGTCCTTTAATTATAATACACAAATGTGTGCACACAAATCTGCTTCTCCATTGCACACATACCTTCCATGGGTTTGTGTGGCCTTACTCTGCCATGGAGGTAGGACTCTAAAAACATACATGAAAAAGTAATGAAAAAACACAATAAGTAACTAGAAGAGAAAAACACACCACCACACAGAATTCTCAGTGCTATTTAAATTCATGGATATGGCTTTCTTTGGTTAATGGAAAAACAAAATACCTTTCTGCTTGGCCTTGAAATCTCTTAAAGTATTGCCTGCGAGAAAATGTTTGTGAAATAAAATCAAAGGCTGAGGCTATAAATCTCTGAAGAGACCACAGTGAATCTGTAAACCATCTGCTATGCTTGACTTCTATTTTCCTGCTTTCAAGCATCAACACCACTACTCATTTCTACTTTTTCTCCTCTCCAGGGCTTAATCCAGTTGGGCGGGCCAGATCTGTGCTAATCAACACCTCACAGGGCAGGCTGTAAGAACCAAACTTAGAGTTTACTTCTTTTCAACTGCTCTGAAAAGCAGCATCTGTGGCCAAACTTCCTAACCCATGTACCACTCTTTGTGTATGCTGATCACATCACCTTTCAAGCCTTTAAATAATTTATAGAGCTCAAGTACATGTTGCAATTTCCTAGAGTTCTACAATATACGGAAAGAATTCAACACAAAAAATCGTTAGGGATGACCTCCTTAAGGAAGCTCCCAAAGTGAATTCTAATGAAAAGACTAAGCAGACCATTGTCCATTTTGATTCTCTGTCAAGGGAAGTCTCTGGAAGATAACTACGTCTTGTTTTTTGGGAAAAAATCTCCAGGAAATTCTGGACACTTTTAGGGAAGAAGAGGCAGAGGGATTTCTACAGATAAAACAAACATGAAATCATTCTGCGTTTGTGATCATTGTTTTTTTTTTTTTTTTTTTTTTTTCATTTGATTTTGAAACCTATTGACATTAATGATAGTCTTTTTAGGGGATTATCAAATAAATTAAGGAGGCCTAACACTGGTGTTATTAAGCCAGAAATAATAAGCTCATTCCCATCCCTTCCATTCCCCTTGAATAACATAAGGTCTTTAGAAAGCATGAACAAGCCCCAGATGAGAGGTGACAGATACATGGTTGGCAATTTTGCTTCTTCTCCCACTTCTGCTACCCATCCCTTTACTCACTCAGCCTGGGCAGGTCCTCTAATCACTGCTTTAGAGTGATTCAGGCTGATGCTCTAACAGCACAGAGAGTCTCTGTGATATGATTTACCATCCCTACCATGGGGTCCACAGGACATCAAGCTATTCCTAATGGGTTTCAGGATCCCTGTGAATAATACTGCACCTTTCCTTTCTGTTCTCCTTAAATATTTTTATACAAAGTGAAACGAAGACCAATGAATCATTTGGTATGCTCATATATATTGAAGCTTTGAGTCTTTTTTATCTCCTACTTTTTCTTTCATCAAATAATTTAATCAAAAACTTATTGTTTTTATAATTAAAATAATTGTATATAGCAATTCAGAAAGTTTGGGATGGTCAGTTTGGTGGGAAGGGACGCAGTCAATGCAAGACTCCATCATTCAGGAAATGACATTTGGGCACTCCTGTGTACTATGCATTCTATTAAGTGATTCATGCATTATTTCTAAGACTAAACACCTAATGAAATATTTATATATTATTTCCTTTTATAGATAGAGAAACCAAAGTTTTGAGAGATGGATTAACCAAGCTCTGTCTTAATCTACAGCTTGCAGATTAGCAGTCACATTCACAGTAAGAATAAACTTCAAGGACCAGCCAGTCTCTCACAGGTCACTTAATGTTTCTTATCTATCTAGAAAGCATGTAGACCCAGGAAGAACATTTAATTCTCTGTTGTGAAAGCTGTTCCCAAAAATTCAAAGCAAGCTATATGGTACTGTATTACTTTTAACTTGGAGTGGTTTTTCTCAAGAGAAGACTAGGAAAGAAATGCTCCTCTCCCCAGACAGACCTAAGTCCCTCAGGCATCTCCTCAATATAAAAGGAAATAACTGGCAGCTTCAGGAACTTTGGAAGGACAGTTTGATGCTGCACACATAACGCTTTGTATCTCTTAGGAGAAAATTGTCATGCAAATACTAATTATTCCAGTGGATAAATGATTCCACAGCATGTGGATTACATACAAATGCACAATTCATCTGGGGGTGGAGGGTGAGATCTTTTATATATTTCTTAAATTTGTTTTTTTTTAGATACACATGACAGTATATTTTGACATATTATACATACATGGTGTATGACTTCTTCTAATTATGATCCCAGTCTTGTGGTTGTACATGCTATGGGGTTTTACTGGTTGTGTATTCATATGGGAACATAGGTAAGTTATGTCTGACTCATTCCACTGTCTTTCCTATTCCTATAGGTGAGAGCTTTTCTAGAACTCCTATGACAACACTAAGATGGTGGTGAGCTAACTTCCAATAGAACATAGGACCGATTCTACCACATCATCAGGAAGATGGACTTTTTCCTGAATTACTGTTACAAGCACTTAAGTATTCTAAAATATAGCTTTCTTTCAATATAAAATATATAAATAAATTTATATTCTGGGATGCAGAACACATTTTATGATTTCCTTTATATACTCTATGGAAAATTAGATTTGCTAAGGAAATCACCACCAATCAACTCTACTTAAACATACTTTATAGAAGGTTTATACAAAATGCGATTCCAAATAATGAAATTACATAATACAGCTCTAGTGAAAGTTTAGTGAAAACAGATTGAAGAAGGAGAAGAGTATATTTGATGATTACATATATCATATTTCCTGGACTATTCTAAACTTCAAATAGCCTATTCCATTGTTGCCAAAAACTGTTGAAAGAACCCAGGGATTTCAATAAACAGCAGGAAAGAATTTTCTAATAGTCTTTTGTGTCAAAAAGTGGTACAGAAATTTTTTGGAATACTCATTCTTGCTTTTTTGATACAGAATGGTAATGCCAAGGTAAACATAAATTTTACAGTGATAAATCATATATAGTGGTTGACCAAGAGAAGAGTTGCCCGGGCATCCAGGGTGGCCTGGCACTCACAAGTGGGCTATGGTGTCCTACTGTCAAATGTCAACAATTTCAAAGAACACCAATATTAGATGAGATCACTCTGGCTTTGATGGATCAAGGGGAAATCCAGAGTAGGCTGTAATCATTCAGAACACAGAACAGAAATGAAAAACATGAACAGCATCCAAACCACAAGTCTTATTCTGCCACATTCTCACTAATGTGGGCACCTTGTGCGGCTTCACAGCCTTAGCTTTGTTTTGCTCATCTTGCCTTCTAGTTACGAATCACAAAGATACTCGTGCACACTTACTCCCAATCCAGAGCAAAACTGTACTTCCTTGGACCCTGCTGCCAATCACTTAATGCAGGCAAAAATCCTGCAATAAGTCTTTTCCAACATCATCTAAGAGGTCCTCTAGTTACTCATAGTTTGTGTTCTCTGTTACCATAATAATTAAACAATTTTACATTTATTCCACTCCTCCTCATAGGTTCTGCTGGTCTTTGGGTAAAAGGAGTTGACAATAAAGATAGAAACATTATACTGAAAAACAAAATATATGTTGTTAAGATAATGTCATTAATATCAGCTAAAATATATTGTTTCTTCAAAGGATAAACTAAAAATGGGGTCCATTGATTCTGTGAACCACCATTCAAGCACTATCTCCATCTCCATCCTAAAAGCAATTGCAATAGGAAGCTACCTGAGTAACTGGAAAATAAAATAATTATATGTGCTGAAACTAAATGGGAAATAGCAACTTAATACATGTACAAATGTACAAAAAGTCAGTTAAAAGAAACAAGAAAGGCTGAAATGAATGAGAGGATTACATGAATATATCAACTCTTGAAATTACAAATAATGTATAGATGTATTTTTAATTTGAAATTTAACACGAATTAGGAAGATGCCACAGAATACATTTACTAGAGCATAGATGGATGAATTGCACATTAACAAAAAAACAGAAGATCCTTTATCACCCAATCTTATATTTTATTTCTTTATAAAGAAACCAGTCTTATATTGATTTGATGCCTACTGCTCTATTACTGACCATTCCTGATGACTCTTACCTGCACCGTGTGAAATATTATAGGATTCAGCAATTAGGTGGTGCACTTCAAATTTGAATGCCATACAAGTCACCTGGGGATATTGTTAGATTGTAGATTCTTACTCTTAATGAAACTACAGTGGAGCCCAGTGTCTTTTAATTAAGTTTACAGCAGTAATATTTTTGGTCCAAGAACTATATTAAGAAGCAGGGATAGACAAATGAAATATCAAAAGGGAAGGCTGGGAAATTTCTGGGGCTAAAGCTCATGCCTAAAAATGTCGATTACTAGACTACTGTTGGAGCCAATGACAGATCCCAACTCAGTGCCCAGAGAGGGCTGGGAATTAACAGTTTGGTTCCCTGACAGCCTAAGGCTGCCCTGGTGTGGTGAGGCAGCTGAATAATGAGGCTGCTTCCTGCTGCATTTTTCTGTTATCCATACTCCATCAAGGTAAGACCAGAATATTCTTCTTCTGGGACTAAAGGTAAAAGGAAACTTTCCTTTATTGGGATTTCCCATATCATCTATTTTTCTCTATAACTCTGCCATCTTCACTCACTCCCAGATGTGCTTTCCATACTCCCCGGCAGTTGGTCCAACTTAGGCTTTATATATAAGTTATGTTCTAGGTTTTAAAATTTCATAAATGGTTTCATTGAGGTTTTAGTCAGTTTGCTTTAAAAAAAAAATCAGAGAAACCAAGAACTAAGTGCTGCTTAAGAAAAACCCAAGAGAATTTTGTGTTACCTATGTCACAGTTCCAAAGCTAAGAGATGAAAGGGACCTGAAGTTTCACCCAGGGGGTCCCAAAGCATTTGTTTTGGGAGATCTGGCACTCTGGTGGGATGTGGGAGTCACAGTCATAGTGCTACAGATAGGCCAACAGAGATGCTCCAAGGCTAGAAGTTGCTGTGCAACTAAAATGAAGTTAGGCTGGTGTGATAGCTGGTGGAACTACAGACTCAATGTGACACTCCACTCAGAACCCCCAGAGTTTACTCTCAGGTGGCTGCATTGCTCTTTTTGTACCCACTTAAGCTAATTGCACTAGAGTGTTAGGGTCACTGATTAAGGACACCAAAGATTAAAAAGACCGAATCCCAGGCTTCTCCAAATTGGCTGGATCCCTGGACTTTTTTTTAAGTGTGTTGCTACTTGAGAAAATGGGGAGATCATAAAGACACACACACTTAATTTGATGTCATTCTGTATCTTTTACTGAATTTTCACTCATTACATTTATTGCAGAAAGCATAACTTGACAAAGAATTGTGTGTCTGGGGGCTTATTCTCCATCCTTTCTCAAACCCACTCCTCTGCTAGACTCTGGAGGATACCACAAAATGTCAGTGTATTTACCTTCATCACAAGAACTTCTAACTGCATATGATATGTATGTAAAATAAAATCACAACAATTAGGAGCTCACAAAAATTAAAATAAAACAAAAAGTTATGAAGCAATCACAAAGGATGTTTTCTTATGATTCTTTTATGCGGAATAGCCTCTTTTTTAGTTGACTGCTAGGCATTAAAATAAAGAATGGGGGGGGGGGCTGGGCGTGGTGGCACATGCAGGTAATCACAGCAGCTTGAAAGGCTGAGGTAGGAGGATCACAAGTTCCAAGCCAGCCTCAGCAACTTAGTGAGGCCCTAAGCAATTCAGTGAGACCCTGTCTCTAAATAAAATACAAAAAAAAGGGCTTGGGATGCGGCTCAGTGGTCGAGTGCCACTGGTTCAATCCCTGGTACCAAAAAAAAACCAGAATCTATTTTTTGAGAAAGGGAAGTTATCTCATCAATTTTACTGGTTGAACACAAGAATTCCCAAGAGGGGAAAAAAAAAAAAAAAAAAAAAAAAAAAAAAAAAAGAAAAAAAAAACTAAGACCCAAAAAAAAAAAAAAAAAAAAAAAAAAAATAGCTAAATCACATGGTTAGTAGGAGCTGGGACTGAAAGCAAGATCTGCTATTAACTATAAGATCTGCTATTAACTATTCCTGCTATTAAGAGGAATGGGCAGACATTCCTCTCTATCAGGGTATGCTTACAGATTTTAGAACTTGGTATAATATCTTGCACACAGTAAGCTCTCAAATGTTTGTGGAATTATTTTACCAAAAATGAAACAATATCTACCTGCAAGGGAAATATTAAGCTTGTGCAGTTAAATCAGACATGATTTAATATGATGCACTTGTGTTACTGCTTTCATATCACTAAAGAGATCTTTAGAAAATCAGTGGAGCAATTCATAGTTCATCTAGCCAGACTCCTAATAATGTATCCAGAAATCTAAACATATATCTTTGAAACAAGTACAAAACCATTTGGTTTTTATATTGGGAAAATGCGATTCATATAAATATCAAGAATATATTATAGTTTTTCCATTTGCCACAAAGTAATTGCTAATCAGTTAAATAACCTATAAAAAATTAAAAAAAAGATTAGTTTTTTTAAAGGATGCAATTACCAGTTTGAGGCTGTACAACTTTGGAATCTTCAGATGGTTTAGCTGTAGGTACCATCCATGGCTTTTCACTTGACGCTATATTAGAAATAAATAGAATTTCCTGAGTATTTATTTTAAAGAGAAAAAGGACAAGAATAGATTACTGGTATGGTGAAGTGGCCACCAGAAGACTGCATCAAAAGTCGTAACGTATTGAGAAGCAGTCAATATATGCCCATCCATACAGCATGTGATCAGTGGTTAGGGAAAGACCACAGCTTCAGATCACACTCCCAACATTTTTAAGCACAGAAAACTAAGCAACTGATTTGCATAAAATTAACAGCCTGATATTTTTTACTGAATGTGAAGAAAATCCAATCAAATAGGTTTTTTCTTTTCTTCTCTTTTCTTTTTTGTCAAAGAAATGAGTTGTTTGCCTGAGTTAACAGAATTCATTAGTTCATTGAGGTTTACAGAGATAGGACCCAATAAATGTGTCCTATAGAATTAAGCAATCCAAAGGCCTCATGCATGCTAGGCAAGTGTTCTGCCAGTGGGCTTCATTCCCAGTCCACTACACATGTTCTAAACATCAAATATAAGGTACATTTATTACCAAAAGTACCCCATGGTTTCTCAAAAGGGAAGGGTGTTTTTGTCTCAGGAAAATCTGGAAGACTTTTTGGAGCTGTAATGAAACACACAGGATAATTATGATCTGAGTTGCAAATAAAAGAAGAGACTTTCAAAATTTCAAGCTTGCAAAGTCAATAAACACAACAGGAATTATTTCACGTCAAGTGATAAATCTTTAGCAGTATTTCTTACTTCTGTGTTTAAATGTACAGTAACATAATATATCTTTTTCAATTTTTTATAGTTAAGCCACTATTCTGAAGTATTTGGGCTCTTCTTTCTATACTTCTTTCTTTAGCTATGTTTATATATGCTCTTGGGTATATTTCATGTAATTTTAAACCAAGCACCAAACACTTTTGAATTAGAAGCTATCTACCTGATAGCTTTTAAAGGTAATTTTGGTTCCTATGTGATTTTATATATGTTAATCCATCTTTTTAAATATTGCACTCATAAAAAATTCTAAGAAATTCTAGGGAGTCTGTAGAAATAGCATATCTACTCTGTTAAGAGAGATAATTGAGTAAAAAACAACTATGCAGAAGACATCAATTTGTTCAATGAAATGATTATGAGTGAAAAGAATCAAACATGAAAACATGACCACTAAAAAGAAAAAATAAATACACCAATGCATTTGTCATAGGGAAGGCCTCTTCAGGATCCTAAATTATACACATTTTTAGCACATATAAGGGGTTGGATGTTGAGGAACTCATGGTTCTATAAACCATTTGTCTCCTTTTCCTTATAGGGAGATGAATTTGAATGCATTAACTAAGGACTTACATCAAGCATGCATAAAATTTCCAAGGTAATAAATAATAAAATGCAGTGTTTAATCATTTTTACCTAGAGTGCTCAGTGGCAATTCAAACTTAGGCATTAGAATAGTTTGCAATGCTTCTGGAGTCCTTTCACTGAGAACTGCAAGAAAGAAGAATGTGGTTAGCAACACCTTGAGTCAGGATCTGATTTTGCTTAACCATGATCATGCACAGCATGCTTCACAACATTCAAGTGCAAAGAGCAGTTGATGCTTCACATGGCAAGAGCTAAACTGACTTTCAAACCTGGAAAAGTTATATAGCTGTTAAAATTTGAAGGATATGCTCTCAGAAGATCAACATTAAAAGTGCAGAACGAAATACATGCTGTTCTTCTTCTTCAGGGGAGGAGAACAAATAAGCAAGTTAGATTCTCTTGGGAAAAACAGAAAATGTGAGTGACATGAAGTTCTTATTAAATAGCAGGACTCTTTGAAGGAATCTTCTGAGTGCAGTATTCAAAAGACTTCCAAAAGCCAAGACTTGCAGGCTTTTCCCACCCTTCCATAGTTGGAGGTTGAAAGATGGTACTCTGCATATCCAACCCAAGAGACTGCTTTCAAAGGGCATGCGGTTAGCATCTAGCATCTAGCTCTGCCTAGAAGATCAGTCACAAGACAAGGCATGTTGTTACCTCTTCCACAGACATGGTCTAAGAAATGGGAAAGTCACTGCCAGGAAGTAGGGTAAAGGAGAAAGAGAGGAACAGTGGGGAGAGGGAAAGGAGGGAGGGGCAGGCTAAAGCATCGGACTTACTTTTCTATGAATGCTGAGAGTTTTTTTTTGTTGTTGTTTTGCTACAGCCTTTTTGTTTATGGTAAGAAAAAAAAAGTTCTTAGAATTACCTAGTGTTGTTTCTGAAAAATCTACTTCACTAGACACAGTGGGTTTAATGGTTCTTGGAACTATTTCAGGAGTCACTGAAAGGTTTTAAAAAAAAAAAAAGGACAACAAATTAAGATAAATGATGAACCAATCAAAGGCTACAAGACATCATTTGTTGGCCTTTAGAATTACCAGATGATATTTATATAACCCATTTATTTTCAGGTTCTAATTTTAAGGACTTCCTGGCTTGCCCCAGGTGCCTGGACACTCTTCTCCCCACCCATCCTTTCTGGGCTTGGTCCCCTTTTATTTTAATGTGCTCTGCAAAAGCACATCCCACTGACCTCCTTTAAAACATTTATCACATTAATTATTATTTTTGTCTTTATCTCTAGGGCTTAGTGCAACGCTTATGGTAAACAAGCACAGATTAGTTTATTAAATAAATGGACAAATAAAAGAATGACCTAAGGCTAAAAGATTTATTTAGAGTCCTTACCTTATCAGATTTCTCTCTCAAACTACACTCAACTTATAAATCTTGGAAAAGGGTTGAAATTATGATCAGGACTGAAATACTCAACCACAGGGCTGTTCCAACTACTAGGTTAAAGGCAATGAACAGCTCAGGTACAGAATTTGGGTGAAAGAAGAACAATGGTTACTGAGATCTGGAATGAAATGAGAGCTAGAATTGTGCAGGGTAAGGACATGAAATAAACACAACACTGAATAATAAGTTGTGGTTGTTGCCCAAGTATTTCTAAAGTGGAAAATTCTGAGGAGGGTTTGGCAGAGAATTAATAAATCCGTACACTCTCATCAGACACTGTGCCAAGAGAAGAAAGTACAACTTGGAAAAATGGGTAGAATCTTTGAAGCAGAGAAGGACTTGGAATCATCCACTGGGTCATGCCTGGGCTCATATGGGTACTGACCAATTGCATTGAAATCAGAGCACCACCAGGAATTTCACCCAAGCTATTTATTCCGATAGTGTAAGTAGCTTCTACCTTGGTCCTATGAAGGTGGGGATAAAGGTCCAATCTCTCTTGTTTAGGCAGGAACATATGTGCTCTGTCAGAAATATTCCTAATTCAATCTGTTTCTTCATGTTATTACCACATCAATCATATCTTCTCTGGACCAGCTACAAGTCCAAAAGTTTTGTACAAAGTAACTATCACTGATATTTCAAGTTATGACAATTTTGTGGATTGAAAAATTGAATTCAGATTTGAGTTACTTTGCTGAGTGTGGATTGTGGGGAACTCTTGCCAGAAGTTTGTTTGGATGAGGTGGTATTGCTCTGGCAAAGACTTTGTACTTCAGATATTAATGTATCCCCAGTGGACTGGATTGGGTAGTTTAATTCAGAGAAGTTAAATGTTTATTAGTAACATTGATAAACTCTGGGGAATATGCTTACTACATTTATTCTTTAAAGCATTTTTATTGAACTATTATATATTCTTTACACTAGGTTGTTCATCTCTCAGGTACATTTGTTTCTAAGCGATTCCAAGGTATTTTCACAGGTATCAAACTAGAGGTTTGTGAAGGAAATAAAGCAGTTTTGCCAAACAGACCACTTGTGAAAGGAAAGCAATGAAAAATAGGCTCAAGTTTTCATACTAAAAGAAAGCACTAAAACCATGGTATTACACTATTTCAATAGTGATGTAACAACTTTCATTTAAAGTGAAAAATACAGCTTATATATTACATAACACTTCATGTCAATAGTTCATTTCCCAAACATTAAAGACCTAGAACCTCCTTTTGTTTTGGGATCAAAATAAATTTTCTACTATGTCTTCACTGAAAAAAAATAGAGGCTAGTATATCATTCACTTTGAAAAATATATGTTACTTATATATTTTAAAACCAACAGAAGGATTTCATTACCTGTAACGGGCTGTGCTGGGATTTTTTCAACCTCTGGTGTTTTTGATTCAGCAGGTAATGCCAAAGTTTCATTCTTAGCTAAAAAGTAAGAGAACAATTTACCTCACTTCTTTATAGTACAGTGTCCCATAACACCTTGATCAAAACACAATCAATAAACCATTTAAAAAATTAAACATACCCTCCTTTTCACCAGTCAACTTCATTGTGTTATTTCTACCAGGATCTAATATGAATAGAAGATAGACTTTGAAATTCCTTCTTATTAACTCCATCTAATCTGTAGGATCTAAATTGGCATTAGCATGAAGAAAAAATACCCCCACAATACTTGGATAAGTCTTGTCATTCTGATTCATAAATATTTTCCTGAAGGTATAAGTTTACATTATAAATGTTCCTCAAATTTTTGTATTTATGTATGCCTGATTTTTTTTAAAAAGAAATCAAGCAATAAAAATTTTCCATTATTATACATGGTAAAAAAATGTAACAGACCATGGCATCATTTTTGAAAAACATAAATAACTGACAAAGATAAATAAGTTATTTGGAAAAAATTGTGTCAAAAAAATAAATTACTAACAGTAAATTTCATTTGAACCACATGCTAACATAGATCTTTTCTTTTGGTCTCTGTGGGAATTCAGTGCAAAGAATGGAAATTTTTTTCTCCCCTCCCCCCATTTATTCAACTATTTGGGAAACTTCCTTCTAAAATTTGGGTGTTCTTTTTCAAAGAAAGCACATTTCTAAATAGAATTTTCCAATGATTAAGACGTCCTCCAACTTTAAAATGCACTTGGGATTAACTCTATTCAATTATTTAGCACATGGAATCAGTGACCCACTTGTAGTATTTTGAACTGGTGTAGTGGCATACAAGAATTCATGCATTTTTTTAAGATATCATGACCATGCCACCTAGAGCTGATTAAATAATCAGATGGATTTGTTGTTGTTGTTTTGAGTGTCCTCAGGTTATACAGAACTTCGGTTTCTCAATTGTGGCACTGCTGACATTTGAGGTTGGATAGTTTGTGTGTTGGGGGGTGCTGTCCTATTCATTGCAGGACAGTTAGCAGCCTCTCTGGCTTCTACCCACTGGATTCCAATAGCATTCTCACCACTGTGACAAGCAGAGATGTCTCCAGATATTGCTAGATACTCCCTGGAGTAATCACCTTCTGGTAAGAACCACCTATTTAATTTGTTCTCTCAAAGTTTTTTGAATGTACAAATTCTGTAATCTTCTTCTGTAGCTCACATTACTCTTACGAAGACATTTTCTTCTTTTTAGTTAATGTGGGCACAAAATTATTTACTTTGGATGAACTTAATGACAGTTAGAAAGCCATCTCATTGTCTAATCAATTTTCCATATAGGATTGAGGTGATTCCTTCAGAGAGCTTATTATTCTCAGGCAGGATTTGAAACAGATGTCAAAATGGTTACATACTTGCCACCCATTGTGGAGTGTGTTTTTTAAACTGCACACAGCCTGTTTGCATAGTTTAATAGCAATGCTTATATTTGCCTAGCAGGGCATAAAGAGAAAGAACTCTCTATAATAACTAAAAACTAGACCCAGTATAATTTTATAAAATCCATTTTTTAAAAATTTCTAAATTTTACTAATATTTCCCTGACATCTTTTGTAAACAACTCTTGTTTAGAACTGTTTCTGGTGATTTGCATATGATGAAATATTCACATTACAAATTTTTATTTTTCATGAAGTCTGGTTCTGATATTTTAAATACGCACTATAGGAAGATTTGTTTTTCTTTCTTTCTTTCTTTGAAGGTAAAATGAAAATTTCCTTTTCTTCTTTCCAGCATCTTTTTTTTTTTTTCTATCAGGGTGGTTTTTGCTAATATTTTCCCTATTTAGTAATATCTTATGTTCTCAGTGATTCTCTAAGACCTCTCTCCATTTTTTTTTAAACCTTCAGATCCTAGACTTATGCTCTGAATTGCTTTAGCTCCTTATATTCAGTACATGCCCTTAGCTTTCAATTACATTAGCCCCAAATTAGACTTACTGAAAAAAAAAAAAGGCAAATTACCTTTCCAAGAGATATTTGTATTTTTTTTATACTTTAATTCCTTATAAAGCATACGGTATTTCTAAATCTGGCATTTCAGACATCAGAGAAATTGGGAGATAGAGAAGATATTTAAATGGGGGAATCTTGACCTCTCACGTCAACCTGTGTTTACCAACACTACGCACAGTCTCAGCAATAGGAAAATAAATATGACCTAAGATTCAGGAAATTCCTTTTCCTCCATTATTCTTCTGTACCTTTTTCAGCACAGTTGTTTCCCTTAATATTTGGCAGGATAAGTCTTGGCTTTGGCAAACCCTTTGAATATCCCTTGGAGATGAGTGTGTAATATTTGCTTTCTTGTTTATTTCTTTCATTATTCACACCATGTGTTCCTAGAACAAAAGCTATTACATCTCTTGATGTCCCGTGATGGGTTATGCTGGAATAGGGATATTATTTTTGGAATTTACTCTCTTAAAAAATACGACTTTTCTGGACTGCAGTGATAATTAACTTCAGAAAAGTTTATTTCTCCCTTGGTAGTATAAAAACTGTTTATGCCCATGCTCTTTTTGTAAAAACATTGTTTCTTCACAGCAAAGGAAACAATCAACAAAATGAAGAGGGGCCTATAGATTAGTACACCATGTATCTGATAAGGACTCAGTATCCAAAACACATAAAGAACTCATACAACTGTAATATTCTGTCACACAATGGAATGACTATTGTTGACAACAGTTTATTGAATATTTCAAAACAAGTAGTAGAGAGGATTTTTCAATGTTCCTAAAGGAATAAAGTGTACTGGGGTGATAGATTTGCCAGTTACCCTGATTTGATCATGACACATTAAATACATGTGTTGAAATGTCATATTGTTCCCCATAAATATGTATAATTACTATGTGTGGATTAGAAATATTTTTAAAAAATAGAAAAAAAAATAATCTGAAGAAAAAATGAGCAAAGACCTGAATAGATGACACAAAAAGGGTCGATGGGAAATGTGATCAACATCACCAATGATTAGGAAAATACAAATTAAAACCATAGATATCATCTCAATCCAGTTAGGATGGCTATTACCAAAAAGACAAGAGAAAACAAGGAGGTAGAGAAAAAGGGAACATTTAAGTTATTAAAATCATTATGGAAAACAGTATAAAGATGATTCAAAAAGTTAAAAATAAAGCTATCATTTAACCTAACCAGCAATCCCTCTAAGGGGTATATGTCCAAAGGAAATAAAGTAAGCACCTTAGAGATGTGTGCTCCCCCATTTCCACTAAGGCATTATTCACAGCATCCAATATATGGAAACAACCTAAGGATCCACTACAGATGAATAGATCAAGAAACTGGTATATATACAAGATGGAAAACTATTGTGTTTTTGAAATGGAAGAGATTCTGTTGTTTCTAACAACTTGAATGAACCTGAAGAACATTATGTTAAGTAAAACAAACCAGGCTCTTACAGAAAAGTAATGCATGATCTTATTTATATGTAGTATCTTTTAAAATTTCAAATACATAGAAAATAAAATGGCAGATAGCTGGGGTGGGGTTTGGGATAGGAAATGAGGAAATACGGAACAGAGGGTAAAAGGTTTAGATGCACAGGATGAATAAATTCAGAAATACAAGATACAACATGAAGACTACAGTTTCAATATTGTACTATATGCCAGAAATTTGTTAAGAAAGTAGATTTTTGGTGCTCCTATCACACACACAAGAAAGGTAACTATGTAAGGGGATGAATGTTAGTTTATGTGACTATAGTAACTATTTCACCAAATATAGGTATATCCAAACATGTTTTATACAATAAAAGGTTAAAGACAAATTTCATGTAGTTGCTATTTTTTTTTTGAAAGATGATCTGCTTGGATGATACATTTGATAGGATTTTCCTTGGATATTCTGGACATTTTCAAACATACGGAGTATCCGTCTCTTCAGTGCAAAATAAATTTTTCATATGCTAAGTTTAAGACAGGTATTTTTCCAGAAATATAGTTTTAAAAGATACTTATTTTTATTTACACATTTATTTGCATTTTTTATTAAAATAACACTATCCTGAATCATACCAGAAAAACAAAAACAAACAAACAAACAAATCCACATAATTCCCTAAGTTAGAAAAAGCACAAAAGGCTGAATTCATAGTAAGGTAGCATGTGAAACTTGGCAAAAGGAAAAAAAAAATGAACAGGATATATCACTCAAGACTAAGGAATAAAACATCACATCTTCTGGTTCAAAAGCAGCACCAGTCATCTGGGAAGCAACTTTTCACATTGACCACCTTCACAAATCCTGGTCTTTGTAGTTTTGGTGAACATATTAGGGACCAAATCAAAATGAGATTGGCTGGGTATTTTTCCTTCTCCTTCCAAAAAGTCCTTCCCAGGCACAGGGTAAAAATATAGTCTCTGGGCAGAGAACAGATGAATACAAGAATCCTGGGTTGTGTACTTTCACCTACTTAAGGTTTTCCTCCTTCTCTTTCCAGGAATTTCTTAAAATTAACACCTGAGAGGAACTTAAGGTTTTACTTTTTAAAACTCTTACCTGGTTGCCTACCATTGCATGAGCAAAATATGAAAAAAAAAAAAAAAAAAAAAACACTTCCATATCCTCATAATTTTGCTTATGTAAAACTTAGGATCTAGATATTTGAAAAACACATGAAGAGACAGAAATTGCTGTTTTTGTTTTTTGTCTAACCTAAGTTGCTTGGCTTTGTGTGAACAAAACTGAATATCTCCACATGGTACTATTCCGCAAAGAAGAAAAATTAGAAAAAAGTTCTTAGAGGAAATGCTTTAATATTTCCCTATTCAGTATGATGTTGGCTGTGGGTTTGTCATATATAGGAGGTATGCTTCTTTTACATATACTTTGTTCAGAGATTTTATCATAAAGAGATGTTGAATTTTATCAATTTTTTTCTGTATTTATTGGGATGATAATGTAATTTTTATCCTTGATTCTACTTATGTGGTGTATTATGTTTATTGATTTGCACATGTTTAACCATCCTTGCATCCCTGGAATGAAACCAAATTAATCATGGTATATGATCTTTATAATGTGCTGCTGTATTTGCAAGTATTTAATTGAAATTTTTGCCTGTATGTTCATCAGGAACAGTGGTCTATAGTTTTCTTTTTTGTTGTTATTTTTGTATCCTTTTCAGATTTCGGTAGCAAGGTAATGACAGTTTCAAAGAACAGGTTGAGAAGGATTTCTTCTATTTTATGGAATAATTTGAGGAACGTTGGTGTTAATTATTCTTTTAAGATTTGGGTCAAATTCAGCATTGATACCATCTGGTCCTGAGCTTTTCTTTGTGGGGAGACTTTCATTACTAATTCAATATCGTTACTTTTTATTTGTCTATTTAGATTTTTAAATATCTTCTTGATTCAGTTTTATTAGGTTTTATGCATTCAGAAATTTGTCCATTTCTTCTAGATTTTCCAGTTGATTGGCATACAGTTTTCAAAATATTCCCTACTCTATCTTGTCAATTTTGCTTGACTTGTCAAAGAACCAACTCTTGGTTTCATTGACTTTTGTATTGTTTCTTTTTAGTCTCCATTTCATTTATTTCTTCTCTGATCCATATTATTTCTTCCTACTACTGATTTTGGGTTAGTATTTTTTTTCTCTAAGATCTTGAGATTCTTCTTTAGGTCATATGAGATCTCTCTTTCTTTTTTTGGGGGGGGGGGTTGTGTGGGGAGTGGGTATCAGGGATTGAACTCAGGGGCACTGAACCACTGAGCCACATCCCCAGCCCTATTTTGTGTTTCATTTAGTGACAGGGTCTCACTGAGTTGCTTATAGCCTTGTGGTTGCTGAGTCTGGCTTTGAACTCGTGATTTTGCTGTATCAGCCTCCTGAGTCACTGGGATTACAGGCATGCAGTATCTCTTTCTTTCTCTATGCAGGCATTCACTATAAAAACTATAAACTTTGGGGCTGGGGTTGTGGCTCAGGGGTAGAGCACTCGCCTAGCACATGCAGGGAACTGGGTTTGATCCTCAGCACCACATAAAAATAAAATAAAGGTATTGTGTCCAACTAAAACAAAATATTAAAAAATAATTATAAACTTCCCTCTTACAATTGTTGTTGTTGCACTTCATAGGTTTAGTATAGTGTGCTTCCATTTTTTGTTTAAGACTTTAAAAAAAAATTCCTCTGTGACTTCCTCAATGATCTATAGTTTATTCCAAAGTATGATATTCACTTTCCATGTGTTTGAATAATTTATGCAGTTTCTATATATGTTGATTGCTAGCTTCATTTTTTATTACTAAGTAGTTCAACTATTTCAACTTTTTTCAATTTGTGAAGACTTAGTTTGTGGCCTGATATGTGGTCTAGTCGAAGGGGAAAAAGAAAAAAAAAAAAAGATGGTGGTAGAATAAGATGGATATCATTATTCTAAATGCATGATTGAAGACATGAATAGTATGAATATACTTTGCATACCAACAGTGTTATGTAAAAAGGTGCTCTATATGTGTATTATGAATTGTAATGCATGCTACTGTTATATATACAACAACTTCAAATAAAAAAAAGTTTCATGAGCTGATGAGAAGAATGTATATTGTGCAGCTATTTGGATGGAATATTCTATAAATGTCTGTTAAGTCCATTTTATCTATAGTATAATTCGTTAATTTGTAAATTATTTGTTAACAAATTAACAAATTTTTGTTAGTTTCTTTTAAATTTTTGTTTGTATGTTCTATCTACTGGTGAGAGTGGGACTTTGAAGTCACCCGGAATTATGATATTGGGGGTCTATCTCTGTCTTCATGTTTATTAGGTTTTTTTAGTGTGTGTGTGTGTGTGTGTGTGTGTGTGTGTGTGTGTGTTTTGTATTTTTACAAAAGTAGATGCTTCAACATGTGAATTCATAACCACTGTGTCTTATTGATGAGTTGTTCCCTATATGTAGTGATCTTCTTTATCTCTCCTGCTTGATTTTGGATTTTGTTTTCTATCATTTTATTTTCAGTGTGTATATATATTTATTTGCAGCTGAGATGAGTTTCATGTAGGTAACATACAGTTTGGTCTTGTTCTCTAGTTTTCAGTGTCATTTCATTAGAAAATTAAGATAATTCACATTCAGAGCTATTCAAGATGTGGACTCATTCCTGTCATTTTGTTGATTTTTTTCTTCTGTTTTAGATATTCTTTACTTTCTCTTATCAATATTTGAAGTTTGATGGCTTACTCTACTGATTGATTCTTTCATATTTCTAATTTGTGTATCTATTCTTCTCATGGGATTTATTTTTTCATGTGCTCTCATGATGGTGATTAATTTTTCTCTTCTGGGTATAGGATTTCCTTAAGTATTTTCTGTAATTTTGTCGAGTGGTCATGAATTCCCTTAGTTTATACTTATATGTCAGGTCTTTATTTCTTCTTCAATTCTGAAGAGTAGCCTTGCTGGGAATAGTAATTTTGGTTTGCAGTTTGAAATTTCAAATTTTAGGATTGAAATACATCATCCCATGATCTCTTGGCCTTCAGAGTTTCTTTTGAGAAATCTGCTGTTAGTCTTAAATGTTTGCCTTCATATGTAACTTGTTTCTTCTCCCTTACAGATTTTAATATTATTTGTTTGTTTTGTACTTTAGGCAATTTAATATGTCATGAAGAGGTTATTTTTATTCTGGTTATGTCTATTTGGAATTCTAAATGTCTCTTGTACCTGGATGTCCATGTCTTTTCCAAGATTTGGGAAATTTTTTACTATTATTTCATTGCATAGTTTTTCTACATCATGTGCCTGTTGCTCTTCTCACCAGGAATGCTGATGAGCTGAAATTTTGATATTTTTTAAGGGCTTCTCAGAGATCTTGTATGTTCTTTTCATTCTTTATTTCTGCTTGAGTATTGATAGATGGGCTACCCTCAACCCCCAGAATTTTCCATATCCTGAGCAAAGCAACCTTGTTTCATTTTCTGGGCAGGATGTTTCTTTTCCCCGGGCAAGAGCCAATAGGCTTAAAGGTCGCCCTGTTCTATGGGCAAAGAGCCAATGGCATTGGGGTTGCTCTGGTGCACCTCCCTCCGGAAATCCCTATATAGGGCCCTGTTCGAGAGATTCAGAACAGAGACACACATCAGCTCGTTGTTGCTGAGAGGAGGAAGCCACTCAGACACATCAGCTCGACCCTGCAGAGAGGAAGCCACTGCGACAGCCCCAGACCCATCGCTTTCAGGCCACGGCTGCTCCCAGCCGACAGCTCCAGCCTCCAGCCAGACAGCAGCTGCTTAAGCTGATAGCTCCAGAGATCCCAGCCAGTGTGACCAAGCACCCACCTTCTGTTCAGAGCTTGCACACTCCCCTTTCCCTGATTCTCCTCTCCCACCAGAGCTTGCACACTCCCTTCTCCCTGACTCCCCTCTCCCAGCACTTCTTCGACCTTCCACCAGAGCACCTCTTCTCCGGTTTTGCTACCAGCCACAAAGGCTGTTGAATAAATCTCTTGGCTGCACAGCTGTCCCCGGTGTGATTTTTGCCCTTCAAGTATGAAATTTCGAAGTACTTGCCTTTAATCCCTGATATTCTTTCTTCTGCCTGGTCTAGTCTATTTCGAGGCTTTCATCTGAAATTTTTATCTGATTTATTGAGCTTTTCATTTCTAGGATTTCTGTTTGGTTCTTTTTAAAATCTCTGTCTCTTCACTGAATTCTCCTTGTTGTCTTCCTTAACTCATTTAACCATTTATTTGCATTTTCTTGGATTTCATTGAGCTTTCTTAGGATTATTCTTTTCAAATTATTATCTAGCATTTCATCCACTTCAATATTTTTAGAATCTGTTACTAGGGAGTTATGAACTTCAGGAGGTGTCATATTACCTTGCTTTTCATATTTCTTGTGTTTTTGAGATTTGCACATCTGTTGGGATGGATAGTTCTACTTTTGTATGATAACTTTCTTAGTAAGAAGTTTTCTCTTTACAACATGTCTTAGAGTATTGGTTTGTTGTACAATGTTGAGTTCATTTCCTATTAGACTCCATAGTTTAATCTCTCCATGGTTTCTTTTGGCTGTGACTAGTGGGTCTGGATACAGTGAGTACAGTATCAGAATCTGAGGGAAGCACTCTTTCATTGGTCTTGTAAGAGTGAGGTCCCTTTGGCAGCTCGAGCAGGAATGGTATATATAGTACAGTATTGGGTAAACCCTGTTGTTATTCCTACAATTGGAGCAGAAGCCCTTATTAGGCATTTGGGGGTTTCCATTAGCTACTATTGATATTGGATCTGTTACTGGAAAGCAATTCTGATACTAATTGCTCCAATTGTGAAGCTCGTATTCTTGGTTTAGATACTGCTATAATTACTGCTATTTCACAGGGAGAGGTATGGGATGGGATCACAGCTCCCTCTCTGTGGTACCCACACTCAGTCCTGTTAACAATGTGTGATATGATAGGGCGTGGGGATGATCTATGCAGAGAACCCTCATATAGAGGTGTCCACAATGGTTGTACTATTCCTCTCTGCTGTTACTGTCAAAGTTCCCACTGGAGCAATGTATAATTACTCTCAGCTGGGCTGTGAGTGTACATCAGTGGCAAAGCACCCACTCAATGGATACAGGGCTCTGGGGCTCAATTCCTGGCACCACACACACATACACAAATTGATAAAAACCAAAAATATAAAAAACTAAAAAGTGGAAAAGGGGAAAAATAAATAAAAATGAAAAAGCAGGAAAAAAAAGACAAAAGAGAAGCATGAACACATAAAAAGGGAAAAAAATTTTTAAATTAAAACCCCCCTTGCCAAGGTGCTTGATGAGAGTGTTGGGGTGGATGATTGTGACCTATGCTGACCAGAGCTTCTCTTCAGGTCTTCTTAGACCATGCACTGCCCCCCGTGCAATGGCTATGGGTTTTTCATGGCCCATTTTTTCAGTTGTAGTGTCTACCGGGTCCTTAGTGGGAGTGATTTGTGACTGACACTAGATAAAATTCTACTCAGCTGCACTGCACACTGGAACAAGCTGGCATGGAATGCAAAATGTACCAGGCAAAGATTGTCTTCTGTGCTTTATACTCGGCACAATCCACCAGCTGGACAAACCCCAGCACTGTGATGTGAACCCAGACACCTCTGAGAGTAGAGAGAAGGATGGAATCACAGAGATCTGTGCTGGGAAGGAGCAATAGGATTTACAATCCATAAGCTCAGCTGCCCTTGACTGTGGTGACCTCAGACCTGGCTCCCATGTGAAACCACATGAGATTGTACTCCCTGGACTCAGAAGGCACGTAACCTAAACCATTGATTTTATAGGGAAGCACCTTCTGCATTGCCATGTGCATTTTCCATACCATAAAACTAAGCAAACCTGAGTCAGAGTCACTCCACAAGCCAAGACTAACTCATGAGATGGCTGCAGGGTCCTTGAAGTAGGAAATGCCAGGATTTCTGTCCCCCAGAAGAATCTAAGCTCAGACAGTAAGACTTTTCATAAGATGGTTCCTGATCACGGGAAATACAGTGAACTTCTAAAGCCAGCTTTTGTTGATCCCAGTTCTCTTAAGCATTAGATTGCATTCTGTGCGCATGGAGCTCTCTGGGACTTCTCTTTCACTTACGCCTAGGCCAAGGGGATAATTTTCTTCCCCTGGATGTGTTGTTGTTCAACAGGTTTCTGGTGCATTCTTTCTCTTGCTAGTCTATTATACAAAATCTCCAGGTTTCACCAGATCTTTATCTCGCCAGTAAATTCCAGTGTGCTCTCTCCCAATCACACACCTCAACATGCAGCTACACACCAGTTGCTTTTGTTCAGTTTTATGGAGAATAGATGGCTCTATCCCATCATGTTGCCCCCACTCCATAGTACTTTATTAAAATAAGTCTTTTTGTTATATTTCATTTGTCATGTCTTCTCTTTCTCAACTAAAAAAGTGAAAGCATTAACTTGATTTCTGCCCCTCTGTTGAGAGAGTGACCTTTCCCCTGAAGCACTGTGTCTGAAGTGCCAGTATGGGCAGGCACTAGGATTGTGTGACTCACCATTATAGCTCCCAGGAACATGCAGTTCAGGCATGGAGTAATGCTTAATTTGTTGAATGAAAGCTGCCAAACTTGGGCTTGGGCTTCTGTTTCTTCTTTACCCACACAACTTCTTAATTCAATTTTATATTAAATACTAAGATTTTAGGTAGTGCTTATCTCAGAGGAAACATTTTCTCTTTTATGTCTTGTTCAGTTTGTACCACATCATGGTGTTTCCTTCCCCATTTGCCAACAATCCAAATGTTCTCCAGAGACATTAGAGGGGTGGTTCTCAAAGTGTGGTCCCTGGACCAGTAGTGTCATAGTTACCTAGAAACTTGTTAAAAATGCAAATTCCCAGGCCTCACCTCAGATCCATTGATTCAGTAACTCAGGGTCCTAGCAGTCTGTAGGTTCATAAGCCCACCAAGTGCTTCTTATCTTCAATCAAGTTTCAGATCCTCTTCTACAGGGACATTTCAGAGTCTAATTTGATACTCAAAAGGAGCAGTTTCCCAGAGACCACCACAATTATTCCTTAGACCCCCTTTTAGTGGATTTTGTTGCTATATTTTTTTGTTGCTATTTTTATGTTTTGTCTTTAAACACTGAAATCATACCCAGTTATTTCTAGAAGTAGGAGGCAGTATCAATCTCAAGTGTAATAATTCTAATATATCTGACCTTTACATTAGTTCTCATTGACTATATCTCGTGGCTCCTTGATAGCATAGTTTAATGAATTTATAAAGCATATGTAAATACATTTATATAAATATAACATCTATAGTTAAATATTTATATTTGTAACAGAATGTGATTTGTATGAATATCTCTAACACTCTAACCTCCTTGCTGCTACTTTTTACTTTACCATCAAACATCTGATTTGCAAGATTCCTTGAATATCCTAAGAATCCTAAGTCAGTACTAGTACTCAGTCATTGAAAAGTCCAAATGTAGAATTTTGCTGCTTACCTAATTGTGTCTTGATTGCATCTGAAATCTCAAACATTATGGATGTAGGAAGTTTTACAGTGGTGTCATTAGGACCTGGTATAATAAGGTGAACTGAAAGGAAATATATATCAATAAGATAGAGGGAAGACAATCAATCATGACATAAAATAAAGCTCAGAACATCAGGTACTAGAATATGAAGCTTAGTGTTTATTTTGGTTAGTTTTGACCTCAAATTTAAAATGTTGGGAGAAAATATGATCATACCTTTTAAATAGAGTATTTTTCATTTTTAGAACAGAACTACTGAAATCCTCTGGATTTAATCTATAGATTAAAAATTGTAAAATGTCTGCTTAATATGTGTGTGAACCAAGATTATTATTGATGATTTTTTTTTTTTTTTTTTTTTTTTTTTGCAGTAATAGGGATTGAACCCAGGTCCTCTTGCATGCTTGGCAAACATTTTACCACAACGGTACATCTCCAACCCAATGATAGTGACTTAAAAGAGCCATTCAATATGAGAAAGACTCCCTTATAACTTCAAACAACCCTGTGGGCACGTAGGATGAACACCAATATGACCTCTGGGCGTAGGCTAAAGCTACTTCTTGAACACACCATGATAAAGGCAGCATCTCTTGGCTGCTAGCCTGGAAGGGACACAAGTCAGGATGGTACATGGTGAAAAGAAATAGACTGAGAATTTAACAGCCCTGCTCACAGTGCAGAACTCCCTCAGGGCCCTATTATTAAAAGACAGTCTTAGCTGCTGATTCTAGACATAGGTTTCAAGGTTGACTCACCTAGTATGGGTCCTCCATAGGGAGTCTTATCTGGGGATTTAGTGGAAGCCTTGTGAGTAACATTCTGAATCACTGTTGAAATACAAAAGATAATAGTGGATTGGGGTAAAGAAAAACAGGAGGCAGTAAGGAGCTAATAATGTGAAGCCATCTGTCCTGTGAAAGTCTTAATCCAAACTTTCCAATTAATAAAAAGCAACTCAGTGGGCTGGCTACACAGCCAGCAGGAGGATTACCTAAATACCTCTGCCATTAAGTAATAAAAGGCTATTATTCAATCATGAAGTGTTCCATTCTAATTATTGGAAGATTTTCTTTCTATCTCCACTCTCTGAAAACTGCCCTTTCCCTAAGTCAATCAAAACTAGCACAAAATGTAGCCATGATGAGGAATAAAAATGTAGAAACATACATTCTTGAAGTGAAGATAATTTCAATTCTAACTGACCCTGTTTTGAAAGTACACTTAAGATATTGTGTTTTCTTAAAATGAAGAACTATTTTAAGGCCTTGTCTCTTCCATCAAGAACCTTTCTAGAAATAATGGAATCATATTAATAATGCAAATAACAAAGTAAAAAAAAAATTGATACTGAAATAGTCATAATTCTTAAAAGCTGAACATCTTTACTTTCCCTAAGTTACCACTAAATCACAAATTTCATTTCACATCTTAATGGAAATGATCTATTAATGGCTTTTTAATGCATGCTATCTTAACTGAATGAAGCTCCACATATTTAAGTGACTTTTTAAAATTTAATACTTGTTAAGGCTGCTTTGTCCAAAATTGTCCAAACAGTGTGACTCACTCAAGGTTTTGCATATTGGTATAAGAGCCCAAATTACATATTAAGTGCTAATTCATTAGACCATACTAAACTTTTTCTAAAAATCAGCTATCACTGTTTGAGAAAATATATAATTATTATAGTTTAAAAGTATATTAAAACTAGTTCTTACATAACCAGAGAAGACTAATTACCTTGCTTGATGATTGTTATTGGGATTAGCTTCTTTGGGACATAAGCTGGCTGAAAAGAGAGGGATAAAAATCAGCTTTCACATCAGTGATAATAATCTAAGGAAATAGTCCTTCCTTGTCTTTAATGAATTCTCTCAAGCAGGTTTAATAATGAGTGACTGGATAGATCTTTAGCACACACATCTGCCTCTATTTTATTGGACTCACTTGGTCTCCCCACTAATTATCCAAAGGATCAATGTTAGCCATTTATTCAGAACTCTCATTTAGTTAGAAACTGCAAGGGAAAGAAACTAATTCCTCTAGGTTGAATATAGGTTTATTTTCATTTGATTTGAGGAGTGACCCAGCCAAGTTCTGTCTTTATATTGCCTCTCAAAAAGATGCTAAGCTACATATTATTTTTAAAGCCCACCAAGCTCAATTGTTCGAGCACACCGTGTTGTTGCTGCTCTTACTATAGACACCACAACCTCTATGAGCTCCTGGAACCAAGCTTTTATTGCCTGAGAGGGCAGAGCTGGGACTTAGACCCAGACAGTTCTTACTTCAAAGCTGTATTCAGCCATTCTGCACCTACTTACATACAGGGACTTCAGATTTAGAAGGACGCATCCCAGAGGACTATACTTCCTCCTCTCACCCAAATTGCCTCAGAGGTCCCACTGAAGGGTTTGATGCCATACAGTGGCCTGGAACTAGGTTTATGTTTTAAAGCAGAGTAACTGCCAGACATGATCAGGAGCCAAGGATAAGACAGACGAGAGCTACGTGCAGACAAGCAAAGAGAAGGGCAGCAAATACATGTGGAAGAAACAGGTGAGCTGAAAGGTCCTAGAGTTTTTGATACCTGGTCTAACTTTCATGATGTAGACACACCATGTAACAGACCTGTTGATTGTGAAGCATGTGGTGAATGTGAGATACTGAGCAAATAGGGGTTTACAGTTGTGAGCAAGAGACTTTATTTACATGTTATCATTTTAATAAATTGTATGCCCAAGTTAAAGAAGAGCCATAACACCAACCTATTTTTCTTGTATTAAGGTACTTATGTTTAAAAACCACAAAAAGTTTACTACCATCAGGTAATTTTTGCAAAGAGGTATCTGTACTCATTGATTCACACTTTACTCCTTATCATTTCAGCCTAAAGAACTAATCAAAAATACAAATAATCATTTATGCATACGTGTTTAATACCATAATGTAAAACAACCTTAGTTTCCAAAAATATAGGTTTTATTAAATAAATTATGTAGTCTAAGTTTTTACTTCTATTCAATAATCTGGAAAAATATGCAGATTATGAATAAATACAAAGAGTACAAATATGCATACCTGGCATGATGCAATTTTATAGCAAATACACAGAGGTAAAAGACCAAAAGGAAAGAACAAAAGAAAGTTTTGTTATTTTTAAAAGTAGTTATTTCTTATAAGCTGATAGTGATTTTGTTTTGCATACCTTCATGTATTTGCCAGATTTTTTACAAGGTGAATTATGTTTCTAATTAGGCAAAGTTACCTTAGTCTACAGTCTGTTCAGCTGCCACATATGCTTCTTTGTGACAACTTAGCTTGTACACTTCTGGTGAATAGGGAAATGATTTAAATACAATTTAGACATGATTTTTCCCCAAAGGGAGTGGAATAGGAAGAACAGAAGCATAACCTTCAATGAGAAAGAAAAAGACTCCCAGTTTGGAGGTCACACTGGTAGGAAGACCCCTTTCTGCTTCATCATAAGAAAGATTTTGTCAGCATTTGCACACAGATCCTTTTCTAGAGAGGACCAAAGGCTCATGGCATATTATATTATTGTGTCCCCCTTAAGAGCAGTCTACCTGGCTCCCCTCTACCTGCACTATCTACCTCTTACCTATGAAACGTCAGGAAAATGTACTGCAGGTATACGGTTTCTACTACTTCTGAGAATTTTTCTTATATTAAAATCATTCACACTTATTTTTGCCACTTACATTTTTAGATTTTTTCCCATAATTACCTACATATATATTTAGGAGATAAAATGTGACATTTTGATAAAACCATACAATGCAGAGTGATTAAATCATGCTGATTAACTTGTCCACTACCTCCTTACTTACCCATCCTTTTTTGGGGGTGAGACATTTGATACTTGTTTTTAGCAATATTGAATTACATGTTATTAGTAATTATGGTCATCTTTCCGTGAAGTAATTCTCAAAAATGTATTCTTCCTGTTCTACTAAAACATCTCCTCATTCCCCCTCTGCCTCCATCCTACTGGCTCCTCACCCCAGCTTCCAGTAACTGTTTCTCTTGAGTTCAACCCTCTGAGAATTTTAAATGGCATGTACCTCTGATAAAGCACTAATCTCTAGGATATATAAAGAACTCAAAAAACTTAACACCAAAAATACAAATAACCCCATCAATAAATGGGCTAAAGAACTGAACAGACACTTCACAGAAGAAGAAATACAATTGATCAACAAATATATGAAAAAGTGTTCAACATCTCTAGCAATTAGAGAAATGCAAATCAAAACTACTATAAGATTTCATCTCACTCCTGTCAGAATGGCAATCATCAAAAATACAGGCAACAGCCGGGCGCGGTGGCGCACGCCTGTAATCCCAGCACTTGGGAGGCTGAGACAGGAGGATCGTGAGTTCAAAGCCAGCCTCCGCAATGGCGAGGCACTTAGCAACTCAGTGAGACCCTGTCTCTAATAAAATACAAAAAAAGGGCTGGGGATGTGGCCAAGTGGTTGAGTGCCCCTGAGTTCAATCCCTGATACCAAAAAAAAAAAAAAAAAAAAAAAAAAAAAGACAAAAAGAATACAGGAACAATAAATGTTGGCGAGGATGTGGGGGGAAAGGTACACTCATACATTGCTGGTGGCACTGCAAATTGGTGCAACCACTATGGAAAGCAGTATGGAGATTCCTCAGAACACTGGGAATGGAACTACCATTTGACCCAGCTATCCCACTCCTTGGTTTATACCCAAAGGACTTAAAATCAGCATACTATAATGACAAAACCACATCAATGTTTATAGCAGCTCAATTCACAATAGCTAGACTATGGAACCAACCTAGGTGTCCCTCAATAGGTGAATGGATAAAGAAAATATATGGTATATATACTCAATGGAATATTACTCAGCTTTAAAGAAGGGTGAAAATAGGGCATTTGCCAGTAAATGGTTGGAGTTGGAGAATATCATGCTAAGCAAAATAAGCCAATCCCACAAAACCAAAGGACGAATGTTTTCTCTAATATGTGGATGTTAATTCACAATAAGGTGGTGTGTGTGGGGGGGTGAGCATGAGGGAAAAATAGCATTAGATTAGGTAGAGGAAGTGAAGGGAGGGGAGGGGGGATGTGAGGATGGGAAAGATAGTGGAATGAAACAGACATTATTACTGTATGTATATATGTGACTACATGACCAATATGATTCTGCAACATGTATGCTTTGAAAAATGAGAAATTATATCCCATCTATGTATGATATATCATAGTACATAAATGCATTCTACTGTCATGTATAACTAATTAAAACAAATTTTTAAAAAATTTTTTAAAATGACTGGTAGAGCAACTTCCAGTTACATGAGAGCCTCCTGGTGAGGGCGATACATTATCTTTCTAGGTACCAACAGTCATTTTTGGTAGGTCTGTGGCTACAGTTACAAAGGCTTTTGAATGGTGTATCCTCTATTTTCCCTACGAGTCCTATCACTTAGTACATATTCTGTAGAATGTGAAGTTTTTCAGAGACACCTAACACATTATAGCAGAAGTGTCTACATATGGCTGTTTGTTGCCTTTGAATTGTATTATACCAATTATTATTCCCTGTGCTGTGATGATTAATTTAAGACAAACAATTTTTTGACAAGGACAAATGGAAAATATTTTACTCTTCACATAAATGGAACAGTTTCTATTCTTACTTGAGTTCTTACTTGAGTACAGACCAATGTTCTAGTAATGTGATGACAAGACTATAGGTACAATTTGTGCTGCCAAAAATAAGGGAATCATTTAGCTTCAGAATGCTATTCTTTCCAGACCTATAATTGCTCTCTTATCTAATCTGCAATTCAACACTAGATAACTGCATCTCAATAGGTAGGTTCCTTTTTTTTTTTGCACCCCCCACCACCCCCCCACCCCCCGGACTGTGGATTGAACCCAGAGGCACTTTATCATTGAGCTATATCCCAGGTCAATTTTAGTTTTTATTGATCTTGTAAATAGCTGAGGCTGGCCTTGAACTTGAGATTTTCCTCCTTGGCCTCCTGAATAGCTTTGCAGCAAAAGGTAATGTTTTTAAAGGGCATCAGGAAATTCCTGCTACCTCATACATCTCTGCCAAAGAATCTAAAATTCCCATATAGAAATCCACAAGGTGAATCCTTTCCATGTGTTATTAAAGTTTAAGGAAACATCTGTTACCTGGACCTTCCAGAAAATGAAATAGTGTGATATTTTTTAAGATAGCAGTGTTTAAACAATTACTACCCAATTTTATTTGATTTTGATGTACAATATTTTTAGAAAGACACCACTGACCCTTACTTGCTGCCCTAGGCTTATCGTGAACATCTATTCATATGCATTGGAGTCACAGCTACAGTTGGTGTGTGGCTTGGCAGGGGAAAGAGGGAGTGAAAGTTCTGCAGGCTGCCATGCAGTTTCGGCTGTTATGGTGCTATAGCTTGATTTGTCCCTCAAAGTTCATGTGATAGAAATGTAATCCCAATTCAACAGTGGGACCTTTAAGAGGAAATTAGGTCACCACTACCTGGGGAGTTGGTTAGTTAACACTGGAATGGGTTCCTGAGAAAAGGATGAGTCGGGCTCTCTCCACCTCTCAGGTGTGCTCTCCTACCCCTCTGCCTTCCACCATGGGATGAAGGCCCTCACCAGATGCCAGCTCCTTGATCTTGGACTTCACAGTCTCTAGAATTTTATAATCAATCTCTGTTCTTTGTAAATTACTTAGTCTTTAGTATTGTTATGGCAGCACAAAACAGATCTAGTAAGACCCATGACATCGGCACAATACCGCTCTCCATGGACACCATCCTGAGGCAATTCTTTAGCAGTTTATCACTGACTGTCTTTGTTCTGTAGCTTTCTGACCCCTCCGCTTACTGTAACCCTCTGTCACTACTTTCTTCCACATTTCGCACCCTTCCCTTCATTTAGCAAGTATTTTAAAAATATTTATTACATGCCAGAAAGTTAGTATATTTACCTGCTGCCCTATAAGAGATGTGTTATCTGTTTCTACTTTTCTAGATACCTGTCCCTTTACAAACTAGGTTGAACCATATGTTCCTTGAGCAGAGAGATTGATTAAGAGAATTCAGGTTTACTGTTTGTCTTGGATGTTGTGACTGAGTATGCAGATGGTGACACTTAATGGGGGAAAGAATTCTGAAGTGGTAAAGGGAAATGCCCTTAAGACAAATCTAGTGTGCTTTTCTGGTCATGGCTAGAGAAAGCCTATGCTTATTTAGAAACAAACACAGTGGCTGCAACAGTTGCACAGCACAGGAAATTTTAATTGACCCTGCAGTATACTAACTTCCTTTTGATATTGTTTGGAAAATTAGCTTTAATAAAATTAATAACATAAGAATGCTATTTTTTGTCGGTATGTCCATTTGGAGATTTTATGGTGTCAAAATATTCATTGTAGATGTAGCTATTTTCAGGCCCTGAGAAGGAAGAGCTGTCCACTGTGGGAGGGGCTAAAGGTTGCTCAAAATAAAATTTCAGTGACTGAAGAGCCAAACCACATGAGAAGAACTTGGGCATGTTAGATTCTGGTTATAATTCATTTTTTAGGATGTTCTAATGAAAGTTATTAAACATACTGATTCAATATAAAATCTTTCTAGAATGAATCTAACATTCTACTTCTCACAGTCTTCAAACTTCTGGTCAGCAGGAAAGGGATGAGACATGTACCTTTGATGATATGGCTGGACTACATATATATTTTTCAAGTTTCTGCTTAAGACAAAGATTGTTAAGAGTGGAAGGATGTACAATCTTAAAGTATGGGTAGGACTATAAAGGCAATTCTTTTTATTGACATGACTCATCTCGTGATATACTTTATACACTGGCAACACTTATTTTTGTCAGTAAAAGATATGGCTTTCTTAAAATATGGGTGGATTTGGAATTAAGAAAAAAGAGGGTGAAAATAAATGTCCTATCTTGAAGAACACTAGGAGATTTTGATCAATTAAATTTGTATTTTAAAATCTGTTGTGCCACTCAAAAATTGATTCTCTTTAATGAACTAGTTAGATAATTAAGTTTTTTAAAAAAAGATATGTATTAAAATTTAAGTCAGCCGGACGTGGTGGTGCACGCCTTGGAGGCTGAGGCAGGAGGATCGCGAGTTCAAAGCCAGCCTCAGCAATGGCGAGGCACTTAGCAATTCAGTGAGACCCTGTCTCTAATAAAATACAAAAAAGGGCTAGGGATGTGGCCCAGTGGTCAAGTGCCCCTGAGTTCAATGCCTGGTACCAAAAAAAAAAAAAAAAAAAAAAAGAAAGAAAGAAAGAAAGAAAGAAAATTAGTCATTTTTCTATTATTATTCCTTGAAATAAGAAAACCTTTAATAGTAAATATTTGTTTTTGAAAAGAATGTAACAGACTCACAATATGGGAAAAATAGCTCAAGTATCATGGTAAGTGTATTTTTCTTTCTTAATGACATCAATCTCAAGTGATACAGTTGATGTTACATATAAAGAACACAGCTGTGTTTATGCACATATGCTTTCTGATTTTTCCAGAGGTGTAGGCAGGAGTGATACTCAAAATATTTGTTTGTTTTGATTTTTTTTTCTACTGGGGATTGAACTCAGGGGCACTGGACCACTGGGCCACATCCCCAGCCCTTTTTTTGTTTTGTTTTGTTTTATTTGAGACAAGGTCTCACTGAGTTGCTAAGTATATCGCCATTGCTGAGGCTGGCTTTGAACTCGCGATCCTCCTGCCTCAGCCTCCCAAGTGCTGGGATTATAGGCATGTGCCACCATGCCCAGCTGATACTCAAAATATTTAACAACTGGTAGGACAAATGCAGTGACCCATCAGAAGTCATCCTGCTACACATTCCTGCCACAGCTCTACTGGGGCTTGCCAGCAGAACACAACTAGATTCATGAATTACAATATATAACATAATCAGATGGATAAGATGGGGTGCCTTAAATTCAATTTAACCTAAATATTATTTATCTTAAAAAGGAGGACCTAGAGTTCACATGATTTTTCCCATTTCAAATAACCCTCCTAGGACGGTGTCAAGGAGTTTTTGTTGCTTATAAGGTTAGGTGTAAGAATGTATAATGAATGAACCAATTTTTCAATGTGTCTTTTGCTTGAAACCTTAAAAAGTAAAAACATCTGGAATTAATTTTACATCTCCTGAAATACTGCCTTCTAAAATCAGTCTCAGAGAAGACATGGGTGAATATTTGGGCACAGACTTTGTTTGGACTGAAATATACCTCTAAAGTATCAAACTAACTTTCAGAATCAATTCTATGTGGTCACAGAGGATGGCTGAAGGCTGTCCCACATAATTCCTTTTTAACTTTCCCATGTCTTACAGCATCCAAGAGCACAGATGTCAGTTTATTTTTCCTGCTGTTCTGAGGATAATCATAAAGAAAGCTTCACAGAGAAGCCTAAATATATCTTTTCAATGAATTTGGGTTTTCCTTTGGAAATAACCAAGAGTTTTAAAGTACAGCTCATCAGAGCTGGCTGGTTACGGGTGCTCCACCTCACAGCTTGAAGTGATAAATGTTTGGCTGTGTGTCAGAGATGCAGGAAGTTTCTCCCTAGCCCTTCCTATCATGGCTCTTTATGATGAAGAGAAAAAATCAAATTACTCCATAGTAAAATGCCAATCAGCTTTCCTAATCTTGCTGAGTAACTCACACTAAATGAAATATTCTGCCAAAATAAATAAAAATTTTTGGGATATGATAACCAAAAAGAAGGAATGAAAAAAAATGACATAATTGAGTCACATGAAAGATTGAACATGACAGCCAAGAAGGTTGGAGATAAGCTATTCTTCCTAGGAAACCATTTACAACAAAGCATAGGACTGTTCTAGAAGAGGATGAAAGAGCAATTCTATTACACTAATCCACATGTGCAGTATAGCAGATTTATTTCAGATATACACACACACAGCCCACAGTAAAATAAAATCCATATAGTTTGGAATTTTATTATTGCAAAACAAAACCATTTATAAAACTACAAATTGGATGTAAATATACTTATCTGCTCTCTGGAGAGGGAAAGGCTTTCTAAAATATAATACAACTGAAGATATGACAATGGAGAAGTCAAATAACTGAGCAAATTTTAAGACATGCCTTCTTCAAAAATTCCTATAAACAAAATTAATTGATAACAAATGTGTTCTAGATAATATCACAAAAGATCAATGTTCTTAAATCTATAAAGTCTTTAAGCCATTCAATAAAAAGACCACAAAATGTCCAAAAAACAAAGAACTACAATAAAGGTTATTAATGGAAAACACAAATGTCTAATAAACAACTGAAGAAAGTACGGATTTATCAGCAAACAGACAAATGGAAATTAAAGTAACCATTTAAAACTATCACATTGATGAAAACTTTGGTGATGGAAATACATAATGTTGACAATAAGAGGCTTATAAAAAGATATACTCTGGTATATTCCTGGCAAGACTGTAAAGTGGTACGGACTTCCTGGAAAGAAATTTGACCATACATATTAGGAAGGCTTAAAAATGTTAAAACCCTAAATTGTTAATAGATAATTCTAGGTATTTGTTTTAAGCAAACAATCAGAAATGTGAACAAAGATTTTTGATGAGTTCACTATAACATCATTTAAATAAAAAACAATCAGAAATAAGTTGAATGCCTACAAACTGATTAAACAGATGATAATATAGTTATGTAATAAATAGCAATTAAAATCATGTTTATGAAGTACATTTAATGATGTGAAATATGCTTAAGCCACATTTTGACTAAGTGAAAACATCAAAATATACAATTGCACATGTAGAATAATTTTAATTTTGTAATGAAAACATGCTTAGAAAACAGAAAAATAAAAACATTCTGAAGTTTTAGATCCATAGATTATTGGAACAGAATTGAGTTCCCAGAAATAACTCCACACACCAATAACTAACTGATTCTTGAAAAAGGCACCAAAATGTATATTGGAGAAAGGACACCCTCTTTAATAGAAATTTTCAATGGGAAAACTAGATGTCCACATGCAGAAGATTGAAACTTGGCCCTTATTTCTCACTTTGCACAAAAATCAACTCAAAATGGATCAAAGACCCAAATGTAAGACCAGAAACTTTGAAAATACTTGAAGAAAAATAGGGAAGAAACACTTTGAGATATCAGTACAAGCAGTAATTTTCTAGATAAGACCCCCAAATCACTGAGAACAAAAACAAAAATAGATGGGATTATATCAAACTAAGAAGATTCTATTCAGCAAAGGAGAAAAACAAAGTGAAGAGACACACTATAGAATGGATAAACATATTGCAAAATTTTCATCTGACAAAGGATTGATGTCCAAAATACAAAAGAAATTGAAAAATTAATAGCAAAAACCAAATAATCTGAATTAATATGGGAAAAAGATACAAACAGATACTTTGGTGGTAGGGTACCCTGGCTTGAACTCAAGGACACTCCACAACTGAGCCACATCCCCGGCCCTATTTTGTATTTTATTTAGAGACAGGATCTCACTGAGTTGCTTAGTGACTTGAAGTTGCTGAGACTGGCTTTGAACTCGTGATCCTCCTGCCTTAGCCTCCTGAGCCCCTGAGATTACAGACATGCACCACCATGCCCAGCTACAAATAGACACTTTTTAATAGAAGAAATTCAAATGGCTAATGGATTTACAAAAAAAAAAAAAAAAAAAGCTCAACTTCGTTAGTTGTCAGTCAAAAGCAAATCAAAACAACAATGAGATATTGTCTCACCCCACTTAGGATAGCTGTTAATAAAAAGAAAAAATAATAAATATTGGCAAGGATGTGAAGGGAAGGAGAATTATACACTTATACACTATTAGTGGGGATGTAAATTAATATATAGCCACTGTGGAAAATAATATGGAGGTTCCTCAAATAACAAAAAATAAAATTACTCTATGATCCAGCTATTCCACTTCTAGGTATATATCCAAAGAAAATGATATCAGTATGTTAAAGAAACACCTGCAGGCTCACGTTTATTGCTGTACTACTCATAAAAGATAATATATAAAATTAATCTCAAAACCCATCAATGGATGAGCGTACAAGTAAAACGTGGCATATATACACAATAAACTATTATTCAGTCATAAAAAGAATGGTATCCTATTATTTGTAGCAAAATGGATGAAAACAGAGGACATTAGGTTGAGTGAAGTAAGTCCAACACCCAAATATTGCATGCTTTCTCTGATATATAGATGCTTTAAAAAGTCAATCTGAATGTATAATATAATTACTGGAAGTTGGGAAGGGTGAGGATACAGTAGGAGTTTGGATACAAAGTACTAAAACACAGACAGAATTAATATGCTGTAAGGTTCTACAGCATAGTGGAACGACCAGAGTTCACAATAACCTAATATACACGAAAGAGTTCAAAAGCTCCAAACACAAAGTAATGATAAGATGATGCAAATATTAATGACTCTAATTTGACCAGTACATATTGTATACTTGTACTGAAATAATACATTGTACCTCATAATATTGTATAATTATAATATGCAAATAATTTTTTTTAAAAAAAAATTTTAAGGACTTAGAAATGTTAACTCTCCTGTTTAATCGTAATATAGTGTACATATGTATGAAATTATCACACTGGACCTCATAAATTCGTACCAATAAAATAAAATTTTTCAAAAGTAAAAGAAAAAATTTTAAAGTTTTAACAGAACATAAATGGTTTTATACTAGTCTTTATAGATTTATTAGGGTAGATTTGTTAATGATCTTCTACCATTTTTACATTCTGAACCTTTAAACATTAGATAGTCAGGAAAATAGCAAAACCTAAAGAAAGTAAGAAAAAGAAAAGTATATCAAAACCTAAAAAGAAAAAAAAAAAATAGAAAAAGAAAACACCTAGGCCTGGGAATTTAACTACAATCCCTTTCTTGTATTGAGACTTGAAATACATCTGTTATGGTTTGGGTTTTTAATGTCCACTCCACCCTCATTCCCTCCAAAACAAAAACACAAACACAAACAAATAAACAACAACACAAAACCACCAACAACTTATGTGTTAGACAATGCAGGAATGTTCAGAGATGATAGAGCTGTTACCTCATCAGTGGATTAATCCATTTGATGGATTAATAATGTGGATGGACTACTGGGTGGTACTTGTAGGCAGGTGGGGCATGGCTGGAAGAAGTAGGCTACTGAGCACATGGCCTAGACTATAGATGTCCATAAACCCTTCCTTTCTCTGTCCCTTGGCTGCTGTGAGCTGAGCAGCTTAGACCTAGAGCAATGGAGTCAGCCAACCTTGGACTGAACTTCTGAAATCTTGAGCTCAAAATAAACTTTCCCTCTTTTAGGATGTTCTTGTCAGATATTTTGGTCACAGAAACACAAAGTTGACTAACACAACATCAAAATAGTTTCCTGGCAATCATAATAATGTAATGCTTGTAATTATTATTTGATAATAATTTCACAAAAAACACATTTTTCTGCCAACTGAAACCATAGAAACAACTTGTCTTATCAGGATTAATTCTCAGTCCTATTTTATCCAAAACCATTTTCTGTTACTGAAAAGAATCCTCCTTCTGGGTTAGGGATGGTAGATCCTGTGCTTATCACAGGCGAGACCCTGGATTTGATCCTGAGCACCAAATACAAACAAACAAACAAGCAAAAAAAAAAAAAAAATAGAGTCCTACTAAGTATGTACCCCCCCCCCCACTGGGATACTTAATCAATGGAATATTCTGTGAACTATTTAATTAGACATAAAATGATAACTTTTCAGACAGATAATGTTATACATTGAAGAGAAAATTTTCACCCATGAAGAGAGCTTCTTCTGCATGGTCACTGAACTGTAGGATATTCTGCAGGCTGGATACTTACAATACATAGGAAACAAAGCCAGCACCAAATTTTCCTCTTCTTACCAAAAGTACCTCCTCATCCTGCTCAGTTCTTCGCTTTACAATTGGGTATGTGATTTGAAATGCAAACATCTCTATGTGGTTGTATCAATGGCTTACATTGTACTAGATAGTGCATAACTGATATGATGCATCCCAGATCAGACTTCGAAAAAATATTTGCTCAAGTGAGGCATAAGAAACTTCAAATAGAACAAAGGCCAGGGGGTGGGGGGATAAGGGGATAGGAATAATGGTAGAATGAGTTAGACATCATTACCCTAAGTACATGTATGAAGACACAATTATTGCTGAAAATACTTTCTGTAAAACCAGCAACTTGAAAAATTGTGCTCTTTATATGTAATATGAAATGAATTATACTGTGCAAGCATGTATAACAAATTAGAATTAGAAAGAAAACAATAACACTGTTCAAAAAAAAAATAAAATAAAAGAGGCTATCTAGACTGGAGGGAGGCAGGAGAGGAAATGCCTGGCTCACAAAGTACACAAACATTTTCAGCACTGAACAGAAGTTGGGCATGTTTCAAAACGAAACTAATTGCTTTGTCATTTTGAAAAGTTTGGCTACTTTAGGAAGTGATAGCAAGTAAAAAAGGAAAGATTTCAACTTTAGCAATGAACCTAGGGCATTGAACAATAATTTGCTTTTGAAGTGTTATGTTAAAATATAATCCACACAATAGAAGAAGCATTACCTAAAAATGCCCAAAATATTCAAATAACAGAATGACTATATGGAATTTCAGAATTTTAGAGCTTCAAACAAATTAGAGATGATTTGGAATCATAGGTCTGTTTTCAGAAAAAGAAGCTAATTCCTAAAACATTAAGCACTTTACACATTTCTCCACTGCTAATCAGTTAATCCAGTTTCAGTAACTCCTAATAGGACTATTTCCTTATTTAAATAAAAATACAACGCAGATATAGTTTTTTAAAAAATTCTTAAAAGTGAACTGGTACATACCACTGTGTGGACTTGGTCATAGGTACTCTGGATTTTCCCATTTACTTTGTTTTTACCTGACAAAAAAAGGGAAAATGACATAATTTTAATTTTTCTGGCTCCCAAATCAATTCAGTCTATCATTATGAAGACAACTACAACTCATGATATAACTTGGGCATATTATATTAATTACTAGCCTTTCAAATATTGATTCCAATTAAGTTTCAATGAAAGAATAAGTAGAAGAAAACTGAGGGTTACCCCCAAATATTTTTATATCCACTTCTGCTGGTCTATCTTTTCATTCTAAACATTTATACATATTATTATTATTATTATTATTATTATTATTATTATTGGCTCAGTTGGAATTCACTAGTCAGCAATTATGTAAATATGCTACAAGGGCCTATGACATCAGTGGAGATATCAACTATTTTTTTACTACTTATTTTTTTAAAAAATCACATTGTTAAATAAAGATTTTGAAATGTAAATACTTAAATTCTATTCTTTTTGCATTTTCTTAAATACTAGAACGTAGAAATTAGCTCATTTCACATCATTCAATAAAGTAATTAAAAATTAGATAATTTGGGGAAAAGAAAAACATTACAAAAAGCTTACTGAAACAAACAATTCCAGTTACTTACTTCCTACAATAGTCTTGTGATTGAAAATCTTACTCCAAATTCCCCCTTCCACATTGTCTTTTACTCCAAATTCATAAACTGTGTTGGGCTTCAGATTTTCCACAATTGTTTCAGTGGCTGGACAGAGTTGAAAAATCCATTTCTTTTCCTTATCCTTTTCTCTATAGCGAATTGTGTAAAATCTGTTGAACCAAAATATAATATCTTAAAATCATGGATATTTACAATATAATTTCAAGTTTCTTTCATGTATCTCAGACTTCAATCAATTCATAAAACTATATTTAATATTGGACTGTTCAGGTTTTTTAAAATTTGCAGAGAACATGAAAAAAATAGCTCAACATATGCTTATGTTTTTAATTTCAAATTGCAAATTAGGGGGTCCATGTAGTAGCACAGTTATGGTCTGTTAGAATCCATAATCCTCAGTTCTCTTATTTGCTACTTTACAAAATGAAGTTGGGAAACATCATTCATTCTTTTCTGATTATAGAGAACATAGGTATCATTTTATAAATACTTAATACTATAGTTTCATAATTTTATGAGTTTAAGCCTTTTAATTCCAAGGAAAGTATCTTAAAGGTAATAACATTCAATTTTGTAAGATGAGCCTGAGACTCTAGATGTATCCAGGACTACAATTTAAGGGTTAAATAAGCTGATTGTTACAAAAGAGAATTAAGACCAATAGCCAAGTTAAGGGTACAATGAGAAAACATAATGCAAATTCAAGATTACTGTTATTATGGGGACTTTGCTTAGAGTCTCTTTATACCAGAGTTGTATCTGTTAAATATGTAATCTCCACCACTATTTTTTGCACGATTACTACATCCTGTTTTACATATGCTTTCTCATATAATTGTCAAAAACCCATCTTAAGTGGTAGAATTTATTAATCCTCTATTATAAATGTGAAGACTGAGTTTCAGAACAATCATTTAACTTTCCCAGTGCCATTGGCAGTGGCAGAACCACAACATAAGCAAAGCTCCTCTGGCTCTACTTTACACAGCCTAAGTGAGGCAGAGCAGGAAAGGGCATTTCATTACTACTGTACACAGTAATGAGAAAGAAAGAACTAGCACAGCAATCTGTCTCAAGACAGATTTAGCAAATAATATTTACAATGAAAATATCAAATTGCAGAATAAAGCATATAGTGTAGTATCATCCACAGAAATGTTAAACTATCACATGAAATGTTACTATAATTATTCCTAATATTATAAATTGAGAACAAATACTGGAAGATTCCAACATTTATGATTGTGCTTTGTCTCCCAAGCAGCAGAGGGAGAGAAAAATGGCATCAGTTAAACTTTATCTGCTTTTTAAAGTAAACATTTTAAGTAAATAAAATAAAATCACAGCTGCTATACGGGATGATAGAAACAGGCATTTGGTACAGTATTTTAGGTTCTTTCTTTTATCACTAATTTTTTTTCAAAAATTTAATATGAATGCCTCACTTTCCACCCCATCAAAATTAGATAAATGAAAATTAAGGTTAATTGCTTTTATTCCAAGCTTTAGAAAGTCACTCATTTTACTCATGCTAAAAACATTTATTGTGTACCCTCGAAGGACTAAATTTATTTTGATGTTCTCCAATTTCTCCAAGTGGTTCTTGTTTTTTTATCTATCCAAATTGGCTTTTTATTAATAGTAAAATCTATCAACACATACTGCATACAAATAGTATAGACACAAAAATTATAAAAATAAATCAGTAGATATTTAAAGGCAAATGCAAAAATTTACACATTAGATCATTAAAGGTTTTACATAGTTTTTATACTGTCAAAAGTTGTCAAAATTAGATATATGAAGCAAAAAAAGCAAGGTACAAACCAGCAAGTATCATGTTACCATTATATTTTTTAAAAGGAAAGAGTCTCACACATGCATAGACTAGCTCTGGAAGAATACTTAGGAAACTGCTGTCAGCAAATACCTAAGGACCAGGAAATCAGGAAATGGGAAGGAAATTCATTTTCATTGAATATCCTTTGGTACTATCAAATTTTTAAAATTCATATTTAGGTACAAATTTGTTCACATATTTTGGTTAGTAGTTACATTTAAGACTAAACCCTTAACAAGTGATATTCAACATGAAATTAATTATATACCACAAATAAATGAAAAAATTTGCAATCATTTATGGAAATATTTTCATGAAAAGCGTTTATAAGATAAGGATAGGATAAGGAATGAGAAAAGTTGATGCAGTACAGATGTTATTACAATAATATTTTAAATGATGAATTTTATTTCCAAGTGTGAAATATTTCCGGGGATGTGAAGACTATAAGACAATGGTGGCTAAGCTTAGCCTTTATGTCTTTCCTATGAAAAAAAAAGCCTTATACAAATATATAGGAGGCTTGAAATTGTCACCTTAAGGAAAAAATGGAAATATCTTACGGTGAATTTTATGTCTACTTGACAGAGAAACCAAGATTTTCACCAACAACTAATATACTACTTGCCTGCATGTTATTCATGAAAATGTTTTTATACAAAAATAATGTTTTTATTTTGTGTTCTGGAAAAAAATTACTAAATTATAAGTCAGGATTTAATTTCTCTAGACTGGCTTCTCACTTAAATCATGAAGGTCAAGGTCATGCACAGACAATGACTATTCCAAATATGAGTGATTGTTGATATATTTTCTAGGTTGGATATACACCCTATATACTTGTTACATTTATTCCCCTATCCCAACTGAATGGTATTATCCACCCCACCCCTCAAATATATAGTCTAAATCCAAAAGGAGAAAGGCAGATCACCTACTTCTTCTCCATAAGACCTTTTCTTAAGTCATTTCAGAAACAGCAAGAGATGATCTGCTTTCTCTACTCACCTGTTCTGAAACACAGAACACACTTACATGATATCCATCTTTAAACTTCTGTGCTCTGGAATAAGCACACTTGCAAACAATCAGCTGTGTGTTAAAAGACCCTCAGAAACTAGGAATAATATCTCTAGTAGAAAAGAATTCAAAAGCAAAAGTTCCAAACAGTCCCTGAACACACTGATCATTCCAGCAAGAATTCTCCAGAGAGGTAACAAGTAAAAGGCACATTCTCTCCAACTCAAGGACCACTGTATAGTACTAGAGATGGCACACCAGTCTGGCTAATCAAAAAGTGACATCCCTCCTCCTAATGTCAAAATGCTGGAAACATAATCTAATGTTGTATGTAAACACAACACTTTTGACTAGTGGAGTGGCAGCTGGGCACAACTGCCCTTGCAAGGAAGGATCAGAGCAAAGGATAGCTTCAAGCCTTGTCTTCCTTTTCCAAGAAATCAGTCAATGTTCCAATGCCAACAAGAATTAACAAATATTCCACTCTATCTGTTCCCTTCTTTGTTCTTATAAGTCTGTGGTCCCTGAATTCAGTTAACTGGGTCAGGAGTGTCAGAACACTATTGACAAGGAATGCCTCCCGACACTACTAGTAAGAACCTTGAAAAGAAAGTCCAATGAATGAAGGGTTACCCTGGTTATCCAGCTGATATTTTATTAGTATCCAAAAAAAAAAAATTTCCCACTTCCATTAGGGGTAAGGCTTTGTAACACCTAAGTCAGGGAACCAAGTAGTAGAGATCCAGATTGTTTAACCAAAATAGAATTCTTATAGGAGGTTTCTTCAGTATAAGAACTATATGTAAGAATCACAACTTCTGGGACAGGAGTCCCCTGTGTTTTTCCTTTGCTAGCAAAGCAATAAACTTTCTTTTTCCTTTATCTCAAAATCATGTTATTGGATTGTCATTGGGAATAAGGACCAAGCTTTTAGCAACAAATTTGGTGACCCAGATGGGACTTGAGAACAGTCCCAGCTCCAGCTTTCTTGGGTTTCTCTTAGAAACCCCACTTCCATACTGAGGTTGCAAGGTGACTGGTGAACTTGTTGAGAGCCAACTGCTAGAGAGTTAGGAGGGTGAGTTTGCCTCGGTTGGAACTAAGGAGCTATTCCTGTGAGTAAAGGGAGAGACTGAGAGACTGTCCCAGCAGCTGCCAAAGCTCCTTTTGCTTCAGGGAACTCCCACCTTCTCCTCCTGAGTGGTACCAGTTGCTCCATCATGGTCCACTTTGAGAAAAAGGAAACTGAACTCAGTAAAGTTGCAACATCCTTGGCCATCTGGTATGTCCCCCTGTGTGCACACCAAGACTCTTGATTCTACACATCTGGTTCCTCTTTCTGGGGATATCTGTGGCACCACTGGTGTAGGAATGAATGGTTAAGCAGGACTCAAGAACCTAGGTATGTTTACTCCCTTCTGCTCTGTTCTAAGTTCTCATCTTTTTTGGCCTTGGGTTTGTGTATTCTCTCTGGTTGTCTGTGTTTTTTTGCTTTTGTTTTTTGGTTTGTATATGTTACTTCCCTTTTTTAAGACAAGACCAATACAGTATTGATCCCATACATAGTCTCTTGGGAAAGATCTTGGCTGGTCAATTTAAAGGTTCCCATCTGTCAACCCTAGTTTTGGTAATCCTCTCTTGTCTTTTTTATTTTGGTTTGGTTTTAGTTTGGGGTTTTTTTCTGTTACCAGCCCTTTAAGACATGGGCCATGCTGCACTGATCTTAATGGTAGTCTCTTGCGCTGAAAGATCTTGGCTGCATGGCCACCTCTACAGATAAGCCTATCTAAGAGAAAGACAGTTTAGTGTAATGCAGTCTGACCTTTGAATGGTTTTTATGGATTATTATACATTTCAGAAGTTGATTTGTCAGGGGTAAAGTATATGAAAGAGATTCTGTATGTATAGGCATTTTTGCAGTTGCATGATAAAGGGTCTGAACAGTCAGAAAGTAATTTGAAGGTACCAAAAGGCACTGCCTCTGATGTGCAAAGATAAAAGGGCACCACCAGAAGAAAGGGTTAAAAAATATTTAAATCTTTTAACTCAGCGCTGGAAATGTTTTTCAGCCCGTCAGCTGCAGATCATCTCACTATGGGTCAAGGATACCAGCCCTAAACTGAAGGGGAAAAAAATCCCAGAAAAGCTGCCTGGGCTGTAGAAAATGGCTAAAGAGAATCTGGCTCTGCTCTGCCTTCAGCCCCTTTTGCCCCTGGGGGGCGGGTGGGGTGGAGGCTACTGGCCACAGAGAATATGGCAGTGGGTCCCAGCACTGTCAGATTATGACCTGTTGATAGGAATAGTCTCCCCCTTTAAGATCTGAAAGAACACCCCATTTGGGCAGGTGATATTCATCACTGGGGCAAAGCAGTTCTTGCTATAATAGTATCCCATCAAATTAAATGCCTGGGGAGAATGGCAAGATAAATAACTGCTCTCATAAAAAGGCAAAGACAGAAACTAAGGCCAACCTGTGTTTTGCAGGCAGCCTCTGGAAAGGGATCTTCAAGGCACCTAAAGAAAAGAATGGAAAGGGTGGCCTCCATTGCATATCAATGTGCCTAGTATAAGAAAAAGGCCCCAAAGGATCCTCTGGGGAGGCTGAACAGTGGGGAACTCACTTGGTGGCATTGTGAAAACAAAGAGAAGTCAGGCTCAACCCTTGAACTCAACCTGGGAGAAAAGATTAAGGCACAATTTTAGTATATGCTGGATTGTCCAACCCTCTCCTGGGATAAAATTTGCTGCATAAATTAAATGCATGGATAACATTCATAAGGACTTTCAGAATAAGAATTTAAGAAAGGCTCCAAAACTAGAAAAGATAGAAGAAAGTTATAGGTGTGGAAATATATATTAGTGTCGCCGCCTGCAGCAATTGCCGCTTGCAGCAACGATACTGTGGGAGAAAACTTGGAGGCAGACTGGAAATGAAAAAGTTATTTTATTCTTCTTTCTTCTAACTTCTCTCTCCGGCTCCAACAACCTCTCCAACTCCAACCACTCTAACTCCAACCAACCCTCTAACTAACCTCATCGGGTTAAATACATTTTGCCTTAACAAGGACAAGTGCTTACAGCTTGAGCTTACAGGTGCGTCACAGTGTTCACGGGCATAAAAAGATTCTTAGATAAATGCATGAATATCAGGTGAAAATATTTGAACACTTTTATGGCTCTCAGCTAACTGCCATCTTAGCTATCCTCAATTAGGGCTCTTACATATTAGTATGGAAAATTTGAAGGTAAAAGAAATGTTTCTGGATGAGAAAGTATTTTGTTTAGTAAAGTAATATTATTGTGCTAAAATCCAAGATGAAAGAGGACAAAACTAAGGATGTAAATATGATGTGAACGTGTAAGTAAGTTGCAGAAGGTTTTCAGTAGGTAAATCTCAAAAAGTTTGTGTTTGTGAATAAATTGGCTATATAATTTAGTACAAAGTTATTTGAACTTTACTGCACTGATATGAAGCAAAGTCTGAAACATTGATCTTGTCTTATCTATCATGATAATTTTCTTGTATCTGTTAGTTTTTATTACTTAGGGAAAATAAGTCTTAAAGGAATTAGGGTTTATAACTATTTTAAAGTATTTTAAATGATCACTGTGTAACTGGTTAAATAAACAACTTATTTTAGGTTATAACAATGTAGTTGACACCCTAAATCTATGTGACTTGGTATATGTATGCATCTGAGAATACGCCTTGTCTAAGTGTCATGTAAAAGTTTATAAAATGAAAATTTATGTAAGTTTACCAGCAAGATAACCAATAAATGCTCTATTTTATACATGGTATCTGACATGGAAGGTCTACAATGTCATTTGAAGACCTGTCTTATATCAGTTTGCTTTGACTAAGCCCATTTCTGATCATTAACACTATTTCCTAAATGTATAAGAGATTTAAGGCTATCCTTTGATTTTTGCTAGTACTGCTAACCCATGTAGGCCTGTGATTATTATTACCATACACTAAGGGTTCTAAATTGTACTTCAAAAGTTAAACTTAGCTAAATGTAAAGCTTAGGGGAGAGCACCTTACCAAGTTGGTATTCTCCAAACTAAAATTATCTGTAACAATAATCTTGTATTTGTATAAAAATAACAACTTTGGTTGGTATTTGTTCATGTTATTTGATGTTTTATAGCTGGACAAAGTAACCTGTTGTCAATAAGTTATATAGATAATTTTGTGTTACTTTTCACACCGGAAAAGGAATTTAAATGTATTTTTGGAAGGTAATGAGGAGAGTCTGATCTGTTTAAAGATGTCATTGTAAAACATGAAAGCATTTTTCTACTTCTTCCACAAAAAGAAAGTTAAAAGTTCTCTTGGCCTTTGTTTGATTCATGTTTTAGATGTAATTTTGTACTGTGTTATTAGTCAAGAACCCTGCCTTACCTGAGATAAGGCTCTGCCTCCCACCTTACTCCATGTTAGAATGGCTCCAAAATAAGATAGACTTGAACTCATTTACAGTTGTGTTCAAAAGATGGAATTTTGTTGTAAAGATTACTGTGATATCAAAATAAACAGGGGAAATAATACATAAGTAAGTAAAGGTTTAAGATTATAAAAATCATTTTACTTGGTTCATAGCTATTATACAAACTGAATGTTTTTGCTGTTAATTTCATTTTATAATTTCCTTGTAAACCTTAAAGCAGTTGCCTATAATTTTTTTTTTTTTTTTTTTTTTTTTTTTTTTGTGGTACCAGGGATTGAACTCAGGGGCACTCGACCACTGGGTCACATCCCCAGCCCTTTTTTTGTATTTTATTTAGAGACAGGGTCTCACTAAGTTGCTAAGTGCCTCGCCCTTGCTGAGGCTGGCTTTGAACTCCTGATCCTCCTGCCTCAGCCTCCCAAAGTGCTGGGATTACAGGCATGCGCCACCACGCCCGGCGCCTGTAATTGTTTTGCAGAGATACTGCTTCTAATAAACCAACCTGAGTTAATTTGGAATAATAAGCCATTACCTATGGGACAGACAGGATATAATGCTGACTTCTAGTACTAATACTGACCCCAATTAAATGAAAGGGGTAAATGTAAAATTATAGAGATTGAAGTTATAACCTATTACTCCTACCTTAAGACTGATGAAACTGACCTACTGGACATTTAAAACTAAAAACTTGGAGACCAAAGTCAAGGAAGTAAAAAGGCCAAGGAAAAAGCAGCCATCATTTTAGCCCTTGCCTTCAGAGGTCAGCCAGGACCCACAGAATGATGGGACCCCTCTCTAGGCCCTGCAACTCTGGTGAACACCTGCTCTTCTGATCAGGGAGATCAAGATGCCCCTAGAGAACAGGAAGCCAACCAGTGCTCATTCTGCAAAGAAGAGGGTCATTGGAGAGAGAATGTCCCTAATGCTTCCAGGAGAAGCCACGTATGATCAGTAAGACCATGACTTATCCTGGCAGATGGCACCACTGGTAGACAAAAGCTAAAAGATCCAAGAGGCTTTACATATGTCCCCAAGAGTGATCTCAGAGGAATCTCAGCTGACTCTTAAGAGTAGATAGGAACAAAGTCAGTTTTGACCAACTTGGTCTTAAAGACCTGTCAGGTGAGCATAGCCTAAGCACAGTCCTACATAGACATTTAAAAGGAAAAACAATGTCCTTTTTTCTTTTTTTAATGTAACTTAAAATGTGCACTTCTATCAGCAGTCCTACCAAAAGTAAATAAAACTGAAGACTATAAAGGAAGTGTTATTGTGTGGGAGTGTCTAACAATGATCACAAAGGACTCTAGAGTCACAAGTTTGTCCTGAGTTAATTTGAGTCTGATCTCATAGACCTACAATTCTTTGTAACTTCCTACATTGATAAACTCAATCTGTTTTTCACTGATATGAGTTACTGTCTTTGTGGTTTTCAGAAACTTGCTGAAATAGTAATTGATTTGTGCTAATTGTTCACAAAAAAGTAACTTTCTGTCTTGTTTATTATTGTGTTAGCATGATCCCTGCCCTATGTATGCCCTGTCCATTCATCTGTTATCTGCCACTGTGGACCTCTGGACTACTCTGATGGTGAGTAACCTTCACTGTCCACGCCTCCCATCCACCCCCCAATAGAAAATAAGGACTTTGGGTTACTTCCCCCAACTTTGCTCTCTTTCCACAGGAAGAAGCTTGGAGATGTCATTGCTCAGTTTTCCATAGAAAGGGAATGTAGAAATTGAAATTGACAGTTGGCAAATGTAACAATGGTACATTTCATGCTTTGAATATAGCCCTTGCTGCTCTGCCACTGCAACTTATTTTTTAAATGAACATGTTTCTTTCTCTTCCTCTCTCCCTTCTCCTCCCTAATCTCTCCCACTCCCTAATCTTGGGGAAAACAGGATTATCTTTCTTCCCCATGTTAGGCAGATTTATCTGTCCTTGTACATACTCATCATAGGAACAAAGTAATTCAGACATTGGGGTACCAGAAGAACTCAGAAATGATTATCTCCCAAATTAACAAGTGAATTACATCCAGCAGAGAGCAGGTAGAATGTAGCCTTTGAATCACCTCTTTACAAGCCCCCTATTCCTGCTGATGGGCAGAATCACAGCCTCTGGTACAGGAATCCCCTGCGTTTCTCCTTTGCCGGCAAAGCAATAAGCCTTTTCCTTTTTATCAAAACAAACAAACAAACAAAAAAAAAACCTATATATAGTAGTTTCCTACCAGAGCAAGTTATAAAGACTTTGTATGATCCCACATAAGAGGTGTCTCCTCTCAATAACTGGCTATCCAAATTGTGGATAAGAAGAGTTTCAATTCCTTAGCCCATTTATTGATTGGGTTATTTATTTATTTATTTATTTTTTGGTGTTAATTTTTTGAGTTCTTCATATATTCTAGAAATTAGTGCTCTATCCGATGTGCATGTATTAAATATTTGTTCCCAATTAGTTGGCTCTCTATTCACCTCACTGATTGTTTATTTTGCTGAGAAGAAGCTTTCTAGCTTAAATCTATCCCATTCATTAATTCTTGATATTAATTTTTGCGCTACAGGATTCTTATTAAGGAACTTGGGGCCTAATCTGACATGTTGGAAATTGGAGCTTACTTTTTCTTCTATTAGGCATATTGTCTCTGGTCTAATTACCAAGTCCTTGAACCACTTTGAATTGAATTTTGTGCATGGCGATAGATACGGGTTTAATTTAATTTTGTTGCATATGGATTTCCAGTTTTCCCAGCACCATTTGTTGAAGAGGCTATCCTTTCTCCACTGTACATTTTTGGCACCTTTGTCTAATATAAGATAGTTGAAATTATATGTATTAGTCTCTATGTTCTCAATTCTGTACCATTGGTCTACTAGTCTGTTTTGGTGCCAATACCGTGCTGTTTTTGTTACTATTGCTCTATAGTATAATTTAAAGTCTGGTATGGTGATGCCACCTGCTTCACTTTTCTTGCTCAGGATTGCTTTGGCTATTCTGGGTCTCTTATTTTTCCAGATGAATTTCATGAATAAGTGGTTGAATAAGATGAATATCATTATTCTAAATGCATGAAGACTTAAATGCTACAAATATACTTTGTATACAAACTGTTTTGTGTAAAAAGATGCTCTATATGTGCAGTATGAATTATAATACATACTACTACTATAAATAAAAAATATTTAAAAAAAGAAGAGTTTCAAAGAAGAATCTTCTTTAAATTTGTTTATTATCCAGTTTAACTGGTCCAGTATACTTTGGAAAGCACCCATAATATTGAGGACTACTTCTGTTAGAGAAATCAATATCGATTTCACACTGATTCCAGAAAAGAAGTCATTGGTGGCAACACGAATGGAATCTCGCATCATGGTGGTTTGAAACCCTTCTTGCAAATCTCTCTTAGAACCCAAAAAATAAAGCACAATGTGGTTTATACCCTAAGTATAACTGCAGCATCTATTTTATGAAATAATTTCTCATATTATTGATTTAATTGTTTTAAGTGCAGCAGAAAAGGAAGGAGAAACTTTGCTGAATAAGTTATGCAGAGTTTGCTGGTCTAATTTTGCTCTCCTTAGCTTCTGCACTGTTCCATGAGAGGTTAAAACTTTTGAACTGCTGTGAGCCTCAAAATATTCTCTACTAAGTTACTTGTTTTATCTCTTTTCATTTTCTTAGAAGGTGTTCCTTTGTAAAGAGGAGCTGAATTTACTCTATTCTGAGGTTGAACCTTTTGGCTGAAAATGACTGCATTAGTGGTCTCTACATATTCCAAGCAACCCCTTCATCATCTTCTGAGTTGGAAGCAGAATATTCACTTTCACTCTCAGAATGGGACCTTAGCACCATTAATCTTTTTCTTAGACCATGGGGTAGTGTTCCCAGACATTCTCTTTCATCATTGTCCTTTGTCTGAAGCAGAATGCCCCTTGCTACTTTAAGGAATGTTTATCTTCATTTCAGAATCATTCTTCAAACTGAATGAAACACTTTTTCTTGTTGTTTTGCTAGTTCTGAAGCTAACTTAGCCATCTTTTCAGAGTGTTTCTCCTTCTTAAAAAAAAAAAAAAAAAAAAAAAAAAAAACTTTATTTCCACCATGTAGCAAAGTCATTTTTCAAGGATTCTTGAACATTTCTTCTCAAAACTTCCTGAGTTCTGATCTTTTAAGACTTCACGGTCATTTTCCTCCAACTTGTATTCTTACTTCTTTATTATTTTGGAGGGGCTTGACTAAAAGCTGATCTCGCATCTCGCTCCTTCTTTAATTTAGTTCCTCCAGTGTCTTGTTTTCCTTTAATTCCAGTTTACTCACCATGGCCAACCTTTTAAGCTACTACATATTCTGCATCTGGAAAATTCAGGCAGAGTCATGCTAGGTCTCAACCTGTGTGGCTGCCTCAGAACTGCCCCACACTACTCTGCTGAGTATTGACACAGGGAAGGAGACTCCAGGTAGAAGTTCTTAGTAATAAAAACGATTACCCAGAACCTTAGGATATGACTGAGCATAACTTGTGGGGCTCAATGTAAAATGAAAATGTGGAGCACTTGTTTAAATGTTATTAAGGATTTTAAGACAATGACAGTAGTGTATTAAAACGATCTTTGGTCCTTCTAAGTGAGGGGACCTTGCACACAGCTTTCGTTCCCTTGGAGTCAGCAGTGGATTTTCAATTTAATAAGGAAGGAGGGAGGGAATGCATTTCTATAGTCAGCCTATTTTGTTACTGATTACAAAGCACTGAAATTCTTGGAATCATCTATTAGCTTGCTTCTTTCTATTAAAAGCTGCTCTCAGGCTCTACTACCCCTTCCAAAATAGTAGACAGCAGACCGAGGGAAGGAGGCTGTTCTAGCCAAAGTACTAACTGCTACTGGTAATAAATGTTATAGAATACAAGTCCTTTGTGTCTGGTGAGTCAAAATATCAACAGTGATTTATGAAATACATTTCTTAACAAGTATGTTACATGAAATTTTTGTTGTTTTATCCCTGCCCTAGCTCTTACAAGACTTTAGAGAAAGACTGAGAAGCTAAAATCAGACCAGATGGGCTACCACAAATATGCATCTCTAGTATGAACACATTGCTGAGGACTTAATTGCTTGCACGATCTGGGGCCCCACTGCAAACCGAATTACAAAAGGCTTTCCAATAAACTCAATTTCACATTGTCTTCCTATGAATAAAACAAGACAGAAATGTTCTGGGCTTTTTAAAAACCCTAAACTTAACCGCATGTTTAAACAAAATTCAGCCTGTAAACTTCTTTAATTTCCATCAAAAGGCTCCCTCCTACCAAATGGCAGGCAGCCCTTCCCTTCTTCAGTTGCATTCACCTGGTCAACATTGCCCGAGTTTATAGTTGTCAAAGGTAGTCAAGTGCTAAATTTTAAAGGAGAGAGCAAATGAGACTGTTTAGTTACATTAGAAGTAGTGAAGTAAATTTTCCTTGATTAAAAAAATATATAGTTTCCATGATAATAAACCATGCTTTATAATCTACAGTGCAGAGAGTGCTCCAAAAATATCTGTGGAATGAACAGAATGGATATTTAGTTTCTCACTGGGTCATTTAAAAATGAGAACATAAGAGCTCTAACTGGTCAATGTTTCGATCACCAAAAACTGCAAAACCAACAAAAACCTGACTTAAGCCATAAGGTCTACAATTATATATATATATTTTAAATATTTTTAGATGTTGATGGACCTATATTTTATTCATTTATTTATATGCAGTGCTGAGAATCAAACCAAACCCAGTGCCTCACACATGCTAGGCAAGCGCTCTACCATTAAGCCACAACTCCAGACCCTACAATTATATTTTGCAATGTATCATTCATTGCTCAGGGTTTCACTCACCAAAATGCAGCATTCTTACAGAACCAATGCAAGCTGAAGTAAAATTTGCAGTGTACATTTGCAGAAGGCTTAAGATTTTAATCTATTTATTTCAGTTTATCCATATAATAGAAGAAAGGCTAAGTACATAAAATCTGATAATCAGTACATAGTACATGCTGTTTTATGGCTCCTAATACCTTTTGGTCTTCCATGGACTCTTTCTCTTCTCCATTTGACAAAAGGAAATGAAAAAAGACATAAAATAACCCCAAATGGAAGAATGGCAAAAGGGATTAACATTTAACATAATTCAAGGCTCTTTATTGCTTTACTGTATACTTAACATAACCTATAGTTAAAGTCTTCTCATTGTCTGAGGACATTCAAGATCAAATGTTGCTTGCACCTAATTGTTTTGTGAATGATTAAACTTGGACACTGCACAGAGGCAACAAGTCTCTTAAAAATACAGACAGCATCCAGTGAATGTCATTAGACCAGACCAGACCTCTGGAAAACCTGCCTTCAGCAACTTGAATGTTCAGGACAGAGCATTTCCTATCCTAATGAAGGAGTAAGAAGTTGGTGGAGATAGTGCCTGCTTCAACTGGCATTAGTCTGAGTATAACATTAACTATCATAGCTTTAAAGAATCCATGGATCCTCAAAATGTAGTAGAAAAGGCAGGGAGTGACTTGACCTAGATACTAGTCAATTACATGCTAGTAGCATGAACTCAGGGAAGTATCTTTACTGACGTACGCATCAATTTTCTGAGGTGGTGATTTGGACTTTTCAAATCCTTTGTTTATAGAAATTTATTCCAGCAATATATCAGAAATTCTATTTGAATAAAGTATCTGAGACAGAGGTAGAAAATGCAGCTAACTTTGTGATGAATTATACCCAGTAGGTAAATAGAAGAACATCAAAATAAATTTAGTCCGTCTACAAGCTACCTGACCTTACTGTATGTCACTGACCACCTTTTGGGTTTCATATATGTGTGTGTGTGTGTGTGTGTGTGTGTGTGTGTGTGTGTGTGTGTGTGTGTGTATTTTTTTTGCCAATGCTTACATTTTGATAAAATTAGCTATTACATTTCCTAAAACATCTATTCTATACATTTTTTCCTTTCTTTATGTCAAAGGACACTTTCTAATACATTCCATTGTCAATGTTCCTGCTTCTTGCTTTACTTATCCAATCTTTTCCATCACCCCAGAAGCATAGCTTGGATATGTTTTGAGATGTGTTTTTTGAGAAAGTATGTCCCCTTTTACCTGGTACAGGGAAGTTGGTGGAGATTTCTCAGCAGATGAATAAAGCTGAGCACTGAAGACAGAACCTAGGTTTATTGGCAATGGGAGAATTAGGAATCAGAGGGAATGATCTTACTTAAAGGGCAATCCAGATATGAGATAGCAAGAAAATGAATCATGGAAAAAACAAAATGAAAAAAGGAAATAGATGAAAATTTATTTCTAAAAAGAACTGATGAGACCAGATCTTTATGGGGTATGAGTACCAAGGAAAAGGAACATAAAAATCAAAAGTGAGTTTTCAAATGTGAGAAGAAGGTGAAGTGATGGTAAAGTCATTCTTTTAATAGTGTAAAAATATGAATTTAGTTTGAGTTTGATGTGCTGATCACTGTTCCTTAGTCTTCTAATGAAAATATTCCACAGGTAACTGAAAATATAATCTTATAAATTTGAAAATGAGTCCTGGTCAGAGTTTCAGGCTTGGTAGTCACTGACATCTGTGCCACTCCTCCTGATCTCTGTAGAACAGCAACAAAAGTAATTACTGGTAACTTTTTAGAAAAGCAAAATGTTGGGATCTCCCCCAGGCTCACTGAATTGGAATTCATTTCAACAGGGTCCACAGAAATATATGTATACACATCAAAGTTTGAGAAGCAATGCTTTACATAACAGGTGATAGTTAAAGATGAGGCATAGATAAGGGGGACATGAAGATAAGAGAACCAAGGACAGAACACTATTTCATATGTAGCAGGTAGGAAAAGAGGTTGGCAAAGGAGAGAAGGAGTGATTAGAGGAGGAAGAAGAAAAATGTCCAAGAAAGAAAGAATTCAGGATTGGGGGGATGGCCATCAATTCCACAGAGAAGTTAAGAAGGTTAATAGCTTAGAAAATTCTACTGATTTTAGCAATGAATTGGTGACCACTAAAAGTTGTTTTTATGAAATAGTAGAAAGGGAATGGAAGCCAGGAAAAAGGAATATGTGGGTGGTGTAGAAATCAAGTATGTAGCAGATAATTCAGAGAAGCTTGAGAATTAAGAGATTGAAAAGTTGCTTGGAAGATATAATGAGATCAACAGATGGTTTTGGTTTGGGTTAGGGAAATCTTGAGTATGTTTACAAGTAGGAGGCAAGGCACTAATGGCAGGGAAGGGGTAAAAGAGAGAACAGTGAGGAAGCAAAGGCTTGTGGGAAGAGATGGAATCAGGAACACTGTCTGAGGTCAGAAATGGATTCCTTGGAAAGAAGAGAAGTGAGGTTGAGGTAAAGGTTAATTTAGTACAAAGAAAGAGTAAACTGACAGTGGATGGTCCAGATTTCCTCAATTCTATGGAAGCTAGGATGGACTGAGGTAGGAAAGAGAGTCAGGGAATGTAGATAGCTGCCACTGAGGAGTGGTTGGAATTATTAGTGTGCAAATGGTGAAATGTAAGATAAGATACAGGTATAGATACTTCTCAAAAGAAGTATCTATAAGAAGTATCTATACCTGTATAAGATGAAAAGTCCACAGACTGTATAAGATGAAAAGTCCAAAGTAAATAAGTCCTCAAATTAGAGTAAAGGGAAAATCATGAAACTTCCCAAAGTAACAAAAAGATAAATGAGGTTATCAAGAGAAAAAGTATGAGTTCAATTTTGTCTTGTAGAGTTTGAGGTAATAGTGATATATAAAAGTTCAAATGTTGATATTTCACTGTGTATTTATTCAGCATGTATTTACTAGGGTCTATAATGTTCCAGACCCTGGCCTGGGGACCGGGTGACAATGGTAGGCAAGATGCACACAGTCCGTGCCCTCACAGAGCTTAAATTTACACTACCTCACAAATGGTTAACAGACATTGGGCTCAATCAAGAGAGAGTTCAGACACTGAAAATACCCATTTCTTTAAAACTTGGGAGAAAAAAATAAAAGGAAAGAAGAGCCTGCTCTGGACCAGCCTAAAAGGAGAGCCCTCATTCTACATTAAGAGTAAATAAACCCAATATGAAAGTGTCAGAATAATGTGAAAATGATTTCTAAACAAGTTATAATGCTTTAATAAATTGGCAAAGGAATGAGAACTAAAGCAATCTTGAAAACTTTAACAAGTTGGAAACATGGGAAGGAAAAAATAAGCTATTAATGCTGACATAAATTTTTGTTAAAAACATATTTTAGTCTTCATCTGGGCCAGTTTGGGGATATTCCTTTTGGCCTTAGTCATTTGGGGGACAAATGTGTACACTCTTCCATTTAAAACCTTAAAGAAAGCACATCCCCTCTCTCCATTGTGGACTCAGAAAAAGATCTAAAACCATGGGAGTCCCATATGGAACCCATGCAAATAGGAATAGAAACACCACAAAGACAAAGTGATTTTCATTAATACTCCTGAGCTTAAAGCAAAACAAGGCATTTTTCTCATTGGAAACTTACTACTTATGAGTTTTGATACAGAACATCCTAAGTTAAAGTACAAAGGAAAAACTTTTCCAATATATCATTTGCATAGGATGAAGGAGGCTGTACAGACCAATGTGAAATGTTTTCTTGTACATCAGAGCCTTTACTGAGGGTTCTAGATATTCGAGTTCAGTGGCTTAAAAATGACACCACTTGGTGTTCCTGTGGCAAGCCAAGAGCATTCAGATTCCAATGGTTTTGTAAGAAGATATTCCTGAAAGAACATTTCAGCTGTGTAATCTTCTAACTTTCAAGAAATAGACATCCCCTTTAGTTATTATTGCTTATTGAAACTTACTGGATTGGTCTGAACTCTAAATAAAAAAAAAATCTGTGTGAACATGTGAGGGTAGATATCACCAAGTCTGCTTTTAATTATACTTATTTATAGTTACAGTAGATTTATTTGGGTGTTTAGAATATGTACAGCATTCCCAACCTTTTCAAATAAAGACTACTAATTTTTCTCAAACATGCCAATGACTCTAAATGTCATCACTATATTAACTCTACTAACTTGGGAGAAAAGAGGCTCAAAAAATGAATCCACATGTATTCCAAAGGTTTCTTTTTAGTTGTGACTGTTTTTGAAATTCACTATCTATTGAATTTCAAAAACTTCAGTCAAAGGGGAATTATAGATTTGGAATATTGTGATTTGATGTGCCTGGCTTCATCTGTCTGATGAGAAGGGCAGGATCACAGGTGGTGAGGCTGATCTGTGCATATGTTCTGTGTAGCATGGGCTTAGAGTTGAGTGCCTGTGTTCAATGCCCCAGCTCCATTTGTCATCTGTCCTCACTTCTCTGTACCCATGTCTCCCTGTGCCGTCAAACGTTGGCAACCTTTATCCATCAGGACCGCTCATCAGATAAAATCTTTCCTGGAAAGGTCTGTAGGACCAACTGAAATTGAGAAAGTGACTTGAAAGCAGGGGAGGAAATTATATACAAATAATGTTCATGAATGTGTCAGGTTACTGAACCTGTTAGAACAGGCTCAAAGATTTATCAAGCAAATTAATGGTTAAAGTCAGGTTGCATTTTGACATAAAACTATCAATTTCCTCCCTTTCTTCTTTCCTTCCTCTCTCTTTTTCTTCTTTCCTTTGTCAAAAGAGAATTTTTTTAATGAAGAGAAGAAAAAAAGCAACCCTCAAATGTTTATTTTCTCAGCATTGGCATCCTGGAATAATCCACTAACAACTGGAATTATCTCAAGAAAACACGTACTTTCAAGAGTACATTTTCCAAGCAAAATAAGACATGAACTTAGTGGTGGGTAAAATAAGGAATATTTCAGATTTTTGAAGCATCTCAAAATTATTTTTCAAAATATTGGGTTTTGGAAATATCTTCTGTGTGCCTTTTTCCAAATATTTATCTCTTGAGAACCATGGATGTATGAAGAAAAAATTTTGACATTTTTTAGTCTAGATTTCCTAATCAAAGTCATGTGAAAGGTACTTTTGAGAACTTATAAACATTTTAAAGTCCTCTCTTTTTAGTTAAGACGAAAATAAACAAAACTACAAAAAAATATACACATGATTAACAAAATAGATGAAAAAGTACTCAATATCCTTGGTGCAAAGGAAGTACACATCAAAACCATAATGAGATACTACTGCAATAGAATAGATGCAGCAAAAACTGCTGGCAACGCAAAATGCTGGTGATGATGTGGAGCAATAAGAACCTCGTATATTGTTTGAGGAAGGCAGATGGGAGATCAGACCAAAAGAAAAATCAGTTAACCCAGCAATTCCCATTCAAGGTATTTATCTAAAAGAAATTAAAGCATATACCCACAAAAGTCTTATACAGTAATGTTTATAAAATCTATATTCATAAAAACCAAAACCCAACACAATTCAGGTATCCACCAGCAGGAGAAGGATAGTCTAGAAAATATTCCAGAATGGATAGTCTAGAATATTCACATAGTGGAGTAATTTTCAGGAATTTAAAAAGGAATGAATGACCAATACCTGTGATGTCATGAATAAATCTCAAAATATGCTGAATGAAAGAAGACAGGCACACACACACTATCCAATGCCATTTATATGGAATTTTAGAATAGGCAAAACCAATCTACAGTGATAGAACCAAATCAGTGACTGCTTCTGGAGGGAGGTGATTTCTAGGGTGATAAAATGTCCTATTTCTTGTTTTTATGAAATGCATGGTTTTATGCATTTATAATTACTCAAACATACACATAAGTTCTGTGTATTTTACTATGTTTAAATTATACCTCTTTTTTGTTTAAAAGGGGAATAAAACTCTGCAAATTTGAAAATCAATTTGTACTTAAAAAATCTTAAATATACTGACTGAAGCTTAAAAATTTGAATGTTTGTCCAATTTCTGAATGTTGAAACTAATGTAGTAAATATTTATAATAAGCAAATGCCGTTGTATAAGCAATTTAGCATCATGATTCAGTGTTTAGCGTAGCGCCTGGTGCATGTACGTACAGTGCCAAATATACACAGTGGGTGGAATGATGAATAAATGGCAGTGTTTTTAAAATTTTTCTTACTTGTTCTGCCAAAGATGATTGTGTCTCCATCTCCAACTGTTTTTCTGCCACCTGTATCTCCCCCAGGTGTCTCTCCTGTTTTCTAAGCCAGTGACTCTAAACTTCAGAAGGCATTAAAATCATCTGAAAGGCTTGTTAAAACTAGGTGGCTGAGCCCTACCCTGAGTTTCTGATTCTCTAAGTCTGGAGGGGAACCTGCCATTTGCATTTGTGACAAGTTCCCATTTGTGGCAATGCTGCTTGGTTTGGGGACCATCCTTTGAGGACTACTGCTTCAGGCACTTCTTCAAATATCACAGCAAAGATCCATCCTTTCCCAAGCAACTTTGCAAATTTTTAGTCTTTCCTAACTACCTTCAGCCCCCTCCTCTGAGCTTTATTGCACATATTATTGTTACTGTCCATTTTCTATTTGGTTCATTCCCCACCCCCCCCCCCCATGTACTTTCTATTTGGGGTGAACCATACATCTATGAGCTTTCTACTCAGGGAGACCATAACTCTCAAGGGTGGGGCCCCTGACTTAAGTATCTGTGTTCCCTTCACACCTATAACGATAGTACAGCTAATAGGTGATAAGTAAGTGCTAATGGTCCTGGTATTTATACGTTCTTCTAAAGTATGTACAAAAACTATTAAAAACAAGTGCTAATTTTCTAATAAAAAAACCCAACATCTTTCATTATGATGAATTACCTGTCATTGGGACAGTGACTTGGCAACGTCCAGTCATGATGTGGATTAATGAGGAAACCCCAGGACAGGAAAACTGAGCTTGGTGTCAAAGTGCCAACCACCAGCTGCAGAGGTTTGCGAGAACGACTTTTACCTATGAAGACAGCAGGCAAGTTAATTATGGAAACATTTCATATATTTTATATTTGAGTAAAATGCATAAAGACGATTTGTTGGCAAGATGATTTTTTAAAAAGCGTGTGAAAACATCAAATTCCTTTTCTTTTCATATAGTTCACACATATTAAACTTTTCCATGAATTTTAACATGATCAAATGAAAATACCCTTTATCAGATTTATGTGCATGTGTATATATGTATGCATGCAAATATGTATCTGTATACATATAAACCATAACCAACTATACTGTTTTTTTTAATTTTTATGGGTCAAAATGCCTTGGTATAATGTTATAAAACCCATGTATCTACAATGCGTTCCTAAGTGGAAAATGTCCACACATTTTCAATAATACCGGAAGAATAGTACAGGAAGCACAGTTGTCTTGGTGGGGATGGGACTGATTAGATTTGGGCAATGCCAAGAATTATGCTGATGAATCACTATATATTCAAGTACATGGGTAAGTAGGTATTTGAAACTGCAGGAATGAGGAGAGAGAAGAAGAAAGAAACACAATCATGGAACCATAATGGTTCAATCAGGATAAATAAAATAAAGGTATTGTATCCATCTACAGCTAAGAAAAATAAAATAAAATAAAAGGAAGCCTAGTAAAACTACCCAGAATGAACATAAAAAATGCATCTTTCTATTCCCATTTTTAAATGTTTATTTATTTGCTTTTGTTGTATACACTGCAATGCATTTATGTTTACGTGGTGCTGAGGATCGAACCTGGGCCAAGCACGTGCCAGGCGAGCGCTCTGCCGCTGAGCCACAACCCCAGCCCTTTCTATTCCCATTTAATCCCCTCTTTTATTTCATGAGACTGTTTCATTCGCTATAAGGAAGAACTCATCTTAATCTAATGGAGTTGGAGCCAAACATCAAAACAAGGTGGTAGGAGGGTACCCCTTATCTGAGCCTATTGGTGGTTATCTAAATAAAATACTTTGGAAAACTGTGCAGTGCATATTGCTTTAAATTTTGTAGTTGTTAATTTGGTAAGAAACCTTTTGAGTTCAGAATATTTATAAACTACTGGTGGCAAATTGCCTTGATATAGGATAGTTGACTTTTTATTTTTTACTGATTCATAAAAATTGTACATATTTATGGGATCCCATGTAATATTTCAATTCTTGTATATATTGTATAATGTTATAATAAGGATAACCCCATCTCTTTAAAGATTTGTCATTCCTTAATGGTGAAAGCATTCAACATCTTTTCACCTAGATTTTTTACAATAAACTTTATGTTATTTGTACATTGTGATCTATGATGGTATGGTTTGTAGAAGTCTCTCTCAACGGTCAGTGTGCTAAAGGCTTGGTCCTCAGCCCACTTCACTATTAAGAGTTAGTAGAACCTTTAAGAGATAGGACCTACTGAGAGGCTCCCTGAGGGTGTGCTCTAGAAGGGAATTGTGGGACTCCAGTCCCTTCCTCTTTCTCTTTTTGTCTTCTGGACAGGAGGTTAGCAGTTTTGCTCTGTCATACATTCCTGCTAGGATGTGCCACCAGAGCCCTAAGCAATGGGGCCAACTGATCATAAGTCTAAAACTATGAGTCAAAATGATCTCTTTATGAATTGGTTATCTCAGATATCTGTTACAATAAGAGAAAACTGACTAACACTTACAGTCGCCTGCTATGGTGTAGATATTAGGTGTTCTCCAAAAGCTCATGCGTGAGACAACACAAGAAAGTTTAGAGGTGAAGTGATTGGGTTTTGAGAGCTTGAACATAATCAGTACATTAATCCACTGATAGGTATTAACTGGGTGGTAACTGTAAAGCAGGTAGGGTGTGGTGGGAAGAGTTGGGTCATTGGAAGCATGCCTCTGTGGTATATATTTTGGACTGAGACCTCTGAACCCCAAATAAACTTTTTCTCCTTTAAAATTTTTCTTGTCAGGTTTTTTGTCACAGTAGTGAAAAGGCTGACTAAAAACATCCCCCTACTGTGCAACAGAATACCAGAACTCTCTCAACTAGGATACTTTGCTTTTTAAAGATGTTTAAAATAATGTACAAGGATAGTTATCATTTCCTTGGTTGCAAACATGCATTTATCTTTCTAGGTAAATATTTTTCAGATCCACCTATAATCATACCTCATGTGATAGTGATTCAAATGGTCTATATATGACCTCCAAGGAGGGCAGATGAAAATCTTAAGATTGAGAGTGGGATCATATACAGGTTGAAAAAGCCTATAGATGATTCTGATATTATTTATCTCACTTCTAAGTTGATTTTTACTAATGTAATGTAATATTTTTGTCTTACAAATAAAAGGCAAAGACCAGGGAAGGTTCAAGGGTATCCAAAGTCACATGGAAAGCAGGGCCAAAACTCAAATTTAGGTCTCCTTGATCATTATCTAGTTTTCTTTTTACTACACACTGATTTAGCTCACCATGTGTAAAGAAAATACTACGTAGAGATGGAAGATAGTTTTCTTTCCCCAAGGTAAGCTAAGGCTTGTATGACCATCAAATAGTTATTTAAGTTTAGATCTTGATACAAAAATGATTAAATAGTCAGAATTTATGTGGTAGATACAAATATAAAACAAGTAAAAGCTAATCCATTAGTCATTTCATCACTCCCAAATGCAGATTACAAAAACAAAAACTATATTCACTGCCTAAAAGGAAAGGTGGGGTATCACATCCTGAGCAAGATGAAACAATTTCCTGAGTTAGTCATAATGAAGTGAAAAAATAATATCTAAGGCCAGTGTCATAGAAACCTCAAAATGAAATGAAGTTATAAAGTGCTAAAAAGGTGTGATCACTTTCCTGACTTTCTGTATGCTTTTTATTTGTAGTATGATATTTGTATTAGTTCAATAAATACTCATATGAAAATATATTCCAAGGAAACATAGGCATGAGTTTTTATTTTCTCATTTTTTGAAATACTGGGAGAACAATTATTTTAAAGTGTGTGAAAAACTGCCTGCAAAACTTTCAGCAACAAGTCAGAAGAAATGACTGAAATTTCCCTTTAGCTTTAAAATAATATAAGAGGCCAGGATAGTATTTTATATTTCTCAAAATACTTGACCATTCAAGGCTGCTCTTAAAAGAAGTGGAAATCAAGGTAAAGGAGAGGAGGGGATTGTGTTATCTGAGATCTCTTGAAATGCAGTTCCAAAGGGCCCCAGTGTTCAGTATAATTAAATACCTGAATGCTTTCTTCTGTTTTATCCCTGTAAAAAATATAGCAAGCAAACAACAACAAACAACAAAGATCCTTTTCTGGGTGGTATCCAGTGTTCCATAAAAGAAAATAATTGTTTGGAAAACAGCTTACATAAGAAAAAGCAAAGCAAAACTCTGATGAACTCTATAGAGATAGGAAGATGCTGTATCAGATGGAAAAAGCATATTACTGCTTCTACTGCTTTTTCTTTTTCTACTTATTTGATCTGAGAAGTCTTAGTAGTTACGTTAGACATTGTATGCTTCTAATCTCCCTTTTGTCATGTAGTGTCTATGTATTTATTCATATGTTACCTACTTTCCTGTTTCCAATCATCCCAGACTTGGGAAGTTGGGTGCTGCTGTTGCTATTGCTTTATGAAAGGAGTCCTCCTTCTATGTTTGAACACAAAGAAGAGGTTTAGAAGGGAGAGAGAAGGAGTAAATAAAACTCAAGTTCAAGTCCATTCAACACACATACAAATACAAATTTCAAAAATTCTTTTGAAATGTAAACAGTCTCCTTGAAAAAGGTTAGACATAAAACTTTACCCTTGAAATATGAAAGGCATCATGATGGACAAAAATGCTCACATTAGGGGCTGGGGTTGTGGCTCAGTGGCAGAGCGCTCGCCTCGCACGTGTGCGGCCCCGGTTCGATCCTCAGCACCACGTACAACATAAATGCATTGTATTGTGTACAACTAAAGTAAATAAATAAATATTTTTAAAAAATGCTCACATTACAGACAGAATCAGGTTAATAGAAGCTAGCCTCTGATGAGCACTGGCCACAGGACAGGACCTGTCACTAACTCATTTTATCCTCTTTACAACCCTATCATATAGCAGAATAGAGATGTAGAAAGGTTAAGTATCTCTAACTCCCAGCTGTTTTTAAGTGATGCTGGCACAAGATCCCAAGCAGCTTCTATCACTAGCTAAGCAACTTCTCCAACAGAGTCACCTATGGACTAAGGGATTCCATCTACCTATTCCATACATTCCTAAGACATCTCCAAGGCATTTGGTCTCCATATAGGGGAAAGAAAAAAGAAAGAATGAAAAGTTGTAGTTTAAAGTTAATAAAAGAAAATCACATTTTCTTTATCCATTCATCTACTGAAGGATATCTAGGTTGTTTCCACAGTTTAGCTATTGTGAATTGTGCTGCTATAAACATTGATGTGGATGTGTCCCTGTAGTATGCTGTTTTTAAGTCCTTTGGGTATAGGCCGAGGAGTGGGATAGCTGGGTCATGTGGTGGTTCCATTCCCAGTTTTCCAAGGAATCTCCATACTGCTTTCCACATTGGCTGCACCATTTTGCAGTCCCACCAGCAATGTATGAGTGTGCTTTTTTCCCCACATCCTCTCCAACATTTATTGTTGTTTGTGTTCTTAATAGCTGCCATTCTGACTGGTGTGAGTGGAGTATTACTCAGCAATAAAAGAGAATAAAATCATGGAATTTGCAGGTAAATTGATGAAGTTGGAGAATAGAATGCTAAGTGAAGTTAGCCAATCCCAAAAAGCCAAATGCCAAATGTTTTCTCTGATATAAGGAGGCAGATTCACAGTGGGGTTGGGATGGGGAGCATAGGAGGATTTGGGGAACACTAGAATGGCCAGTGCGGAGGGAGGGGAAGGGAGGGGGCAAAATGGTTGAAAAAAAAAAAAAAAGATGGTAGAATGAGATGGATATCATTACCCTAAGTGCATGTATGAAAACACAAATGGTATGAATATACTTTGTATACAACCAGAGATATGTAAAAATGTGCTCTATAAGTATAATATGAAATGTAATGCATTCTGCTGTCATTTATAACAATTTAGGATTAAAAAAAAGTAATAAAAGAAAAGAAAATCAATAAAAATGACCATACCTGAGCATGACTTTTTTTGACTTGGAGGGGGAGCAGGTCGTACAACTATCAGATACTTGGGTTCTGCATCTGGAAGCAAGAACATCATTTATCAGTAAAATCCTTTAAGAACCAGCATTGGAGTAGCACACCCATCATCGCCTGCCTGACTCAGCATTCCTGGGAGTTCATGACCCTCCATAATCGCAGCACCAGTGAATGAGAGGACCCTGGAATTCAGAAAGTTAATACTTCCCAAGAAGCCCATTAAGTTTTTAAAATGAAAATTAAATCCAGATTTTTCAAAGCCAAAAGGGCAAGGGCAGGAGAGTGGTATTAAAAAAAAAAAAAAAAAAAAAAGAAAAAAAAAAAAAAGAAAGAAACATGCTAGAGATAGATATTATGCCAATCAATGAAGTATTGCCTTCTTTCTGTAAGGAGATTTTTAACAAATCAGATCATGTCCATTCTGTTAGCCCCATGCTTCACAGAGGGTAGCCTGATGCTCTAAAATCAGAAGGAAAGTAATATTTGCATATGACATGTGGGTCTCACCTGTTGTATGTCTGAAATTCCTTGCTTTCATGGGAACTTGAATATATATAATGCCCTAATTTTTATTCTGTTTGCATAACTTTTCATACTATTTTCCTATCTAACCAGTCATTATTTTTCTCTGGGTACAGGGGATTGAACTCAGGGGCACTCGACCACTGAGCCACATCCCTAGCCCTATTTTGTATTTTGTTAAAAACAGGGTCTCACTGATTGCTGCACCTAGATAAAGTGCTGAGGCTGGCTTTGAACTTGCGATCCTCATGCCTCAGCCTCCTGAGCCACTGGGATTACAGGCATGCACCACCACACCTGGCCTAACCAGTCATTTCTAATAAACATTCTTTTAAAAAGTCACAATTTATAGGTTGGTATAATTTCCACATGAAATATGTATCAATGAAATATGTTAATAAAGCACCTTTTAAATAAATAAGTATTTTAAAAATATTTAGGTTTTAACAAAATTATGTTAAAGCAAATAGTATGTGCTAACTCAAAAGGGATTAACAATTTATCAAATAATCTTTTTTTTTAAACTGATGCTTCCAAGATGAATGGTTAATGAAACATGAATAAACCAAATGTATCTAGGGCAGACAAAATCCACTTTATCAGGAGCTCTGTTGGATTAACTGGTTGATGAGTATTATCTATAATCTCTCTCCAGGAACTCTGGACCTTAAAATTCATGCTACCTACCAATTTCATTTGGATGCTGTGGTCTACCAGGTTTCCTCTACTTGCTGAAACAAACCTCATTCATCCCTCCATTTTGTCTTCATTCTGGATTTAAATATTTCCCCTCTATGAGTTTGGATCAGAGGCCTTCTTTCTCAAATCTGTACAAAGATGACTTCATTTTCAGACAGAGAACCTGGTAACTCAACTACTTTTAATAACTTGTGCCTTTGTCTTTTCCTGGCTGGACATCCTCCATCGCACCATTTGCTATAACCTGCCACAATAACCACTAGTGAAGAAAGCAACCCAGGCAACCTCTCTAACTCAACTTTGGACTTTGTTTGTGTATCATATAGTTGTCTTGTGAATACCACACAGATGAAAGAGTGTTCATTCTATTCCAGAGGCCCATGTGTTTGGAATTCTTGCTTATTGGGGCTCAGGTATTAAGAAACTACCATGTACCAAGTGCTTCCAATGTGCTGGAGACAATTAAGAACTTTACATCCATAACTGAATTATTCCTCATGACAATGGTATCAATGAGGTCACTGAGGCAAGGTGAGCTTCACAGATATGAACACACACACAATCACGGGGCCCATACTCATAGGGGCCCCATGCTTGGCTTAATGCTCATTGTCACCATCTTGAAATTCTTAATACTTTCATCTTGGTACTTGTAGTTTGAAAATCTGATGAGACCATTGAGCATGCATGTGAGCAGAGGAGATGGGAACATGTATCTGAATTTTTGCCTCTCCATTTGCACACAGAATTCCAGGTACTTCACTAGCATAGCATTCCCAAGGACCCACAATGTGCAGAATTCAGCAAGACTTGAAATAGAATGAATGGGACAAGCATGTCACCTCTCTGGCTATGGAGGAGCTCACAGAGAGCTCTGACATGCCACAATATATCCATGAGTCCAAGTTTGCTTTAAATGAAGAAAAGTGGCAATGGTGTTTGAAGAAACACAGATGATCAAAGAATTCTGTCATATTCCTTCTCACTCCTGTTACTTCTCTGTGTTAGCCAACCACTTATGCTGAAAGTTATTAACATGAAAGAGAAAGAGTAGGGCAATTTGTAATTTATTTTTCTGATTCTCCTCATTCATAAATTAGAGAGAGAGAGAACATTGGTAGATTGCACATGTAATGAAAATCAAATGAAAAGTTGAATTAGTTTTGTGTAGCATTTTCACTATTCTGATAGGAAAGTATGCAAGTGGGATCTACAAAATTAAAATTTTGCAGAACAGAAATGGAAATTTTGTTTAGTTGTTTTATCTTCTTGCATCTGTATTCCTGATGGAGCCCAAAGACTCCCACAATACACATATTTTGGAAGTATTTAATGAGCAGTGAGCCTACACCCGCACCCAGGTCCTGACATCTGTTCAAATTTGTAATTGGCGGTAACAGCCTATGTTTTATGCAAACCGACTGTGACATAACTAACAATTATTTTGAAATTGCTCATGTAACCATATGTCTTGGATCATAACACTATCTTTGGCTTCTGTATTTGTTTTTCTAGTATTTCAAGGCTTTTTAAAAATTTTAAGCACAATTAACTAGCTTGCAACATTGGCTTAGCTAGTAGGAATGAAAATTTAAGACAACTGTATTCTACACAAATTTTTGTAAATTGACATTTTTATCATGTGCCTTCTCTAAATGAAGACATAATAGGTTTTGGCAAAATTTCTGATAAGGCCACAATGTATATATTTCCAGGCAGGTATGAATCTATAAATTTATTTAATTTGCTTAATATTGAAAATGCCCTATGGGAGAGGATAAGACAGCTTTCTGTTTAAGGAAATCAAATACTGATTGCGTCCATTTTCCTCTTAGAGGTGCCTCCTCTCTGCACCGAATGTGGTTATTTTCTTCAATCATAAGACAGATTTTCCTTTGCTCTCAGAGAGGATCAGCAATTTGCAGCTTGGTGTGTGTGAATTTATTTTAATACAGTAGTGCCTACACATAATATATTCTACTTAATTACATAAGAAAAACATAAGTCCTCCAATAAATAGACACAGGGCATCAAATAATAATTGGAAATAATCTTTTCACCTAGCCCCCTTCCCAATTCCTTTCCTCAGCCCCTGAAATCATAAGGTATAAAGAGTCACTTTCTGGTTAAACTAAAGACAATCTGGCTTGCAACGTCATATTAGAGATCAGATCTGTGGAGACTGTGTAGGCTTTATCCTGGCAGGTTGGGGGTGGGGGAGATTCCCTCTGCTCAGCCTATCCTGCTTTAAAGATCTAGGTCTCTTTAAAAACAATCAAAGTCAGATGACCTTCAAGGCCTAGAGAAAAGTTTCAAGAGCAAAATATATTCTACCTTGGCCCTCAGCTTCTTAAGGACTGTAAACACTTTTGGGGAGTAATTAGGTTTATTTTTGATGATAAAAAAGTATGATTATTCCTATTGTGATTTAGAGGTTGAAAAAGAACATTCCAGCTGAATCCCTGGAGAGGGGAAAAGACAGCTCCATGTGGGTCCCAGTGGAAGAGGCTAGAATTGCCTGCAGCCCTGATCACCTTGGCTGGCAGGAATGTTGGAAGCTACTGCTTTGGTGTACACAGAATGGTCACCTTGAGCTGCCTCACAGAAGACCAGCAAGGAGAGCACTGGGCACTTAGCCAGTGGGTTGCTTGTAGGAGGGCTTTCTTTGAGGGTCTGTGCCATCCAGGCTGGGATTCTGGCCAGCAGGCACCTGATCATATGGTGGAAGGCTTGCACACCTGGGGCTTAGTGAGAGAGAGGGGGCTCCAAAAGGAGCCTACCCTGGGTTTCTTCAACTGCATGTGAAAGTCAGACAGACTTCCATTTGGGCTGTACTGGTTCCCTGGGATTTTGAAAAACTGGGAAGAAATGGAGTCTTAATGAAAATTTAATTTCATACTAATCTGGCAGGTGTGAGCTTACTGCTTTGAATTAGATTCAGAAGCATAAAAAGCAACATAGTCAGGTCTAAAATCCAAATGGTAATCTAGCAATATTGAATATAAAGTCATTTTATGAGAAATGGCATATGAAAAATTCAGAATTCCATATTTCATTGAGTCTAAGACACACTTTTCCCACAGCTCTGAATATCTCTCCAATGCATTTTGAAATTGATGGGGGCAGCTGGCTGGGAGCTATGATCTTGCTGCTGTTGCCTGACATTTTTAAGTAAGGTCAAGAAAGAGACAGCTTCAAAACTGGCAAAAGAGGGTCAGTGATCTGGTAGAAACCCCAGAGAACTATTTGTAATAGGCTGCATCACCAGTATTCTTGCTGGCACAGAAAATGATACTGTATGGAAAGGCAAAGAGACTGGTAACTCTGTCAAAGGGAGAGGAGCTGGACTCTCAGGGTGAAGATAAGTCAACAGCAATTCAACTTTTCCTTTCCTTTATTGTACTTTTAATATATTTTTTTAAAGTAATATGTATCTTCCCATATTTCAAGCCATAGTCTAACCATGAAAAAAAAAAGTCATATAAAACTAAATTGAAAAACATTGCTAAACACCTAACCAGGATTCCCTCAAAACTTTCAAGGTCATCAAAAACAAGAAGAGTCTGAGAAATGGACAGTCTACAGGAGACATGACTATTCAGTGTAATGCGGTATCCTGGATCGTATCCTAGACAGAAAAAAAAGACCTTAAGTGAAAATTAAGGAAATCAAATAGAATTCAGATGTCTGCTAATAATGTATCATTAGATCATTAGCTGTGATAAATGTACCACAGTAATGTAAGATGTTTAATGATGAATGAAATGGGTATAAAGTATACAGGAATTCTCTGCATTCTTTACAGCTTTTCTATAAATCTAAAACTTTTCTAAAATAAAAGAGAAATTTGCCAAAAAAAAAGAGTAGTAGATAAGATTAAATTTATACGTTGATAATTTAAAGGAAGTTTTTTCAGTAAGTATAAAATAAAAGCCAAAAACAGTGTCATTTATTAGCAGCTTTATTCTTAGTTTTATATAAAATAGTGATATAATTTATAGTTAAAGCTACTTTAGAAATTGATGTAACAAGGTTAACTATTTTAATTAGAAGTCAGTATAGCTCACCATAAGACCCATAATCAGAATAAAAATCACTCATAAAACTTGAAACAGATCATGCTTGTAAAAATCTCCATAGCAGTAATATTACCACTTCTTGTTTGTATCTGTGTGATGCCATATTTAGCTGTAATCCAAACTGAGGGGGTATGATCCAATTTTGAGGATTCTGTCTCTTAATACTTAGCAGACAGCTTCTGAACTGAGCTCAGGTGAGAGCTCAGAACTTGTTGCCTACTTGCTGGGTCTGAGAAAAGGACCTAACTGGGGCCGTGGAGTGGACAAGCAGAGGGAGTTTGGCCAGGGCCCTTGGCTCTGCAGTTCTGCTTCAGATGCCTGTATAGCTCAGACACATGCCCCGGCTTGATGGTCCCTAAGGGAAAGAGGGTGAGGGAAGCTTCCCTGAGAAAGTGTCTAGGAGAGGTGGGCAGTGCTGTGGGGAATTGAAAGGTTAAAAAAAAAAAAAAAAAGTAAAATACTACTTGTATCTATTCATATCTTGAAAGGTCACTTACCCAGTACTTAAATTTCAGGAGGGTGACCAACCTTGTTCCCCACCCACCCCACCCATTCTTATATTCTGGTGACAGAGAACTGAGCAATAATAACCAATTGACACCATGACAGCAAATTGGCTTCAGCAATGGGGTACAAATGATTCATATTTGAACTGTAATCCACAACCATCCTGAAGCCCAGTTACTGGAATATGACAGCCTCCGACAGTGTTGATAGGACAGATACATTATTCCACAGGCAGAATCAACAACGACACAACTAAACCTACCACAAAATACATCGATAATAATTACATGACCCTAAGTAACTATATATGCAAAGACTAGAACAAAGCAATTGATAGTCTCAATCCAAGAACATCACTGATTCCTTTTTAGGAAGGCAGGTGTCCCTTCTGAAAAACAAACAAACCATTAATGGGGTATTTATCTAGAACATTGTGGAAATCTCATTGTTTGCTTGGGCATATGCTAAATTGTAGCGTTGTAAAGTTTCATGATTGCCAGATGTTCAAGCAGAATACAGAATAGCATAATATTATTGCTGCACTAACTCTGCTATGTTTACTAAATTTATGAATCAAACTTTAGTAATTTTTAATAAATAAATTAGGTTGATAGCACATTGCCCTTAGTTGTACATAAAAAAAGAATGTCTACAGAATTATAATCATCACAAACTAACATAAATCCTCTACCTTTTAAAGTATTTCTAAGGCCCTGTGGAAAAAGTTGGTGGGCTGAGAATCATCTGGACCTGGGCCACACACACACTCCCCTTTCAAGCTTTATTCATTTATGTACCTTTAAGCCTGTAAATTTCACAATTGCTCAATAAACATGTTCTGAAAGAAAGAATGAATCTGCTTTTCTCTCCTTTTATTACCTGAGGCTTAGAATCAAAATGAATGAAGCCTGAAGCTCTTTAGGAAGAATGGAAAAAATATTTAGGGGCTGGGAAATTGCATTGTTATCAAAAGCAAATAATACTTTTGAAAGCTCATAAATTTTAATTGGATAGTTAGTCTGTGATAAGACTACTTATAAAACTTTGTTGCTATTGTTACAGTTTTCTTATAAGAAGTTGTGTTTTAGTGTGGAATAACAAATCTTCTCCTTCTTCGCCTGAAAAAACACTTGGAAAGGAAATTTTAAAGCAAATCCTACAGTATTTGGTAATTATTTCCATTGAACATTACAAAATCTGCTGAATAATGAGCCCACACCCAGTTTGACAGTACATGCTGTTATGCCCCCTGGCTCAAAGAGAATTCTGACTTCTTTTAGCCTCTAAGTTGCAGTCTGCAGGCCCCTGGGCTGGGACAAGTTTAGCCAGCCACATCATACAGCAGGAACAGCGTCACTGATGGGATTCCATGCCTTTGGCGTCTCTATTTTGTCCTTGATGGCTTGCTTCCTGGTGCCATGTCCTGAGCTGCTTTCCTCTGCCACACCCTTGATGTTCTGCCTCACCTTGGGCCCAGAGCTATGGAATTGGCCATGTATGGACTGAGATCTCAGAAACCATGAGTCCCAAATAAACTTTTTCTCCTTTATGTTTTCTTCTTCTCAAATCTTTTGATCACAGAGATAAAAAAAAAATCTGACTAAAACACAGAACTTTTTCTTTCAGTATGCTGCCAAAGCCCCACTATACTCCTTTACTGTCTCACCTACTAAGGTTGTTTGGAAGAGAAGATGCACATGCTCTTTTTGCATTCAGAAGGTCACTGCAAAGATACATTCCTTTGAAGGAGACATTATTGGAAATTTCTTTCATTTGGTGAGTTATTTGAGAGGCAGTGCTATTCAAAATACACACTTCATTCAGGTCCAGCTATATAATTTGTGGGGCCCACACAAAATCAAAAGATGAGACCCCTATTAAAAAAGCTGGGCTTGGCAGCACATACCTGTAATCCCAGCAGTTTGGGAGAGTGAGGTAGGAGAATCACAAGTTCAAGACCAACCTGGGAAATTTAGCAAGACTGTCTCAAAATAAAAAAATAAAAATAAAAGGGACTGGGAATGTGACTCACTGATAGAGTGCCACCTTGGGTTCAATCCCCAGTACCACAAAAAGAAAAGAAAGAAAGAAAGAAAAAAAAATGCAAAGAAAAAGATTACTATTAAAGACACAAAAAAATACAAAACATTTCCTTTCTTCCACTGTCAATCTTGACTTGTCATGGTATTTATTTGCTAGTTACTGCTGCACTCTGCAGGTGAGTACAGACCTTCACTTTCCCTCTCCATACCCCACCTTACTACAACCCCCAACCTGATGTGTTAGGGTTTATGATTTGTCCCCAGCAAAACTTGTATTGAGGCTTAATTCCTCAGTGTAGGAGTGCTGAGAGATGGAGCTTAACAGGAAGTGATTATATTGTGGGGACTTTAGTCTCACCAATGGATTGATCCAGTCTTGTGGAAGTTCTCACTCTCATGAGACAGGATTAGTTACCTGGAGAGCGGTTGTTTCAGCATTGAGCCTGCCACCTCTCCTCACTCTCTCTCACACACATGCTCTCTTTTGCATACACCTGCTCACCATTTCCACATAGGCACCCCCACTTGGTACCATCCATCATATTATGCTGCAGCACGAGGCCTTCACCAGATGCAGCCACTCAGTCCTGAACTGCCAAACCCATCAGAACAATGGAACAAAAATAAATCACTTTTCTTGATAAATTACCCAGTTAGTCTTTTACAGCAACAGAAAATGGACTAAGATCATCTGCTACCATTGGCAGTCCCAAGGTCCAAATGCTTTATCCCCCACCCACACCTCCCCTTCCCACTGGTCTGCTACCCTGACCTATAAGCCTCAAGGGATTGTAAACTCTGCACTGGGACACACTGTATGCTCCTGCAAAATCTCCCACTGAAAACACAGCGCCACTGCCAGCTTGTGCAAGAACTGTTGCCACCATGCCCAGCCAGGTGTCACCCCCAGTGTGCACACATTCTGACCCTTCCTGAGTTCCCTGCTTGAGGTGGAGGCCAGTCCAAATTGCCAAGCACGAATGGGAAGTGGAAGACTAGCCAGACAACAAGGGCACTAGAGTCCGGGAAACAAGAGAGTTGAGAACCAATCTAGGGGAGGAGCTGGCACAAGAGACCAGACTCCATGTTCTCAGCACATGTGCCATTGTCCCATAGACCTCCCAAGACAACATGGAAAGACAGAAGTATTAAAAAATTCAAGATTGCAACAGTACTACATTAAACCCTGAACACGGGTCCTCTCAGGGCACTGGTCACCTGCTTATGAAAGCAGCACTGACCTGACCCTTTGGCTCTCAGTCTCTACACAATGGCCACAAGTCTGCTCTTTCAGGTAATCTCATTTCCTGTGGTCCTGGCACAGAGTTCGGACCATCTCATTCAGCCACTGTCCCAAATTAACCCTGCTTCACTTCACACTCTTGACAAATTCTCACTGACATAAAAAGTATTTAATAAACGATTTATCTTACCCACTTGCCCCAACAGACAGTACACATCCTTTCCTAGTTTAGCAGACCTGGTAGACATTAAAATTGTTGGCTTTGTTGCCTGTAGTCTTTTCTTTGCCTGGATTTTATATGTGCACCCCACAGAGAAGTTTTGTGTGGGGTGTTGTCCATTAACTGGTTTAAGGTTTGGCAACGGCTTGCTTTTGAAGTAGAGCCCATACATGTGCACAGACACATTTTCCAATGAACTCAGCACTTTGTTAGTATTTCCTCTCCAGGAAGGACTATTGAAAACTTGGGGCTTCATTTGGATAGTTTTCTTTCAAGTAATAAGCCTAGATCACATTCGCTTTCAGATGGTATCTAAAGTCAAAGCCTTCAAACCAGCAAGGGTTTTTTCTTTCTTTTTAAATACTCTAGTCAGCCTTACCCTGTGCAGATAAGGCACCAGGAATTAGCCCACAAGATGAGTTCAACAATACCCGAATACTGACATGTCATGGGGAAAGCACCAGGGCATGGTGGCCAAAGGCACAGGAGCCAGCCTGCTGCTTGTAGATCTCTTAACTTCCTGGGGCTTCACAGTCTTCACTGGGATGAAGAGGATCATAATAGCATCTACTTCACAGGAGGCTATAAGGATTTAATGGCCATTTCCATAAGGACCTTGGCCCAGAACATTGTAGGTGCTCAAATATATTAAACCATCAGCTAACAGGCCGATGAGACCCTCCACCCGATATCTGTTTACTCAGCTACTGTGCCCACCTGGTGAATGGAACACAGCAGAGGCAAACTTGTGACTAAACTCCCTTGATTTCACCCTGCCCCTTTCTTGAGTGTTCCCAGTGGCAGAGGAAAAGGCTGGGCTATCATTTGGGGACCTGACTGTGAAAGATCTGGTGATCATGCTAAGAATCCTAGGCTTTACTCCATATGTAGATTGAGCATGTAGTTTTCCAAGTAAACTGGGATATGGTTGAGAGAATGGGAAGCACAGTTGATAGTTATGTCATAATAACAGTGGAAAGCATGACTGCGCCAGATAAACCAGGATAGCTACTTAACCAATAGGGTAGAGTCAACCCCTAAACCCAGTTGAATGATAGCCCCCTGAAGATTTCCACTACAGGCCACTAGAGATTTTTTATTTTGTTGATTAGGAAACCTTTCTCCAGAAAAGTCAGGGCACAACTACCATAGCTTTTCAATAATACTAGATGTTCAATCAACACTGATTGTAGAGTATGCAGGGAGGATGGGACTCAACTCTGGCCCCAAAAAGCCTACATTCAGTTGGTGAGATGTGACAAGATGAAATCATACACAAACACATTCCAAACAGGGAACAATAGAAAACAGGATCTAACTGAATGCTGACCTACATGGATGGCACTTGGTATGAGTGTCTTGGAAAAGTGAATCCTGTAAAGGGAAATAATAAAACGGACCATTAGGAAAGCTGATATGACTGTGCTCCTTGGTTTTGAGATGTATCCTTAAAATTAAGTGAAAATCCAAAATCTAAATATTATCTTGTATATCATATCCGTTTTCTAGATAACCCTCTAATTTATCATTTTATTGGTAACTGTCTGTCCAATGAAGACCCCTTCTCAACAGGCAGATTCTTGCAGTGCATCTGGGATAATATATCCTTGTGGAACCGTTAGCCAATCTGGGTGACACTTTTAAATATAATCAAGAGTGAACTTTAAAATTTAGATGTTGGTCTCAGTGTATTGTATAATACATTTGAAAAAAATGTGCTTTATGTTGAAATATTGTGAATTTGTTTTATTGTATTTCTGATAAAAGATAGCCTTGGAGATAGTTTAATATTTGGTGAGTACAGGCAAACCATGAAAACCTTGCAGTTGAATCCAGTAGAAAAAAATAGAACTTTGAAAAGATGTTATCTTCATTAAAGCATAGTGAAATGGTTACCTATTATCAACATAGGCCTGTCTGCTAGAAACTTATGGTGAATTGTTTAAGTGATGGCATGCATATATTTAAAAAATTGATACCCACTAGGCCAATACCTTTAAAAAGCACTTTTGAAGTTTACTTCAGTTCTGCTTAACTTTGTGCCTTGGAGGGAAATCAAATGATTCTCTGATTCCTAATTTTTTTTAATGAAAAGTTTGGATTTCACTTGAATATTTAGAGCCAAATACTTCCCAAATGGTAAGTCCACTTCCAGAGAAATAGCTAAGAATTAGATGACATTTTGAAGATAGTTTCAAACAAAAGAAGAATCCATCTTAAATGGTACCCACAGCTGTTTTAGACTTCCTGAGTCTCAAACTTTCCTCTTTCTCATTCATTCATTTATTTATTGTGTTTCTAAATTCAAGAAAACATTGAAGGTCAAAAGCAATATAAGGTAGCTCTTGGGAGTGTTCTATTTGGGTGGAGTGTTGGGACAAAAATGACAAAAAAGCAAATAGCAATTTATTGAGTGATGCTAGAACTGGATGCTATAACATGCACCTATTTTTTTCCAGCTACTTGGAAGGCTACTAGAGCCTGGGAGTTTGAGGCCAGCCTGGGCAGTATAGTGAGACCCCTCTCAAAAGCAGAAAAAAAGCAAAAATATGAAAATAAAAGCAAATAGCAATTCATTAACATTCATGCTAAAAGAAAATGCTCAGGCTCTAGGATATTTATGGATAGGGACATAAATGCTTTCTGCTCTGGTGAAAGCTGGCCTTATGCAGAGCAGATGAGGTAGCAGTTGACAGATGGGCCCCACATAATCCATAGAGATGGTGGTGGTAGGGGTGAACAAGTTTTGAGGGCCTAGTAAGTAAAAAAATTAGGAATCAGAACATATTTTAATTTATTTAAACCTTTGTGAATTAGTTAGCCATAATATATGACCTTAAAAAAAACTTTTTGTACAGGTTATTGTAGAAGCAAAACATCAGGAGTTTTCTACTATAGAACAGATAAAAATTCCCTACATTTTAAGACTTAATTGAATACAGTGGTTCAGCGCTCAGGTTCTCAAGCCAGACTTCCTGGGTTTAAATCCCAGAACTACTATTTTTTTTTAAATAATTTTTCGGTTGTTGATGGATCTTATTTTATTTATTTATATGTGGTTCTGAGAATTAAACCTAGTGCCTCACACACATTAGGCAAGCACTCTTCCACTGAGCTACAACTCCAGTCCCTGGAACTACTATTTACTAGCTAGATAACCTTAGGAAGTTTTAATATTTGGAGCTTCAGTTTCTTTATGGGTAAGAAGTAACAAATACCACCACATGCATCATAACTATATCTCATCCACATTTAGGGATTGTTTCTTATTCCTAGTTGGCAGCTGCCTTGCTCTCTTCCTTCACAGCTCATTAGTAGTAGTAGTAGTACCAGGGATTGAATCCAGGGGTGCTCAACCACCAAGCCACATCCTTAGTCCTTCTTATATTTTAATTTGAGACAGGGTCTTGCTAAAAGTTGCTGAGGCTGGCTTTGAACTTGCAATTCTCCTGCCTCAGCCTTGCTCATTCTCCAAGGATTCTGCCAGAGAAGAGGGTCCTCAGCTGGTTTCAATGGCTGGCACTATATCATTTTCTCCTATTGGTTTATCCTTTTTCTTTTTTTTCCAGTTATTTTTTCAATATATTTAATTCTCTATATAGTTCCTTCAGTTATTTGTCTTCAACCTCTATTTCTAGCAATTTTCTTCCAGTAAATCCATAGCCACCTTTCTTGTGATATTTATCCTTCAGCATAATAAGTAGTAGCAACTCCATTATTTATACTTCATCCCACTTCTGTAAATGAATAGAGCATGCTTAAACATTTTTGTGATAAAAATAGAAAAAATAGCCAAATTCTGAGTTGTGATCATAGAAGGAAAAAATGTGCATTTGTTTCTGCATTCTATACAAACAAAAACTAAGGGTAAAACTCAAAAAGAGTATTACTAATATACAGGAATATCAATTGCATTAAAATTTATGAGCATATAATTTATATTTATTCATATCTGGATCAATAACCATAAGTAAACTATATTCAAAACTGTTTGAAAAGTTTCCCCTGTGAAACAAAAGAATGATAAATCTCAGATTAAGAAACTATTAACCTGACCTTAAATTATACTAGAGAGCAATAGTAACAAAAACAGCACGGTATTGACACCAAAATAGGCTGGTAGACCAATGGTACAGAATAGAGGACACAGAGACTAACACATATAATTTTAGTTATCTTATATTAGACAAAGTTGCCAAAAACGTACATTGGAGAAAAGATAGCCTCTTCAACAAATGGTGCTGGGAAAACTGGAAATCCATATGCAAGAAAATGAAATTAAACCTCTATCTCTTACCATGCACAAAATTCAACTCAAAGTGGATCAAGGATCTAGGAATTAGACCAGAGACACTACACCTAATAGAAGAAAAAGTAAGCTCTAATCTCCAACATGTTGGATTAGGCCCCAAATTCCTTAAAAAGAATCCTGTAGCACAAGAATTAATATCAAGAATCAATAAATGGGATAGATTTAAATTACAAAGCTTCTTCTCAGCAAAAGAAACAATCAGTGAGGCGAATAGAGAGCCTACTAATTGGGAATAAATTTTTACCACATGTACGTCAGATAGAGCACTAATCTCCAGAATATATAAAGAACTCAAAAATCTTAACACCAAAAAAACAAATAACCCAATCAATAAATGGGCCAAGGAACTGAACAGACACTTCTCAGAAGAAGATATACAATCAATCAACAAATACATGAAAAAATGTTCAACATCTCTGGCAATTAGAGAAATGCAAATCAAAACCACTCTAAGATTTCATCTCACACCCATCAGAATGGCAGCTATTAAGAACACAAACAACAATAAATGTTGGCGAGGATGTGGAGAAAAAGGCACACTCATACATTGTTGGTGGGACTGCAAAATGGTGCAGCCAATATGGAAAGCAGTATGGAGATACCATGGAAAACTTGGATTAGATCCACCTTATGACCCAGCTATCCCACTCCTTGGTCTTTACCCAAAGGTCTTAAAAACAGCTTACTACAGGGACACAGTCACATCAATGTTTATAGCAGCACAATTCACAATAGCTAGACTGTGGAACCAACCCAGATGCCCTTCAGTAGATGAATGGATAAAGAAAATGTGGTATATAAACACAATGGAGTATTACTCAGCAATAAGAGAGAATAAAATCATGGCATTTGCAGGAAAATGGATGGAGTTAGAGAATATAATGCTAAGTGAAGTTAGCCATTCCCAAAAAGCCAAATGCAGAATGTTTTCTCTGATATAAGGAGGCTGATTCACAGTTGGGTTGGGATGGGGAGCATAGGAGGATTAGAGGAACATTAGAATGGCCAATGGGAAGGGAGGGGAAGGGAGGGGGCAAAAGGGTCAAGAAAAAAAAAAGATGGTAGAATGAGATGGATATCATTACCCTAAGTGCATGTATGAAGTCACGAATGGTGTGAATATACTCTGTATACAACCAGAGATATGTAAAAATGTGCTCTACAAGTATAATATGAAATGTAATGCATTCTGCTGTCATTTCTAACAACTTAGAATAAAAAATAAATTTGAGAAAAAAAAGGAAAAAAAAGAAACTATTAACCTGAACTTGCTAAGATAATTTTATCATCAGTTTAGAAAATGAAACTGTGTCATCCTCTTATTTTGATCCAGGTCAAGATTCTTGCTATGTTCTTACTAAAAAATTGCTTTATTAGAATAAGATTAGAAAAGTAAACTCTAGGGCTGGGTTTGTGGCTCAGCGGTAGAGAGCTCACCTAGCACAAGTGAGGCCCTGGGTTTGATATTCAACACCGCATAAAAACAAATAAAGTAAAAGTGTTACATCCAACTACAACTAAAAAAATAAAATAAAAAAAGTAAAATTTAGAGATTGAGATTAGGGAAGTCATCATTTTCTCCTTTGGAGGCCACAGCTATGAAATTCTAAGAAGCACCTGACAATCCTATTCACCAAAAGCAAATGGCAGTTTTGAGACAGGGATCTCCATCTAATAATTAAAAGATAATGACTGGCTGGGCACGGTGGCACATGCCTCTAATCCCAGCAGCTTAGGAGACTGAGACAGGAGGGTCATGAATTGAAAGCCAGTCTCAGGAAAAGCAAGGAGCTAAGCACCTCAGTGAGACCCTGTCCCTAAATAAAATACAAAATAGGGCTGGGGGATGTGGCTTAGTGGTTGCCCCTGAGTTCAATCCCCAGTACCCATCCACCCCACAAAAAAGATAATGACTATAGAAGAGAGGTTTTTTGCGTGTCTCTTAATCTTGTTTTGAGAGGTGTCCCTATCAAGAAAGCATACTTGGGGTATGATAGAAAGATGAGTATGACCACTTCTTTTCAGTAACCAACAGCTTTGCTAAAATAATAATCTACTGCTATGATTTTACTGGCACCAACTCCCCACCCCACAATACATAACCAAACCAAACCATAGGGCACCACTCAGACCAAGGTTTTTCAACCTAGGCACTAAAATCTTAGAACTGACTAGAACTTCAGTGGAGATTTAGCACAATCATCATTAGCAATTGAGACAAAGCTCAGAAAAGTTTAGGTTAACTATTTCAGTTTATTATAGCAGCAACTGACAAAATTTATAAAGCATGCATACTCTGGGCTAGAATCTATCCTAGCTGCTGCTTTATCTAATTCACCCATAGTCTTTACAATGCTTATAAAAGATTATCCTCTCTTTTATATATGACAAAAATGAAACTCAAGAAGTTAAATGACTTACTCAAACTTACAGCACAATAACAGTGATGTTCAATTTTAACTCAAAATTGAACCAGGTCTAACTCAAAAGTACTAGATATTGGGCTGGGGTTGTGGCTCAGCAGTAGAGCGCTCGCCTAGCACGTGTGCGGCCCAGGTTCGATCTTCAGCACCACATACAAATAAACCCATTGTGTACAGCTAAAGCAAATAAATAAATTTTTTTTTTTTTTAAAAAAAGTACTAGATATCTTTCTCCACATCTCTCAGGTAGAGGCTGATCTTTCCCAGAACACTGTCTATCATTCTGGCCCAGGCCTCTTTCCAGTTCAGAGGGTCTACAGGGTACTAGCATTTTGTCCTCCTCTTCACTGGCCCTGGAATCACTCAGAGGAGTTACAGGCACAATGTTGCTTGGGGAGTGCAGCTGAGAGGCCTACACAGTGTGTGAAATTGTGCTCTCAGGGAAATGAGCATGAGGGTTGGCAGCTGAAGGTACATGAAAATTGAAACACTTGTACTGATCCTGTTAGATTCCTAACATTTGGCTGGAAGACAAACCTTCAGAATTTGTGGTAGGGTAAAGCTATGATATTTTTCTTTTTAATTGAAGTCTTTCCTGTAATAAGAATAGCAAATAAAACTCTTCAACTTCCACTCACAACTGATGGTCTATAACATCTTTCCCATGTGACACAGATCTCAGGTGTGAATTGAACATCATAAAGCATGAGTCTTAAAGTTCAATATTAAAGTCCTCATTTTTTATCTTATTGGATATTTGCAAAATTATCAGCAGCTGAACAAAAAAAGAAGTGAAAACTTAATAATGTAAACCAGAAGTGAGAACATTCAGGATGAGTTAAAAAAGAAGAGTGTGGGAATGTAGAGGACATATTAAATGTGAATCCTGCTTTTTCACATCATTGCAGGACTCTCCTGGCCATTAATATTTAGTTCCAGCAACCTAGGGCAATACTAGTATTTTCTACTGCTCCAGTTAGTCCTCTGTTAAGTCAATTTTTATAGAAATTTCATATGAACATGAACTTCCAAAAAAGAAAAAGGGAATACTTCATTTTTTATTTTGCATGTAAGGCCAATAAGTGACTTGAAAATATCTATCTATACCTGATAGATATTAAAATACATGTATAAAGGCTTATAAATGATTATTAGGAATATTAGTCTACAAAGCACTAAATATTAACTTGAACATTCCTGAATAACCAACAGCTTCTCATTTCCATAGCAAAATGAGATATAATAATAAATACACGATCCAACACGTGAAATGTGGCTTAATCTTTGTTTTGACAATCAAAGTAAATTATGTTTGGGTACAGTTCAGTGCAACTGAAAAAAAAATGCTACTATCCCATTTCAAAAGGAAGAGTAGGAGCTGTAAGTGATGCTTTCTTTCTATAAAGAAATAAAAATCCTTTGTTCTCATATACCACCTTAAACTAAGGGGTTTCAATTCATCACTTTATGACCATGAATTCACTAACCTGCCTACATCAAAGCAGGGAAATATAGACCTGTTACAAATGAACATATTCAAAAAGGATGTTAGAATAATCTGGTGCATAAAGGCAATCAAATAGAAACACAAATTTCAAACATACAGCTGGTGGCAGACAGGATAACAGCCTGGCAAAGACAGCCCACATCTTAATGCCCAGAACTTGTGAATGCATGAGGTTACTTGACAAAGAAGAATTAAAGTTGCAAACAGAATTAAGGTTGCCAATCAACCAGCCTTCAAATAGGGAGAGTAGCCTGGATTTGCCAGGTGGGCTTAAGACAATCACAAGAACCATTGAAGGTAGAAGAGAAAGAGTGGGTCAGGATGATGTGATGTGTTATGAAAGGGGCTTGATCCATGTTGTTGACTCTCAGGTAAAAGAGGAAAGCAGGCACTTTGTGGAAGCTGAAAAAGGCAAAAATCCTGACAGCTTCCAAAAGGGAATGCAATTCTGTCCACACCTGGAATTTAGCTCACTGAGACCCATGTTGTACTTCTGACCCACAATCACAAGGTAATGTATTTGCAATGTTTTCAGCCACCAAGTTCATGGTAATTTGTTACAGCAGCAACAGAAAGTTGATATAGAGCTGTTTAATCAGTTAAGAGCAATTAAACCAAACACAATCATGGAAAACTATAATAATCAATTTTAGCAACCAAAAATAACACCTGGAATACAAGTCCATTTTGAAGCAATAAAAGTAGAAGCACAAAGATTCCTGGCATATAAAAATAAGAATGGAAAAAAAGATATATGTAAAAAGAATGTTTTTCCACTTCCACTAGACTACCAGAAGAGGAAGGGGACTCATAAAATGAACACAGTGATATAAAGGATAGGTAAGAGTTTTTAAAATGCCCCTTGGAATGACGTATTAAGAGTTCCGGAGTCTTTGTTCCTAAAGTTCTTTTAGATGCACGGAGACCTATCTATGTTATATCTATTCTGCAAGGCTCAGATGTTTACTTACCTGAAAACAGAGCTTAGATTAAACAGTCTTCCAGGGCCTATTATAGTCTAAATATTCTACACAGACTTGTATCCATTCAAATCTGTACCACAAATATTTATTACCTATCTACTCAGTGTAAATCGTTCTGATGTGAATAATTAGAGAACATGATATAAACCTTGACTTTAAGAAGTTCACAGTTTAATAGTTCCCCAGAGTAAATAAACAATCATTGTCAGGCTAGTCACAGAGAAGAATCACAGGAGATGGAGAAGTGATGTATTGATTAAAAAAACTATCAATATATAAAAATCAATGCATCCTTATTGATTCTAAATGAATTGTATTATTAGTCATCACTGGAGATTACCAGGGAACCCACTTAGAGCAATGAGAATTGTTTATGCCATTTTTCCTAAAAACATACAGAGGAAATGAAAAAGTAGATGAAAGAAGAGAGAAAAAATCTTCTTTATTATCAGCTTAAAAAGGTAGAAGTAATGCTAGAATTAGAAAATTGTCATTTTAGAACCCTTGTATAAAATAATGGACCAGAGCAATTATCATCATCAGATATTAAAACCCAAAATAATTTTAAAATAGAGAACTCAGGCTAGAACATCTAAACATGCACACCAAATAGTCTTAGGATCTGGAAATAGGATGGACAGCCATTATGTATCTCTTCTTGTGAGTCCCTAGGAAATACATAGTTCCACTTATAAACTAGTATTTCTCACCCCCAAACCAAACCCAAATCTAAAACGGCCCCCAGATCCAATTATCTTTTCATAGGAAACACAGGGATAGAGGAACCATTTCAAAAAATCCAGAATAGGAGCTACTAATTAAAGAATGTGGAATTCTATATGCTAAACCACCTGATTTCTCTAGAAATCAAAAGAAAAGGAAGAAACCTAAGAGACATGATCAAGTGTAACATATAGGCCTTGTTTAATCCTGATTCCAATAAGCTGAAAAGCTAGTTTTAAGATCACCAGAGAAATTTAAACATGGACTAGGTGTAAAATGATATTATAATAAAGGCATGCCACTATTAAAATGTTTTATTGATTAGAGATGCATAATGAAGCATTTTCAGATTAAAATGAAATATCTGATTATGCTTTAAAATACACCAGCCCAAAAGAAAAAGATCTATGTATGAAAGAATACATAGAAAAAGATTAGCAAATCAGTAGCATGTACTCAAGCTTCATGATAAATTCAAGGGCTCATCACAAGATACTCTATCCTATGTTTGAAATTTTCCATAATAAAAAAATTTAAAGGATGAAAGCAATTGTAAATAAATAAAAGGTTCCTAGTTCATTTGATCAGTCTTTATTATTGAAAGTGTGAAAGGTTGGAATAGTCATGCTAGAAATTTTATTTTTCAGCACATACACATATTCTTATTAGTAATTTGGCTCCTATTAATTTAAGATTGAATTCCTTTCATCTGATATACAAAGGAAGTTTCCAATTGACCAAATTCCCAATTTACATAATCAAATAAAAATCTATCCTTAGTGAAATGTGACTTCCTAGTGCTGAGTGTAGAGCACTTCTAATGCTTCTATGTGTGTGAAGGTGAGACTACATCTGTAACACGAATGGAGTAGGAAATATTTGCAAACGTTCAAATTATTTATGGTTCGTGTGAAAAGATTAGTGTTGTTATATTTTTCCAAAGTGCTTAATTCTCACAAATTTTTGATTAAAAAACTAGCAGTTTTGCTTTAAAGTGATTATCTTATGTAATATCTAGTCTACATCTTTAACTAACAGTATCTTGCCTATTTTTCAGATCCGATTGAGACTTCTCTAGGATGAAAAAGAAGCTGAACAAAATAGATTCATCTTCAACATTCTCGGCATACATGCGTAGATATAAAGTGGTTGAATTTATAGCACTGAACATAGAAAGCCTCTTAAGCAATAATCCTAGCAGTGGAACAAAATACAAATCTCGGATTTTCAAAGCATTCACAACAGTGACCCTCTTTTTTTAAAAAATTATCCTTTAAAGAGATTTTATTTGCAAATAATTTATTTCTGGAGAAGTCTTGAAGGTGACCCACATGCTCAAATTGCATCTGAAGGTAATTAAAATATTTTCAAAGATATATACAATTTTAATTATTATACTTTCATCTTTTTGTCTGAAATACTCTAAATTTTTTTAAAAATGTAATATCTCTTCTTTTTAAAGGTAGCCTTTTACAAAGAAACACTTTAAAAGTTGTTGTTACCTTCTACCAGAAGAGAGTAAAGACAGCAATAAGGCAAGTTAGACTGTGTAAATAAATACATTACAGAGGATTAAGTCTAGTTATTTTGGCTAATTTTTTCCTTATGCATTAAGTTATGTGGGGGGGATTACAGGCACAATGACAGTAAAGATTATTATTATTTCTGCATGCAATAAAATTTTAATGTAAAGAATTGTGTTATGGGTTGCAACAGTTATGAAGATGATTCGAATTCTAGCATTTGGTTCAGTCAAGGATGTAGAAGAAATGGATACACAAATCTCAAGATTTTGTTACAACCATTACCTCCCTTTTTTCTGAGCCTGATCCCCAAACACCTTACCAACTACAGCTTCTGTGTATTTCCCTTCAGTGGGAAGAGGGAAGTACTGGTTTGGAGATACGTTGCTGCCATATCCCAGGAGAAATCCTTCAAGCTTTACATTTGGATTTGGACGTAGGAACTTCAAGAGGATGGAGTCACTGGTGGTATTGATGTGGACTTTAAGGCTTGGCTTTTTACCTAATGATGGAAACAAACAAACAAAATACGTGGCTGTTACTTTACCTGTTTTGCATTCCACAAAAATTTGCAGCAAGAGTTAGTCGCCAGAAGCATTGTTCTGGGAAAGAATTTTCTCTACTTTGCAAGGCTCATAGCAGACATGCCCAAATGTACCCCAAATGTAGCCAATTTTGATATCAAAGAAAATAGATTTTAATAAACCCAGCATGGAGGCACACACATGTAATCCCAACAACGAGGGAGGCTGAAGCAGGAGAATTCTAAGTTGGAGGCTAGCCTGGACAATTTATCGAGACTTGGGCTCAGAATAAAATTAACAGGGCTGGAGATGTAGCTCTGTGGCAAAGTACCTCCGGGTTTAATCTCCAGTACTGCAAAAATAAAATAATAATTTTTAAAATAGCAATGAGGAAAATGGACTTAACACCATATAAAGCAGCTGAGAATAAAAAGTAATGTTGTGGGGTTTCAATACTTGGTAGTTTAGCATTGAGCAGGTAATAGAATTTAGGCTTTCTGTTTCACCTCGTAGTGAAAGGACCTAGAATTCCTTATTGGTAAAGCTGAATTACTTGCCAGCCACAGTGAAGCCTACCTATTATCCCTGCAGCTTGGGAGGCTGAGGCAGGAGGATTGCAAGTTCAAAGCCAGACTCGGCAACTTAGTGAGGCTTTGAGCAACTTAGCAAGACCCTGTCTCAAAATAAAAAATAAAAAGGGCTGGGAATGTGGCTCAGGGGTTGAGTGCCCCTGGGGTTCCATCCCTGGTTCCTACCTCCCCACCCGACCCCCAAAATATCCTGAATTATTAACACTTTTAAAACCTTCAGCCCTCTCTGTTCTGCTCTCCAACACCACGACCATGGGAATTGGTTATGGATAGAGTTGGAAAGGGAGAGGAGAAGCAAGGTTTCTAGCTTAGGGGTGGCAAAGGTCGTAAATTAGGGAATGTTGGAAGGAAGAGAATGTTTAAGGAGAAAGAGGACTAATTCCATTGGGAGCTAACTGTGTCAGTGAGACAATATATGGGGATGCCCAACAGGGAGTTGAGTATCTAAGTGCGATGTTCAGGACTCAACTGAGTGTCATTAGCTTGTCAGTGACAATTAGACCAACTTTCCCAGAGACACTGTGAAAAGTGAGAAGAGAGACATTATTTCAATTCTCAAGACTTTTTTTTTAAACCACTGATGCAATAGGGACAGATAATCACACTAACTAAAGGTTTTGACCAAACAGTTGAGAAACAACATTGTCTTTGGAGCCAGAGGAACAGGATTCAAACCCACCTCTGTTATCATCACTGTTAGATCATGGTTAACTCATCACTCTGGCAAGTCCCTGGACGTGCTTGTACCTAAGCATCCTGGTTTGTAAATGATGAATAACAGACACCTTCTTGCTGGGCTATTTATAAAGATGAGGGGAAATGGCACAACCTTAAAACTGGCACATATGATTGAAGACCTAAATTGTACGAATATACTTTGTATACAAACAGTTGTATGTAAAAAGATACTAAATATATGCACTATGAGTTGTACATATTAAAAATTATAAAAATAAAAAAAAATTTAAAAATTAAAAAAAAAAAAAAACTGTTGCACAATTGTTTAGCTATTCTTTAGCCACCATTCAGAAATCCAAAAAAACTTTGTATGTTTCCCCCCCAAGTACTTCTTAAATTAATTTGGCAACAAAATCCACTCTGAACCATCCTGAGTCCATTTCATCTGTCTCTGAGCCTGCTCAGTATAACTATTGACATGCTTCACTGTGGAAATGTGCTTAAGTGGTGCTTGCTGGGCAAGAACTTGCTAAATAGGTTATATAATAATTTGTTTAATGCTTTTCTAAAATGCCTCAAATTTGTGAATTTCAAAACATTCCTGGCCCCCGGGGTTAGGACTGCAAGACTGAATTATTTTATTATTCACAGATTCACTATTTTGAAAATATCTTGCCTATTGGGAAGATTGCATTTACCAATTTAACAATTCATATTCTATTTCTCATTAATTGAAGTTTTATTTTGTGTAAATGTCCATCACAACGCCTATAACAGCACAAGTTCTCCAAGGTTGTCATACTGAGTTTATTCTGCTTCAACCAAAATCAGACTGGGCAGCCTTAATAAATACAGATACATAAATGGATTCATACTACTCTCTAGAACTATAAAAATGTCCTGGAAAAAAGAAACAGAGGTAGACAGATCTCACTTCACTACAGTATCACCAACTTTATACTTTAAGATCATCATGCAGTTTTTTATTTAGAATTAGGAGGTCAGGTCCCTTGTTATCTTACTATACATTACTTCTCCTATTACATCTTCTCACCATAGCTCTTTTGGTTTGGCCATTATAATCTTCTTGCCTTCTGCAGTACATACGTGGTCCTGGCTCTCCGCCTTGGCTCACATTGTTCATCAAGGACAGATTCCCTCTATGTTTGGTTTGCCTTCTCTACATCCCTTTACTCATCTGGTTCTTACTTCATTGGTCCTTTCAGTGGTTAGCAAGACGATAAGCAAGTAAGCAAGTTTTTTCCCCTTTATTCCAAATAAGTTTGAGCATTTCTCCAAATGAAAATTTGAATAAGTGTTTAGTGACATTTGACAATTTTTGACAATTTTTCCAATATTTGGGGGCTATATCTATGTGCCTCCAATGTCAATTTTTAATCTTTAAATAATGCTTTTACATTTATTTTGAATAATTCTGGTTTAATGGCTTGGTACCCAAGTCATGTAATGACAGTCATCTTTTAATAGTTATTAATAGTTAGACCTCTGCTGAGTGACTTTGGGTAAAGACAACAGAAAATCATACAATATATTGCAAGCCTAACTAGTATAACATTTGTAAGTAAAGTAGCATATATGTTACCTAGAAAAGTCCAGTAGTACAGAAAAGTGAGAGTACTGGAGAAGTAAGCATATATGGCAACAGATGTGGGAAATAAAAATAAAAAATAAATGCAAGCATTGTGTAAAAGCAACACTAGTTTGCCTTGGGGAAAAAAATCCCTGCATATTGGCAAAGTAGAATCTTGGCTCTGTGACAATGGTTTCTAATCCTCTGTTTGCAACAAACACCCTAGGGTATCTCTAAATATTTCAAAGGGTGTTGTGAAATTTTAAAAGAAAAGTCTTTCAAAACAAAATTAGAATTAATCCACTTTTCATTTTTAAAACTAAATATATGCCCTGCAGCATTAAAAACAGTGAGTAGGGCAGAATGGGTGGGTTTGGAAAAACAGATCTAAAAAAACAGCATTATAAATTCTAAAAACTCTGAATCAACCAGAGTGGGCAGGTTGCTATTGTTGCAGAGAAGCTGTGGTCAGTTTCAGTCAAGTTCTATAAAGAAACAGCCCAAACACAGGGTACTTAGTGAAACTGTCATGGGCATGCAGTCATAGACCTGTGAGAAAGGAATCACCGTTAAAGTCTATTCATTAGGAGGGATTTTTTAATGTTTGATCTCTCATAAGATTACCTTATACTTTCCACAATGTTTCAGAACATGTTCTAAATTGTTGATATCAAGTTGGTCAAGATGATAAAATTACTACAAGAGAAAAAACTGCAAAGTATTAAAACTCTCCTAAAAGTAAAGAATATTTATTAATGTACAAACAATAATTACCTTGGCTTTATATATCTCAATGCTTTAAAATACTAATGAAGAAATTAGAAATATTATAAATACCAAGTATGGGCATAAAGTAAATCAGAAAAGCAGTAAAATAATGAGTTATGGCCTGGAGCTGGAGCTCAGAGGTAGAGCGCTTGCCTAGCATTTGTGAGGCACTGGGTTCAAGCCTTAGCACTACATACAAATAAATAAATAATAAATAAAGGTATTGTGTCCATCTACAACTAAAAAAAAATTTTAAAAATATTAAAAAATAGAATAAAATAATGAGTGATTTCAGAAATAAAAGCATAACCCTATTCTTAGCCATAGTATGTAATGTGTTCTATACACAATTACAGTCCCAACCTCTACTTGCTCAGCCACTTATTCTATTATACAAACATCAAAATTTTCTAAGACATTTAATTAAATCAATTCCCATCAATTCTGATATAGTTTATGGTGCATAGATTTTAAAAATTGACACAGATTTGATCAAAATTTAAAAATTTTGACATTTCAAAGAACCAACAAATAAATAAATAAAAGGCAAACAACATACTGGTAGAAAATATTTGCAAAAGATAAATCTTTTGAAGGAATTGTATCCAGAATATATATTCTTTCTAATAATAATAAAACAAAACAAGGGGCAAAAGATTTGAATGCACTTGAATAGATTTTTCATGAAAAGTGACCAAGAAGCACATGAAAAGATGTTCAACATCATTGTCATCAGATGATATTCCATCAGGGATCATGTAGTAAATATTTCAGAGTTGGCAGTCCAGATGTTCTATACCACAACTAATCAACTCTGCCACTGAAGTGCAAAAGTGGGGTATTGGTCTAGATATGTCCCTCAAATAATAGTTTCCCAACTCCCATTCAATAGCAAGGAAATGAAAATTAAAACCACAAGGATGTGCCACATATATAAGAATGGCTAAAATCAAAAGGACTTACAGTAATAAATCTTAGGCACAATTTGGAACTTTTACACATTTTAAGTGTGAATGTTAAATGGTATAGCCACTTACAAAAACTGTTCAGAAATTACCAAAAAACCAATCATTTTATTTCTGGGTATTCTATCCAGGAGAAATGAAAATATAGCTATACAAAAACTTTTGTCAAATATTCAAAGTAACATCAACCTGGAGACACACCCAAATATCCATCATCAACTGAACGGAAAAACAAAATATGGCTCATTCATAAATGTGATATGACTCAGCAACAGAATTGAGCAAAGTATTAGTTATATATGCAATAACACGACTGAATCTCTGGCATGCTATTATGCCACTGTAGAATGGGTCATGACCATCTATCTCTGTAACCACATTATACAGACTACCTGATGGAAAGTTATTCAAACATCTTGCTATTATAGCATTGGTAGAAGTAACTTTAACAGTGCCTAATATTATTAGTTATCATTCAACAAACTATATATATATATATATATATATATACATATATATACATATATACACACACACATATATGTATAGATACTTGTGTATGGTGTGTGTATGTGTCATTAAGAAAGTTCTCAGGCATTGAAAATGCCTACATTTACAATACTGTCTCAAATAATAGACAGTAGATTACATGTGGAAAACACTCCAATGACTTGTGGTGACACCAGCTTATTAAGACATCTACAGCTTAAGTTTTTGTTTTAATCAGAGTAATTACTACCTAATGACATATTGAAAAGCTTCCAAAAATTATAGTTCATGGCACAGATTGTATATCATTAAACTGTAATGTTAAAATATATAAACTACAACTTTAATGTAGGACTTGGCAATAGTTTAACATTTGCCTTGATTCTTAGGGAGTCAAAAGGGGATTGCACAATATAGGTTGATGATCAAATGACTCTTTCTGCTCTGGTTCCATATTCCAAGGAAAGGTATTAGGAAAAAAAAAAAAAGGAAGGAAGGAAAGCAAACCATATAAAGTTTCAGTAATTTTCCTGTGGTACCCACAGAGTGAACTGAGCCAGGACAAAGGCAATCTACAACTATCTTCAGTTCCTGATCCTACAGAGCCTATAGTCTACAGCATGACTTTTTCTTATTAACAACATGAAATTTGGTGATTACTGGTAGAAATTTTCCATAACAGAAGAAAAAATGATAGCCTCAGTCAAATACCTTGAGAATGAAAACTAAATGTTACTATAATAAATATTAGATATTATTAAAACTGCTCTGTCAGTCCTTGAATGACCTTGCTCAGGATAGAGCCTGTCTAAGGGGATTATAGAGATGGGGAAAGCTAGGGTCTATTCTGCAGTGACATGATGGTATACCAGAAAAAGGTAGGTAAGTAGAAGGAATTAAATGGCTTTCATGATTGTGGTGGTATTGTGTGTGCCTCTGCAGACTTGCAATTAAAAACACAGAGTAATAACTAAGTAAATCTTGTCTAAATTCCAAGTTAAGTGATATTGGTGGTGGGATACCCTGAGTAGGATAGTTGTGGACATAGAACAACAAATACTTTGGACATCATGCTCCCTAATTTACAATGAAGTTCTTAATATATTTAAAGCATGAATGTTGAATCAGGGACCTAAAAAAGAACAGAGGGAAAGAGATTCTGGACATTCAGGAAATAATAGCAAAGAGGTAGATAGAAGGCATCCTTACTTGTGTTTCATTAAAAAAAAAAAAAAAAACTGAAAACACAAGAAAAAATCCTGATTACAATGAGTATACACAGCAAAATTTTCACAAATTTAAAGAAAAATGACAATGTGTAATCAAGTCCCATAAACCATATGAATAGTTTCCCCAGGGAATGGGGCCTTTAAATAAACAGATTTTCATTTACTCAGACATGATCATATGTTAGTAAGAAGCACCAACTATGGTATCTCAAGATCTCTGTTACCAGACTAGCAGAATAGCACAGTGCCTCTCCAGGATTTCTTCAACTGAGCCTGCCAGCAGAAAGACATGTTCCCACATGTAACATGCTCTCAGAGTTCAAGAAATGATAATTCCCTGCCCACCTGGAAAGCTCCCCTCATAAAGTTGAAGACATAATTCCCAGGAGTCAACTAGTTAACTATTTATTAGGACATTATGGTTACCACATATCCTGAGGATGTTTGCTTATTGAATTTAGAAATGCCATAAGTCCCGAGGGAAAATCTTTTCTTCTTAATGGAGCACTTTATATCCATTTGCTCAGCTGTTGGTATAAATGAGTTGCATTTCAACCAAATTAACCCCGGTTTCCACCTTGGTCAGAATTCCCAGTGCTCTTATTCCTCAGGCCAATACTTCACCATCTGGTGACTTTGGATGCCCTAATGAGACAGATTGAAGCTGCCAATGTTGACATTTCAGCACCACTTGGCAAAGTTAATAATTTTACCAAAGGAGAAAAAAACTTCATTATCTACTTTATAACCCAACCAACAGAGAGGTAGGAAAATTATATTTCATAGACTACCTTCTAAGTCAGCAGGTTCTCATTCTGAAGGCTTCTCATCCTGAGACATATACTGTTGTCACTTGCACACAATCCCTTACTCTGAATCTCTAGAATTGCTCTTTGAAGTCTCTATTATGCTAATTTGAGAAGGAAAGAGGTGTGATGGGATGGTAGGAGGGACAACCACATGCAATCAATAATCATATTTGAAATAAGTGCATGGGGGTAGTTTTCAAATGACAAAAAAAAAAGTTTAGGTAAAATTTATATTTTCCTTGAGGAAGCCAATGGTTTTGAATGATTTTGTCCCTTCCAAAACTCGTGTTGAAACTTAATCCCCATTGCAATATGTAGGGAGATGCAGGCTAATGGGAGGTGTTTAGGTCCCTCCCATTAGGCCATTAGAATGGATTGATGCCATTACCAGAGGGTGAGTTCAGCGCCTACCCTTACTGGGTTGCCCTCTTGCCTTCTTCCATGTGATGATGTAGCAAGGCAGCCCTGGCACATACTTGCACCTGATATTAGGTTTCTCAGCCTCCAGTTCTGTGAAACAATATATTTCTGTTCATTATTAACTACCAAGTCTTAGGTATTCTGTCAGAGCAGCACAGATCGTACCGAAAAAGAGAATATGTATATTTACTTATCTGCTTTTCATTTGATCCATTTATTAACTACTAGATAATTTGTTTTAGTGATATAAATTCAAATATGACTTATCTGATCACAAAGACTGCATTCCAATGAATTAGGCAGATGAATAAGTCTATTTCCATGTAACATAATTATTACAATGCAGCCACAGCAGAGAAACTCTAAATCTGATGGAAGGAGTAGAAATGATGTACAAAGAAAATGCCCTTTTAAGGTTTTTTAGTCATAAAAAATAGTTTTTATCTCATGAGGGTATGTCAAATATAGGTGGGAAAGTGACAGAGAACATAATGCATGTCAAAGTATATTTGTAATACCTTTTCTGTGCATTTAGAAAACCTGTGGATTCTTAGTAATTTTTTCAAATACTTGTAAAAGTAAAGAAAGACATCAACAGACTAACAAATTTAATAGAACTTATTGCCCTTCTTTTTCTGTTGATTTTTGAAAATCCATGGAGAGGATTTGCTTCTATTCTCTCACTATCTAACGTAAGAAGTAATGACAAATGGCTCTCCAAATAAAAGATGGATGCCAGCAAATAAAAGATGGATGCCAGGGTTCCAAAAGTGTGGTGCCCTGATTAGAGAGCCAGTATCACTTGGGAACTTGTGAGAAGTACAAATTCTTAGAAACCATCTCAGTTCTACTAAATCAGTAACTCTGGGGTAGATGCAGCAATCTGTATTTAATGCTTGAGTAATTGAGTAATTCTGATGCTTGAGTAATCGAGTAATTTTGGTGAGAACCGTTACTATTTCCAAATTCAATGCATCAAAATGAAATTAATGAACCCAATGTGATTTGAAAGACATTTACAGATATGCAATACAGTGTGGGGGAAAAAAAGACCTCATTTACAACTCTGTAAAATTTCCTGTCATTAGAATTTTTTCATATATTTTAGTCTTTGAACAAATTGTGTAAATTATAACTGATTAGAATTATAATTTCTGGAGACACTTCTGGGAAAATGTTAAAAAAAAATTTGGACTATTACAGTGACCTTTGAGAATCCATTATATATCTTTAAATCCAACCAATCTAATTACAGACTTAGAAGAAAAAATGAGTACTTTTCCAACATTCAAAAAATTCCAAACATACAGAAAAGTTGAAAACGAATGTGCAGTGCCCATCCATACTGCCACCACCAAAACTCAATGATTACTATGTTACTTGCTTTGTCACGTTTTTCCATTTCTGCATCCTTCTATTCATCATTAATCCAAATTATTTTTAGTGATTTCAAAGTAAGATGCACTTTAGTAGCTTCACTCCTAAATATTTCAATATGCATATTAGCTACAGTTATTATGTATTTATATTTCTTTTGAGATAAAATTTACATGTAATGAATACATAAATCCTAACTATACATGGCTGATTTTGTCCAAATGCCATATGTCTATGGAACCCAAACCAATTACAAGATTTAGAACATCACCATCAACCCAGAAAGTCTTCCCATGCCCCTTCCCAGTTCTCTCCTACCCATCCTCCCAGAAACAGCTGTTGTTCTTACTTTTACTACCACAGATTATTGTTGTGCGTTCTAGGCTTCAATTAAATAGAATCACACAGTAGGCTGTCTTTTTTATAAGACTTTTAGCACTCAAGACAATGTTTCAAAGATTTACCAACTTTGTGCAATGCATTGGGTTTTTTTATTTTTGTTGTTGTTGTTGAACTCTCACTGGTAGAGCTTTAAAATCAACATTTTCACATCTTTGAGTTGTCATTCCAGATATTTATCTGTATGTTATTTACCAGGAAAACAAAACTAAAACTCTTTCACTTATTATAGCACTTAATGATAACATTTAAGTAAATGCAGATAAAACCATATCATGATTTTATTTTCACTGGAGAGCTAAGGACTGAGCAGGGACACTCATCATCTTTGACACCTTTCACACTCACACTGAAATCAGAGAAAACAAGACATGAGCCCCTTCCAACAACAGAGGGTAATGTTACTTTCCTATGTTTAAGAATGATTCTCACAAATATGAAAGTGGGTTAAGTTTAAACATGTTTCATATGAAAAAAGAATGCTTGTTTCTACAATTCTCAGAATGACCAGGTTTCAAAAACCAAGCTAAAAACAAAACCAACAAAAAAGCAATTATTGTAGTTAATATCACTCTATTTGGGTGATTTTCCCAAAAGGATTGATGCTCCTTTTCCTTTCCTTCTTTCAATAACTTCAATTCAAGCACACAAGAAGTTCCACTGACCAAGTAGAAGTTGAATTTAATCAAAGTGCTTCTTTGTGGGGTAAAGAAGAAAATCTACAACTTCTACCAACACTATTAAGAAATCTCACATACAAGATTAAAATTTTCCATTGTGAAAACTTTGCTCCTGGAGCAAACTGAAAATGTTCTTGATAAAAATGAAATTTTTGTCATCTTGTAAAAAACATGTCACAAAACTGTCTTAAATAGGACTATTTTTTTTTTTTTTTTAATCTCACAAAAACATCAGCTGGAGCTGGAACACACGGCTTCATGTACTATCATTTATCAGATATTTGGTATCTTTATGAATTGTAATTTGTATAGTTAATGCATACCCACTATTCATGTATATAGCTGTTTACTTTGAGATTTCACTATCAAAAGTCTTCCAGGAAAAAGGCCAAAATGTCATGAAAGCATAACCAGGTGGCCTCTGGTACTAACACGGAACAGGCTGTGAGCCTTAAGGAGGCTTTAGGAAAGGCTGTTAGCTGTTAACCTCACAGCAGGGCATTCCCTCTTCTTGGGACATTGTGGAAGAGACAGAAGGGGTTCTACCATAAACTTTGCTTTTTACTGTGTTTGACCTTATGTCACCTGTCCTTGCTAAGACTCATTTTTCTCCTCTGTAAATGAACTGTAGAATCTCAAATCTATTCTTGATCTAATTTTCAAGGAGATCTCCTAACTCCAGACAAAATATTGTCTTCCTGTTAAAATTCAGGAAAATCCAAATAAATCACAAAATGAATTTTTTTTTTTTTTTAGTTTTAAAAATGATTTTATTTTGAAATGAATCTTCATTTGCACAGCACAGCAGACACACAAGAACCACAGCACATCAAAAACAGCATGTGTGCTGGCGGGGGCCTGGCTTTCTCATTAGGAAAAAAAAAAATGTTTCGGCAGGTTATGAAGGTTAACACAAAAATAATTACATGAAGTACTACCCTACTGACTCCATGGGGGCCTTCCCTATCCCATGATTCCATTCTGGAGAGTAGAGGTAGGGAGAGGGGCAGCAGTTACAAGTGCTTTGAGCTGTCAAACTCGTGTTTTACTTTGACCTGGCTGGATAAGAAAGGAGAGACAAACTTTCCTAATCAAGGATCTGGGAAGAACAAAATGAATTTTTATGTAAACATTTTTCTAATAATTTCTGGATAATATTTATTTCTCATGGGACTCCAAAATTGCACTTCAAATACAAAAAAATATTCATAGACATATGGAAAGAATGTGTGTTACTGTCACATGTAATACATATTATAAAATTCTCCCATTTACAGTGTACAGTTTAATTTTTATAAACATATAATAATAGATTTTAAAATTTATTATATTTACTATAATCCATTCTGAGAACATTTCCATGACTCTAAAACATTCTCTTATACCCACTTACAGTCAATCTCTGCTCCCAACCTTAGCTCCAGGCAACCATCGGTCTACTTTGATTTTTGGTAATTCAATATAAATTGACTCATAGAACATGGAGTCTTTTGTTTCTGGCTTCTTTCACTCAGCATAATTTTTATGAGATTCATCCATCTATATTGTATCACCAGTTCATTCCTTTTTATTGCTGGATAGCTTTTTATTTTATGGATATATTACATTTTCTTCATTCTTCAGCTGATGGATATTTGGATTGTTTTCAGATTTGATTATGAAAATGCTATGAAAATTCATGTACAAGTCTTTGTGTGGACATATGTTTCTATTTTTCTTGGATAAATAAGTAGGTGTAAAATTGCTGGGTTGTATGGTAAGTTTATGCTTAACTTTTTAAGAAACCTAAACTTTTTCATTTTTCTATTGTTAAGATGGTGATTTCTTCTCTTAAGGATACCCCCAAATTGTGGTCATTCAAAGAATAGCTATATTTTTATTACTGTCACTAAATATAGATTATATAATAAAATCCATCGTTTTCAACCCATGGTGCAATGGTTTCATGGTATCTCCGAATGTTCATGTGTTGGAAATTCAATCTCCAATGCAACAATGTTGAGAGGAGGGACTTTCAGAGGTGATTAGGTCATAAGGACTCATGAATGGATGATGCCATTATCATGGGTGGGTTCATAATTTAAAAAGTGGGTTTGTTATAAAATCAATTCAGTTTTTCCTTGCCCTCTCTCCCTATGTGATGCCTTCTACCATGTTTCAAAGCAGCAAGGCAGCCCTTGGCAGTGCCAGTTCCATGTTCCTGGACTTCCCAGCATCCAAAGCCAGGAGTCAAAAAAATTTCTGTTCATTATAAATTGCTCCATCTATGGTATTCTATGAAAGCAGCACAAAACAGACACTGGGACATCTCTTCAATCATTAACGAAGACCATTTACTTTAATAACTATTTTAAAATACCACAACTCCAATTTATCCAGAATGTAAGAGAGGAACTTTTGTAAAACAATAATTATCATTGACATTCTTAGCAATAATTGGTGAAGGATAAATTACTGAGTTGTTTTCTCAATTGCTATTCATTTCTAGTTTTAAGACTACTTTACCTATACTAGTTATGAATATTTGCACACCCCCAAATTAACCAATTCTGGAGACATTAGCTTCATTATTATTTGTATTTAAAATTAAAGTGAAATTGATTTGAAAAAAAAAAAAAAAAAAAAAAAAAAAACTTCATCTGTAAGCTGCCTGGTACCGTAAACCGGGATAAAAACTCTCGGGGGCAGAGTTAAGCTTTTACTACTTTTACTTCTACTTTCTTAGAGCTTAGAGAGGGAAAGAAAGATTTTTAGAGAGAAAGATTAAAGCGAGCTTTTCTTCTTGTCTTCTTAGCTTAGAGTAGAGCTTAGCTTAGCTTAGCTTAGAGAGAAAGAAAGATAGAGCTTAGCTTAGAGAAAGATTAGAGCTTCTTTTTCTTCTCTTTCTTCTTTCTTCTTTCTTTCTTCCTTCTTCTTTCTTCTGTCTTCTGTCTTCCTCAGGAGTCTCGGCCTAACTCTGACCAGTCATTACTTCTTCTATCTATCTGGTTTCTCTTCTGTAACCGCTCTGCCTACGTTCTGGCCGCTCTGAATCTTCTGACCGACCGAGTGACTGCCCGGCTGACTGAATTCTCCGTTCTCCTAACTCGGACCGCTTTCACCCGGTTATATACCTTCAGCTTTTCAGGTGCCTACAGGTGCGTCACATACATATCAGGTGGAACTTATGGCTTCCAGCTAGCTGCAACAGCCCTTCCTAATTAGGGCTCCTTCATTCATCCTTGTGAACCAAATGCTCCAGTTCTGTTGTTCTGATTATGGAAATTAACAGCTATCTATAGTGACATGGGACTTACTACAAGTGTGATAGTTTGTCATTGTTTCTTTTTCATAGTAAGAATTAAAACATTTCGAATGCCCAAAATGTTTTCTAATATTAATAAAATCTTGACATTTCTGATCACACACATATCTGAAGTATATATAGTTCTTGCTAATATCCGTGACGGTTTGAGATTCACGTAGCATTTGGACTTCCCTAAGTGAGGAAAAGAAAGCCAAATGGCTTGGCATCATTTCCTACTGTTCTGACATTATTAAAAAGTTTCTCGTCTTACATGATGGATGTGACCCAAGCTTTAGATTAAGTGCTTAAAATAGAATTTTATAACCTTTTTAAATGTTAGCAAAATCTAACTGAATGAACCAATTTGAGGGGAAAAAAGTCTTTGACTTTATAGAAATAAGAAGGAAGCTTGCCTTACAAAATTTTTTTTAATGTTACAAAGTTTCTTATTTTTCTTATATTTAGAACATAGGTGCTATAATGAATTTCCCCCATTCCATTCAAGACACTAAGCCTGGAAATAAATAAATGAGATTGTGCTTTGACCATCCATGGAAGAACGTTCCTCAGACAAGGCAAATGTGAGTTCCCAAGTGGGATGAATTAATTTTGATAGTAAGCAAGAGAGGCTAAGAGTCATAATAAAGAACTGAAATAAGTTGACCATTAGGTAGCAGAAGATTTGAGGCTGAGAATAAAAATGGAATTTAAGGCAGTTTATTGGTAGCAGGAAATAGACTTAAACACAGGGGAACATGAGAACAAAAATCCAAGATTATACTGTTGAGGAGCCCAGACCTTCCATAGCTCAGTAACTGCTATGACCTGAGAAACACCAAATTTAATGCATGGATAGGAACAAGTCAGCCAAAGCCTCAGTGTGCACATGGAGAAGGGGAGCAGGAACAGCACTCGGGCACGGGAGCTGCATGAGCAGAGGCTTTGAGGCAAAAGTAGCGAGTTTAAAAAAGGTAGCTACCAAGGACAGAGGAATCAGATCACGCAGGGTCCCTCAAGGCCATATTAAAAGGCACACCACTGTGTTATAAACAAACCTAAAGTTAAACACACACACACCCCAAATTTTTGAGAAATATGAAATTTAAATCTTAGGCAATTATAGCCTCATAGTAATAATGTTGCCTCGCAAGCCATTAAAACAAGCAATTCAAATGCTCAGAGCAAGATTTAAGTAGAAAAACACATATGCTGTTTTTAAATGAAAAACACCCCCAACAATATTTTACAAGTAGATGACAGTTTAAATGGAATTCAATCAATACAGGTCCCTCCTGCAAAGAGGACATGTTATTAAAATCAGTTGTTATTCATTTTAAGCCAAAAACTCAATGAGAATAAAGCATTTGGCATTCAATTGCTGTATTGGCATGGGCCCCCTATCCCCCGGAGAATTCTGCTACTTACAAATTACTAAACTCTGTCTTCACCAAGTCACATCATTTCACTGTTCATCGCAGGTTCATAGCACATTTTCATTTCCATTCCCTGTACTCTAATAATAATTTCTGCATTGATGTTTTTTTTAACTTAAATATATAAATAATCCAGATTTTAATAAGAAATAAGAGTTGGAAAAGAAAATATTTTAATTACCCATTATCTAAGATCAAGAGAAATATTCCACAAAGATTCTTTATATGTTCTTCCAGACATTTTTTCCTGGGTATGATATATAATAGTTTACAAAACTGGGATTATATTCTAAATGTTGTTTTATAACCTGTATTTTCTTTAGCATTAATATTCCTCCCTATCCTTATTTTAAATGACTGCACTGTCTCTTAATTAATTCATAGGAATCTTTCTATGATAGTTTATAATCAAACTCCACATCATCTCAGCGAGTTAGCAAACTTTAGCAATTATCTCAGTCATTTCACAACTGAATTTACTTTGATGAAATTTGGTATTGATTCTAGGGATGAGAAACTGATCTTATAAGATTCAAGACCAGTTTTCCATCACATTTGAGATCTGTTATATTAAATTTATTTGGCCATTGGATAAATTATGTCATTTGTGAGATAAAGCTAATATTTTCAGCTATGGGAATTCTGTTGTTTCCTGCCCTTGAGATTCTTTATCTGATCCTATAAGAAATAGGGCTTTAGAGAGGAAGGATGCATAGGGGATGTAATGGCCAAAAAAACCCTGTGTTCAATTCCCAGGTTAAACCCAAAATTGCCCTTGTTGTATGAATGATTCACATATTGTTTAAATGTCATTTTATCCCTTATAAAACAGGATTTATCCTTGGAATTGTTGGGGAGAATAGATGAAATAGTTTGTGAAAAGGAGTTTCTAAACCATATAACTTAGTGGTAGTCATTATTAATATGATCAACACATTCTTTTAAAGTTGAGCATACTTTGAATTTTTAAGATTTTTCTTTTTGGTACTTCACTCCAAAATTTATTTTATAAACATAAATGTGTATTGTAAGATGTAATTGTAATTTTAATTGTTTAAGCTATACAAAGACACTATCCTGGCACACAGTGAACCTGCCATAAAGAGGCTATTCAACAAATGTGTTTTGAATGAATGAGTGAATACATACAACACTTTACTCACGTGTAAAATATTGTGCTTTATGGGAGTTAATTCTAAGGTAAGTAATGTATTTCCTCAAGTAAATAATATAGTATTGGAAGATATAAACTTGTGAGAGTTATTACTCAACATACATAGAGGGGTGAATCGCATGCTGAGGTCATTCAGAACACTGACTAATCAGGAATGGGTGGGTCAAGAACAGTACCATAGAAGTGGCATCAGAAATGGGTCTTGAAGTTCAAGGACTTGTCCAGAGAACAGGAGGGTGGGAATGTCAGATCGAGTAAAGATGAGTGTTGGGTGTTGATATCTGTGCTAATTCATTTCATAAGACACTATGTAAGGCATGATACATCAAAATCACTTGTTGGTCAAAACACTCCTTTCATCCACTAATTCAAAAATTAATATAAGACAATGAAAATTTGATTCTACTTCATATTCCCATAAAGAAGTCTCTCTCTTCTGTGTGAGGAATTATTTATAGAGGTTATATCCATCAAAAAACTATATGAACTTCATCTCTGGCATCCTTCCTATTGTAGGCATCTGATACCAATCATTCAGAGTCAACATGATTTCCATTTTCACAGACTGGGACAGCATGACCAGGAGCTATGACTCTAATCCCATCATATTAAATTCAACTGAGAATTTGAAGATGCACCCAAGTCCTCTCTAGAGAGCAATGGTGGACTAATTCTTTTTTTTTTTTTTTTTTTTTTTTTTTTTTTTTTTTGTGGTACCAGGGATTGAACTCAGGGGCACTCGACCACTGGGTCACATCCCCAGCCCTTTTTTGTATTTTATTTAGAGACAGGGTCTCACTGAGTTGCTAAGTGCCTCGCCATTGCTGAGGCTGGCTTTGAACTCGCGATCCTCCTGCCTCAGCCTCCCAAAGTGCTGGGATTACAGGCGTGCGGCACCGCACCCGGCATGGACTAATTCTTAACATTCATCTTCTATACCGACTACTCATAGAAGAATAGGTACGAATCTGTTATTTCCCACACTAACATTAGAATGATTTTAATGGTTTGACAATTCTAAAAATATCTGAGACAAATCTAATTCTGATTGGAGAAATCCATGTTTCAAAGATTTGAGATTCTCATTCCTCATGATTTCTCCATAGCATTGAAAACATTTGCCCACACCAATGCAAATGTTCCTCCATGTGCACACATGTGTGAATGTGTCCCCTATACACACTCAACACACCTGGATTTCACTCTGGGATGCATGGCATCCTGGTTCTCACTTTTCTGTGAAATCTCTGTCCCTCTCCCTTACTTCTCTTCCTCCTCTGGCCCTCATTACTTGGCAATTCACCAAGTTCCGGCTCTCCCGTTTTCACATAACTCCCTTACACTCAAGGCTTCAATGGTAATCCAACGGCTAACAAAGAAGTTGGAACCTGCACTTCTAGTTCTTAATACTCAGCTCCAGTCCTTTGTGCTTTTTTAACTAATGACACTTTCCATAATGACTCCAAAACCCAACCATCACCATCTTCCTCAAAAATAGTTTATGCTTCCACCTTGCCTCATCTGCCACAGTCCCAGCACCATACTCACCCAGCAGAACCATCTTTCAAGGGCTACAAAACTGGCATCCATCCTGGAGAAGTCCACATGCAAACACACTAGTGACTGCTTCACTGTCACCCTGGGTCTTTGAAGCAGCGGTTCTTTTGTGAAAAGATAAACCACTGAGAAAATAGTGACTGTCCTTCTTCCACTTTTCCCTGCTTAATTTTGCCTACGTCAGTGTAGATCTCTCAAAACCTAATAATTTTATTATAACAGAAGAAATTCTTAGGGAAAACAACATATGAATGATGGTTTCATATCATCCAAATCACTTGCAATGGGTTTTAAATGAATAACTTATCCCATCTGTTTATATTACTATTGAATAAAATCTCAGATCATCCTATTTGGCATTCTGGACTCTGAGAATAAAAGGCATCTAATCTCTCATCTATAATTAATTCCTATAATTTTTGTCAAAATTGCCTCTTTTCTAGTTGAATTCATTTAAAAACTTTATTCTTAAAATTCAAAAGATCTATTTTACAACATGGTGATGACAGTTGTTAACAATGTGTTGTGTACTTGCAAATTACTGAGTGGATGCTAAGTGTGCTCGCCACAAAAATGGTATGGATGTGAGATAGTAAAAACATGGTTTATCAGCTTGATTAAGTCATTACACAATGTATACTTATTTAAAAATATCATGCTGTATACCATAATTTATACAATTTTATCAATCAAAAATAGTTAAACAAGAAAACATTTGCATATATATGCATATATGCATGCTGCATCATTTATACTAGAAAAACATTACACTCCCTAATTGTAACCTGTATTTCATTTTTTGTGGTGCTGGGGATTGAACCCCAGGGCCTCACACATGCTAGGCAAGAGTTCTACCACTGAGCTACAATACCAGCCTCCTAATTGTAATTTCTATAAAAAATATTTTGGACTATGTGATTTGACCTGTTAATATTTGTAAATACTATTTATATTTTTAAAATAGGTATTTTATCATTTAAAAATATTTCTAGGGAGAGGCCCATGAGCAAAGCCTTGGTGATATAAAGACAAAACCATCTTCACCTTGAATTGTGGGTTTCTCCTTTACAAGATCTAAATATACTTTCTATACTAGCCTTCTTTGTATTTCTGTAAAATCCCTTTTCCCCAGCTCCCCTGATCTGGGGAATTGCTGTATTCTTTCTCTACTCATTGTCTCTCTCTTTCAACTTATAAAACCTCATCCTGCATTCTCTGAAAATCATGTTTGATTTTGTTTTTTTCACTTTTCATATATGCTCTCTCAAACCCCCATGTAACACATCCTCATCCCCTCCCAGACAAAATGCATCTCTGGGCCCCAAACTCTGGGTTCTGAGTCTTCTGTGCTTGCATAATATCCAAAGCTAGGCCTGAAAAGACCAATCAAGTCTTACCCATCTTTATAATCACCAAACTCATCACCTTTCCAATCCATTCTTCTCACTATTTCCAGGAAACACTGCACAATACTTTATTGTTACCTCTTCCCCCTTCTACCCTGAGGCTGGACAACAAAACAGTGGATGATGACTCCCTAATGCTCCCAGCATAAAGGTCAAAAGAAAGCTCCACTTATAAATGGGGGAAAGACTGACAAAATAATGTTGCATGCACAGGCTAAATCATGTGTATGCAAAGTTGAATAAGATACTGCCACCTCACACTCAATAGGAAAGAAAACTGATCTCTACAAGCTAATGCTAACACACAAGAAGGAACACAAGCAAAAAGTAACTTTGCAAAGGGAAGAAAAGGATTTTTCTGAGGTATGGAGATGTTTGTAGGATCTCTTCTCAGAGGAATCAATACTATTTTTGCCCTCGAGGATATTTTCATGTAGTTGAAAAGACTATTTATTAGTATACAAAGCAGTGTTTGAGATTGATTTAATTTAGAGGGAGCAGAAATTATTGTGCGGGGAAATGTTCATTGGGAGGATAGGACTTCAGCTTAGCTTTGGAAATAAATAAAAGGCTTGTCCTGGAAAAGCATTTCAGATTAATAATAATAATAATAACAACAACAACAACAGCAGCAGCAGCAGCAGCAATAGCAGAAGGCCATGTGGAACAGTAAACTCTAAACATGGTCACAACAAGAACACAGACCACTTTGAAATAGAAGGATCATGTTCATAAATACTTGGAACCTCAAGGTTGGAAGAGACTTGAAAATAATTTTATCTGTTCTCTCTCCCTCTCATGATGACACTGGACATACCCACTAGGGTCAGACTGTGGATTAGCTCTTAGAATGAACTGAGTATCTTTCTCCCTCCTAAACACTAGTTTGATTAACAAAGGTCTAGGTACAATGATCCTAGGCACTATATTTCCGGTGTTCATTAGAACATTTTCCTCTCAAACATGGCATTTAGGAATACACATATGATACTTGTCTTTCAGAAAGAACTCAGTGGTCATCTGAAAGACTGTTGTTCGCTAATGTGGCATAAGCAGCCCAACTTGGAATCAGCAATACAAACAGGAAGCATTAACTTCAGACCAAAAAGGCAACAACTTTAGTTTATTTCTTTGGCAAAATTATAAAAAGGATTAGCAGAGCTGGGAATCATGAAATCCTGGAATTGCCCTTTGGATAGAATTTCACTAATTAGCCATTAGTCACAGAATCACTTCTAATCAATTTAAGGATTATTTTCACTTACATACTTTTCCTAAATTCCCTTCATTACATTTATTTTTAGAATGGCTGTTCCCTGGCTGTCTCTCCTTCATCCTATCCCTTTCCTCTGTAATTCACTGTTACAGTCTATTAAATAAATGAGGTAGCAATAAGCTGACTAGGTTTAAGGAATTACACTCCTTTTCAATATGTTTCAGCCAATCCCTTCAAAAAAGCATGTGGTATGAGACAACACGGGATCCACATAGGTCCACAGACCTTTACATCATTCATAGATGATCTTGGTAGATAATCTGAGCACAAAAATTGCATCTGAGTGGCAAGGGATTCTTTAGTCCATCCACATTAGTACTCATGGGGCAGCGAATGCTTTTCCTCCATAATCCTAGGCTCAACTGAAGTGCCAGAAAATTTGTCATATAAATCTAGAACACCAAAAAGCACATGTGGAAAATGCCTATTAGGAGCTCTCATTATTATCAGAAACAGCACGTTTCCACCAGGCCCAGAGCAAAAGTAAATGTGCTTATCATTCCTTTCATTTTTAAAAATTTTTGTTTAATATTTTACAGAATTAGCTGGTGAGGCATTGGGCAGGGAAATCAAGACATATCCCCCCGCCCCCACCTCATAAAATCAGCAGAAAATCATGTCTCCCCTCCATAACCACATAGAATGTAATCAGCATGAGTGTTATCAGGCAGAAACAATGGTGTTGGTGTTGAAAATCCAAGCTACTGATTTTCTAGCACAAGGGGCTTGCTGTCTGACCAGTAAAGCAACACATTTGGCCCAAGAAGGATAGACAGCCCTGTTCCTGGCAGGCTTGAGTGCTACACTCAGTGCAAGCCAGACATTGTTTCAATAGCATCATCAGGGCAGGGCACAGGGCTGGCCTTCTTTTTTTTTAATATTTATTTTATAGTTGTAGTTGGACACAATAATACCTTTACTTTATTTATTTATTTTTATATGGTGCTGACGTGCTAGGCGAGTGCTCTACTGCTGAGCCACAACCCCAGCCCAGGGAGGCCCTTCTACAACAATGATGATGGACTTTACTGTCAAGAATGACTGTGCTGATCTATATTCCCTTCATAACATGTTCATTGTGCAATTCTTTTTTTCCTGCAAATGATAGTGAATTTCCATATTAGATGTTTGACCTTTGTGCTTATCCTCTTCATAATATTTTAAGTTAAGCCATTCTCTACTTGCATTTTACATTATTCTGACAACATTTTTATATTTCTTATTTCGAAGATATCTTCTAATTATATAATAAGTTTATAGTATTAACAATACTTTACAAAGTGGAATCTATTATATCTATCAACAAATCTGTAAGGAAGGTAGGCATCTTCTTTAAATCCTTATAGAAAGTCAGTCATTCATTCAACAAATATTTACTGAGCATCTAGAATAAGTGAAGCTCTCATCTACAAGACGGAAAATAGCAAATGGGACATAAAAAACAAAAAGCCACACTGTCATTGAGCTTACATTTTGGAGAAAAGAGAAAGAGATAATAAGTAAGACATGGTATGTCAGATGATAGGGCAGATACTACTGTTGTTTCTTGATATCTGATTCCCTTCTTATTCGGAGCACATGAAAGGAGTATATATCTCTCTCTCCTTGAAATTAATTGTGAACATGTAACTAATTCTTACTAGTTGGTTGTACACAAAAGGAACATGTGCCAACACCATGCCAATACACATTGCTGGTACAAGGCTCTTAACTCCATTCTTTTCCTTCTTAGGGAATAAATTGACCAGATGGAGCCTGAGCCCTGAGTAACTACAATGAACAGAGGCCCCAGTCATATTTAATAAATGTAATTAAGCAAAAAGTATATTTTTTGTTATTTTTAAGACATTAAGATGGGGGGCTGATTATCATCAAAGCATATTCTAGCTGACCTGACTAATACAGATGGTGATAAATGCTGTAGATGAAAGTAAATCAGGGCAGCACATAGGAAGGGTCAGGCATACAGTAAGACTTAGGTGGAGCAGGTGTACAATCTTTGATGGAGAAGAAAATAAGATTTCACTTTAGGATAGACTTGAAGAAAGATAGGAGGATAATCATTCACATATCTGGGGAAGAACATTCTCAATGGGAGGAATACTGCAAAGCTCAGAGAAAGGAACATGCCTGGTAACCACAGCTGTGGGAAGACGAGGGAGAAGGAAATGGTAAGAGGTGAAGCAGCACCTAATTGGGCTAAATCAATGGGACACAGGGAAGCATTTGGGCCTTCACTCTAAGGTGGTAAGCCAAGAAAGGTTTCTGAGCAGACAAATGATAAGATCTGATTTATAATTTCACATGATCACTCTGGATGCTGTTTTGAAAATCTGAAAAGCAAAAATAAGTGACCAGTTAGGAAATTATGGAAACAATCTAAAATGATAGTAGTTTGAATTAAAATGGGAGAGAATGTGAGAAGAATGGAGACCCAAAAATTCTGGATAAAATTTGAAAGTACAATGGAAAAGATCTGTGGATGAATCAAGTGTGAGATAAATGAGGGGACAGGAGTACAGACGTCTTCAGTGTGAATGGGAAGATGGAGTTGTCTTTCACTGATTGGAAGACTATTGCCTAATAAAGTTTAGGGCAGAATGTACTAGGGGCTTGATTCTGGACATACAAAATCCCAGGCTTCTATTAGAAAGCCAAGTAGAGATGTTAAGTAGGGAGTTGATTCAATGGGTCTGAAGTTGAGGGGAGTGGTTAAGGCTGGAGATAGAATTTTTCAACTTGTGTTTAGATGGTTTCTAAATCATAAGACTAAATGAGATCATCAAGGGAGCAAAAGAAGATGAAAGAAAAGATCCAAGGACTCAGCCTCAGACACTTCAGTTTAAGACTTGGTAAGATGACAATGAATCACCAAAGGACAATGAAAAGCAGCCAGTGAACACAGAGGAAAACAGACAGACAAGGAAGCGGAAGCCCAGAGAGGGTAAGCTCCTCGCCAACAAGAACCAGACCATAACTCTGCTCCTGGACCCCACTGCTCACAGCTCAGCCCACGATGCAGGAAATCGCGTGGGAACTCGGCATATCTGCTTATTATGATTTGTGAAATCTTTCATAAAATTAGTCCAAGTTGGGAAATACGAGGCTGGTGCTACAAAGATAAATCGATTAGGAAATGAGACAGAAGCAGAGAGAACATGAGAGAGACAAAGCCACAGCCAGAGTAAGCATTTCTTTGTGGCCTCATCTCATTTGAAAGAATGTACTTTGAGAACATGGTTACCCAGAGGGACAAACAATACAGTATTTTTACCCAGGATAATTAAGCATATGTAAATATCCCCAAATATATACACATACACACACATACATGAAATATACATACATGTATGTACATACGCACATATATATATGCATATGCATTAATATATATGTATATATATAACACACACACAGAACACTCATGAAAGTAGTACCACATACCACAATTCTAAAACAGAAATATGATGTAAAAGTGCTCCAAATTTTCTGTAAAACATTGAACTTTTAATTTCCATTTATGATACAACAAGTTGGGAAGAACATCATTTGCAGCTTTATAACCAAAAATGGAAAAAAAAAAAACTACCAAATAATCTTACAATGTGCAATGTTTCTAAAATTGGTTTTAGACATGTTGATGCAGAAAAATCTTGAAAGCTAGGACAAGCATATTCAAAAAGAGAGGCCATTGGATGCCACAGAAGCTAGTAAAAAGAATTAAGCTAAAATTTTAGTGAACTCCTAATGCCCTGTGTGTACTATCAGGGAGAATATAGAATTCCTGGGAGCCAAGGGCACAGGAGAATCTGCACCTAGTACATGGCTTTTCTCCATGAACCTCATAGTTATTTACAAGAAAGACTGGAAGAAGCAGCAAGCAAGTCCTGCAGTAGCTTCCCTTGGGGCACAAGCCTGGGACAGGCAAAGTCATAAAACACCACCCAGAACCATCTGGCTTATCTTTACTTTGAGAATACAAGCCCAACCCCACAGAGAAAGGATAACAACCTGGCTGGCTTAGAGCACAGGTAGACATGCAGTGCATCTGGGGATAGGGAAATATGCTCCATCCCTGGGGAAGGGGCAGGAATTCCCCCCAGACCAGGCCATTGGAGATCTTCCACTGTGGGTGAGGCAGGGTCACAGGGCAGACCCCACTCCTAAAAACCAGGACACAGTGCACACTCAAGACTGAGGCTGAATCAGACAACCGAGGAGACCCTTCCACACCCCCACCAACAGACTAATAGGCTTTAAATGACAGGTAACAGCAGTCTATCCATTAAGAGCATGAATATAAACCTCCTTGGAGGTACATAGGGAAAACACTGAGGGTAGAAAAGATATGGAGAAATAACCTCTAGTAAATCAGTCCTGACTTCACAAGGTAATGCTAAAGAAACTCGAATCCTGTGGGAAGATGAGCAAGGACCCTGAGGTGACCATGACAACAACAAACTACAGATGCAACTCAACTAATAACCCACATGTCTCAAACTACCCCAATGAATGCCTAACAAAAGGAAAGGCTAGCTTCAGCTCTACTGTCCTCCATAAACTGTCAGTTTTAAAACAAAACAAAAAAAATGTATACATGATTACAAAGAAGTAAGAAGACAACACACTTTCAAGAGACAAAGTAATCAGTGGAACCAGATTTTGATATGGCACAGATACTGGATCTATCACATGGGGAATTTTAAATAATCATGATAAATATGTTTAAAGCTCTAGTGGAAAACCTGGACTGTATGTATAATCAAATGATGCTGTAAGAGGAGAGAAGTATAAGAAAGAACAAAATTAAAATCTCAGAAATTGAAAACATAAGACATAAAGAAAAAAATATTTTAAAGTAGAGCATGAAAGAAGGATAATATTAACTAGTTCGGTATACATGTAATTGGAAACTCAGAAGAGAGAATTGAACAGAAGAATTATTTGAAGAGAGAATTAGTAGAAGAATTTTTCTAAGTCAATGGTAGATGCCAAACCCCATGTCCAAGAAGCTCAGACAACATCAAACAGAATAAACGCAAACAACAGAAGACATTGCTAGACATAACATCTTCAAACTGCTAAAGACAAAAGATAAAACCTGGAATACAAAAACAAAAAGACACATTCACAACAAAATGACACTTTATGTACCAAAGAACAAAGATAAATCATGTGAAATGGTAAAAGGAACTTTGCATATATAATTAAGGTTAGAGACCTTAAAATAGGGAGATTCTTGTGGATTATCTGTATGATCCCAATCTAACTGCACAACTCCTTCAAAAGTAGAGAACTTTTTATGTGGAAGTAGAAGAAACGAGGCAAAACTGGAGATCAGAAAGCTTTGAAGTATGCAAGGAACCAATGGTTGCTGATTTTGGAGACAAAGGAAGAGGGTCACATGATAAGAAATGCGAGTGGCCTCTAGGAGCTGAGAATGACTCCCAGCCAACAGCCAACAAGGAGAGTGTCTGCAAGCTTAGAAACACATGGGACACAATTCTGCAAAGAACATGAATGACTCTGGAAGTGGATTCTCCTTCCTGAGCCTCTGGATAAGAACACTTGACACCCTTATTTCAGCCTCTAAGACCTGGAACAGAGAAACTTTGACTGAGTTATAAGATAAAACAATCATGTTGTTTAAAACTTCTCTGTTTGTGATCATTTGCTGACAGCAACAGAAAATGGATTCAGCATCTATATCAGGCCACTCGAGGTATGCTTTATAAATAGTAGGACTCAGCAAAGGCAGTCCCCACAGTACCAACTAGGTCAAAGAAATCATCTAGGGCCTAGTTTTAGGCACTAAAAAACTCTACCCAACCAAACATATGTCACCCCAATGCCCGCCATCACATCTGAATTTCAATTTTGAATCAGAGTCAGTTTGAGAAGCTACCTGCGTTAATAACAAATGGAAGATGAGCGAGGCATGCTCTGTCCCAGGGCTCAGATAGAGGTCACACATGCTATGGGAAGTGATGGCTGGCCGCAGATTGGGGTGGGATTGGCAGCAATAAGCAGTACTCAAGGGGGTGAGAGAAGAGAAACGGCAGCATGGGAGGGATGCTGCTAAAGGGAGAGCAGGGTGAGCACCACATGTCACTATAAGTAGGTCCTCATTGGCGGGGGTTGGGGGGGTGTAATTCTCTTTTCCTCAAGATTATGTCAAACTTGGAGCCCTTTCCTCACAGATGTCACCTCACTCATCAGGCTTTCTCTGATCAGGAAAACTGCAACCACTGGACAAGAACCTCCTCAATTCTCACTTCTAAACACACCAACCTGCCTGCCTCAGCACCCATCCCCTTCCTCTCTTCTGCATAACAGCAATTATCTTTTCCCTTATCCAAAGATACTCTCTTTAGCTATACTCCATATCTAATTCACAAGGCCACCCTTTTTCCAGGAAAACTGCACTATTCAGTCAGTATCTTTCAGCTTGTTCTTTGACAGTTCAAGTGCTCGACTCTGTCTCATCTCAGAAACAACAGCAACACTGTCCTCGGCTGACCTCGCATTCTCTTCTGGTTCCTGCCTTCTGTACTCTCCAAGGCCAAATTTCTCAACACTGCCCTTACTCCCTGTTTCTGCTTCCCTTGCCCCTCAGCCTGCTACAGAGTTGTTTCTGTGTCAGTTACACAAATGAAGCAGCACCAAGGTCAACAGACGTGCACTTCACGGGATTCAGCAGACAGTTCATCTTACCTGTTGGCCACTCTCTCCTGCCCAAACATTTTCCTGCTGCTCTGACTGCTCCTTGTGTAATCTCAAACTCCTCTACCTGCTCATTATGTACAGGAGGCCCTTGGGACCCATTCTGAAACCTTTTCATGGTGACTGTACTACTTTCTACTTCTTGAACTATCATTTGTGTCTTGATGATTCCTAAATTTATGCATCTAGTCCAGAGCTTGTCACTGAGTTCTACAGCCAATTCCTATTCAGGTATAAAGATTGCTAAAGAATTAAGGTGATTTTTTCTCACAGTAAATTTTTATATCAGTAAGGAAATCCTAATTACATTACCTAAGTTCTACCAGTATAAATGCAGGGATAAGAGATAACTTGGGGGAAGAGACTTCTTCTTGGTCATTTGCAACTCCTATTCCCCCCTTCCAGTAAGCCAAACCTTGAGCATCTGAACTAGCAGAATTACAAGTCTAAGTAAAGGTACCTGAAGGGTCCTTATTTCCATCCCCCTTTTTCTCAAGGCCTAAGAGAACTCAGAAACTTTATGGACTTTGTGACAGAATTCTGAGCCGTTCAAACCATTAATCACTCCTGTTTATTTAAATAGCAGGGTTACTGAAAAAAAAAAAATCCAGTGTCACACTTTTAGCAAATGTCCTTTAAAATTGCCAGTTATTGCTGGACCAAAATTAGAGTTGCTACAGCAGCGATGTGAACACATGGAAAGCCTTTATTGTGAATAAAACAAAACAAACAGCAGAGAAACTATTCAACTTTGCATTAGGAGAAGGGATTTTAGTGAGAAAAGGACTAATTATCATTTGGGTTGATATACATCAATCATATATCAAAAGGATTGATATATACCATTGAAAAAAAGTTTATGGAGAAACTTCTGTTGTCAGGCAGTATTCTGGGTGCTCTGGAGAATAGAATCAAGGCATGTTAGAGGTGGAAGGACCTTGGGGACCATAGAAGATGAGGTCAACAGAGGCCCAGATTGTTGAATGACTTTGCCAAGGTGCCACAGCTAAAACTAAAACAAAGTCCTTGCACTCCATATGCTCAATTTAATGGTTTAGATGATTTTTGTGATTGATAAATTATTGTAGGAGTATCTAAAATGCATGAATGCATTCATCTATCACATCCCTGGATTAAAAGATGACTTTACCCAATAACAAAAATGAGCAAAAACAAAGCTCTTGAACCAGGTTCTTCTCTGCAACTAGCTTAATTCTCCTCCTAATTTAATCCTCAGAGAGCTACATGAAAGCAGGATTGGCTTCCTAGTCCTTAGAATGCCTCTGTTCCCCAACCTGAAGTGATCACATTGGACTCACAACACTAATTGTTTCCATAGTGCACAGCTGTTATGTTGAAAATAGAGAAGGATGACTTCATGTGTGGACTATGAATGCCTGCAAGAGATCTGTTATCAATAAACCCAGTCTCTCTAATTTGATCATCTAAAAAAACTGGGTAAGACCTTTATCCATCAGCTTAGCTTTTGCTGACTTCCCTCTGGTGAGGTGAAGCAAGGCAGGCAATGCTCTCTCTCAACTTCATGCTCTAAAGGGCAAACAATGGTCCGTGGGCCAAATCCAGTGCACCACCTGTTTTTTTGTAAAAACAATAGACTTGAGAATGATACATACCATATGTTCCATAAACATTTAATGTATTTACTGTCGGGTCTTTTCAAGAAAAAAATTTGCTGCCACCTACTTGAAAGTAAGTTAAACAAAAAAAATAAAAGATTTTTTTGTTGTCATAAAGTTGTGTTGCAAATGAGAAGTTAAAATGATTTGCAAAATAGTTTCTTAAACCTTTGAAATTACAGCATGGAGTAAATTATAGGAATTTTATGAATACAACATTTAAATATACCTCCCTAATCCATCACACATAAAATAACAACATTCTCAGACTAATCTTTTTTAAGACATAAGGTGTCAGGGTTAGTGGCTTTTCTTTAATGATTATGCCTCTAGGAGTTCATATGCTGCCTCTCTATACCCTCCACCATGATGAGCACAATATCTTATACTAAAGAACTCAAACCTTGTTGTATATGCGATGGATTTTAAAGTTCTATAAATTGTAAAGCTTTTTAAAAAATAATACTGAATATTATTCAGCTATGAGGGATTAACTTCGGAAGACTCAGTTTTGTTCTTGACTAGCGTGTGATCATAGTTAACTGACTTAATGTTCTTTAAGCTCAATTTTCTCATCTTTGAAAGAGATAGCTAAGCTGCATATCCTCTCAGGTTTGAGCTCTAAACTTTAACTAGTAAAAGAAAACATTATTTGATTCCCAACAGTTCTAAAGGATGGGTTATGTTTTTATTGTATTAATATTTTGTTAAAATAAATATTCGAGATGATCAATGCTCCTTAGACGTGATAGGCCTACTGACCCTTTGGAGCACCAATATCACAAAGAAAACTAAGGCAAACATGAAATAAAAATAATTCCAACTTTATAGTGACTTGCATTTTTCTTATTTTAATCAATGTAAAAACAATCCAATGAGGCAGAATGATTTCAACTAGCTTGATACTCAAATGTTACTAACTTAGTCTAGTAATAGAAATGCCTTGGGCTGGGAATGTAGCTCAGTAATAGATATTGTGCATAGCATGCATGAGGCCTTGAGTTTGATCCCCAGTACCATAAAATAAATTTTTAAAGGAAAATATATCTCAATAGATATTTTATGAGAGATAAAATTAATCTACAATTAGTTAATAACTTGACTAAATTCAGCCTAGCCTTCATAAAAATATATGTTCACACATGAAAACAGTAACTATTTAGGTCAGTAGCCCATAGCTTTTAAAAACTGACAAATGAATGAGATTAGGAAGGGGCTATCAGATTATGAACTAGAATGAAAACAGGGGTCTGTGGAGTTCAGCAGGCCAGGCTGAGCTGCCATGGATGAGCTTGAAGAGTTCTAACAGAACAATGGCCACACCTGATTCATATTCTGTAAATGACTGAAGTTACTTCTAGCCTTTTATTCTGTTAGTATAACATACAGGTATTTGAATCCCAGAATGCTATTAAGAAAAACAAGTCTGAAACAATCTATTTGAGAGATCTCAAATTTAATTTGTTGTCCTAAAAGAAATTCAGGTTGTCATTCGAATGTGAGCTTTTCTTGCAGATGTGAGCCCTCTGGGGTTTGTTAAACTTTTTCAGACCCTACTGGAGGAGTAATATAGTCTCATTTCACCAATAGGGTCACTATGCCTCATCTTACGTGGATCCAGTGCTTGAAAAAGGGTGGGGAGGTACAGACATGATCTAAGTGATGCAAACGATGAAGTAGGAAAGTCACAGTCCTGGCTCAGAGCCAAGACATCCACATATGCAGCCCGCAATAGGTCACAAGTCAAGTCCCAAAGTAATCTTCCTTTGTAAGTAAAATACCCTGAGTTTTAGAGAGAGAGAGGAGTTTAAATTGTAGACCAAGATCTTCATTTGAGAGCTGACATAACTAAAGCCAAGCAAGGGCTTAAATAGGGCTCTAGAGTTAACCAGTGGCGTTGATTTAGAATTCGAACCCTGGGAGCCTGCCCAGCAACCCAGACCCATACCAGGCACCCTCTGCTGCCCCATGCAGAGAGACCAAGAGCCAAGCACTGAGGGGATAGGCTTACCCAATAAAAATGGCTAACAGCAAATCCTTGACTCTGGGTTTTATTATAAACCTGAAAAAAACTGCATCAATTACAAACAAAAATAATAAATGCTATCCTCCGAACAACATTTTACACCAAAACTGTGCATTTGAAAATAAGAGAAGAAAAACACAAAATCTTCAAGTCTCAAGGCATAGCTCTGAACAGAGAGAAGACCAGATCTATGCCATCAAAGGGGAAGAAATATGCTTTATTTTCAAAGAATGGATTTTGCTGGAATAGAGTCAGGGTGGAGCAGGAGGCGCCCACATCTGAGAATGTTAACTCGTTTTTGTGAATCATCTGCCAAGAGTCAGAGGAAATCCCCAATAATATCAGCAGGGACATGAGGGTTTTTTTTTTTTTTTTTTATGTTTCTTTTAAGATTTAGAGGAAAAGATGTTCTTTACTTTTTTTTTTCCTGTTCATGTATACTAAACCTTAATCAAAAAGCTATGCTATGAGTTTTCTTCAAAGAACATTATTACATGGCCTTTATTTACAAACTTTATATTATTTAACAGGGGACAGGGTTTCTTTCAATAGAATATTCCCATGGGAGTACAGATCAAGCCAATCTTGGTCATTCCTCTGAAGACCTGCTGCAGCCCCAATTCTATTCCAGGCTACCTGCCTGCATGGCCAACTGCCTCTGAAGCTGTTTATATCTATGTTATAAAAAAAGGAAAGGACAATCTTAACTTCATTCAATTGCCTACAGGGCCTGAGTTATAGAGTAAGCAATTAATAAGTATCTGTTGAATGAATTACTGACTTTTTATTGAAAACAGAGGTTAGGCTTCTAATTTCATAACAATGCTCCGTGTTAAAATCAGGAGTATCTATTTGGCTTTACAATGTCTTGGTTTTTGTTCATGTGAGGAGTGGAGTGCCCAGCTGGACACATGGGGGAAAAGCTATAGCTCCTTCTCAAACAAACACACTAAACAGTATGACAACATAAAATCAACTCCCAGGTAACTAGCTGCAAAGTAATGTGACGTTTAGAGATTCATGGAGCCAGACTGGGACTTGGGGTCTTACTCTATTCTTTTTCAAATATTCAGGAAAACCAAAGAACTTGAAACACAGCAGCTTCCATTAAATTTACATGTTCTCACCCACTCTGGAGAGATCCCCAGACTCCTTTTCAAGGCTGAGAGCCAATGAGCTCCTAGTTTATTACCTCCCCTTCCTGGGGCAGTCGCCTGAGGAGAGTAGCTCTTTTAATTTGTGCTGAAAACTTTTCTCTAGTCCCACAGCATTTGTTCTCCCTTTCCTTAGAGAGTGGAGAAGGTGGAAGAACTAGAGTGGGCAAAGCAGGATGGAGAAGGCTGGGAACTGCACCTGTTAGTAACTGTTACTTCATCTCAGTATCATAATGAAACCATTAGGCAGGGGCCCTTACATGGGCTCAGGACATCACTTATTTGATGTGATTTGGGAGACATATGCTTTAACAAATTCTTCCCCTATGATATATCTGGTGGTTGAAATCTTCCTATTAGAGAAGACAGGCCTGGTTCTCTTACATTAAGGCTTTATCTACACAAGCTCTTTAGTTAAGAAGCAACTGTCCTGAGGGATAAGACATTTAGCTGTCACCAACTATTAACCCCTAATTATAAGTGAGAATGTACTAATATGCCACCCTGAATTCCATTAATACATACAATTAATACCTGTTAATCAAAAACAAAATTTAAAAAAGAGAGCTTTCTCTTGTCAGGAATGAGGTACTGATGGACATTTTGATAGAGCGTGGTGATGGGATGGTCTGGAGCTGACGGCACTGCCAACCGAAGGCAAGTCTAGAATGGAACAATGTGTGTTTATGGGTGGTCTTAGTCAGATTTTTCTTTGCTGCAACCAAAAGACCTGAGAAGAACAACTAGAGGAGAAAAAGTTTAGTTACGGGCTTGCGGTTTCAGAGGTCTCAGTCCATAGACAGTCAACTCCATTCCTTGGGACTTGGGGTGAGACAGAACATCATGGAGGAAAAATGTGGTGAAGGAAAGCAGCTCAGGACATCACACCACAAAGCAGAGAGAGCTCCTTCCAAGGACAAAATATGTACCCCAAAGGCACACCCTAGGGACCCACCTCCTCCAGCCACACCCTTCATACCACCAAGTTAGTCTCTATCAGAGGATTAATGTACTGATTAGGTTAAACCTCTTATAACTCAATCATTTCACCTTTAAGCTTTCTTATATTGTCTCAAACATGAGCTTTTGGGATCCACCTAATATCTAAATCATATGGGGGGCCCCAGCTCTGGAAAGAACAGTGAAAATATGGGTGGGTCTCACAAGCAAAATGCCCTTCCACTTTTATGCCTGCCACCCATTCTGAATCCTCCCCCAGCCCTGCCTGCATTATCAAAAATGTCTTATTATGATTTATATAATGCAATAGGAATGAAAGAAACAAGTACAAAGCTTGATGTTTGATAGATGTTAATAAATGTGGATGGAACTTGAATATCACTACCCTGCTTATCAGGATGTTTCTCCTTATCCTAACAAAACCACATGTTTTAAATAAATGAATTAGGAACAAAGTCATCAAAAATAGATCTGAAAGTGGAAATTGAAACAGAAAGTTGGGCCGGGCGCGGTGGCACACGCCTGTAATCCCAGCACTTTGGGAGGCTGAGGCAGGAGGATCGCGAGTTCAAAGCCAGCCTCAGCAATGGTGAGGCACTTAGCAACTCAGTGAGACCCTGTCTCTAATAAAATACAAAAAAGGTCTGGGTATGTGACCCAGTGGTCGAGTGCCCCTGAGTTCAATCCCTGGTACCACACAAAAAAAAAAACAAAAAACAGAAAGTTGGTATGAAGCTTCTTGCGAGTCAAATCAACGTGTACTCTGTCAGTGGAAGAATCACAGAAATGTGGGCTGACAAGGGTGTGCCTTCCAAAAAGAGGTAGAAAGGAGGGCAAACAGGAATGGAATGTCATCCCTCCCTATGACACTGGACTCCCATGAAAACATTTCTGCCATCTGGTAATTTCAACTCAGTAGCACAATGTATCTAAAATTCCTTAATTTCATAAAGCTAGCATTGACATTAGAACAACATCTGTAACATATTATAAAAAATAAAGCTCATGTCATGGAAATTAAAGTAAGTGAGAGACAATAATGTGAAAGTGCTTTGTAAGCTGAAAAGCAAAACTAAATTTTTATGTGAAAAAAATCCATCTATAACCAAAAGGAATCTACAAATAAACCCGTGATTGCAAATATTTACAAAGCACCTTTAAGATGTAAAAATTACTCTGAGCTAAGGAGAGAAGTGATGGATGACTACTTAGTTTAAAAATGGTCCTATAGGTACCCGCAAATATGCACAAAAACAACCAGGTTCCAACAAGCCTGTACCCACCTTAAAGAAATCAAACAATGAACATATTATTTTTGACAGTCAAGGCTCTTCATCCTGATGTTATCTCCATGTTAATGCATATTTTAAAAGGTAAATAAGCACTACCATTAGGCTTTCCAGTTTCCCTAATATGCTTATGGTGTTTGAGGCCCAGTAGATATTTAAGCAATAAGACTTCTTTTACTCCTAATGAATGTTCTAGAGTTCTTGGGCTGTGGCTGGGAAACAATAATGACAATAGGAATCACCATGTCCTTTCCCATCAACCAACAGGAGTAGCAAATGCAGTCAGTTGATCCTCATTATTAGAAGATTCCATATTTGCGAATGTTTCTACTTTTAAAAATTTATTTGTAACCCCCAAATTAATACTCAAAGCACTTTTACAGTTATCTGCAGACATATGCAAATCAGTGAAAAACTTGAGTCAGCCCATGGGCACATTCCAGCTGAGGCTGACCAGGTGACTCTCTGCCTTCTTTCTTCAGCTGTCAGGCTGTAAATAAGTGTCCTTCACACAGTACATTTAAAGCTATTCTTTCCCCACTTTTATGCCTTTTGTTGGCAACTTAACTGTTTAAAACAGCCCCTAAGTGTACTGTTGACAGGCTACCTAGTGTTTCTAAACACGAGGGCTAGAGTGGGCCTTTTGGACAAAAACTGTGAGTTAGTTAAGCTTCATTCAGGCATAAGCAAAAGTGTGTCAGTCATGAATTCACTGTTAAAGAATCAACAACAGGAACCTGGAAGCAGTGGTTCAGCATTGGCAAATATGGTGTTTGCAGCAACTTTATAGAATATAACTACTGCAAATAATGAGAATCAACTGTATTATGCTCTGTGTTTTTCAGATGAGAAAATTAAGACCCAGAGCAATTAAGTTATTTCCTCCAGGGATACCCATCCACTTAGAAGCAAAGTATATCCTAAAATAGAGTCCTTTTGTTCCCAGTGATTACTTTTCTTCCTCATGCCTCCTAATCACATTGTGATTATGGATAAAGGGGAGAGCTTTCTTTTTTGCATAATATGGGATGCCCCAATTTGTCTAGCATCTTTCTCTCCAGATCAAAGTGTTTAAAGCAAGTTGAAATTGAGTCTTAAAACCAAAGAAGAAAAAAGTATATGACATTTCAATTTAGGTTGTAGAATTTTGGGTTGTGTTGATTTAGGAATGCAAGGGACATGCAGAAAAGGACTTATGACTAAATTTATATGAATATTCCCTCGGTGTCAGGCAAATGCAGCGAATTTCCTTATTTTATCCCACTTGATAAAAAAAAAGTCAGTGTGGGCTCCAGCAAATTAATTTGCCTATTATCTTTTAGAAAAGATGTGGTTTCCAAGAAAATGGGTCTAATTTTTTTTTTTTTTTTTTTTTTTTTTTTTTTTTGTACTGAGGATTGAACTCAAGGGCACTCGAACACTGAACCACATCCCCAGCCCTATTTTGTATTTTGTTTAGAGTCAGGGTCTCACTGAGTTGCTTAGCACTTCACTTTTGCTGAGGCTGGCTGTGAGCTTATGATCCACCTGCCTCAGCCTCACTAGTTGCTGGGATTACAGGTGTGTGCCACTGTGCCCAGGGGAGTTCTCTCTCTCTCTTTTAAGCTGGGGATGTGGCTCAGTGGTTAAGCACCTTGGGTTCAATCCGTGGTACCCCCCCAAAAAAAAAACCCTAAAAATTTTAAAATCCATAAAACTGAAATTTTGACAATATAAAGTTTTGGCAAATGAATAGCACAACTAGAATCTTTATGATTTTCTATTAAAAAAATGCTATAGCCATTTGGAAAAAGAATGTGATATTTCCTATCAAGTTAAATATATAGTTTGTATATGACAAAGCAATCCCACTCCCAGACATTTACCTAAGAGAAATGAAAATATATGTTCACAGGTACACCTATAAGCAAATGTTTAGAGCAGTTTTATTCGTGATTACCTAGAAATAACCTAAATGTCATCAATTAATGACCAGATAAGTTGTGGTACAGTCATGTAATAGAATCCTACTTAAGTAATTAAAAGAATTTCTAATACCTGAAATAATATGGATATATCACAAAAGCACTATAAGAGAAAAAAAATACAAAAAAAGGCTATATGTCATATACTACTATTTTCTTTTCATATACTTGTATTTGCTGTGTATTCTGAAAAACATAAAACTATAAGGACAGAAATAAGAGCAGTGGTTGCCAGGGACTGGGAATAGGAGAAAGGATGAAATATACATACATATATATATATATATATATATATATGTATATATATATATATATATACAATGGAATGTTCTAGAGTCATAGAAATGTTTTATATATATTTTTTGGAGGGAAGGTATTGGGGATTGAATTTAGGGGCACTTGACCACTGAGCCCCATCCCCAGCCCTATTTTGTATTTCATTTAGAGACAGGGTCTCACTGAGTTGCTTAGTGCCTCGCTTTTGTTGAGGCTGGCTTTGAACTCTCCATCCTCCTGCCTCAGACTTCTGAGTGCTGGGATTACAGGTGTGCAACACCACACCCAGCCAAAATGCTTTATATCTTGATTAAAACTGACTGACTAAAAAAAGTGATCAGACTAGATGAAGCAATCAGGTAGGAAGCAGAAAATATCTTTGGCAGTGTGCTTAAATTTAGAAAGAAGGATTTTAAAAAGCCATGTTTTTCTTATTACTTAGATTAAGTTATAACTACAGAATATTTTTAAATTAATTTATTTATTTTAATTAGGCATATATGACAGCAGAATGTATTTTGATTCACTGTACACAATTGCAGCACAACTTTACATTTCTCTGGTTGTACACTATGTAGCATCACACCATATGTGCAGTCATACATGTACCAAGGGTAATGATGTCCATCTCATTCCACTATCTTTCCAGTCCCCCTGCACCCTCCCTCCCCTTTGCCCAAAGTTCCTCCATTTTTCCCATGCCTCCCCTCCCCTTCCCCCTGCTATGGATCAGCATCCACTTATCAGAGAGAACATTTGGCCTTTGGGTTTTGGGGACTGGCTTACTTCGCTTAGCATTATATTCTCAACTCCATTTACCTACAAATGCCACAGTTTTATTCTCTTGTAATGCTGAGTAATATTCCATTGTGTATATATACCACACTTTCTTTATCCATTCATCTATTGAAGGGCATCAGAATATTTACTAATAAATAGAGTAATGTTAAAATAAATCATGGTTTGCCCCAGGGTGTGGTGTGAGATAACCAGTACCCCAAGAAAGGACATTCTGGAAAGCCAAACCTGCCCAAGATGCTGTTTGAGATATTTGTTCTCTAAGAGACAATAGACAAGTTGTTTGTGGACAATCCAGGCAAGAGAATTCTCCTACCGGACATGAAGTTAGTCATTTTTTACAGACTGATCTGAAGATTATTTAATCATTCCACATATTAATAACAGTATAGGAAATTTTGTAAAGAACATTGTTATTGGCACCAAAATAGACTGGTAGACCAGTGGTACAGAATAGAGGACACAGAAACTAACACATATAATTTCAGTTACCTTATACTAGACAAAGGCGCCAAATATGTACATTGGAGAAAAGATAGCTTCTTCAACAAATGGTGCTGGGAAAACTGGAAATCCATATGCAACAAAATGAAATTAAACCTCTATATCTCACCATGCGTAAAATTCAACTCCAAGTGGATCAATGATCTAGGAATTAGACCAGAGACACTACACCTAATAGAAGAAAAAGTAAGCTCTAATCTCCAACATTTGGATTAGGGCCCAAGTTCCTTAATAAGACTCTGGTAGTGCAAGAATTAATATCAAGAATCAATAAATGGGATAGATTTAAACTAAAAAGCTTCTTCTCAGCAAAAGAAACAATCAGTGAGGTGAATAAAGAACCTACTAATTGGGAACAAATTTTTACCACATGCACTTCAGATAGAGCACTAATCTCCAGAATATATAAAGAACTCAAAAGTCTTAACACCAAAAAAACAAATAACCCAATCAATAAATGGGCCAAGGAACTGAACAGACACTTCTCAGAAGAAGATATACAATCAATCAACAAATACACGAAAAAATGTTCAACATCTCTGGCAATAAGAGAAGTGCAAATCAAAACCACTCCAAGATTTCATCTCACACCAGTCAGAATGGCAGCTATTAATAACACAAACATAAATGTTGGAGAGGATGTGGGGGGAAAGGCACACTCATACATTGCTGGTGAGACTGCAAAATGGTGCAGCCAATATGGAAAGCAGTATGGAGATTCCTTGGAAAACTGGGAATGGAACCACCTTATGACCCCACTCCTCAGTTTATACCCAAAGGACTTAAAAACAGCTTACTACAGGGACACATCCACATCAATGTTTATAGCAGCACAATTCACAATAGCTAAATTGTAGAACCAACACAGATGCCCTTCAGTAGATGAATGGATAAAGAAAATGTGGTATATATACACGATGGAGTATTACTTAGCAATAAAAGAGAATAAAATCATGGCATTCGCAGGTAAATGGATGAAGTTGGAGAATATAATGCTAAGTGAAGTTAGCCAATCCCAAAAATCCAAATGCTGAATGTTTTCTCTGATATAAGGAGGCTGATTCACAGTGGGGTTGGAATGGGGAGCATAGGAGGATTTGAGGAACACTAGAATGGCCAATGGGGAGGTAGGGTAAGGGAGGGGGCAAAAGGGTGAAGAAGAAAAAAAAAAAAAGATGGTAGAATGAGATGGATATTATTACCCTAAGTGCATGTATGAAGTCATGAATGTTGTGAATATACTTTGTATACAACCAGAGATATGTAAAAGTGTGTTCTATAAGTATAATATGAAATGTAATGCATTCTGCTGTCATTTCTAACAACTTAGAATAAAAAATAAATAAATTTAAAAACATTGGTATAATCACCTGTCTTAACAAAAAGAGAAATCAGGATATATGAGAGAGCAAAAAATGTGTACATATGTAGATAAAAGTCATTAACCATTGGAAGATACTTATTATTCTGTAATTCAATTTCAGTAAGCAAGATAACAAAATCCAACCTAAAAGCAGTACACCTCTACTTCTAAGGAGCAGGTCCCTTAGGAGGGGGTCCCCTGTGCCATCCAGGAGCCAGAGATGGGCCAGTGAGGATGAAGGGTATCCACATTTCAAGAACAGGATGGAAGAAGGATTACATAACAGTTGATTTCTAGTCACAGTTGTAATTTTTCCAGTGGCACCTGCCTTTTGGGATGATACTTTCAGACCTAACTCAATTTTTTTGCTTTGACTTTTTTCTTTGTCCACAATATCTTGCACAAATAGTCTGCTTCAAAGGCCTGAATATTTTTCTTGCTTAATTAGGTGTGTTTATTGAGGGTAGATAAAAGGAGTGGTAGGATATGAGCTGTTTTTACTACAAAAGCAGCCCTTCCTTGGCAACTCTGATAAGACACTTGGGGAAAGTCAAGTTCTACATGCCCTAAATTTGAGCAAAAGCAAGAAGCTATATAAGGCCCTGCAATTCCCTGAATGAACATAATAGTAAAAAAAGACTAGGGATGCAGACTGAGATTTGGTCCTGGATGGAAACTGCTTCACCAAATTTATGTTTTGTTATATTCTTTGTTAATAAGGAGAGCCCCAGAACATTTCACAGAGCCCTGCGTCTTCAGCACTACCTATACATTTACTTCGGATTCTGGTTTGGAGTTAGAAAAATTTGCTCACTCTCTATGGATAGACTATAGAAAGAAATTTCCTACATGAAGCTTTTTAAAAATAAAATACTTGTGGAAATGCCATAAAATTTTTGCAGAATGGCAGAAAAAGGTCTTATTCAAAGATCTTTCCCATGCAAAATAAATTCCTTTTTCCCTGTGTCAGATACAGCTTTATTTGTTCCTCAGTTGTAGCCTTTATTATATGGTATTATCTTATTTAGTTTGTCAATTCCTAGGATATCAATCCTAGGATATCAAATACACTGGGACAGTACCCACTTTTCTTCTTTATATCTCTATTCTTCCTATTATGTTAGGTGCTTATAAAATGATTTTTACAAGAGATAAGAAATTTCATAATGCCTACCCTGGAGACAAAATTCCATGAGTAATGCCAGGGCAGAAACTTCACCATGGGACTGAAGCTGAGGTCAAGGAGATGAGAGCCTGGCCTGATCCAGGTTTTTCCCAGGAGGCCCATTTGTTCCTCAGGGGAACTCAGTGATGTAGGTCAACTGCAGGGTGGATCTTGGATCTGGCTCTCTCTAGGCTCTCTCTGGCCTAGAGGTTGACTCTCCTAAATTACAGCAGAACCAATACAGATCCACACCCTTGGCCTAAAGCTCATCCTGATCTAGAAGGCCATTTATGAAGCCCTCTGAAGAAATGGTCTTTAAGCTGCTCTAAACTATCAAACATTGAGTTTTCTTTAAAAAGGATATTTATTCCTATCCTATGTTTTTACAATCACCTAATTAGCATTTTATGCCCAGTGTTTCATTGTCCTGGCAAAGGTAATTGATCCAAAAACTGCCTTCCAGAATTTAGTCTCTGTTTTTTTTTTTTTTTTTTTTTTTTTTGCCCACAGGCAGAACTACATATTAAAAACTGTATGCCAATAAATAAGCTTATCTACATTGCTCATTCTATATTTCTTCCACTTAAATAGTCCTTTAAAAATTTTTTAGAAGGTAGAAAATACACTCCCAGTACAGTTAAAAAAATCAACCCAAAGCTTAGCGGCTTGAACAACAAAGGCACTTATTATCTATCCACAGTTTCTATGGATCAGGAACTTGGGAGCAGCTTGGTAGGACTGTTCTGGCTCAGAATCTCTCACTAAATTGTGTAAATATATTGGCCAGGGCTGCATTTGAAGGTTTGACTGCGGTTGGAGGATGCACTTCCAAGATGGCTCACGCCTATGGCTAGCAAGTTTGTACTGGATATAGGCAGGAAGTCTCAGTCCATCAACACATGAACCTCTCCATAGAACTGCATGAGAGCCTTATGACATGGCAGCTGCTTTTCTCCAAACTGATACTCCAAAATAAAAAGCAGTGTTAAACACAAAGTCTTCTACACGCAAGCCTCCGAGGGCACAGATCTTCACTGCATTTCTGTGTTCTAATGGGTACATGGGCCAGCCTTGATTTAGTGTGCAAGATCATAAATATAAAAGCATGAATAACAGGAGGTGAGAACAATCAAGGGCCATCTTGGACACTCTTATTTCCACACTTAACTTTTTTCAGCCACATCAAAATCAATTATAAAAACTAAAATGTGTTCACATCTTAGTTGTAAAGTTTGAGATTTTTCATAAACCATCCCATAACCCTCTCTCCAGTCTCTGCATGTTCTTCTAGCCACTTACTTGACCTACCCTAATTCTCTAAGTAAAAGGGATCTGTCTAGACAGTTGTTAACTTTTATTGGCTCTTGGGCTTCTTGAAAAGCTTCATATCCAAAACCTAACACTCCTGAAAAATGCACAGACCCACAAATATATACAAATTCAAAGGTTTTATGGATGCCCCAAGCTAAGAAAAGAAACTAACCTACAAGTTATACACACAACACTTTCAGCTGGCTGCCAAGTACAAATACCATAGCTAATGCTCACAATAGGCAGATGTCCAATATGAGCTGACAGGTTGGCTGACAGCCTGTGAAAGTTAAAATGACAGAAAACTTTTATGTGAAGTACCAAATTTATCTTGAGTTTCACAATTATATTTGTCTTCATTGACCTGGTCAACTGTTCATACTCTATAATGGTTTTTCTTGCATTTGGGTTATACTTTACACATGCCGCTAGCTAGTATTAGGCATTAAATTCAACATGCATACCCAAGTGAAATGACTCCCACTAATAGCTCATAATGTCACCAAAACATTTTCGGCCAAGTTTTAAACATTACTCACCACCAAACAAGGTTACATTAAGTGAATGCTGCCCAGGGCTCCAAGAGCTGTGGTAAAAGATGATAGATTAGATAGATAGATAGATAGATAGATAGATAGATAGATAGATAGATAGACAGACAGATTAAAAGGCAGTCAGCAAGTTTACCACAAGAGCTAGGAGTTCTCATTCTCACGAGCCAAACTTTTCCTATAGATAGGTACCACATACTGAACTGCAGAAAGCACAGGTTCTCCAAATTTAAGGTAAAAAAGTTAGTAAGTTAGCTAAGTGTATATTTGCCACTTTCTTCAAATTAGTGCCCCAGTGCTTAATGCTGATTATATTAAAAGATCAGTATTATTTTTCAATATGTTCTTAATCTCATCAGAATCATCAATTGTAGTTGTTTGGCAGGCAGATTATCAGAACAACTGAATCTGAGTTGGCTGAGTGTATAGTATGGTGAGGTTGGATGACATAGAACTTTTCATTCTAAAAAGATTTACTATCAGTGGTTTTCAAAATAAGGTGTCAGGATCAGCAGCATTATTATCACCTGGGAACTCATTAAGAAATGCAATTCTCTGAACACCTATGTCAGATCTACTGAATCAGAAACTGGTGATGAAGCCTAGCATACTGAGTTGAATTTTTATCTGTTTTCTGGTACTGGGACTGAACCCAGGAATGTTTTACCATTGAGCTAGATCCACAATCCTTTTTAAATTTTGAGACAGGATCTCACTAGGTTTCCCAGGCTGGCTTCATCTTTAAATCCACCTGCCTCAGCCTTCTGAGTTGCTGGGATTACAGGCAACAGTACCATGCATACTAAGGTTTGAAGCCCATGTGGCGATTCTGATGCTTATTATAGGTTAGGATTCAGCAATTTCATGTTCCTCAATACAGGTTGGGTATTTCTTATCCTATATGTTCGGAATAAAATATCTTTTTTTTTTTTTTTTTTGCTTTTGGAATATTTGCATATACATAATGAGGCAACTTGAGAATAAGATACAAGTCTAAACATGAAAATCATTTGTTTCATGTATGCTTTATACACATAGCCTGAAGGTACTTTTACACACTATTTTTAGTACAACTTACACAATTATTTTAGCATTTTAACTGTAACCCATCACATGAAGTCAGCGGTGGAATTTACCACTGTGGTATCATGTTGGCGCTTAGTAAGTTTCAGATTTGGGAGCATTTTGTATTTCAGTGTTTGGATTAGGGATGTTCAAACTGAGTGTAAGAATCATTTTCTCCAGGTTGTTAAAAAGCTGAATTTCAATAAAACAAAGCTCAAGGGTTTTTTTGGTTGTTTTTGCTGCTGTTGTTCTTTTACTATTCCCAGCTAATCGTGGTCCCCAAGCAGGCTTTGTGGATGTAGGATTCAAGTACATAAAGGAAGAAGGGTAGGAGAAAGAGACTTTAGGCTCTGAGTAGATAAATGGAGATTAAGTGTTTCCCTCCCTCCATCCCTCTCCCTCTTTTTAAGAAACAAACACGAAATAAAAAGTCCCTGGAAAGAGATATCCCTAAAAGCATCTGTACTCTGCTAATGCTTATCCTTTAATGCCTTTTAAATTACTTGATAATTTACAGGAAGTTTATTTAGTGTTATTGTCTGTGGTCTCTTTGTGGCCCATCAACCTCCAGCCAGGAAAAGGAATATTTGAAATGGATGTTTCTGGGACACCACAAAACCCTTGCAGAGGACATTGAGCCATGGGTTATGACGACTCTGGAAAAAACCACAGTAAATGCTTGTTGTCTTAATTTTCTGACATAAGTGAAAACAGATGCTTGGGTTGAATGGCCGATTAAGAACAAGTGTTATATAATGCAATTCGGCTGACAAACTTAGGGGGTTGTAAAACTCAATGCATGTTCTTCATAAATAGCTGAGAAAGGCACCTGAAAATATATGAAAGCACTGAGATGTTGGTAAAAATGTGTGAAAATGGAATTGCATGCCAAGAATATGTAGAGAAGAAAATTAGGCTAAACTATAGTATAAAGTATTATTACACCTCTAAGTGACATATATATCTATCTGATTAGTCATTTGGGTGATTCAGTGGTAATATCAATATTTGAGTTGTTCCCAAACAGGATAATGAAAATGTCACTTGCTTCAGGGTAAAACTATTTATAAGGGGTTTTGTAATTGGATTGTTCTACATAGGAGCAAAATGCTAAATCACTGTATTATTAATACATGGATCAAAAATCAATCATATCACACCAAATTCAATCAGTTCTTGGACTTTCACCTAATATATAATATATGCACATATATTATATATTTATAGATGTCATGTTTATACATATTTATAAACATTTGTATCACAAGGAGAACCAGCACAATTTAGCACAGGACACACATGTGCAAGCACACACACCCCTGGATCTGGAACCCAAATTCATACAGTGTTCTCTTGGCATCCATGGGGATTTGGTTCCAGGATCCTTCACCCATATCAAAATCCATGGATGCTCAAGTCCCTAATGTAAAATGGTGTAGTACTTGTGTACAACCCATGCACTTCCTCCCAAATACTTCAAAGTGTTCCTAGATTATTTATAATATGTAGTACAATGTAAGTGCTACTGTAAGTAGTTCTTTTATTTTTTAGTGAATAATGGCAAACAAAAGCCTTCACATGTTTAGTAGAGATGGAATTTCATTTTCAAAAATATTCAATCCACAGTTGGTTGAATTCTCAGATGTAGAACTGTGGATATGGAGAGCTGATGATATGCATTTTTGTTCAATTATTAATATACGTTATGGTTGAAAAAGTCTAAATGTCAAGAAAATATACAAAGTTGCTGTGGCAGGTAGAGTGGATGTTCTTCCAAGCACAGGAATCAGAACTTGAAGAGACATGAAAGCAGGAAAGAGGAGGGCTGTAGACGAAGTGAGCAGAAAATTTGGAAGGCATCTGTTGAGTACAGCAAAGAAAACGGTGAGCCCGAGAATGGAGATCAAAGAGGGAAGCTGGCATGTAAAAAAGAACTTAAATGCCTGCAACTGTGATCTGGTTGCCAATGAGAGGATCACATTTCCTGGGGATACTTTACACAGAAGCTCAGCTTCATGGAAGTGTTGGTTACAAGTCAAATGAAGAGAAGCATGGCATTTGAATGTAAGCCCTGGGAAAAACAACAAAATTTTCTGTAAGTTCTTCAAAATGTCTAACTACCACAGAACAAACACAAAACCAACTTTACACAATAACACTATAATACCTAGATTTTGTCATGTGTATATTGTTGCCAAACTTCACAGGACACGATACTTATGCTATACTTGAGGCCATTTAAGAATGAACTGTGGTTCATTCAACTGTGAACATACAGTCATGGTTGGTGCAATCTGGCTCAGAGCTTATCACATGAATATAAGTGAGCTTTTTTTCAAGCTTGTTGATGCCAAGATACATGAACAAGAAACCATGATATTTTTTATCTAATAGAACACTTAGCATGACATAGAAATAATAATCCTGGCTTGAAAAAGATATAAAAGTGTGCATTGTCTTCTAAAGGATGATTCCTGCTGCATCCAAACAGATGGAGAATCAGCTGTGAGGCGAGAGCATGAGCCAAAGTGGCCAGCAGAAGTGGCTGGGGGTGGAAGCCAGGAGAATACTCTGAGGACTCTTATAGTGTTGAGAGAAAAGGGAAAGAGGACAAGAGGGAAGTAGGAAGAAGAGGCAGAACAAAAGAAGGGGCTGAAGGTTTAGGAAAGAGAAGGATGAGGAATGAAAAGAGGGAGGCTGGAAAAGGGTCCCATCAGGTGACTTATCAGTACCAACCCAATGCCTGGGACTCAACCAGACAGACTGTAGCAGGCACTTAGCAGAAAAGCAAGTCACACAGAGCTGCCACCCAGGACCACGACTTGTGCTCCCAAATCTTTCACAATAAAAGGCCAATCTGTTCTGAGCAGGACCTTCCAAATCTGTGTAGGGAGAGACGGACAAGGGAACAGAGTGGGATGCTGATGGCAAGGATTATGTCTAAAGCTTCTACAGTAGCTTGACTCCACTCCTCAGACCATTTCAGTGTGAGGCAGCCACACCACAGATCCCAACACATTAACCACTGATATCCAGCAAGAAGGTGTTCTCAACTCTCAGCATTTTTTCCAGACTGTGGAGCTTCCAGCTGATGTCCTGCTAATTGCCACAGAAGGCAAAGAGTTTTTAAAAGTGCACCTGGTCTCCATAACTCCTCTTACCTGGGTTAAGAAAGTTACTACTGCCGTTAAAGTCACCCTAATATTATTTATTAGTGGAAGCTAAAAAAAAGAACTGATATTTATTATACTCTTTTTTCAGAGGAAGAATTCTGGTGTTCACAGGTTCACATTTACTTCTGTGCTTTACCCACTAAGCTATATTGCTATTTTTCCAATACTTATCTTCTCAACTTTTAATGACACCACAGATTAGGATAAACCTGAATAAGAAAGCATGTGGATCAACTTTGTTTTTTTTTTTTTTTTTTTTAATAGTGCTAGTGAAAATGTGAGCAGTCAGAGCAAACTTCTGTAACAGGATCATCAGGGGGTATTTGAAGAAGATGGACCAGAGGAGGAACAGAGGGACAGACTTCAGATCATCTGATATTCTATCCTAAACCAACTGGTTAGGGGTGGTTTAACTCCATCTGAGAAAGTGAAAAGAGAAGGAACTGTCCTGCCTCCCCTGACAGCATATCTGGAGCAGGACTGAATTCCAGAAATCTCTGCCAGCAAGATTTTGGCAGCCACCCCAAACTGTTCCTTAAACGACAGAATCTGAGGCTCTCAGAGAAAGAAGGCCTATTAGGTCTTGCATGTCCTCATGCGCATGTGCACAGTGTGCTCTCAGTGGGGCCCTTGGAAAACCAAAATGTTTTCTTACCAGCCAACATAATGGAAAAATCAAAGGGTGATTTTCAAGGAGAAAGGAAATCCGAAAACTCCACCTTGGCATTACATTGGAAGCAAAAGAACCCCAGTTCCAGGTCCTTGCAAGGCTCTGTGCACTGCTCAGAAGGGAAAGACCTTTCCCTGTACTGGAGATGCAGTGGAATGCATTTCAAAGAGGTCTTCGGTTATGTAAGTTTGCTCTCTGTTCAAACATTGTCCTTAAAACAGAAAGAAGATGAGCCAGAATGTATATGGTAATGTACACAATGAAAGAAACCATTTCCAAAAGAAATTGTGTCACCAGGACTTTGCAAGGAGGGAAATTTATGGCACATTTGCTTCATTCCAGTGTTGTACACTGATGGGCTCATGAAGTGATCAGAAGGTGCTTAGAGTGGGTGCATTTGGTCTGGGTTTCTAATGGGTGGGAGTTAGATGAATAATCCTTGATTAGAGAATGGTAACAAACTTTCTATGGAAGCATCACATCTTCTACCTCTGTGTTTTCAGAATTCTGGGGAGAGGAACATCAGCTGACTTTATAGTTTGTGTTCTGAGAGGGCTTCAAACCTCAGACTGACTCTGAGGATCCCAAATTTCCAGCAAAATCCCAGGGAATATAAATCAGGGTTCTGTTGGGTCAGGAAAATGTACTACACACCATAATAATGTCACCATGGAAGGATTTCAGTGGGAAACACTAGTAAATATTATGAGCAGTGAAATATTATGAGCAGTGAACTAAACAAACGCTGATTCAGTCTTGCTACTTACAGAACTTTCCCAGAGACCCCCAAGCCAAACTTCCCTACCATGTTTCTCCTAGACCTTTAAAATCTTTCCAACACAAGAAGAGGACTGTGGGCTAAAGAAAAGACCCACAGGGTGCTCAAGTATTATTAAACATTCTACAAGATTCTGAGTGTCATGCTGAGAATATTTCTTTGTACTATCTTAATTTTGATTTGTTTCCTGAGAGAACATGGAAGAATTGCTGCTTTATTAATACCAAATAGCATCTGAGAGATAATTTTCTGAGTTGCCTCCATCACATCCTGTAACAAAAGAATATTTCTTTCTCCAACCAAAAATTTATCCTCATTGTAATTCCTCCATTTTCTCTAAAAGCCACTCCACTAATGTTTCTGAAGCACATTTTCCTGGGGAATGCATGACCAGGTTCATACATATTAACTGTTTAATACTTGTTCAGATTTTAAAAAATAATTTTTGCATATGTGTTTTCCTTTGAGAGATGGTGGCATCAATGAAAGCAATTCTTCTGTTTTGGGGGAATTTGCTTTGTGTGGCCCCCAACATGGGTCAACCATACTTGATGAACTACAGAGAAACTCAACAAAGGAATCTAGGAACTGATTGGCCTCTTGCATACAGAGAAGATCCACATTGGATGCTAAATATTTGCCTTTGCATTCTTAAGATACTTATCTCAATTTTCAGGAATTTCCTAGAATTAACTCCAACTATGGAAGAACACAAATAAACAGATTGCCTATTGAACATCTGCCAGTAATGGCTGAATTCTGTGGGAAGTTGATGGAGTGAGTGTTTATGCTCAAACCAGTATGTCCTCTGGAGTCAGATTTCCTATGTCCATGGTTCCACTATATCACTTAGTGACTTCAAGCAGCCATTGAACATTTTGTGGCAGGTAGACTCTAAGATAATCTAAGAGTGTATTTACTTCTTAGGATATGGCAAAAGAGATGGGCCTTCACTTCTGCAATTAGGCTACATAAGTCTGCCTGCAGACTCTTCTGGGCAAGCAGCCATAGAAGAAAGGCCCATCTCACATGAACCTACCTGAGGTGACCTCTGGCCAATGAAGGCCAGTGATGAAATGAGGCCCTCAGACCAACAACCCTCCAGGAACTGGATTCTTTGGCTACATTAGCTTGAGAGTGAATCCTTCCCCAGCCAGGCCTTCAGATTAGACCCAGCCCTAGAACCTTCATGAAGCCTCATGAAAGACCTTGAAGGAGAAGACCCAGCCAAGCCAGGCTGACTCCTACCCCACAGCAAGTTTGAAACAATAAATGTATTATTTTAAGCCGGGCGCGGTGGCGCACGCCTGTAATCCCAGCACTTTGGGAGGCTGAGGCAGGAGGATCGCGAGTTCAAAGCCAGCCTCAGCAATGGCGAGGCACTTAGCAACTCAGTGAGACCCTGTCTCTAATAAAATACAAAAAAGGGCTGGGGATGTGGCCCAGTGGTCGAGTGCCCCTGAGTTCAATCCCCGGTACCACAAAAAAAAAAAAAAAAAAAAAAAAAAAGTATTATTTTAAGCTGCCTTATGGAAATTTGTTATGCAAAAAGATAACTGGCATACTCTTTAAGATATTAATAATACACTTTTCACAAGTGTGAGGATAAAAATAGACTATTTATGTAAGCACAGCCTTAAACACCTAAGCTGGTATATGGTAATTTGGTTATATTTAATGAAATGTATGTATATAATGCATTGTTTTTCCATTCATGTTTAGAATTTTTTTTTTTTTTAGCTGATACTATTTGTATTTACCATGTGTGGAGGCGGGTACTGGGGATTGAACCCAGGTCCTCTCACATACTAGGTAATTTGTCTACCACTGAGCTACGTCGATAGCCTTTTTATTTTATATTATTTTATCTTGAGACAGGGTCTCACTAAGTTAGCCAGGATACCTTGAACTTGCAGTCATCCTGCCTCAACCTCCCAAGGAGCTGAGATTACAAGCATGCACCTCCACACCCAGTTTTTTGTTTTTGTTTTTTTGTTTTTAACTTTTGGTCATTTTTTAACAGGTTCATTTTTATTTTATTATTCTAACAATTAATCACATTAGATTACCCTAGCTTTTATTGTTACATTTGTTTTTAGATAAATTTTATTAAATTCACCTCTTTTATGCCTACCTTTATAAATGTCAATCAGGGAATACTTAAGAGGGAATTCTTTCTGAGGTTGGTGACCCAGCTAGAATGGTTGGTTATATCTCAAGAATGGTTGTCCCTTCACTTAAGGTCTCACTTTCATCTTAGACACATCATTCATCAACTCACATGAACCTACCCAAACATTTTAATCTTCTTTGCTACAATATAGTATTGATGAATTCTATTCTCAAGTGTTCAGCTATGTTTCATTAACCTGAATCAAGACAAAGAGAGAAGCTAAAATTCCTCAAGATTTTCTATCTCATCATCCAAATGAACAGTCTATGAAACTAAACTAATGATGTATATTTAAACTAGTGAAATTTTATCTTTAAACCTTGAGGTTTTTACATTCCTAATTTAAAGTTCTTTTTTTAACACAGCTGAATCTCATTTAGTTTTACCTAGTAGATGGTCAATAATCAGTGTTCAAATAAACAAATTTACCAATAAATCTGCCAAAAAACTTTAGAGCTTTAAAAAGTACTAAAATAATTCTGCGATTTCCCAACATTTTTCTTTTAGCAGCAGGGCTATTTCTTCTAATGTACTCTTTAATACAGTTCTAGCAATACATAAACATTATTCAAATGAAATCAGAACTCCCCCCCACTAGACTTTGCAGTACCCACATCAACTTCCCAACTTCCCTGCCCAAAGATGGAAGAGATCTGATGATCCCCATCCCCTCTCAAGTATCAACTACCCTTTGGGGACATGTACTGTTCTGTTAGAGTGCCACATTTATGTTTTGTCAAAGTTAAGATTGAGAGGGCTCCATGGAGAGAGAGAAAGGGGGCCAGTCCCCCGGAGAGTGGCTAGAAAGTTTACAGAACAAGAAAAGCCTGCCTCTCTAAAGACAATGTTCTATTTCCTCCTTGTAATAAGTCTTAAGGACTCAGAATCTTAAGGACTTGATAGGGACAAGAAAGGCATAGTTGATTGGATCCTGTGGATCTCCTGGTCTTAGTTTCCTCTCTCAATACTTCAGTAGTTGCTGAACTTTGGCCCAGCAGTCACCTCTGTTGGGAAGACCCCTCACTTCAGCCATCCTCCTCCTTGCCCCCAAATGCATTTGTCCTTCACACTTCTACTTGAGTGCCTTTCATAATATTTGACACCTCCAATCTGGATTTGGTCCTTCTGGCTAATCTCAAAATTCACTGTGCTTCACCCAAATTGGAGAAGGTGCCTCTCTACTGGATTATCCCTTTCTACCCCATCTCCTCCACTAACTCCAGTTGCCTGAAGACAGGGCCAAGTTTTGTCTCCCCAGTCTCAGTGTTCTCCATATACATGTGGTAGAATTTATAACTTGAATAAATTAGTGTATCTTTACATAGATCACAGAGCTGATATTACATCAAAATCAAGGGTATGCTGGCTATGTGACTAGGGCAAAGTTACTTAAACACATGGACTCACAATCTGATTCTCTATAAAATGGGAGCAATAGGATACCCACTTTACAGGGGGACTTAGACAATTTAATTAGATTTAGCTCATTAAAAATACGTAGCTCTATTGTCTTAGCAAGATCCCTTCCTTATATATGCCTTGTCCGATCACCTGCCATCTGCCACTGTGGACCTCTGATCTGCTCTGATGCTAAATATCCTTAACTGTCCATGTCCCACCTGACAGAGACCAAGAACTTTGGGTTACTTCCCCCAACTTCACCTCCTTTCAGCAGGAAGCAGTTTGGAGATGTCACCACCCATTTTTCCATAGAAGTGGAATGTAGAAATTGACAGTGGGGAAATGTAACAGTGGTCCATTTTATGCTTTAAATATAGCACTTGCTGTTCTGCCACTGAAACTTATTTTTAAAAATGAACATGTTTCTTTCTCTTCCTTTATCTCCTTCTCCCTAATCTCTTCTACTCCCTAATCTCAGGAGAAACAGGATTACCTTTTTTCCCCATGTTAGGCAGATTTATATTTTATCTATCCTTGAGTACAAACCCACCATAGGAACAAAGTAATCCAGACTTTGGGGATGACACCAGAAGATCTCAGAAATGACTGTCTCCCAAATTAACAAGTGAATTATAATGCCAACAGAGAACATCTAGATAATGCCAACAGAGAACATCTAGAATGTTGCCTTTGAATCACCTCTTTAAAAGCTCCCTGTTCCTGCTGATGGTCAGAATCAGAGCCTTTGGGACAGGAGTCCCCTGCGTTTCTCCTTTGCTAGTAAAGCAATAAATCTTTTCCTTTCTTTAAAAAAAAAAAAAATATATATATATATATATTATATTATATTTAATTTAGAGCCATATATATGGCTTTAAATTACTACATGCAGTACAAATTTTAAAAAATTTTATCTATGAGAATGAGAACTATAGCAATAGTGGCCAATAGCCATGATGGTTACTGTTATATCATCTGTCCCTGTATTTTTTGTACCTGAACTGAGAGATGTGTACCTTTTCAGGTAAAACCTGATAAAAGAGCGAGCTACCAAGAATCACACCCAAGATCCCCAGGCCCCCTGACCACGTGACTATACTTGCATCCCGATACTCCTCTATGGTTTTCTTCACACATGCCTTAAAGGGAGGTGTGACAGACTTGCCTAATAGTAGTATCCTTTTGCCTTCAGGCTGAATTCAATCCTCCATAAATAGGAGTTTTACCACAGAGGTGTGTCCAGCCTCTGATGTCCAATTATAAGATTTTGTTGGCTTCCTTCACTCCAGATTGTCCTGTATGGTTTCGTTTTCGCATGTATGGGGGGTGGGGAGAAGAAACTTCTACAGTGCAAGAATAAAGGCTATGAAGGTTGCTGGAACACGGGGCTTCCCAAGGTACAAAACAACGTGATTCATCTCAGGGGCCTATGTGTTATGGTCCAATCATCTTCCTTAAAAACAAGTTCAAGTGCTTCTCACCTGGAGGAGCCATGCAGCCTTTCCCATCCCCACTGAAACCCTGATCCTAAGGCAAAGGTGTAGCTTTCCCTGGAGAGTGTCTGCCCATGTGCGAGGACCACAGTCAGGCTGGAAGGGGGCAGATGATTTGCCCCATTGTCACACAAAACAGCATATCACAATCTCACCCCACCCATCCACCAATGACACACCACCAAGCTATCTCAGAGATTTATCTTATAGTTTCAACAAAAAAATCATATACTATTCAGTGTGCATTCAATACCAGTTATGTATAAGACCCTTTACTAAAATCTCTGCATCTCTTAACTCATTTAATTCTAAAATACTATGAGATAGGTAACATTTTGCCCATTTTACAGATGATAAAACTGAGGCTTAGCAAAGGTAAGTAACTTGCCAAAGAATATAGCCATTAAATGGTGAGGAAGAGAAAAGGTACATTAATAAAAGTCTCCTTTAAGCTTTTAAAAAATAATCAGGAATCTTATTAGAACTTATTTTGTATGATAAGGTACATGGCTAAGATGTCATGTGCCTATATGCATGTCAACAGGTGATTTCTTATAAATAAACAATACATATATGATATATATGTAAAATATATAATGTTTATATAAAATATGGCTTTGTCTTAGGAAAATGTGAAAATTAAGATAAACTTTAAATATTGTGTGAGAATCGATTTTATTCAAGGGAAGGATAGCATTCTTATACATGCTATATAGTGTGATTCCTAAAGTTTGGATCGGGGACCCTGCTTAAGTAGGAGGTAATAGGGTAGAATGTGAATTTTTAATCAGAAACCAAGTATCCACTCCTGACTCTGCCATTAACATGGGAAAATCATTCAACTTCCCTATCCTTTGGATGCCTTCATTTAGAAAATAAACGTCAGGCTAAGCCAGTGATTTCCAAATATTGGCCTGTAATGAAGTTTTTATCAGTCTGTGGCAAAATGAGTAAAGTGAGGATAATGGACTTGTTTATGTAGCTAAATTCACTTGCTTTATAAATCTGTTAAAATATCCTGTTTTATGAAAAATGGGGATTTTAAATAATACATAGTCCTTAACTAACTCTAAAATAGGTAGGTAGAAAAAAAAGGAAAACCTTTTTTCTTCTTCTTCTTCTTCTTTTTTTTTTTTTTTTTTAATCCTATTTTAGCCCAGCATTTTTCTAAATATGTTCTGGAACAGACATACCCCTGGCAACATATTATTACCATCATACTGAAAAAAGAGATTTTAAGTTAAATGAATTTGAGAAACAATGGGTTAAAAAAATGTAAAATGCTAACATCTATTTTTACTACCCCACCTCAAAAGACAAAACATCAAAGGTTCCCCAAGTTGTTGACAAAAAGCAGCTGCCTGCCCACTGTCCCCCCCCCCCCATCATAGGACAGTACATCTATTCCTGGAACACAGTTTGAGAAAGGTGACTTCAGATAAAAGTTCTTCAACAGCTTCCATGATTTGAAGTACCACTAAAAACAATGAGATGTGCCATTTATTTTATAGGTGTTACAATTTGATGGGAAATTTTCTCAAGATTTATAAACTTATAGATTTTTTTTTTTTTTTAGATTTACAAAAGAAACCTGGATGGAAACACTTCAGATTAAAGCTCAATAAAATAAACAAATATTTCATGATCATTTTTTACAACCATGTGGGTTTATTTTTTCTTTTTCCTTTACCATTACAAATAAAGGCAAACTGTACTGAGGTCTATATTTAGTGATTGCAACATAATTAAAGCACTTGGAATTTGCATAAGTTTTCAATAAACCAAATTTTGGCTATCATCCCTACATGGTAAATAGAAATTAAAATAAAACCATCTATAGGTATTGAGATGGAGAAAAACCCCAAATTCCTCTCAAATGATATTTATTGTTAAATGCTTTATCAGTATGAATGGTTAATTCTAAATGCTGGTAGCTCATGATTTATTTTAATCACAGCTTGCTATGACCAAGGAACAAAATTCTTGGTATAAGAAAAAGATCTGATAGTGTTTGCTTTTCTTTTTTCTTTGCATAATTATTTGATCAGAGTTGAGAAGTTTTACTTCCCCTTTTTATTGCTTTTCACATCATCATGTGAAATACCAATCAGCCAAGTGCTTCAGCCTTCACATTCTGGATTCAAGTTTCACTTTATCCAGTGAAAGAACAGCTTTTGCTCGAGACAAGATGATTTTGGAGTGAGCCCTCCAAAGAAAGGAACCAGGCAAGATCTTCTGAATATTCTGACCTTAACAACTTTTCTTGACTCTATGCACACTAGGTTTTTGACAAGCCTGTGGCTCTGGGTTACCTCCAATATTTTCCATCATAACTGTACGGTAAATTCCAGCCTGTTTTTCATAATCCTGCTGACTACAGCAGTCTGCAGCCATAAAAGCCTTCACAGACCTAAAGTTGGCTTCCAAAAGTATCTCTGCAAAGGAACAAAAGTACACACAACATTTATGTTCAAAGACAGGAGAGGAAGGAGCCTCTTGTTTTAGTGCTGATGGGCTTAAAGTATTTTTAGGGTCTAAATTTAGATATCTTAATTTTCTTCTAATGGCATTTGTAAACAAAATACCAACACTAAAATAAGAGCAGTTTAGGCAGGAGAAGGGGGAGTGTCCTGTCCAATACATCAAACCCTCTTCCAAATACCACTGAAGAGAAGTGTCTACCACTTAGCACGTGACCCTACTTTGGTCAGACCTGCCTAGACTCACTCAATCTCCTGGTTAACAGGTATGCTTGAGGTTTATGCCAAAGATTCCGGGTTTCAGAATTAGCTTCTTTTAAATCTTAAGCTGGTGCTGGTTTAGTCTCTGAGGAGAGTGATAAAAACAGCAAATAACTGACAAACTATAATAGCCCTTTACATAATATGATTCAATCTACAAATACTGTAACTTGAAACTATACCATTCAAGTTCCCTTGAACATACCCAACCAAGAAGTTGGTTTTCATTTTTGCCATAAAGAGCTGCAATTGAAAAGTAAATAATGGGGAGAGGGGAGTAATAGTTTAAGCAAACCCTTCACACATTTGAACTTTGACTTTCTGCAGCATAAATCCATCCCCCCATATGATAAAGCAGATCATATTTAATATTAGCAGTTAAAAACAAGTATCTCTTTAAAATATTTTAAAAACATAAAACATCAGAGCTACTTGCCTTTTGGCAATTTCTGTGCATTTCCCAGGGCAAGTGCAATACTTCCACAGAGAAGTAGACACCCCAAGCTGGAGAGCATGTTGCATTTGCCACCTCGCCCGGGGAGTGATGCTGGTGGGTGCCTCACAACCCTGGAGCTGCATTTAAGTGGATGGTCTCCCAGTGACAGAGGCGGGCGGCTGCACTTAGCTGTGCCGTGGGCTTACTCACAGGGGGTGGAGACAAGATGACATCACACCCTTTCCCCACACACACACACAAAAAAAAAAAAAAAAAAAAAAGGCACAACAGCAAAAATATATCATCATATTTCCCTGTGTGAAGTTGTAACTGTCTCTTCCCTCTGTGACATAAAGATTGAAATTATGGACAATCTATATTTATAAAAGAAAAAGTCTTTAGGCAATTTTGAAACATTTCATAGACTATTTTAAAGAATCTGGAAAAAACACACTTAAGACCATCAGAACATTAAAAATATAAAATGAAACCTTGTTTGTTAGGGAGGAAACTGTTTTCAATTATCCAGTAAACAAAATCAATTCTTTGAAATGGGAGCAAATTCATAAAAATATACTTTTGAACTATCCTGTATTTCCAGTATTAAGAGAAACACTGAAGAGAAAGTCCTGGGCTATTTGTCTATACATTACATATAGTATAACTAAAGAATGATTTTATACACACACACACACACATAAATATTACATCCAGACATTCTATAAGTGTCATATAGAGACAGCACTATTAATAATCAAGTCCCACTCTGAGCTAGGCTCTGCAATAGGACTGATCTGGTGGCCGTGCAGACACTATAGTGTTTCCCCATTTATTAGTGAGAAAAACTGAGGCTCAGAGAGGTTAAGTGTCCTGACCTAGCCGGTGTACTCCAATGATTAACAATTTAAACAGACTTTGGAATAGAAGGTTTTTAAACACAAATCCTACTTACTAGCAAGGTGTCCCTAAACAAACTTCTTTAATATATAATTGATACTGATTACATTTCAGTGCTTTCTCTTTTGCAGGCATGGGTATAATCAGTTTATATATATGAAGACATTTATTCCTCAAAATGACCAATGAAGAAAGCACTATCATTCCTCCCCTTTAACAGGTAGAAAAAGTGTACACAGAGGTGTGATAAAAGGCCCAAGTTCACAGCTCCTGTAAACAACAGAGCCAACATTTTAAGCAGGCCATTTAACCCAGCACTTCCACTCCCAATTGCTAAACTTTAAATTCTAAAATAGAGATGACTGTACCAACTTCATAAATTTTCTAGTAGGAATTTTAGAAAGTAGTAGTGCCTGTCACACAGAAAGCAGTTGCTGAAAGTGACAGCAATAAATGACAAAAGTAAAACCCTCCAGTAAGTAGAATACACTCTAGCCTGGATGTAATTATCTCTGAAGTCCATGCATGTGCCCTCTCCCCCTACAGCACATGGCCCCAAATATAGGCACATTGCTGGAATGACTGGGGTAATCATTTAAATATTGCTTATAATGACTTTTTGAAATCAGCTTATTTCACAAGGTTGCTATAGCTGAATCAAAAAGAGTAAGAGGGAATTGGAATAACTGGTCAAATGAAATGATAGGTAGAAAACTCACCAAAAGAAAACTTGAACACAGCCTTGTCTTCCAAATAAAGTGTGAAAGGCACATTGTTAAAGTCATCTGGAGCTGGCCCGGTCCAAGCTCTCACCATAGGAATGCTCTGGCAGTGGCTACGGAAGGGACTGGGTTATTTAACAGGTCTTTTTCATCTCTGATTTTCTACTTCAACAGGCAGCTCCCTCAAACCTGAGTTTGGACGGTCATCCAGCTGGTCCTGCTGGTTCTGCTTCTATATGCCACTACCATGAAGCTAAGCCAGAGAAGCCACAGTGTTAGCAGGAAATGACAGGTATTCTGAGGGGAAAATACCAGCAGAAATGTTGACAAGAAGGTTACTTCTTCAAAACAGTGTGAGGGGCTGAAGTGAGGGTTGGGTGATGGGATTGGGCGATCAGCCTCTGTGTGGCCAGCAGACCAATTCCAATCCACATTAGCAGTCATTATTTGCAGTTTAGAAATGACTGGGAGCTAATTAAATAAAGGCCAATCTGATTATTTTGTCAGAAAGGTCGTTGCATCACCTTGGCTGGTAGGACAAATGACCATTCAGTAAAAATGGTGACAGTATTATTACTCCTCCAAAGGCCAGGAGGAGTAATGGCTTTAGAAAGGGCCCGTCTCACAAAGGACTTTTCACCTTCTCCATTAACAAAACGTTTTCTGTCAGGTCAGATCTCCCACCCAGACAGAAGGGATACAAATCCTCCAGAAGAACTGTGGGTCCCTCCTCACAGGGAATAAACACTTCAGGGCTTAGGTCACACAATCATTGAAGGATTTTAGGCTAATTCCAAGGAAGAATTGACCCTCTGGCCATGGGTATGTTGCAGACGACTACTGTGGAATATTTGGTACATCCTGTCAGGTTTCCCGGTTTTCTCAAGAGAACACCAACCCTAACCCTGTTCAAATGCCTTTTCAGCCACAATATCTTATTTGGAAATATGGAAATGCTAAGCTTCAGATAATTGTGAGATTATAGACTACTGAATTTTATCACAGACATCTATAAAAAAAAAAACCTTGTTGAAAAAACACTTAGGAACAACTGCTTGAAAAGCACATAATATATGTAGTATATTTCTTGTGAAGACAGGGACCATGCCTCTTCTGTTCATCATCCCCTCCCTGCCTAAAACATAACAATTCTTTAAGCATAAGATGAATAAATGTCACAGGAAAAACATAACCATCAATTTCTCCAAACAGTCTAAAAGTTAGTCCTTGACTGACTTAGAGAAAGCTTGAGTATGGCCTAGAATGTTGTTGGAAGACAATTCTACAAGGGGCCCACATCTTAGGAGCAGAAGCACTAATTTTCTGTGGTCCAGACTATCTTTTTAAGAATACTTGTATTGCAGACAGCCTTGGGTTGACTCGTATAATAAAGATATTGTCTCTTTCTGGGGCAAAGAGAATGTATGATTACTTCCCATCATAAAAGTTCCCTCAGCTCAGTGTTCTTTTGTGATATCACCTGTACCTCTTTTGGCCTGTAGGAATTGGGACTCAGAACTGATACAAATACTGCTATTCAGACTTCTGCCATTGCTCTAATTGTCCTTTGCTTTTGACCCAGGAGTCCTGCATCTCATTCCAGCATCAATGAATTATGAATGTTAGCTTGCACATAGGGTAAAATCAGAGTCTTCCCAATTCTTTTTTTTTTTTTTTTTTTTTTTTTGGTACTGGGGATTGAACTCAGGGGCATCCAACCACTGGGCCACATGCCCAGCCCTTTTTTTGTATTTTATTAGAGACAGGGTCTCACTGAGTTGCTAAGTGGCTCACCATTGCTGAGGCTGGCTTTGAACTCGCAATCCTCCTGCTTCAGCCTCCCAAGTGCTGGAATTATAGGCTCGCGCCACTGTGCCCGGTGTCTTCCCAATTCTTGACAGTAGTTTTAGCCCACTCTAAAATATTTTACTAGATCTTGCTTTAGCATAGTGCTTTTGATAAAGAGCATATGTTCAAGTCCACTGTAAGGCTCAGCCATGAAACCCCCTTTTGGGCATAGTAAGAGTGTTGTTAGACATTGCTTATTAATTAAATCATATACTTCTTAAAATTCTGGAGAAAACTGACTATTCTATGTCAAAAAACAAACAAACAAAAAAAAAAACAGCTAAGACTTATTTTTTCCTGAGCAACTATTTATTTTGTGACATTATTACCAGGTTCACTTTCTGTGTAGATTGCTGGGGAACCAGAGCCAATGTGTCCCCCACCCATACTGAGCATACAGGTCTTGTGATGTGCATTTTCTGACATCATTCCTGGCTCTATTTTTCATCCCCACCCTTATTTCTTGCTTATTTTACTTGGAGTCTTAATTTATGTGATTTTATAAGTTGCTTTAATTTGTTTCTGGAACAAGGTATAGTAAAACAGAGAAGCCCCATGCACAGGAGTTGTATCAAAAACATGTGTCAAAATGTGAAATGGGAATCTGGGAACCTGTTCTCTACTTTCTTTTTTACAAAACAGACCCAAATGGAATTTTGGTATAATAATCATATGGCATCATTTCTTTATATTATTTTTATCTTTGGGGAACTGGGTAAATTCCATGAGTCTAGAGGACAGTTAGAATCCAGCTCTAAATAAGTGTTATATTTTTAAGTCATTTCATGTTTGACTCTTTTAGTGTTCAACATTAATTCCATGATTTCAAAAGAGACTTCCATTAGATCATAAATCTTTCAAATTTTGGAAATAAACTCCATAGTCATTTTACCTATCAATCCAAATATTTTAGTCTCTGGTATGTTAAGAACTATGTTAGGGCATTTTTAAAGACTTATATATGTACAATTAATAATACAAAGGTATTCTGTGGTTTTCCAAGGGATGCTAATAAAAATAATTTTAATATGACTCACATTTGAAATGGGAAATTCAGGGTTCCATGTTTTCAGCCCAAACCTTGTTTCTGTAATTACTGTGCTGAACCAGACTCATGATCCAATTGGATGAGTACCCTGCTCCAGTGAGGGTATATTTGGCCAGAGCATGAAACTCTCTTCCCCAATGGTTTTTATAGCACAGGGAAGCTCTTCCCCATAAATGCCTAAGTTATGTTTGCAGGTCATTCTTCAGTCTGTCCAAAAGCATCTTAACCTTTAGTTTTTGGTTTCATTTATCTTAAGGCAATTAACAGCCTATGCTTGTAAAAGACCACAAAGAGTCTTTTCTATTAATCTGGAAACAAGCTTAATTTAAACCTAGATTGTACATCTTTAAGCTATAAAGTTTGCCTTCTGTCCTAGTCTATTTTCAGCTGCTACAAGAGAATACCACAGACTGGATAATTTAAGAAGAAATGTATATTTTATAAGTCTGGAAGCTGAAATGTCTACAGTCAATGGGCCCCACCTCTGGCAAGGGCCTTCTTCCTGAATCATAACATGATGAAAAGTATCACATGACAAGAGAGCATGTGATATGGTTTGGATATAAGGTGTTGCCCAAAGCTCCTGTTGATGCAGAAATATTCAGAAGTAAAATGAATAGATTTTTAAAGCTTTAACCTAATGGGTTCATCCTAGTTTAAAAGGACAGAGTGGTAACTGTAGGCAGTTGGGGCACAGCTATAGGACATGCATCTTTCCTGTGACCCTTCCCCTCCCTCTTTCTCTCTGTGTCCTGACCCCACCATAAGGAGATAGCTTCCCCTGGCCATGCCCTTGCCCCATGATGTTGCTGCCTCACCTTGGGCCCTGAGCAGTGGAGTTGGCCATCTATGGATTGAGATCTCAAACTGTGAACTCCAAATGAGCTTTTCCTCCTCTAAGTTGTTCTTGTCAGTTACTTTGATGACAGCAATATGAAAGCTAACTAAAACATTACACAAAAGGGAAAGAGTGAGAGAGGCATCAACTCATTCTATAACAAATCCACATTCATGATAATTAACCCATTACCTTGATAACAGCACTAATACATTCATGAGGAAAGAGCTCTCATAACCTAATCACCTCTTATTTGGCCCATCTCCCAACAATGTTGCCTTGGGGATTAGGTTTCCAACATGTGAACTTTGGAGGACATATTTAAGCCTTCCTTGTTTTATCTAAATCCTGCTCACTTCATGGAGGTGCTGAGTATCTACTGGATCTTGTACAGGTGGAGGGAATATCTTTTATCCTAGCTTCAACTAATGTAAAAATGGGTGGGATCAAGAACTGAGTGAGGAATATAAGTAAACCAGAAGACTCCGAACAGGAAGATGGGTCAGAGAAGGTCCCTGAAAATTGGAGCACAGCATCAGGGAAGCTAGAGCACAGGGAATGCAGGCGTAGCTGAGCAGAATGGGGAGGTAGGAGGATGGTGGTCCTAGGAACATGTTCTCAAAAGGAGCGTCTTTCATCCAGGCTCTTACTTACTATTGTGTGTTGTATGGGAGGGGTGATGTGCTTTTAAAGCTGAGATGGGAAGAGTCATGAATGTGATCTCCAAAACTATACAGCCCACATCTTTTAGTTATTATTTCATGGAAGGGACTCTTCTTTGAAGACTTCCCAACTTCACTTCATCTTGTTTGAGGGGTTGGACAATGAGGATTGCAAGCAGAATTTCAGAAATGGAAGGATTTTTTTAAGCAAAGGTGAGGTCACATCTCCCTGATAAGATAGGCATTTGTAGGCTCTTCTGGTTACAACCTAAAATTCACTGAAACAAAGTAAGGAACAGTATTCCAAGAGAAAGACATATTCCAAATCAAATTGAGAATCTACCATGATATAAAGAGGAAAGATATAGTACATGGTTCAAACTGAGAAGAATAAAATATTCTTAGAAGGTGACAGTTTATAATAGTTGACCATTATAAGGATTTAAAGTAACAATCACTAAGAAGGAAGACAAAAGTGTACAAAATTTTTATTTGTGATGCTCTGAGTTTTGACTTTGTGATACTTTACTTTCCAATCTCTATTTCAGCTTAAAAATAATTGTGTTTGGGAGCTTGGGGTGTAGCTTAGTGATAGAACATGTGCTTAGCATGCTCAAGGCCCTGGATTCAATTCCCAGCACATCCACACACACAGTGTGTTGAAGTTATGGAAAAAAGAATAATTTAATGTGAAATTAAATGCTTTAAGATTTTATAAAGTTAAGGTTGAGAATTATATCAGATAACAATGTCTCCAGTGAGAGGATAAACAGAAATAAGGAAATGAAAATATTCCGTTTCCTGAACACTTGCCTATCCAATATGCTAGCTATTGGCCACTTGAAGCTATTTAAATTTAAACTAATTAAAGTAAATAATTCAGTTCCTCAATCACAATACCCCATTTCAAGTGCTTTATATTCATGTCCAAATAGTGGATACCACATTGAACAGCATAAACATATTAGTTCAATTGTATAGTGTTGACCTTGATCATATCAACTAACTTTTAAACTCTTAATGGAGAGCAACCAAAATTCATATTTAAATGATAATTTAATGAAAGAATGGAAGATTGAATGAATAAATCTCTTTTGACCCACTTACCTCTCTTTTCAAAATAAACATGCTTGATTAAACTTTAATTGATGTTCTTTTTCCAATTGAAGAAATAAATATCAAGGACAAAGGAATTTCACCTATAATAAATTTCCAGATGTTTTTTAAGAATCATATTTTATTTGTTCATTGGACTTTTAAAACATGCCTTTTGCAACAGCTTGTGGGCATATACAAAAATGTAAAAAATTAATTATAATTGTAGGTTAAAGTACAGATGTAATAAATATGGAGAGAAGACAAATAATATAAAAATGTGTTAAATGTCCTAAGTAGAACAGGTACTAAGAAAATTAGATTGGATGATGGCTGGTGTTATATAATTTCAAAAACACACTACTTTAATTTTCTCTGTTCCCAAGGAAGAAAAAAAATCTAAATTCTTCCTCCATTTTTACAGGTTTTAAAATAGTTTCAGAACTTTCCCTTTCACATATGCTTAGAAGCATTCTGATGGGTTATTTGAATATATAAGTAAAATAATGTGATAACACCATCTAGTTTGTCATGTGCCAATAGCCACACCACTGAAAAAGATGTAAATTAGAAGACATAGTAACTAAATTGTTTACTTAGTGAAAAGATGATAGATATATTTTGTGATATAAATATTCACCAAGATGAGGTGAATTATTCTTCCATGCAGTTTTAAGTATGTATACTCTTTTCTCAAGGCCCTGAATAGCAATATTCCCACACCCACCAAAAGAAAATTAATATGGGATGACACTTTATTTTAGAATAGCACAATTTTACTTGTTAGGTTAAAGCTCTTCAAATATTTGATCAACTTCATCAGTGACCTAATGAGCCTCAAACTAATTACAGAAGTAGATTATTTCACATTTTGCCTCATTTTTTCATTCATTATTTTTCTTTAATCCCTTACAGAAATGATGCATTAAATAGTTGGATATTCCAAACAGATATACATCTGATATCAATAAATTGTAAAATCCTTTATGAATTCAAATATACTTTTATTATCAACCTTTTGCTTTCTTCTCATTTTATAAATATGTTCATCATACAGAGCACAACATTAGACAGAATAATAGAAAATAGGTGTAACAAAATTCTTTGTACATGGAGATTATTTTCGTAAAAATTTCCAGTTCTTGAAGCGAAGGCAGCCATCCTTGGGAATTTATCTTGGGTTACTTGTAAGATATATCCAAGTGGTCCCATCACTATTGGTTGCCAAGTGAATAGCCATTCTCCTTATGCCTCTTCCTATTTGAAAAATCTGGCTTACCATGCAGAGGATGGTTTGGGTAGGCCATTTGACCCAGTTCTACCAGTGAAATTTGAGGGGAATCTAGCCAACACGTTTCTAGCAAAGATTTCTCTTATTAAAACACACACACACACACACACACACACACACACACACACAAAAAAAAATCAACCTTACATAAAGATAGCTCCCTCTTACTCACCTCTTCCTGCTTCGAATATTATTAAATGAAGGGATGGCAGCCATCTTGCAGTCATGAGAGAACAATATGGAAAACTGCAAAAACACAAAGGCCTTACATTTCTGATTCTAGGACCAATCCTGAAATGGCCTACCCGTGGACTTGTTATAGAGAAGTTTTATAGTAAATAAAGTTATATAGTAAACAGATAAACACTACTTTTAGTCAGATAACTTGATCCTTGTACCTCTTTGTGCTTCAATTTCTTCTGTAAACTGGAGATAGTAATCTCTACCTCAGAAGGTTATTGTGAGAATAGTTTAATACGTGTAAAGTGCTTCAAACAGTACCTAGTACTTGGAAAGTACTCAGTGACTTATAACTACCAGTGCTTTTATTACTGTTTTGGTTTTCAAAACGGGTATCTGGACATTTAAGATGGTAATGATTGTGATGATTACAATAACAAGAAAAGTGATTTAGTTAAATACTGTTTACACTGTATAGTATCCAATACCATATCTAGACCCTATATGCATTATCTTACTTAATCCTTAATCTAGTGAAAGTGTTACTGCTATGTCCATTTTAATAGATAAAAATGCCGGAGCTCAATAAACAAATAACTTATCAAGGTTAGTTGGATCTTTTTTTTAATATTTATTTTATTAGTTTTAGTTGTACACAATGCCTTTATTTTTACATGGTACTGACCTGGGCCATGCACATCCTAGGCGAGCGCTCTACCACGGAGCCACAACCCCAGCCCAAGGTCAGTTAGGTCTGAATGTGATCTTCTCCATCCTCAATTCTGAGTGTAAAGTATTAATCACATAGATTATACTGAAGATTTCATACTGGGACAGAAGAGGGGCTAATCACATAGTAATGCATCCTAAACATCCAATTAAAAAAATGATATAACTTCTATTCCCTCACAGCTGCTTTAAAATCAGTCCTTTCTATCTTCTGGTTTTCTAAAACCATTCTCCCAGTTTTTTTCCAGAAGAGCTAGCTGGTCTCCTCTTCAACACTTCAAAATCCACTTAGGAAAAAAAATCTAAATGATTTATTATTTCTCTAGCATTCCCCTAGTAGCACTCAATTTTTGAATTATTTCCCAAACCATACATTTTCACATTGTCTGATCCTCATTAAGAGCCCTGTGAAAGTTTTTAGATGACAAAGATGTGACTCAGACAATTTAAGAGACTTGCCCAAAAAACACAGTCAATGGTGTATCTCACCCTCACAAATAGTGTTTCATAATTTCTTCCTTCATTTGCTATATCTGCAATTATACTTTGGAAAATTCTTTTTGCTGATAAATAAAAGGATCCCTTAGAGAAGTTACATTGTGAGCTACTATACATCAGTGATACTTTAGATACTTTAGATTTCATGACAGATTGGAGGACGTCCACCTTTCTGTGTGTGTGTGTGTGTGTGTGTGTGTGTGTGTGTGTGTGTGTGTGTGAAGGGCAGGGGATAACAAGGGATTGAACCCAGGGGCACTTAACCACTAAGCAAAATCCCTAGCCCCTTTTTTATAAAAATTTTTTTTTTTTTTTTTACTTAGAGACAGGTTCTCACTAAGTTGCTCAGGTCCTTGCTAAGTTGTCGAGGCTGGCTTTAAACTTGAGATCCTCCTTCCTCAGCCTCTTGAGCTGATGGGATCATAGGTATGTGCCACCATGCCCAGCGCAGATTGGAGGATAAAGCAAGAATGTGTTCTGAGACAAATGAGAAGAAGATAGAATGGTATGCAGGAAATGGAGACCAGGATCAGGCTATGGACTTGAGTGGGGTCCAGGTTGGGCTTATCCTAAAGGACTTTGTAATCTATAGAGGACCTTACCTACTTACCCATATTTCAGTTTTAAAAATCTCTCCATTCACCTAACTATCCATTAGTTGATAGCTTGTTTTCAATTCTTTTCTCTTCCTTTAGCATCAACCTTAAGAACCCCAAGAACATCAGGGAATAAGAAACCACCTGAGCATCCCAATTATATCATTATCTCCAATTAAAGAACTTCTATAGACCAACACAAACCTCCTGAACGGGGATTGAACTCAGGGGCACTCAACCACTGGGCCACATCCCCAGCCCTTTTTTATATTTTATTTAGAGACAGGGTCTCACTGAGTTGCTCTCGCCATTGCTGAGGCTGGCTTTGAACTCGCGATCCTCCTGCCTCAGCCTCCCAAAGTGCTGGGATTACAGGCGTGCACCACCGCACCCGGCTTCCTGAGGTTCTTCATCCCATTACAGTCCCACTCAACATGGTAAAAATCAGTTCCCCTAAGGGCACAGGCTAACAAAATCTCTGGCATAGTGGAAGAAGGGATTAAATTCTCCAGAGAATTTCTTTTCAGTTACTATCCCAAGAAAATGCTGAGAAAACCTTTTTCCCTACTTCCCCATGTAAAAATGAAAGGAAATGGCCTTCCTTGAAATTTTATGATTCACCCAAAACATCTGACATTAATTCCAGGAACAAGACTTGAAATACAAAAGTATGTAGAAAGCAACCCTCTGATAGAGAGTCCATGGGATGAAATATGGCCTTACTCAATGTATAATAAATTGTCACTGCCTAAACTGAAAATTGGTGGCCTTCAACTTATGAAATGCCCTATTCCTAGCACCAGAGCTCAGGTAGGATATTAAATCGGATCATCATGTCATATGATGGTGATAGGGTTCTGAATTTTTTCCAGAACACTGGAATTTCTTATTCCAAATAACCCATCCATCTGCCAACATAGCATGCACAGCTAGCCCCTTAAACTAGTTTGCAAACCAATCTGAGACACCAACCACCGTAAGCCAATATCTTGTGTCATCCAGCTCTGTCACTCAGATTGTCATTCCTGGGCAGATAAAATTCCAAACTCTCCCTAACACTAAGTTGTGTAGACTGAGATATCTCATTCATTTGATCAATATTTATGGAGAACACATGGCATACCAAACTCTCTAAACTATTGGACCCCAATGGTTTAAAAGATATCATTCCTAGCCCTAGAGGAAGATCATTAGGGAGTAAAGAAAAAAAAATCCAACTGGTTACTAACTAGTGTGCTTAGTGTTACAAATAGCAGGGAACACGAGAACATGTGGAAACCCAAGAGGGTCTCTGGAACCCTACCTAGTTTTAGGGGGTGCAAGAAAATCTTCCTGAAAGTGCTTGTTTCCAGTAAGTATTTAAATGGCAAGTGAAGTTACAAGATGAAAGGGCAAGAAAGACCTTAGCCTCTACCATTGTTTGAATATGGTTGGTTGCCGTCAGCACTCAAATCAGGCTTAATTCCATGATATAACAGATTTAAAGTGGTTGGACCTTTAAGGAAGATAATTTGATCTTGGGGGCACTACCCTCAAAAAAGATTAATGCCCATTTCATGGGAATGGGTTAGGACTTGCAGCAGTGGATCAATTCCTACAAGAGTAGGTTGTTACAAAAGTAAGCCCGGCCCCTCCTCACTTCACCATGTAATCTCTTTTCCATGTTCCTGCCATGTGATGCCATCCACCATGTTGGAACACAGCCAGGGGGCCTTTGCCAGATGCCAGCACCATGATGTTTGGACTTTTCAGCCACCAGATTATGAGCCAGATAAATCTCTTTTCTTTATACAGTATCTAGCCTCAGGTATTTTTTCATAGCAATGCAAAATAGATTAATACAGCCTCTACAACATAGAACAATGAGAGTTTCATTAATAAACTGAAGGTAAAAATGAAGATGTTATAAAATGGAAAACATAGTGGCAAAGGAACATAGTTTAGAAATTAAAACTTACTGTATTCGTTTTCTAAAATAATTACCATAAACTTAGTGACTTACTACAACACAAATTTAATATCTTAGAGTTGTGTGGTTCAGAAGTCTGGGTAAAAGTTTGGGTGGACTAAAATCAAGGCATCTGCCAGGCTGCATCTTTTTCCAGAGGCTTTAGGAAAGAATGTGTTTCTTCGACTTTTATAGTTTCCAAAGCCTGCATTCCTTGGCTTTGGCTCCCTTCCTCATTCTTCAAAGTCAGCAACATTGCATCTCCCTGACATTACTTTGATCATCACCTCTTTTCTCTGACTTTTCTTCTGCTCTCTCTTCAGTTGTTAAAGACTCTGATGATCACATTAGGTGTATAATCAAAGGTAGTCTCTTTTAAGGTCAGTTGATCAGCAGACTTAATTCCATCTGCAACCTTAGTTCTCCTTTGCTGTGTAACCTGGTATGTCCAACGTTGGGAGGACTTGAATGGGAAGGTCTTTGTGAAATTTCCCCCAAAGAAGTAAAAGTTCTTTAAAATTACTATGACAACTCTTCCTTGGTGCTACCTACAGATGTGGCATCCATCTATTTGGCATCATTGCTGCCCTCAGACCTCTCGTGAAGCCTGAAGCCATCAGAAAGATAGAGGATCAAGAAGTTCATTCAGCACCTGTCAGGCCCATAAGTCAAAATTAAGCATAACTGGCAGAAACCCAGAGGTACTGAGAACAGCAGGAGAAGAAGATTCAAGGGCCAGATCTTGATGGCCAACATTGGTTAAGGGAACAACAAGAAAACAAAGTATATGCTGCCCAGTGGCTTTTGGAAGTTCTTGGTCCACAATGTCAAGGAACTGGAAGTGCTGCTGGTGTGTAAAGAATCTTATTGTGCTGAGATTGCTCACGATCTTTCCTCCATGAACCACAAAGTCATCTTGAAAAGAGCAGCCCAACTGGCCATCAGTCATCAATTCCAGTGCCAGGTTGCACAGGGAAGAAAAGGATTAGACAGGTCCTGTGCACTTTTTGTGTGTGCTTAAATAAAACCACAAAAACTGCCCCCACAATTACTATGACAAGATGGTTCCAAGATCGTAAGGAAAATGAGGGTGTGAAAATAGAAATATTTTAGCCTGGGGAGGTTGAAAGAGCTAAAAAGACAAGGCAATAAAGATAAACATGGAGTTTTTGTTGAAGCATTTTCAAGTCTATTACTTGTTGATTCTGCCTGAAGAAACCAATAAATAGCTATTGTGAATGGAAGTGTGTGTGTTAACACATCTCTCCTAGCTATCTTACCATTTTTAATATACAGGGTCTTCCACATCCCTGAATTTCACCCAAACAATGAAATCAGTTCATTTATACTAAAAACAAAACAAACATTCTTATTACTTCTCTAGCAATAACTGCCAGAGCCCTAAAAATATTCATATTATCTGACTCATTAATTCAGATTGGAAAATATATTCCAAGATAATGGTTCAAACATAAAGCTCATCTAAATATTTTTTGTGAAAAATAAAAATATGTGCAACAGCATATGACAATATAAAACATAACAAAATATTGGCTATATAAATTGAGGAACAAATTTATCAGCAAATTAGATTGGTCACTAAGGACCATATAAAATTGGCTATATGTGAAATCCTAAAAGTCTAGAGAAAAAAAAATGCATATCATAAAATGCTAAATACTGTGTAGATATGACTATATTAAAATATGTATGTAGTTTTAAAAACCAGAAGGATATAAGCCAAAACCATTGGCCTCTATGTGGTAGAACACTTTTTCATTCCATTGTCCTATAGTTTCAGATATTTATGATAAGCAAGTACTTCCTGTACAATAGCAATATGTCCTAAAAATATTTTTTCTTATTCCTAATCATTCCAGTTATAGCGGTAAGTGGATCAAAAAGGGTTAGATGTGAACCTAGCAGATAATCTGGTCCCCCACTCTTCTCATTCAAGTTCACAACACATAGGCAACATGACAACATGCAGTAGAAGCTCACACATGCAACACAAGATTATAGAAAAGCACCAGCTAGTAAAGGTTCCTACATCAATCAGAGAGGCTGAGGCTCAACTGGTGTCCCATAGTGACTGACTTCAGACACTATGCAAAGGGGTGGTACCAAAGCAGGTCTTGTTCAGAGATCAGAAAGCACAGTGTCCAGTCCATTGCAGACACTCGATAATTATCTGTCCAAGGAGGAGCTACCATCCATTTCCTTGTTATGTTGCATCACACACGATACAACCACAGGGAGAAAGGATTTGGTAGTCATCAACTTCCAACTGTTATGTGGAAAAGCAGCACAGAGAGGGAAGAGACACGGTAATATAGTCACTTCTGGAATGTGTGTGTGAGCCGGTGTGTATGGCCCCCCTCACTTTGAACCACTGTAGCTGTTTTCTAAATTATTGCCAATAATTTGGCCTCTGCTGCCTCTAATCCAGTAAAAATCCTTAAATCCCACAGTCCTTGTCTACTCTTTCCTTCCCCAATATTTTCAATTAAAGCATCTGCAACTCACTTTTGCATATTTATTTTATATAATAGGTGCATAAATATTTAACTAGTGACTTTGTAATAATAAAGAAATTTTTTCCTTAGATTATTTTTGTCCCCTTCTACTTCTATCATTTTTCCATGGGAAGCTCTGGCCTCCCCCTCCTCAATCTACTAGACATTGAGATCAAGGTCTTGTTTAAATGTGAATTTACTTTGGAAGGAGAAGTTTTTAGCTATTTTTAGGCAGTATTAATGAGCTACTGTCTGTCTTTGTAACCTTTTTTTTTTTTTTTCCACCATGCTGGGGATTGAAACCAAGGGTCTTGTGCATGCTAGGCAAGTGCTCTACCACTGAGCCACGCCTCCAGTCCTTTATAACCTATTTAGAGAGGAGCTTAAAAAATAAATACAAGGATGCCATCTCAAAAGCCTGGAGAAGTCTGCAACAAGACAGAGAATGGCACGTGGATGGAAGGAGAAGTCATGAAGAGACCTATTGCTGACCTCACCATTTTACTTGTGACTAACTGGTCTTAATCATATTTATGCCCAAAGTAACATCATTTGTCAAATCAAGAAGTGTGTGTTTCCACATGACCTCCCAACAGAGTGTTCCAGAAACCTCAATTCAGCTGAAAAAGGGAACATTCCAAAATATATATCATATGAAGTAGGGAATCAGGAGAAAATGCACTTTCCTTCTTTATCCCCAAAGTGTGAAATCTGAGGCATCGTTAAGAATGATTACAAAGCACATGATTCTTTGCTCATAAAACATTTTGGAAGAAACTGGGACTATACTTTTGGCTCTGAGTTGCAAATGAAGCAGGAAATGTTAAAATGTGCTGGACTCCTTCACAAAGGCCCTTAGTCTAAAGCTGAATAAGAAAGTCTTTTGGAAAAGATGGGGGATTAACAGGTGTGGGCTCTAAGTGTGCATTCTCCTTAGCTGACTCCTCAAAGTGTCCCCATGGCTCTATCTGGGAAGACAGGAGGAGATGAAGCCTTAAGCAGGGTGATGCGCAGATACAAAGATATTTATGTTTATCAGGAGCAAAAAGGAAACCGTGAGTCACATAGAAAAGAAGGATTAAGTGTTGTAATGAGTTTTTTTCTTTTCCTGGAATTCTTGCTCAAAAAAAAAAAAAAAATCAGCATTTTTTTTTAGGGCAAATACAATTTTTCAGTTTAGAGATAAAGAATATGTTTATATATGTACAAAGTTAAGTGTTTTTTTTTCCTATTTATATTCCTTCTCCTGCTTCATTAAGAGCAAACAAAATACATTTTAGCAAGTGAATTGCTGCTTTTTCAAACTTAAAAAATGGAAAGCACTTAGACTCAAAGTTAAATTTTATATTTCTGTACTTCTAGAGGCAGAAATGTGCTTCTGTTAAACACTAGTTATAGTAGTTGTATATTACTGAAAAATATGTCAGTCTAAAGGAGAAAGCTCTTAATTTGGTTTCCCTTAAGTTTGTGAAATTTAACAAATTTACATTACATTACACTATCAACAAAGTATGTGGCAGATTGTGGGGGGTGGGAGAAGATAGAAAAAAATTCTCATCTGCCCTCCAGCTTACAGTATTTCACATTGTTTTTACTGGTAGATACACAGTCCCATGCTTCAGTTCTCACACAGATGTGCACTGAGTACCTAAAGGAGATTGTTACTTTATTAGATTATCAATGTATGGATGATGAGGTTGGAGGACATGGCTTTGAGCACATCAAAAAGGAATTAAACTACTACATATGAAACTAAAGCCACTGTCTGTTGGGGGTTTTAGCCCCCGACTCCTCTCAACCCGCAAGAGAAGGGGGAGCACGCCCCACCAAGGATGGATCGGGAAAGGTAAGAGCCGACTAACTGCCTGCACTCAGCCCTGCTTTCGGAGGACAATCAGACCCATCAGGGAGACCAGTAAAGGCAGGAGCTCAGTTTATTGAGGAAGTTGGACGGCCTTTATAGAAGACATGGGCCAATAAGCAGAAAGGTTATAGGGGAGCATAGGGAGCACGAGCAGATCACATTGGAGGAACAGCCACTAGCCTATCCTAGTGGTGGTTTGATTTTTCGTCATATGTCAGGGCAACACCCCTGGGCTAGGCCAAGTCCACGTATCAGGAAGTGGGAGACAGCCAGACAGTTAGATTTTCATTTCCTTGACTTAAATTTCTATTCTTTCGGCTGACATGTTCTTAATGTCCCCAACAACTGTTGGATCTTCAAGTTCATCTTCCACCTCACTTGAATGGGAACCATATATTCTGGAATCCCTCAGATTGCCCTGATGTTTCCCTTGTTTAGGGTTTTCACGGATGTATGTGATCAGGAAAATGTCTCTCTGGTGGGACTTGATAGCTGAAGTGACCACCTCTCCTGGATGACCTCCTTGAGCACCTCTATGACATGTCCATCTTGTCAGGTTTGCACTCTGGCCAGTAACAGATGAACTTACCCAAACAGAATAGCTATCAAAGAAGTAGAGTTAGAATCAACAGAGGATTGATTAAGCAGGTGGAGTTGGAATCAGTTGCCAGCCAGAAGGAAGAAAAGACAATCCAAAAGATCCCTACAAACTGTATCTTTAGGCAAATTACTTCAAGAAGTTCAATTTAACACTGTCTAGGTGAGTCATTTTCACATTACTTCCTCTGTACTGACAAGGAAAATATCACATTATATAAATTATAGCAATTGTACTTGTTATTTTAACATCTGAGTCCCTTCTCCCATCTCCCATGGAACTGTGACCCTGGTGTAGGCAAAAACACCCCTTCTCATCTTTGTGTCCTCACTAAGGATTACCTGGAGAATGGAAGCCTTCAATAAATATAGATACTACTATCAAGAGGTTTTTAGTTTTTTCATAGCTGTGAGCAAAAGACCTAAAAAAAACAATTTTAGGAGAAAAAGTTTATGTGGGGGCTCACAGTTTCAGAGGTCTCAGTCCATAAACAGCCGGCTCCATTCCTTGGGGTTCAAGGTAAGGCACAATATCATGGTGAGAAGATAAGAAGAGGTAAGTAGCTCAGAACATCACATCAGGAAGCAGAGAGAAACTCCACTGGCCTGGCCGTATACAAAATATATGCCCCAAAGGTATGCCCCTAGTGACCTTCCTCCTCCAGCCAAACCCTACCTGCCTTCAGTTACCACTCAAATTAATCCCATCAGGGGATTAATTAACTGACTGGGATAAGTTAAGGGTGTCATAACCCAGTCATTTTACCTCTGACTGTTCTTGCATTGTCTTACTCATGAGTTTTGGGGAGATACCTAATATCTAAACTGTAATAGGAGGATTACTGGAATTAAAGGCAAGCTGGAGCAAAAGGAAGTCGGATGAGAATTTGCCCACATTCCTAAAACCATCCAAGAGAACACTTTTTCAATGAATCTATTCCAGTTCTCCAGAAACAACTATCAAATACCTAGTATCTTGTAAGAGTAAAAATGAAACAAAAGAGGCATGTAATAATTATAGTCTGCAAAATGTTATGAGCTTTCTTGGGAGCCAAGTTACAGGGTTGTTTAAGCAGAGGAGACACAACCAATTGTGAATGGTGTCATAAATGTGTTAAATGAATATTGGACCTTCAGTTTCCTTCCAATTCAAGAATCAATCTTGATCCCCACAGCAGAGCTAGGTTATTCATTTTACTACATATTATAGCTTGTTGAACACATCTCATAATGACAGCATCCTTGCTGTGGCTCTATAGTCACAGCTGAGAAGGATCCCTCAGTTTTGTTTTCTGATTTCCCCAGCAAGTATTCAAAAAAGTAAGTGTTCTAATATATCTGAGCTTAATTTTTTTAAAAAATTTTTAGTTGTAGATGGACATAATACCTTTATTTTATTTATTTATTTATTTATTTATTTATTTATTTATTTTTATGTGGAGCTGAGAATCAAACCCAGTGCCTCCTACATGAGAGGCAAGCCTTCTGCCACTAAGCCAAAATCCCAGCCCACTGAGCTTAATTTCAAGTCCAGCTACATTTTCAATAATTTGTAGGTTTGCTTTATGGCACTAGTAAATCTTTTCTAAATTTGATCAGCATTACATTAATTCTATGAGTTTCATAATAATCAACAACCAGACCAACATTGTTCAAGAAGTGCCAGTCCAACATGTTGAAGGCTGGATCTTTCTGACTTCTCCACTGCTACTCTTATTTTACCTAATGCATTTTTTTTTTCTGATGCAAAAGTGGCCATTATAGCCCAGTGCAGTGGCACATGCCTATAATCCCAGCATTTTGGGAGGCTGAGTAAGGAGGATCACAAGTTCACAGCCAGCCTCAGCAACTTAGTGAGGCCCTAAACTTAGCAAGACCTTGCTTGTCTCAAAATAAAAATAAAAAGGGTTGGGGATGTGGCTCAGTAATTAAGCAGCCCTGGATTCAATCCTTTGGTAACCTCCATCCCCTAAAAGAATGACCATTATAAAACAAAACATACAATCACACCCTATTCCACAAGATCCTGCAGTGACTTCCAAATTGCCTTCAAACAAAAGTCTGTATGGACCTGGATGATCTACACCTTGTCTACCTTTTCACCCCAATACCTGATATATTTCTTCCCTCTATCTATATTACACACAGTTAATCAATTTTCAGGACCCCAATTGTGAATTGTGCTCTGTCATCTTCCTCACTTCGGATCAGTGAGTCACCACAGGGAAGAGTTTCCACCTGCCCACAACCCCAGCAAACATCTGGCAATTTCTGAAAACACTTTTGGTTACTGCAACTCAGAAGATGCTATTGGCATCTAGCAAGAGGCCAGGATGCTGCTAAATATCCTACAATACTTAGAACAGTCCCTCACATCAAATAATTAGCCAACCTAGATGTCAATAGTGCTGTGATTGAGAAGTTCCATTTTAAATAAAAGAATGATAGCAACCTATATGCAGCAAACCTTGAGGGCAATCCTTAAGGTTTAAATAGTGGTCCGGGGGCCAAATCTGGTTCACTGCCTAATTTTGTAAGTACTGTAAAGTTTTATTGGAATATAGTCATGACCATTTGTTAACATATTGTCATTTTACCTATGGCTGCTTTTATAGCAGAGATAAATAGTTGCAAAAGAGATCATATAGTCCACAAACTCCGAATTTTTTCTATCTGGTTGCTTAAAGAAAATGTGTTGAACCATGCTATGAAATGCCCCTGCTATTCCCCTGATCCTTATAGAACATGCATGTAATTGTAAGTTGTACATGGGAAAGAAAAAATTTCCCCACTGGCAGCCTATTTCTGTTTTAGAGCAGAAACAGCTATGGGCTAACTCAGAAGTTGTCTTCTGGGAGAAGCATTTCCTGGGAATTAATAATGAGCTTTGCTGGCAAGAGAGGCATTACAAGAGGGGAGTTTGGGGGCTTAGAAGGAGCAGTTGGGGGTGGGGGGTGTGGGGTAAGGAAAGCTGGGCAATCAGATCTTGCTTTTTCCTCCCTAGCAGTCTATCTGCTCAGCATATTCTGAACACAGTTTGGCATGATTTTTGAGGCAGGCAGACCCTGTCACTCCGCAGTTTTGGACACTTGCTGAAATATGAAATGAGAGATGGTGAAGGACAAGAAGGCAAATGGCTGTTATGAAGAAAATAGCTAATCAATCAAGATTAGCTATTCTAACTCTAGCTCCTGAAAAATGTGAAGTTCTTTGTTGTTAGAGCTGCTTCTAACATTAGCAGACTGCTGATAAAATGAGAAGCATGCAGAGGCTGCAATGAGCAACGTAGATCTAGTTCAGATGCACAAAAGGCCAATTTGGCATATAAGTTATTTTCTTTTAAATAAACATGACCTTATTGTATTTATGGTAAAGAAAATGGGTTCCTTATGACCACCAAGTACCCTTCATGCACATACACACCAAACAGTGCTTCTTCTATTGTGAGATAGTCATACCGTGGGTGGCATCTCAGAAGCTGTAGTAAAGGGAGAGGAGTTTCTGTGGCTGCCTAAAGGTGATATTTTTTCGTTAGGGATGGAACAGAAGAGGAACTTCCCAGATATCTATGAAAAATTATATGTTTAAGCAGCCAGAGTGCTAAAGGTTGTAAAATAAGACAGATGTTGTCCGGAAGCAAATGCCACTATCAGTGGTGTTATCAACAAGGACACGGCAAGCCTAGACCAGCAATGCTGGGTAACCAAACTCAAGATTTCTATAGTAATAATCCAGGGATTCTAAGAGGGAGCCTTTTCTGGGGGGAAATACAACTTTACCCAAAATGTCTAATAATAATAATAATAATAATAATAATAATAATAATCTAAATATACTAGAGTCATGAAAAAAATTCAATTAGTAGTTTAAAATTTCCAGACCCCCCCAAAAAAGAGACTTTTAAAGTGAGTATCATGAAATTTCCAAAGAACAGATCATTCTAAGCCTTCCAGAGAAGAGAAAAAGAGAGGAACATTCCCAACACATTGATGCCAAAATGAGAAAGCACAGGGCAAAACAGAATTATAGGCAAATTCTAGTCAAATGCAAGTGCAACAAACCTAAACAAAGTATTATCACACCAAATCTAGGAGTTACAAGTTTATAGGTATAGACATATGTAGATAGATATAGATACCTTATACAGATATACATAGGTATCAATATGAACCATCATAATTGAGTTGGAATTATCACAGGAATTCAAAGGTGGTTTAATAGCCTGTAAATGTCTTTGACAACATTAACAGATTAATGGAAAAAAACCATGTGATCAACTTTTCAGGGGGAAAAACTGTTAATAAAATTTGATATAAATTGAAGAGCTTTCTACTATCATATATAACTGATTAGAACAAATAAATTAATAAATAAATATTCAATATCAATTCATAATACATGATTTTGTTTGTTTGTTATCATTTTTCTCAAAGATGGAATGAAGACTCCTGAGGCAGACAGCAGAAATGTTATAGATATTACTTGCAGATCTTTGGGTAAAGGAAGGAGCTCCCTAAGAATAGCACTGACAGAACTGATTCTCTGCAAAAAAAATAATAATAATAAATAATAATAATAATAATTAAAACTGAGCTCTTAATTTACACTACATGTGAAAGTCAATCCCAGGGGAATTAAGGACACCATTGAAACAGCAAAATTTTAAGACTTTGTAAGAAAATATGAGAATATATTTTTATAACCTCAGAGTAAAAAAGATCATTTAATACATAAAAGAACTACCAATGAAAAAAGACTAATAAATTCACCCATTTTAAGATGAAGAATGTCTTGCTCATCAACAGAACCTTATAAGCAAAGTGAAAAGACAAGTTACAAACTGAGTTAACTGCAGCACACACAACTGATAAAGGCAAGAAACCAACACATAGAAACTCTTACAAATCTAAAAAAGGAAAAGATAAACGACACAGAATAATGAACAATGGGTTTAGTTATGTCACAGGAGAAAAAGGAGAAATGGACAATAAACGTATGACAATTGTCCAATCTCACTTCATTTGCATTTCCTTACTTACTAATACAAATGCATTTTACACCCTTAGATTAGCAAAAATTATGATGCCTCGCAAAACAAATAATGGCAAAGATGTGGATCAAATGCAACCATTATATATATGCCAGTGTATGTGTATGTTTGGACAATCACTTTGGGAAAGCAATATTTGACAGTCATGCTAATTTAACAGCCGCTGAATATTAGCATACCCTATGACCAGCAATTCCATATATTCCCTCAAAAGAATGTATAAGTATGTTCATGCTAGCTAAACTCATGATTTAAAAAAAAAAAACATGAACTCAAAAGTTTATCAATTGGAAATACATTTTGTATAATATGCAATAGTGAATATGAATAAATTATCATGACATTACTGACAAAACTGAATCGCAAAGTTCAATTTCAAAAGCAGATTATTAAAGACTGTATTGAAAATAATAACATCTTAACAAAGCTCAAATAACCATACTCAACAGAGAATATATTTTGTTATATTTTAGGGTTATATTCATGTGAAAACTGAGGAGGAAGAGGAAGAAGAGGAAGAAGAGGAGGAGGAGGAGAAGGGGAGGGGGAGGGGAGGAAGAAATAGAAGTATTAGAGTGGTAGTAGTAATAGAGGAAGTATTTTGATAAACCTAAACTTCAGGATGGAGCTATCAATTCTGGAACCAAACAGATGAACAAAGAAAGAACATACATGTATGAGCAATAGTGTTTGTTATTAATGCTCTAATTCTAGATCTGATTGTAAATAGATGAATGCTCATAACTATCTTTCTTCAGAACTTATACACACATATTTTGTATGTATACAATCTTAATAAATTAACTAATGTAAAATCACTGAAGTAGAGAAAGTTCAGAAAGAGAATTCAAGGAAACTAAGCCTAGCAGAAAACATCTGTGCTGACTCAAGGTTAATGGATTAAAGATGAGACTGTTTCTGTCAATGACAGTGAGCAGCTTCACCTCAGTAGTCATCAGCAAATACCTGGTCCAGAGACCAAGGCGACAAGGTTGGCTTCTTCCTTAGGTATATACACAAATCACTATTGTAGTATGTCTCAATTTAATTGAGACCTTGTTACAAAATTGTATGGAAATGAGAAACAGTTGCAAAGATCAAACATTCTAGAAAGTCTCACAGTCAAAATAGGGGTGAATGAGAATTTGAAGTGCTACCCTGAGTCAAAGTGCCTGCCCTTATAGGGAAATATGGATTCAATCCCTTGTCAGAAGGGGCTCTCCTGGCTGGAGAAATGTATGACACTAAGTCACCTCGAAACAAGAATCTCAAACCTCTCCTTCACTCTCAGATTCCATGTTCACCAATAAACATTTTGACTTAATTTGGTTTTGTTTTTCCAAGAAGCTTTTACTAGTACTTTCCTATTCCCTTAAGAAAATGACAGAATCATGAGCAAGGTTGATCTCTTCATTTATATTTGTATATCTTCATGTGCTTAAATCAATCTCTTTCTTTCTCCCTCTCCCCACCCCGCACCCCTGCCCCAAGCAAGTATCATGTGAGTCTGGGTAGCAGGAACCAGCTATCTCTGGCCATCAAGATCATAGGAAGATCATTGCTACAATGTCCCCTTCAACCAGGTGGCTGTTGTTGCAACTGAGGGAATATGGTAAAAGCTCTCCTCACACATTTTCACTGAATAACCCCAAAGACTCTGAATGATGAGCCTGGAACCTAGCATTAGCTAAAATACCTGCCACACACTTGAAATTTTCTAGTCTTTCATTTTATCTTAAAATTTATTTTATCTATATATAATATATCCAAAGGAAACCAGGATTCCACTAATTTTGCCTCTGCGCATGAATAACAAAATGTGTTAGGAATGTAAAAATGCAACCCCCACCCCCATCCCACCACACCTTCTCCATGTCTTAGAATAAAACTGAAGCACTGGAAAAATGCACTGTACTTATCCTGAGTTGTGTATTCTCATGCAGAGGGAGCTGAATAAAATAGTACATTATACAAATGTTTAAAAAGAGCAAAAATCTAGCTAAATATAACAGGAGCAAAACCACTGAGATTTTAACCTGTGAGTTGTTTTATACAACTTATACTTTCCCAATGGATAACTGACAGATCAAGTAAATGTGGAGGTCAAGGAAAGAAATAACAGTCACATCACTTCCTAGAAAAATAGTTCAACATCTAATTATCAGAGATCTAGTGTTTAGCTTCCAAGGAAGGATTAAGTCTTCCCAAATCCTTGGGTATCAGTGTCTTAGAAACCTCAGGTAGAAGATATTAGCACAATAAACTAGGGTGAAATAAAAGTAATTTTCCGATCTAAAACACCAAAGTGTATAGCAATAGGCCCATGCTCCTAGAATTCATTGGTCTTCCCATATTCCCTACCAAGTTGAATGAAATGGTGGAATGGCCTTTTAAAGGCATGGTTACAGCACAAGGTAGGTAGCGATACCCAGCAAGGCATGGGCAAAGTTCTCCACAAAACTATTTTTTTCTTACTTCCATATCACATACATAAGACATACTGACTTTAAATCAGTATTTAAGTGTGGTTAATTTTTCATTATAGTGTTTAAGTTATGGGATAGCAGAAGAGTAAACATCATTCAAGGACGTAGCTTGCTTCTGGGAAAGGGATTAGTATGGTTTTGGTTGTTGCAAGATACTTTCATCAGGACAAATTATCACCTTATTTTTGCCGTTATTTGGAGATCAAGTATGGTAATAGGAGATGGGTATGGATACCAAGTTAACAGGAGTATATGTGTAATGGTTGATTTTATGTATCAACTTGACTGAGCTAAGGGATGCCCAGACGCCTGGTAAAATATTATCTGTAGGTGTGTTTGTAATGATGTTTCTGAAAGAGATTAGCATTTGAGTCAGTAAACTGAGTAAAAAAGATCTACTTTCATTAATGTGGGTGGACATCACCCCATTTTTTGAGGGATCAAGCAGTACAAAAGAGTCAGGGAAGAACACATTTACTCTTTTTGTTTAAGTGTCACGTCCAACTTGTCTTACCCGTGAACATTGACACTACTGCTCCTAAAGCCTTCAGACTCAGACTGACCTACATCACTGGCCTGCTTCTATAGCTTGCTGAGAAGATCATGGAACTAATCAGCCTCCATAATCACCAGAGTCCATTTTTATAATATATCCATACAGATTTGTTTCTCTGAAGATCCTTGAGTAATACACCAGAGAAAGAAACCTACAGAGATGTGAAAATTTTTCCTATTAAAAAAAGAAGAAGAAATATTAGCTACTAACCAACTGGTATAGAACTGAATGGATCCCTGTATCTTACTAAGTTCTAAATTCAGTGAACTTGGAAATCGAGTTGGATACTACGCTTGGATGTCAAGTATAATAACAAAGACAATAATAAACTTTCATCAAAAGTCTGAAATATCTTATTCTATTTGATCTTACAGACATAATGAGAGAGCAAGAGGGAGAGAGAGGGGAAGGGAGAGAAGGAAAAGCTATGAACATGACTCCAGTTTACATGAGCATTAAGTATTACTGACATGTGTGATAACTCTGTAGTAATCACAGATGATCTTGGTTCCAGTGTGAAACTGCTCATCAATTTTGACCCGGATTTTAAAAGTAAGTAAATGGAAACCTTCAAATCTCAATCTATTGGGAGCAACTAATTGCATCACTCCTCTCTCTTTCCCCAGCAATCTACTTTGGAGTACTATTTTTATAGTACTTATCTGTAGATGAATTTTAATTATCCCCACACTCATGGTGGTAACATCTGCTCATTATACCACCGTCCTGTTGTAATCATTATACTTATGATCCATCACTTCCTGAATGTGAAAGTAATATTCTATTCCCAGAGTAGAGCAAGGACTATTAGTGTAATTCCATATTTACTTAGACCAAGAAACCCAGCCAAATGCCAGTTTCTTCCTCCAGGTAAGGCTACAGGATTCATTAATATGATTTAAAAGTAATGTGTGGGAAAGCTTAAATGAACTGTTACTAACTAAAAGATGATGTGTTCCAAGTCAGTGCCTACTTGGGGTTTTCATAAAATCACTAGCATTGTACAGCACAAAGAGCCCTGGACTGGAAGTCAGATCTTGGTTCTTATAGTCCTGTCCCTGCTACTCTTTATATCCCCGAAGAAGCCATATAACCACTTCAATCTTACATCTGAATTTTAATTTAGACTCTAAAGAGTCTCCCAGCTGTGACCTTCTTTGAGTCCTTCCCTCTTGCAACTCTGTGCTTTCATTAACTAAAACTTGGAAAAGTGCAAGATTCATTTTTGAAGACTTAATGGCTATTGCAACCTCTGCCAAGTTGGGAATCACCTACAGCTGTTACTCCAGCTTTGGTCCTCTAGGGAGACAGTTAGTCAGAAATGTTTCTTAATAAACAGGGCTAGCCCTTGGCTAAGTAATCAATAGGTACAATTTGTGTTTTATATGCCTCCCCATTTTCCTTTCAGAATATCCTTCAAGCCAGGCAATTCTCTTATTATATCCCATGGAGCCAGCCTTCAGCAAACAACTAAACCACAGAAAGAAGATGGCTGATAAATCTAGGTCGGATTCCTTCCAGAAATTGTACTGGAGCAGAAGATTCTTAGAGAATGAAAAGATCTTACATCATGTCCTCCATTTGCCTCTCTTAGCCTTCTCTTCTACTAAAATCAGCATACTATAGTAATAGGAGCACATCACTGTTTATAGTAGCACAATTCACAGTAGCCAACTTATGGAACCAGCCCAGGTGCCCATTTACAGATGAATGAATAAAAATAATGTGGTATATACATACAACGGAGTTTTACACAGCCATAAAGAAGAAAAACTTATGTCATTTGCTGGTAAATGGATGAAACTAGACACATCATGCTAAGCAAAATAAACCAGACTAAAAAAATCAATTATGAAATGTTTTCTCTTAATATAGAAGCTAGACCAAAATAAGAGTAAAAAGTTGGGGGAGGAATCCTGTGAAAATAGAAGGGAGATGAATGGAAGAGAGGAAGGAGGAGGCAGGAGGGATGAAAAAAAGGGTGGAACTGTGGAATGAAATTAACCAAAGTTCATTTTATTTCTGTACAAAAGATGTGACATTCATACCATTTATGGGGGGAAAATCTTTTCCTCATCACTCATCAACCCATGACTATCAATTACTGTTTGGCTGAAGATCTGGGAGGAGTCATCCTAAAAAAGGGTTCTAAAAAGGCATTTCTAAACATGAACTCCACAGACTCTGAAACCTGTCTAAAGTACACAGGGATTTGGTCACCTCCCAATTAAAAAAACTTAAGCACAAAGTGAATACTAGCTACATATTTACTCCCACATAAGTTTAGACACCATTTAAGACTATTATCCCAGATTAGTTTTCTGAAATAATAAAAAGAACTCATTTCCAAATATTGTGTAGTACCTTGTAGCTCTAGAAGTAGAAACTGAACTGTTTTCCTTTTCTTTAGCCATTTCAGAAGCCTGGCATTTTCTCAGACAATATTTGGGTACACCAGGAAGGCTCTGAGGATAAAGCTATGAATGGGAAATACTGTCCTATTCTTATGAAACTTATGGTCTAGTAAGGTAAGCAGACAATTATGCAAGTAAGTGTTTAATTACTTTATTATTAAATGCTATTACCAAGTGTAGACTTGATTACTATAGAACCTATAACCCTTTCTCAGGTGGTCATAGAGGCTTTTCTGAGAAAGCAGTGTTGAAGCCCAGAGCTAAATAAAAAAAGATGACTTAGGTGGAGGGATTGGAAGGTGGTGACTGGGAACAGTTATACAGGCAGAGAGCACAAGATATAGCAAAGCCCCGAACTGGGAAGGAGCTTGAGGCACTTGAACTAAAAAGGATGCAGTGTGATTGGAAACTGGATTTGAGAAGAATGAGACTTCTCACTCTACAGTCTGCAATGAGGTAGGATTCTAAGCAGGAAGAGTCCAGGACCTGTGGAGTTAATGAAGTATTCTGGGATAGAACCCAAGAGCAATGGAGTTTTAGTCAGTTTTTCTGTCACTGTGGCCAAAAGATCTGACAAGAACAATGTAAGGAGGAAAAGTTTATTTGAGACTCATGGTTTCAGAGGTCTCAATCCATAGAAGGTTAACTTCATTGCTCTGGGCCCCAGGTGAAGCAGAACATCAAGGCTGAAGGGTGAGGCCACCAGGAAGCAGACAGAGAGCAAGCTCCACTCACCAGGGACAAAATATAAACCCCAAAGGCATACCCCCAGTGACCTACTTCCTCCAGCCCCATCCTATCTGCATATAGTTGCCACCCAGCTAGTTAATTAGCTAATCCCCCAATTAGGTTACAACTCTCAATCTGATCATTCCACCTCTGAACATTTCATGTATGAATTTTCTGGGGACACCTCGTATCTAACAAATAAATAGAAAGTAAGGAAATGTGTTAGGCAGAGGCAATACATTAAGATTTGCATTTTGAAGGGATCACTTTGGATACCAGTGTGGATATGGCTAAATGGAAGGGGAACTAATTAAATATGAATGAGAAGGGATGGGGCTGACAAATATGGGGAAAACAATGCATATACAAAAACCAGGAAGACACAAGAGTAACAATTTGCAGACAAGTCAATGCATTTAAATGTGTTTAGAATCAGCAGGTAGAATCAGCAGTTTGGTGATGCATCGGCTGTAAAGGATAAGGGAGAAGGTGATGTCAACCATGACTCCCAGGTTTTGGGTAGGTTCATTTGTGCAGATGGTGATATCATAGCTCAGCCGGGCGCAGTGGCGCACGCCTGTAATCCCAGCACTTTGGGAGACTGAGGCAGGAGGATCGCGAGTTCAAAGCCGGCCTCAGCAATGGCGAGGCACTTAGCAACTCAGTGAGACCCTGTCTCTAAACAAAATACAAAAAAGGGCTGGGGATGTGACCCAGTGGTCGAGTGCCCCTGAGTTCAATCCCTGGTACCACAAAAAAAAAAAAAAAAAAAAAAAAAAAAAAAAGATGGTGATATCATAGCTCATGGCATCCTATTATGAATGTGTTCACAGCATTAACATATTTGGGGGGAGTATGGAAAGAGCTTAAGTTCAGTGTTAGAATTTGGTTTGTGCATGATATGTCCAAGGGATTTTGAGTGAGGAGTTGGCTGTTTGAAATGTAAATGTGGACATAGATACAATCATTAGGGAAGGAACATAGAGGGTTAATACAGTGGAGTCATGGCAAACTAAAACATTCGAAGGTCAGGTAGAAATTGAAAGGGAACTTCATCACATACTGCTTTTATATTATAGCTCCCCTCAAAAATGCCAGTGAGGTTGTTAACATGGCACTATTAAAGTAGGGCATACCCAGGAAGTCAACATAGACAGTGTTTTCAACACTTCCTCTGATAGCCAAGAGAGCCAAAGCAGGTCTCTGCACATCAGCCAAAACCAAAATCTGTTTACATTCCCACCCACAATTACATCAGGCATTGAATTTGATATGATCCGATCCCTTCTGAAAACACATTTTTTACTATTCCAATCCCAATTTTTTACTACTATCTATTCTCTATTCTTCTTTATACTGCCTGGCTAATGGGCATCATTTGTTTCTCAAAGTCATTAAGATTCTTTCACAGGCACACTCTTACATTGCTGGTGGGACTGCAAAATGGCGCAGCCAATATGGAAAGCAGTATGGAGATTTCTTGGAAAACTGGGAATGGAACCACCCTATGACCCGGCTATCCCACTCTTGGGTCTCTTCCCAAAGGACTTAAAAATAGCATATTACAGTGACACAGCCACTTCAATGTTTATAGCAGCACAATTCACAATAGGTAGGTTGTGGAACCAACCTAGATGTCCCTCAGTAGATGAGTGGATAAAGAAAATGTGGTATATATACAAAATGCAATTTTACTCAGCAATAAAAGAGAATAAAATAATGGCATTTGCAGGTAAATGGATGAAGTTGGAGAATATAATGCTAAGTGAAGTTAGCCAATCCCAAAAATCCAAATACCGAATGTCTTCTCTGATATAAGGAGGCTAATTCACAGTGTTGTTGGATGGAGGTACATAGGAGTATTAGAGGAACACTAGAATGGTCAAAGGAAAGGGAAGGGAAGGGTGAGGGGGAGCAAGGGGAAGGGAGGGAGCAAGGGGGGAGCAAGGGGGGAGGGGGGGAGGAAAAGGAAAAAAAAAATTGGTGGTTGAATGAGATTGATATCATTATCCTAAATGCATGATTGAAGATCTGAATGGTACTTATATACTTTGTATACAAATAGTTGTATGTAAAAAGATGCTATATATGTGCATTATGAATTGTAATACATACTACTACTATAAATAAAAATAATAATAAAATAAAATAAAAAGATTCTTTCACGTAGCTTATTTTAAATAAAGATTACATATGCCCTCCTAAATCCACTTGCTTACCTTCCCAGAGGAAAAACCTATTCTGAATTTAGTGTTTATATTCCCTGCATATCTCAACACATTTGCCAAATATTTTGACAAATATTGTTTTGCATGTTCTAAATTTTATAATTGACACTGAACTGTGATTCTTCACTGAGTCTTTCTGCTGAGCACTGCGCTGCATACCCATGTTGGTACCAACAACTCCAGCTGATTCTTTCAACTGCTGTACAGTGTTGTACTAGGTGACTTTGTCATAGTTTTTCCTCTTCTCCCATTGCACATTCAGGTTTTTCCCATTTTCTTGCTGTTGCTCACAGCTGTTATAATTATTTCCACACATTCCTTCTATGCACATGTGCTACAGTTTCTGTGAAGTATGGACCTAGATGGGTCAGTTACTGGTCAAAGGGTACACATGCCTCTGACCCTACAAGTTATTGCCAAGTTGCTCTCCAAAGGGTCACCAGCAATATTTGAATTCCAATTTCTCTATCACAAACAATGTTTGAGATATCACATTATTTTCTTCTCTGATGGGTATAAAATAGTTTCATCCATCAGGTTAAAGCATTATTCACATTTAGTTTTTCCCATGTTGCTAGATTTCAAAATACTTCCAGTAATATATCTTGTTTTCAATAATGTACATACAATCCATCACTCTTCTTCCAAAGATTTTGATTTGCTATGATATTGAGGTGTGGAGTGCACTCCAGAACATGGGCATTTGTATTTTCATCAAGTCTTTTAGCCAATTCCCTCCCCTTCTGAGAATCACTGGTTGGGAATTATGGAGAAATGTTTATTCTCAAAAACATGTGAGTACCTGTACATGCCATATACTATGCTCAGTATCGGGTACACAGAGATGGACCCTGCTCTCAATGAGAACCTGTGTAGGGGTGAGGGAGAGGGATCAAACAAATAGACCCAGAATTCTAAAAGAATAACCTGAGATGGGACAGCACTAGATACTAAGGGACACCATACAGGAGAACCAACCAGACTGAGGAGAAAGGAGCACCCTGGAATGAGACTATATCTGAGTCAGGATTCAATGGATGCGTGGGAACACACCAGTGGAGAGAAAAGAATCCTTGCTTTTACAACAAAGCAAAGAAGAACATGGAAATTTCAAAGAATGGAAAGTATTTTGAAATAGAAAAAGAAAAAAGTAAGGGAAGAGAGACCAAAAAAATCAATAATACTAAAAGAAAGTTAAAGTCTAGCTATAAATCACAAAGGGTTCCATGCCATGCTCTGGAATTCAAACTTGATCCTATGCAAGATGGGAAGCCTGTGAAGAATGTTTATTTAGCAGGAAAGTGACAGTATTGGGATTTTCTCCTCAGAAAGATGTCCCTGGTATTTTTCACTCCAGTCAGAATGGCAGCTATTAAGAACACAAACAATAACAAATGTTGGAGAGGATGTGGGGAAAAAGGCACACTCATACATTGCTGGTGGGACTGCAAAATGGTGCAGCCAATATGGAAAGCAGTATGGAGATTCCTTGGAAAACTGGGAATGGAACTGCCTTATGACCCAGCCATCCCACTCCTGGGTCTATTCCCAAAGGACTTAAAAACAGCATACTACAGGGGCACAGCCACATCAATGTTTATAGCAGCACAATTCACAATAGCTAGACTGTGGAACAGCCTAAATGCCTTTCAGTAGATGAATGGATAGGGAAACTTTGGTGTATATATATACACAATGGAACATTACTCAGCATTAAAAGAGAATAAAATAATGGCTTTCACAGGTAAATGGATGAAATTGGAGAATATAATGCTAAGTGAAGTTAGCCAATCCCAAAAATCCAAATGCCGAATGTTTTCTCTGACATAAGGAGGCTGATTCACAGTGGCATTGGGACAGGGAGCAGAGGAGGATTAAAAGAACCTGGAAAGGTCAATGGGGAGGGAGAGGAAGGGAGGAAGCAAGGGGGTAAAAAGAAAAACAAAAACAATGGTAGAATGAGATGGCTATCATTACCCTAAGTGCATGTATGAAGACACGAATGATGTGAATATACTTTGTATACAACCAGAGATAAGTAAAAATGTGCTCTATATGTGTTTTATGAATTGTAATGCATTCTACTGTCATGTACAACAACTTTGAATAAAAAAAATAAAATAAATAAAAAAGAAAGATGTCCTTGGTGTTGTGTGGATAGTTGTTAGGGAGCAAGAACAATGGCAAGGATGCCAACTAGTTTTCTGCAGGTTGGTAATCCAGACTGGAATGGATGGCCCTCCAACCTAACAGCAGTCAGGATAGTTATGGAAACTACAGAGGAATACAATGTTCACAGAAAATGAGAGAAAATCCAAAGCTGAACCTCTGGTCTGTGGTTTGAGGAATCAAAGTACTATGGTGCCAAGAAAAATAGGGAATCATGGAGGAAGAGATTTGGGGGCACAGGGCAAGGGTTGGAGAAAAGTTGATAATTTCAGTTTTGTGTTTATCGAGTTTAAGGCTCACACGAACAGCCAAGGGAAGGCTGTTGGAATAGGACTTGGAATTCTGGAGAGAGATCTAAGCTTGAGATATCTGTGAATTACCAGTGTAAAGACAAAGTCCTAGCAGAAGATGAGATCACTCAGAAAGAGTGTGGGGGATTGTAAAACCAGAAAGGATGGGCAGAACCCAAAGAAGCACAGAAACAGAAAAGGAACAAGGTCAAAGAGGCTAAAAGGGAACTAGAGGAGACCAGCCAGGAGAATGGCAAAGATACCAGGATGAAGTGGTGTCTGCAAAGAGCCAGAGCTTTAAACAGGAAAGAGCGGCCAGTGACCAATGGTCCAGCAAACACTAAGACAAGATCTGTGAAAAGTGCTGGTTGGATTTAGACACTGCATAATTGTTGGTGATCTTGGAAACAGCAGGTTTCTGTTAAATTACCAGTGTGTGAACTATCTCTGATTCAATGAGATATGGATATTTAGACAGTATTTGTACCACCACTAACAACAAAAAGTTATTACTTTAAACTAAGGCATCATCCCTCTAGCATCTACTGTGTTCAGCTGAATGAGGAGTGGGTTGTGTTAGGTCACCCAGACCCACAGAAAATTTTATTATTATATATTATATTCCATATAATTAAAGTTATACTCTGAATTCTGTGTCTATGAAATGCACCTTGGGCCTCGTCTTGCTTCAGGGACATCCTCCTCCTTCCTTTTCAAGTTCTCTCCTTGGATGTCCACTAACTCCCCACTCCCCCCTGCCTCATCCTGATTTACCCTTCCTGGAAACAGTCACACTAATTCTAATCCCTCTTTTCCCTCCCTTCAATTTTCTCTTTGTGGAAACTGTGGGTCAGAGGCCCTTCATATAAGAATAATCTTTTTGAGATGCCACACATCTTTGACTCAGCACCTGCCAGAAATACTGGGAATGTGGTCCACATAGCACCAAGCAGACAGATCATCCTGAGGTGAGATCCCTGAGGGCAGGAGTTGTGCATGATGCCCTTTAGGAAGCCTGTCTCCAGGGCACCCAGCAGATGGTAATCACTCAACATGTTTATTTTGTAATGGAGGGACTATGACTTTTCTATCCTGCCTTGGATCTCAGCAACAATGGGTCCAATACTTGGAACTTCTTTCCAACAAAGGGATTACAATGCTGTCAGACCCCTACCTGTGTCTTACCCCCACTCCTGGCACCACAGTTTCCCCTGAAGCTAAGCACGGAGGGGTGTGGATTAATATGCTCAGCTACTACCTGGTTTCAAATCCACCCTACTAAGGCAGGTGATAGGCTCCACCAGTATTGATATACTCAATGGCTCTAGAAATTTCTCAAATTTCAGGACCGTCTGTTGCTTACATCAGCCCTGTTTTTATTCCTACCCTTAAAATTAGAATTCTCTTCACCCTTTGAAAAGACAACACTCAAACTCCCAGAGCTCTTTGGAAAGCTTCTCAGGTTCCTCAATTTGTCCTGCAAGGTATGTTATATTACTTACACACAGTGGAAAGGGGTTCCCTACAATGACCATGATCTGCATGTGGTAAGTGAGCTTTTCATCACAGTGACAAAATACTTGACACAAACAACTTAAAATGAGGGAAGATTTATTTTGGCTCACAGTGTCAGAGGTTTTAGTCTATGACTGACTTGCTTTGGACCTGAGGAGGCAGAGCATCATGGAGGAAGGCATGACAGAGAAGAGCTGCTCAACTCATGGCAGCTGGGAAGCAGATAGAGCAAGAAAAGGATGGGCACCAGATATACTCTTTCATGTTCCCAGTGAACTACTTCCTCCAGCTAGGCCCTGCCTCCTATAGTTTCCATCACCTCTTAATAATGCCATCAAATTGTGAATCCCTCAGTGGATTAATCCATTAATAAGGTCATACCTGTCATGATCCAATTACTTCCCCAAATCCTCACCTCTGATCATTGCTGCATTGGGGACCAAGCCTCCAACACATGAGCTTTTGGGGGGTATTCTAAATCCAAACCATAAAAATAAAAACAAGGTTATTTATGTCTATTCATTATAGTACTGACTAATGAATGTCAAACTGAATCATGAAAATGCTGATTTGTACTCTTGTGGCAGACATTTTAGAACAGGTATCATTTGTATCTGCTTATACATTTTTTTCCTCATCTCTACCAGAATTTCTTCTATTTTACATTATTTTTCTTGACCCAGTTCAGGCCATTCTCTTAAATTCCTTTCTTCTGCAATGCAAAATAACTGTTAAGCAATTTTTGAAGAAAAACATATCTGGTAACTTTTTTCTTTATAGTGATTTGCCAAGATCTAAAATTACAAATTATCACTGTACACTTTTCCAAATATTTAAAACTACATTTTTGCTGATATTTTAGATATTTATATCACTAAATTGAGTTTAAATAAACATACCTTTACTGGTATAGCTTGCTATACTATAATGTTCTTTAGGATGTAGAATGTACCACAAAGAGTCTTTTAGATCAATGACACACCCAAAGGGAAGTGAAATCAAATGTTTGCTGCCAACATGGGCATGGAAAAGACCCATGTCCTTTATTATGATCAAGATCAAGCAAGTGGGCCTGATTGAGTTAGGCGTTAGGGAACATGCTGGTCAGCACTGGCATTCTCTCAAAGTTTGTGTTGAACTAAATTCAAGTATCTGAAAGGCTTTGGGGAAAAAATTTTTCCTGCTTTTAAGAAAGGCAACTTAAAGATAGGATTATAAAGCTTCTTGGAGCTGTTAATGTTCTTTCCAAAGAACCCTGAAACTGGGTAATATTTGTTTAGTTAAGCAATATCATACCAACTCTACTGGGACTCTGGAGATTTTATCTTAAGTGTTAATGACACAATCCAACTTCACCTCTCATGGGTATGTGTGTGGCTCTCTTTATACTAAAGCAAGAATAGGAGAAGGAGCTATGCACAGGGGATCAGAGATTAAAAGAGGCTGTATTGGAGAAGAAAGGGACATGAGTTTATTGAATTTTTTCCGTATATCAAGCATTGTGCAAGGGGTTAATGAAGTGTCATTTAACACCTAAAACAATTCTGTTTAAATGTCACTGTTCCTTTAGAATGAAGTAAGAATTAAGTAAGCTTGGAGAATTTAAGTAACTTTCCCAAGACTGTGAAGCCAGTAAGGAATAAAACTAAGTTTGTAAAGTGGGTCTACCTGGCTCTGGCTCATGCTCATTCCACTATGCTGGGGACCAAGGAGGCCAGGTCACAGAAGAATTCCATAGACATCTGCCTGTTGCATACCCATGTTCAAAACAGCTTATTCATGAGAGCCAAAAGGCAGAAGTAACCCATGCATCTATGGATGGATAAGCAGACTAACAAAATGTGGTATATACATGCAATGTAATATTATTTGGCCTTTAAATGGAATAAAATTCTGGAACATGCTACAACATGAATGAAACTTGAGGACATTATAGAAAGTAAAATAAGTCAGACACACAAAAGACAAATACCGAATAATTGTATTTATATGAGGTACCTAGAAGTCATCAGAATCATAGAAACAGAAAGTAGGTTAGTAGATGTCAAGGACTGGGGGAGGGAAGAATTTGGAGTCATAGTCTAATGGATGTAGGGTTTCCATTTTGCAAGATGAAAAGAGCTCTCAAGCTCAATTATAAAACAATGTAAATATACTTAACACCACTGAATGATACATTTTAAATGATTAAGATGGCAATTTGCTTATTTGTCTATATATATGTATGTAAATATATATGTATATATATATATACATATATTACATATATATAAATTCCACAACTTTAAAAAAAAAGATCCACCTGAGTTATTTCCTTTTCTGTATCAATCCTTTCTGTTTCTGTTTGGTATTATTCTCTTTTGAAAGCAAGACTTGGTTGGAATCAATGACATGAAGCTTCTACACAGACACAACCAGACATATCTCATTCTATTTTACAATCTGTTCATGAAGGAAAAAATTCTGAAAATAAGGACTGTGTTTAATTTGCCAGAATTTTGTTGAGAATTTTTGCATCTATGTTCATTAGAGATATTGGTATGAAGTTTACTTTCTTTGATGTGTCTTTGTCTGATTTTGGAATCAGGATGATATTGGCCTTATAGAATGAGTTTGGAAGTGCTCTCTTTTTTTTTTTTCTATTTCATGAAATAATTTAAGGAGTATTGGTATTAGTTCTTCTTTGAAGGTCTTATAGAACTCAGCTGTGAATCGACCTGGTCCTGGGCTTTGTTTGGTAGACTTCTGATGGTGATTTCTATTTCATTGCTTGAAACTGATCTTTTTAACTTTTATATATCATCCTGATTCAGTTTGGGCAAATCATATGACTCTAGAAATTTGTCGATGCATTTGATATTTTCTATTTTATTGGAGTACAAGTTTTCAAAATAATTTCTAATTATCTTCTGTATTTCTGTAGTGTCTGCTGTGATAGTTCCTTTTCCATCACAGATGTTAGTAATTTGAGTTCTCTCTCCTTGTCTTCATTAGCATGGCTAAGGGTTTATCAATTTATTTTTTCAAAGAACCAACTTTTTTTCACTTGTTTCTTTTGTTTCAATTTCATTGATTTCCACCCTGATTTTAATTATTTCCTGTCTTCTACTGCTTTGGGGATTGATTTATACTCCTTTTTATAGGGCTTTGAGATGGAATGTTAGTTAATTTATTTGTTGACTTTTTCTTCTTTTCAGGAATGAATTCCATGCAATGAACTTTCCTCTAGTACTGCTTTCATAGTTTCCCAGAGATTTTGAGATATTGTAGCAGTGTTCTCATTTACCTCTAAGAATTTTTTAATCTCCTCTTTGATGTCTTCTGCAATCCATTGTTCATTCAGTAGCATATTATTTAGTCTCCAGGTATTGAAGTAGCTTTTTTTTTTTTTTTTTTTTTTTTTTTTTGTGGTACCGGGGATTGAACTCAGGGGCACTCGACCACTGGGTCACATCCCCAGACCTTTTTTGTATTTTATTTAGAGACAGGGTCTCACTGAGTTGCTAAGTGCCTCGCCGTTGCTTAGGCTGGCTTTGAACTCGCGATCCTCCTGCCTCAGCCTCCCAAAGTGCTGGGATTACAGGCATGCGCCACCGCGCCCAGCTTGAAGTAGCTTTTATTTTTATTTTATCATTGATTTCTAATTTCATTCCATTATAATCTGGTAGAATGCAGGGTAGTAGTATCTCTACTTTTTTTACTAAAAAGATAGTGTACCACAATTAAGTGGGGTTCATCCTAGGGATGCAAGGTTGGTTTAACACATAAAAATCAATAAACGCCATTCATCACATCAACAGACTTAAAGATGAGAATCATACGATCATCTCAATAGATGAAGAAAAAGCATGCGACAAAATACAGCACTCCTATGTTGAAAACACTAGAAAAACTAGAGATAATAGGAACATATCTCAACATTGTACATGTGATCTATGCTAAGCCCAAGCCAACATCATTCTGAATAGAGAAAAATTGAAAACATTTCCTCTAAAAACTGAAACAAGACAGGGATGCCCTCTTTTAGCACTTCTATTTAACATAGTTCTTGAAACTCTAGCCAGAGCAATTAGACAGGTGAATGAAATTAAAGGGATACAAGTAGGAAAAAAAGAACTCAAACTATTACTATTTGCCAATTACAGGATTCTATACCTAGAGGATCTAAAAAATTCTACCAGAAAACTTCTAAAACTAATAAATGAATTCAGCAAAGTAGCAGGATATAAAACCTACACCCATAAATAAAAAAGCATTTCTGTACATCAGTATTCTTAGCAAATTGCCATAAATTTTTGTTAATGCAGACAAGGCAGCATGTACAAATGAAATCCTCCCCTCCCCAGTGCAATACTGTAATGACAGCAGTTGTTTAAACAGGTGGAGATCAGGACATAGTCAGATGGGAAGAACAGCAGTGGGGTTAATCTATAAACTTTTCATAAGTAAAACTTCCTAAAGATAGAGGGGAAATGGCAAGAGAAATTTATACACATAGATGCTCAATGCAATTACAGAGGAATAATGAGGGAAAGGATTTAATTCAAGCTGAGGTCTGAGAGCCCAGCTGAATTAGAAGAGAATAATGTAGCTCAAGTATTTCATAGAAGGAAACAGATACATGAAGTATTGGGACAAGTGTGACACAGATAATAGCAATGGACATTTCAAAATTGTCTAGTTTCTACTAATGGGTGGTAATTATATTTGAAGGTTAAATATTTAACAAAAATGATGCCACAAATGCAAGTGACAATATAAATTAGGAGGTTGTTGAAATTTTTCATTCTCAGACACTGTTTCCATTTTAGAAGCCTATCACCTTGGAATTGGTGAAAAGAAGTTTTATCAATTTAAATGATCTACTCTCAACTGACCATGTACTTGACTGCATTGTCTTCTCACTACTCCACTAGTCGGGGATCAAATTCTTCCACTTAACAGTCCTCCCACTAGGACTAGAGACTAGTAGAGAAATAGTAGTAGAAAAATAAAATCCCTAAAATGGGTATGATCACTTCAATCAACAACTGTATAATTTTCCCTGAAAATCACAGTAAGAACAACATTAAGAAAAATCTCCATTTGCCCCAAATAGAAAGCAACTATGTTGGCTGTTTTTAAAATTCTTAGAAATGTGTTCAGACTGCATGAGGACATAAAGGGAACTCAGTGTAAATGTAATCACAATATAAACAAATACAGATTCAAGTATTTCGAGCCAAGATAGGTGCTCTGCATACTGCCTACACACATCCAGGCCTGTTCCCTCCCTTCCTACCCAGAGGCAGCCATGGAGAAGACTATGGAAAGTGCTCTCCAACCCTGGCTTTTACGCTTCCACTACATTCGTGAACACAAATCATTACAGACTATTGCTTTAGTTTCTTTTTTAGGTAAATGCTCTTCTCCAGTATCAATCCTGAAGCTTTTGCTTCTTCTGCCACCTTAGATTACAAGATTCATTTGTGCTGATATATATTGCTTTGGTTTGCTTTAATTGCTCTTACTTCTCCAATCTATGAATAAACCATATCTTACCAATTCCCCTACTGATTGATATCAGATTACATCACAAAAATACGGCAATGAAGAATTTTCTACCCATCTTTCCATGTATGTGAGTAAGAGGTTCCAGATGAACCTACATGGAAAGGGTCTTCAGAAGATAACTGGCAAATGTGGAAGGAAGTGGTGGGAGGCGTGGACACTCAGCAGCTGTGGGTAAGAGCCCTAGTGGTATAGGACACATGTGCTTGGAAACACTTGCCCACTTTTTTGAAATTTGCCAATCCATTGGTGTTAAAAGGTATGTCATTTTAAGTTTTCCCCTGATTACTAAACTCCCTTTTGTACTTATTGTTCATTTTGTTCACCTTTTCTTTAAACTGCTGGTTCTTACTGCATGTCCATTTTCATATTTATCACCATCATTTTTTCTAAAGTTCTTTATACAGTATGTTGTTTTGTTAATAGGTATCCCAAACATAAATTTATCATCTAAACAAGGTGCAATTTTTTATAACTTGAATATAAGAACAAAATGGTCATGTTTGGGCTGGGGCTGTGGCTCAGTGGTAGAGCAGTCGTCTAGCCTGTGTAAGGGACCAGGTTTGATTTCAGCACTGCATATAAATAAATGAATAAAATAAAGGTCTGTCAACATCTAAAAAGTTTAAATGGTCACGTTTATGATCATTTTTTACTGATGTCATTTCAAATGTCCATTTTAAGTCATATGACATAAAAATTTGTTTAGAATATAATTTCCCGACAACTCACATTTCATTAAACACTTTCAAACTTCTAACAAGCATATCCTACATCAAAGCAAATCATCTCTCAGCTACTTTTTGCATCATTTACATTTTCCTAGAACAGGTTACCTTCATCTCTGTTTGAGCAAATTTTGAATCTCCACTTTATATACTTATAAGTTTTGTCCCAAACTACCAAGTACCATTTGCTATTCGTGATTTTCACAATAGGGTCACATGGTGTTACTTTTTCTCCAGTTATCTTCCATTTGCCCCTTCACATGTACTCCCCTTCCTTCTCTACCCTGCCTTCTGCCCTGTATGGGCCATTTCACTAGGATCCCTTGGATCTGGTCTCCTGCTAGGCTCAGTCTGTGGATCCTTGGCAAAAGACAAGGGAGGGAAGACAGTGAAATCAGGTTATTTAATCCTCTGGTTCCCACTCTTGGAGGTCACCTCAGTCTGGCTGCATCACTAGGCAGATCACTGGTCCTTTTGCAGGCTGGGAATCAAACACAGGATCTCGTGCATACCAAACAAGCTATCACTGAGCCACACTCCCAAACCCTCCTTGGTTCTTTAAAGGACACTATTCCTCATGACTCTCTCCATCACATCTAGGAGTCCTCTCCTTCCCTTGGCTTTATTCTTGCAGATCTAGGAGTGGCCAGAGTCCAGAGCTTGCTAACCTTGAGTACCTGTGCTATTCTTTGAACTTCCTGTACAGCCCACCACACTTTATAATCAGCCTTTGATTAATACATCTCCCTTGAATTAACCTAAATTTAAATAGCTAGACATAGCTAGTAGTGACTATATTTGACAGTGAATTTGCCATCAATTTCTCATTGAGAATGTGATGAAGTGTGATATTTTAAAAATAATCTTTATAATGCTTATTTGCCACAATACCCAAACTTTGCAATTTGAGGTCATATCCCAGGAATAAATACTCTGTATAAACTTTCTTTTCTAGCCTCTAGAGGCCACTCACATTCTCTGGCTCATAGTTCCTCCTCTTTCAAAGCCAGCATTGTCCTGTAGAGTTTTTACCATATCACATCACACTTTTTCTTCTGCTACCTTCATCTCCTTTTAAGGACCCTAGTGATTCTGTTGGGTCCACCCAGAAAATCCAGATTAATCTCCTTATTTTAAGTTTATCAAATTGGAAACCTCAATTCCATCTGCTATTGTTATGTTCTTTGTCATGTGTTCAGGATATAGATGTATGCAAGGGAGGGTTATTCTGCCTATCTCAGGCATCAGGGATATAATAGCATTAATATTAGTGGAAACATTTTATCTTTCTCTTTCCTGAAACAATTGGTACAAGTTAAAAGGTATTCACTCCTTAAAGGCTTAATCAACCATCCAGATCCTGACAACCACCATTCTACTGTTTCTGTGAATTCAACTTGTTTAAGTTCCCCATATCCGTGGGTTCATGCAGTCATTTGTCTTTCTGTGTCTGGTTTATATTACTTCGTATAATGCCCTCCAGGTTCATCCACATTGTCAAATTGCAGGCTTTCCTTCTTCTCTATGGCTGAATAATGTTCTGGGATGTGTATGTGTGCGTGCCTGTGTGTGTGTGTGTGTGTGTGTGTACACGTGAGTGTGTGCATGCCACATTTTAAAAATTCATTCCTCAACTGATGAACACCTAGGTTGTGTTCTTTTCCTGGCTCTTGTGAATAATGCTGTAATGAATGAGGGGATGCAGACATCTCTTCAAGATCCCGATTTCAATTCCTTTGGATGTGTACCTGTAAGTAGGATCGCTAGAGCATATGGCAGTTCCATTTTTAGTTTGAGGAAGCTCCATGTTATTTTCCAAGATATCTGCACCAATTTACAACCCCACTAACAGTGTGTAAGGGGTGCCTTTTCTCCTTCTTGCCAATGCTTGTTATCACTTGACTTTTTGATATCAGCCATTCTAACAGGTGTGAGGTGATCTCTCACTGCCATTTTAATTTGCATTTCCCAGATGACGAGTGATGCTGGGCACATTTTCATACACCTGTTGGCCATTTGTAGGTCTTCTCTGGAAAATTGTCTATTCAGGTCCTTTGCTCATTTTTAAGCAAGGTTGCTTGTTTTGCCAGAGCTGTTTGCATTTGTTATGTATTTTGGATATTGGCTTTCTATCATATGTATGGTTTGTAAATATTTTTGCCCATTCCATAGGTTTTCTTTTTTGTAATTTCCACTGCTATGCAGAAACTGTTTAAAAACTTACTTTGTCAGAGATGCTAATAACTGAGTTAATGATTGATATTTCCCTTTAGTTTTCTAGTATTTTTTTTTTACCAGTTTAGACCCAAAATATTCCACTAGAGCCATGAAGCCCCCTCAACACTACATTTTGTTTTTATTAAAAATACCCCACCATAGCCAGGTACAGTGGTGCATGCCTGTAATCCCAGTGGCTCTGGAGGATGAGGCAGGAGGCTCCTGAGTTCAAAGCCAGCCTCAGCAACAGCAAGGTACTACGCAACTCAGTGAGACCCTGTTTCTAAATAAAAAATACAACATAGGTCTGAGGATGTGGCTGGTTGGGTGCCTCTGAGTTCAATCCCCGATATCCCTCCACAAAAAAAAAAAAAAAAAAAAAAAAAAATAAAATATATATATATATATATATATATATATATATATATATATATACCACCAGGATCCCTGCAGTCCCTCACTCTGAAGTCAGACTGTTCACTCTTAAAGAAAAGCTGTCACTCTGAAGTTTCCCTTTGTTATCATCCCCAAACTCCTTTCATTTCTCTCCTCTATGAAATTCTCTATTTCCTGGGTATTTGGGTTTCTCATATCTTCCCCTTTCCCTTAATTTAATGAAGTACACCCTCAAATGATCTCATGATAAAGGGGATGTGGGGGATAAAGTATTTGCGAGCTTGCTCTCAGAGGTTTTTATTCTATCCTCGCACTTGACAGATGGCTGCACATAGAATTCCAGGATGGAAATCTTTTCCCCTAAGCTTTAAAAGCATCCCTCTACTGTTTTCTCAATTTCAGTGTTTCTGTTAAAAAAAAAAATGCAATGTTTTACCAGAGAAGAGAGGAAAATTGATGTAAGGCCAATCTATTCATCCCTAAATTATTCTTTCTCCAGACAGACAGAATAGATAAGATATATGTGCTCCTAATCAATAGAATATGTATCCATAGGTATAGATATATCCTCTGTTGAGAAAGAGAGATTTATTATAAGGAATTAACTTATCATGGAGGCTAAGAAGTCTCAACTCAAGGTCTGAAGGTTTGGCAAGCTGGAGTCACTGGAGAGCAGATGGTGTAGTTCCTTCCAGACTGAGACTGAGTTGAAAGTCAGGGGGAGACCCATGTTCCAGCTTAAAGACAATCAGGCAGAGAGAGAAAAAATCCTCAGCCCTTTTGCTCTATTCAGGCTCCCAATACATTGGATGAGTCCCGTCCATCCTGAGAAGCGCAATTCACTTTATTCAGTCTACCAGCTCAAATGTTTCTCATCAGAAACACATAGAATAACTGTCAATAATGCTTGTTTGACCAAGTATCTGGGCACCCTTGAGCCCAGGAAGGTTGACACATGATAGTAACCACTGCAATCCCTGTGCCATGGTAAGTTGCCAGTCTTGGCTCCAAATTCTCTAGGGTGACAATTTCTTTTCAGTGCCCATAACAGTTACTCTTGGTCTTGTTTTTCTTAACATGTTTTCCTAAAAACCAATTTTAGGAACAAAACAGCCATTTCAGAATTCTGACTTTATATAAGAAAGACAATTCTAGCTCCTCCCACACACATTTCCTGCAGATCCAAGTCTCCTGACTCTCATATTCAACTGTCCTTCAGGTCATCTCATATGAGTACACCCAGAGGTCATCTGATTTTGGCTTTGCTCATCTCTCTCATTAAAGGATGTTTTTCTCTTATTCTACTTTCTGATTTTTCTCAATTTTAACAAATATTTATTTAAAACATGCACGTTTGGTTAGGGGTATAGCTTAGAGGTAGAGTGTTTGCCTATCATGTGTAATGCCCTGGGTTCAATCCCCAACCCTGAAATAAATAATAAAACATGCTTGTATTTCAATTTTTCTCAAATATTTTATGGTTAGGAGCTGCAGAATGCACTTTTACTTTTCAGTTCACTCTCTCTGATGTCAAACTTTTAAGATGGCATTGGGAAAAATTGCACTGACCCAGAAGATGAGGAAATATTGAGCATTGGTTAATTTATTGATTTATTTAACAAATCACATGAATATTGGGTGTGTTAACATTTTTGTCCCCGTTAATGAAAAATTTTTCTCTTATTTTAAGATGTCTACTAGGTATACATGTGAACATATAAAAAATTGTGTCACATTTCCTTCATTTACAGTAGAAAAAAACAAACAACAGCAAATTTGTTTCAATAGCCAACTTGAGAACCTGATCCTTCCTATGAAATGACTTTGGAAAGAGCACTCTATTTCACTTGGAATTGTTCACATTTCCCATAGCCTGATGCAACAGCTTTTCTTTTCAGTGTGATTTTCTACAGCTGTGATGAATGAAACCTCTCAACTGCTTGGGGGAAATGACAGTGAAGGAAACAAACCTTGTGCTTTGGTTCATTTTTTTTTTTTAATCTGATCTCATGAAGAAAAAAAATCTAGTTGCTATTTTTTAAATATCTACATCCTTAAAAGTTCACATTAAAGATGCTCAAAGATTCCACATTTAACTAGCGTTCAAAGTAGTTTAGAAGAAATATTTTAAGCCTGGGAGTTTTTTCAACTTTGTGGAAAAATAAATTAAAACTCTTCATTAACCGCCTCAAATGAAAATATTAGACAGGTTAAGTAGTCATTAAACTACCTTATGTAAATTTATAGTAGGATCTCAAGTTATATTGAAGAGTAAAACCATAGAAATTTAAGTCAGTCCTTTACAAGTTCCAGACATCAACTACATATATCATAACATGCCTGTAAGAATAAATAATCAAATGAATTAAATTAATACCAACAGTCATGGAAGGCCCATCCTACTGAAGCTCTGTTATATAGAAAAGGTATAAGAATAGCTAATGATGTAAAATATATCCTGTGTTACAGCATGTATATTCATTAATTGTTGACATACCAAATACATTCACATACCTTCTGCTAAGTTCTCCCCATTTACAGGATGATAGTATCTGCTCTTTAAATGAGAGGAAAACTGATGTCTCTGTTCTCCAAATGTGTTTGGGTGGCTACATTAAGTGACAAAAATTTGTGTGAAAAGATCTGATCAAGTTAAGGTTCACGGAGTGGATTTATTTGCTTTCCTAAATGGTATGTCCTAGGCTCATGACAGAAGTATCAAAGGCAACAAGCAGATGAAACTTTAACAAAATTTGAAATCTTAAATCCTGTTTTAAAATTTAGAGTTATTAACCTATTAATTCAATACACTTAGTCCAGCTTTAATATTGGCTTCTTGTAATTTTTCCCACATCTAGTGTCCATTTAGGAATTTTTTAAAAAGAACAACAGATGGGAGTAATCATGGATGAAACTCTCATCCCTCCTTCTCTTTGCTGGCCTAATTCTTTCCAAGGGCACATCTGGCCCTGGAATGAGTCCTTTTATAGCTTTCTCAAGAGCATATGATTAATACATTTCATGTGTTTAATTAAATGCTTTTTTGTGTGTACTAGGTATAGTGAGGACCTTCTACGTTTCTAAGATCACACATCTAAGTGGTGACATTGCGAACTATCAACGCCTTATTCTGAAATCAAGTTCCCTTAATCAGATTGAGTAGGTAGTTGGAGTAGAGCGGGAGGAAGAGAGGGAAATGAACAGTTATACATTAGGAATCTTCCACAGAATGATACCACTGGCCTATCTATCTAAGCCTCCCCTCCCAGAATGATTATATTTTAGAACTCACAGCTCTAGAGAACATCGAGTCTAACTTCTTCACTTCACAGATGGGAAACGAAAGCACTAAGAGAGGATATGATACCCTAGGAGTACATAGCTTGTTTGGTAACTGATCCAGCACCAGGATACAGGTCTCCTAACTTGCCTCTAAGGTTCTTTTTTTGCACAGAAATGAAATTTGAAAGTCACAGTTAAGAATAACAAATAACAGTTCATTGTAATGGAGCTTTACCAAGGCTTTATCTGGAAGCCCCTGCCCCATGTAACTGGACTACATTACTTGTATTGCAAAAACTAGCCTAAGGAACTTCAACATTTCTCCCTTTTTTCACACCCTTAGTTTCCACTTGACCTATCCCCCACCTCACCAAATTACAAATATTATAAAACTTGCTTAATGAATAAGGTAAGTGGATTTCCTTAAGGAGTCTGGTTCCCAAAATAGACAGTTATTAACACGTATTAATAAAATAAGAAAAATATTAATAGTGAAACCAACCTGGAAAGCAGTATGGAGATTCCTCAAAAAACTAAAACTGGAACCACAATTTGACCCTGTTATTCCACTCCTCAGTATATACCCAAAGGACTTAAAAATCAGCATACTACAGTGATGCAGCCACATCAAGGTTTACAGCAGCTCAATTCACAATAGCTAAGCTATGGAACCAACCTAGGTGTCCTTCAACAGATGAATGGATAAAGAAAATGTCATGCATATACACAATGGAGTATTACTCAATCACAAAAAAGAACAAAATTATAGCATTTGCTGGTAAATGGATGGAACTGGAGACTATCGTGCTAAGTAAAATAAGCCAGACCCAGAAAGGTGGAATGTTTTCTCCAATATGCAGAAGCTAATCCAAAATAAGGGGGGAAATTAAAAAAAAAAAGAAAGAAAGGAAAAGAAAAGGGAGGGGGATTTCATGAAAATAGAAGAGTCAGTTAAGTAGAGGAAGGAGATTGAGGGGGAAAGAGGAGGGACAGGATAAGGGAAGAACAGTAGAATAAATCTGTCCTAAACTTTCCTGTGTAAATATATGAATATACCACAGGGAATATCATTCATATATATTATTTTCACTTACAAGGCACTAATTTAAAAAAACTAAAAGTAAATGGCAGAAAGATCAGAGAGTAGAGGGAAGGGAACTGGGGGAGGGAGGTGGGGAGGGAAAGAGGAAGCACTGGGGACTGAATTAGAGCAGATTATATTCTGTGCTTTCATAACTATGTCAATATGAATGCTAATGTTATGTACAACTTAACAGAACTAATAAAAAAGAAAAATAATAAAGGGTAATAATAATAGCTAATATTTAAGAACACGTTCATTGTACCAAGATTGTACTGATGATATCTTGTTTGTCCTTATAATAATATTTTGAGAGGGATGCTTCTCTCATACCAGTTTTTATCGGTAAGACAGCTTTAAATGATCTTCTCACTGTTGCACAGCTTGAAAGCAGGGTCACCAGTATGAAAGCCCAGGACTGCCTGACATGAAAACTCTGTTCTTCCTTATCCCCTCCTTGGCAGTCACTCCCCTTCAACACGAGAAAAACTTTTAAGGCATCCTTCTTCTCCTGAGGTAGTTGGGGCTTATAAAAACACAGAAGTGGAAGCTATGTCTTTTAAAGGCAGGAGTGAAATATAGGAAGAGGCAAATAAATCAGTGCATTGGGGATTGTTACATTTTAAGGACTACCCTGGTGAACGAACTGCAGTTGTTCTCAGATGATTCAGAAATAAACTTTCTTCTAAGTCAGTGAATTCAGCTGAAAGACAAGAGAAAAATCTAGCAGAGCCATTCTAAACCAGTGATTCATTGACCATGGAAATCTGGCTAGTAGATGTCTAATAAAAACACCCTTCTTCAGTTTAAAAAGATGAACGATTTACTCCACACCCTACTGAACAATGCAGGGGACTTGGAGAAATAGCATTTCTTCCTCTTCTTCTAAACACAGAACTTGGGCAGATTTCTTTTCTTTTTTTTTTCCAGGATGAGTAAAGCAATGTTAAGAAACAAAGAAAGGAAACACTGCCTTAGGGATACCAGGTATGTGTGTAAAATGATTTACGGTAGGAAAATGAAGACAATTTTTGGAAATTATCTACCAAATTATCTCTTTGCATCTTTAATACATAAAAAGTGAAAAAGGTTTTTTGTTTTTTGGAAACATAAGAGTTTTAACGTATAATAAAATAGAATAAAGGCTAAGATTAAGATGAAAATGGTACTGACCAATACAAGAAAAGAATGTATTAAATTAAGGGGAAAATCTTGTACTCTAGCTATTTCCAATACTCTTGCCAAAAAACAATTATAAAGCTGAAAGGAAAATTGTTTGAAGGCATTGGAAAGTAACCGAGACAATCAAGACTTGAGGGGCAAAGACACCGTAGAGAAGGTAGTCTAAGGTGAAGTCACCTAGTGACTGGATTTTCCCTCAGAGGTTGGTGATCTGGACCACTACCCCTAAGGAGAAAGTGGTAGACTTCACCAGGCTGGGGAGACACAGACCAAAGATGCCAAAACATAACTGGAAGGGAAAAACAGAAAGTAGAGCCCAAAATGCTACAGCAATTTGCCCTTAAGACATTTGCCAACTCCTAATCTTTACTCATGTAGAGTGAGAGTTGAAAAACCAAGCAAGAAAACTCAGCTGCAATGCCAGAGCATGAAGCCAAAATTTCAGCAATCACCCAGTACCAAAGTGACAGAAGTTGGAATTCATGACCCACTGCAGTGGGAGAACCTGAGTAAAAACATTAGTCTTTCAGTTAAGACATAAATAAGCGCTATTTTAAAAAGAAATCTCCCTATATAGTTAAAAATATAATTAATAGAAATCAAATATGCAAAATATGAGTTAAGCAAACTAAAATCTAGAACAATTATCCAAGTATTGACCTTGAATAAGAATAAATGGGTTAAGAATTAAGTTATAAAATTACTACTAGATTAAAAACAAACAAAAATGAAAAGGGGAAAAGGCAGAAAACAATGAAAGACAAAAAGTAGAATGGATAGATATATCTAATCAACAACTGAAATAATACTCGTGAAAAATCCTAAAAAATAAACAAATGGAATATAAACAATGACATAGAATGTAAACAATCAGATTTTTAAACTAAATTTCTGATTCTAAAATTCATTTGGGAGGGGAAAACTAGTCAGAAACACAAATAAAATTTTGAAAAAAAAGTAGAAAAGGAAACTGACCCAATCAAATATTAAAGCTGTAATCATCAAAGTACTACTTTGGTAATAATACTACTGTAATACTATTATGCTATTTAATATTATTATTCTAACAGAATGTAGACATAATAGTATGTAAGAAATCAACATGTGACAAAGACAGCAAAGATTGGGGAAATGTTCAGTTAGAATATCTAGGTTTTACTGAAGTTAAAACCTCCAAATCTTAAAGTCTACAACTGAATACTACAGACTGGGTAATTTATAAAGAATAGAATTTTATTTGTCTCACAGTTCTAGATGCTGGGAATTCCAAGAGCATGGTATTTGCATCTGGCAAGGATCATTTTGCTAAATCATAACTAGGCAGAAGGTGTCACATGGTGAGAAAGAACAGGGTGCAACCTTGGGTCTCTCTCCTACTCAAGCCACAAATGACTTTATGGGGGTACCACCCTTATGACCTTATTTACTATAATTACTTCTCAAAGGTGCCACCTCCAAATACCATTAACATATGAATTTAGGGATTAATACATAAATTTTGGGAGCACACAGTCATACCATAGCAGAGTTTATTTTTTGCTTATGTCACAAATCTTTCATGCATCAGCAAAGGGCTCTGTGACTCTGATATCTACAGGTGATAGTAATGTTGAAGACGGTAGCTGTCCCAACTGCTATGTCAGGATAAAGAGAAACAACAGTGGAGGGTTCTACAGCTGTATTTAAATACTTAACTTACAAATGAGATACGGATTTCTGTTCACAATACATTGGTGAAAACAAATGCAACCAGATTATGTTCAGTTGAGCCCTCATATATACTGCCAGTAGATGATAAATACATATAATCCATGTTTAAACATTTGACTTGACTCATTCTGTAGGCTATCTCAAGAAAATAATCAGAAATTTACAAAGATCTTCATGTCAATATTGTTTAAAAGAGCAAGACTTCATAAATAACCATTACAATGATCTTAGATAATGAGTACTTAATGAATATGAAATTATTAAAATATATAAGGGAAATTACTGTGATTTAATGATCAAAAACACAATTTTAAAATAGTTTATAAAATAGTTAACAAAATATGCTACTATATACACTTTCAAATATATGTGCATGGAAAAGACTAGCAAGACATATCCTAAAATGGTAACTGGTTTTTTTTTTCTGGGTGGCCGGATCATGGGTTATGCTACTTCCTCCTTTGTGCTTTAAGCTTTCCACAATAAACATATGATCAGAAGAAAAACACTTAAAATAAACAAGTACTAATCTTCCCTATATTATATAGATACTAAAAAATTAGTTATCAAAGGCTTATGAAAGGAAATTGAAGTAAATGTTGTTAGGCAGAATTCTAGACATTTACATTAGAATAAGAAAATATCGTGAATAACCTTATGACATTAAATTTGATAATTTAGAAGAAACAGATTACCAGAAAATAAAACATAACTTGCTGAAATTGACACAAAAAGAAACAGCAACCCTGGATAAATATCTTTTCTTAATTTGTGAATTTATAATTTTAAACCTTTTTCCTACTCTTTGATGATTTCTATTAACCACTTTTAAGAAATAACATTGTATACAAATTCTTTCATGAAGGAATGGTTACCTTCTTTTTATGAGATCGGCCTAACTTTGTATAGAACAACTTTGCTCAAAGTCATAGATAACTTGAAAACATGTTCAAACAAAAACCTGCATGTGATGTTTACGGAAGTTTATTTATAACTGTCACAACTTGCAAGCCTTCTGTAGGTGAATGGATAAATTAACTACATCAAGACAATGGAACATTATTTAGCACTAAAATCAAGCCATGAAAGGCATGAAAGAACCTTCAGTGCATATTTCTAAGTGAAAGAAGTTACTCTGAAAAGGCTAAATGCTGCTGGTTCCAATTCTATAGCATTCTGATAGAGACAGTAAAAAAAAAGTCAGTGGTTACTAGATGTTTAGGAGTTGGAGGGAGGAGTAGGCAGTGCACAAAGGATTGGGGTGGGTAATGAAAAAATTTTATGATACAATATTGGTCAGTACATTTTTCTGAACCCACAGAATGTACAACAGCAAAAGTGGACCCTAATTTAATTTATGGCATGTGGGTGATCATTATGTGCCAGTGTAGATTTATCAACTATAATAAATGCATCACTCTTGTGGAGGGGATGTTGATGATAAAGGAGGCTATGCATATATTGGGACAGGATGTATATGGGAAATCTCTATATCTTCCTCTCAATTTTGCTATGTACCTAAAACTGTTCTAAAAATTAGTCATAGAAGACAAACTACCTATAAAAAATTCTAAATAAAATTTTAGCTAACTGATATAGAAAGAAGATAATATAGTTGCATGATTCCAGGAATACAAATTAGATTAATATCCAAAAATCAGAACACCACAGCAGCAGAATAAATGATAAAATTTATATGATCATTTCAATAAATGTAAGAGCATTGGATCAAATTTTATATTCAATTCCTAGCAGTTTAGGGGAGAAAGTCTTCAAGAATATCTAATAGTGAAAAAATGTAGCAAATATCATATCCAAACTGATACTCTATTGAAAGCTTTCTCCCTGAGATTAGGAAAAAGAGGAGGATGTTCACACTTTTCATTATTATTTAATTTTGTGGTGGAGTTTCTTTCCAGTACTATTAGGCAAGAAAAAGAAATAAGAGGTTTGAGAATAGGGAAAAGAATTAAAATAGTCACTACTTGCAAATGATCTGCTTGTAGAATGTACAAAAGAATCTATACTATATTAGAATAAGCAAGTTTAGCAAAGTTGTCAAATATTGACATAACAAAAACAAACTGCATTCCTATACCATAAGAAAATGAGATACTTAGAGATTCTAATTATAATGGCATCAAAAATATCAAATCACTGGGGAAAATGTTAATAAAAGGTAAAAATTTACAATTGTGTTTGAAAATAAAGATCATTTAAGGAATATGTAAAAAAAAAAACAATAGTGTAACGATCTCAGTTTTTCACAAAAAGCTTATAGTCAATAAAATCCTTATCAAAATCCAATATATAAAGAACTAAATATCTTAGCACCAAAAAATCTAATAATCCACTCAACAAATGGGCGAAAGATCTAAATACACATTCACATTTCTCAGAAGAAAAAAATAAATTCAACTAACAAATATATGAAAATATGTTCAACAACCTTAGCAGTCAGAAAGATGCAAATCAGAACTACACTGAAATTTCATCTCATCCCAGTTAGAATGGCAATCATCAAGAATATAAATAACAATAATTGCTGGCAAGGATGTGGGGGGAAAGGTACACTCAGACATTTTTCTTGGGCCTGCAAATTAGTACAATCACTTTGGAAAGTCATTTGAAGATTCTTCGCAAGCCAGGTACAGTGGCACACACCTATAATCCCAGCAGCTCAGGAGGCTGAGGCAGGAGGATCACAAGTTCAAAGCCAGTCTCAGCAAAAGCAAGGCACTAAGCAACTCAGTAAGACCCTGTGTCTAAATACAATACAAAATAGGACTGGGGATGTGGCTCAGTAGTTGAGCGCCTCTTAGTTCAATCCTCCATACCCACCCCCCCAAAAAAGATTCCTCACAAGGTTAGGAATGACCCAGCTATATCACCATATGACCCAGCTATACCACTCCTTGGTATTTATCCAAAAGAACTAAAATCAACATGCTACAGTGATTTATTTGGTCACATCAATATTTATGCAGAACAATCCATAATAACCAAGTTTTGGGACCAAATAGGTGCCCATTAATAGACAGATAAAGAAAATGTGGTGTATACACACTATGAAGTTTTGCTCAGCCATAAAGAAGAATGAAATTATGTCATTTGCTAGTAAATGAATAGAACTGGAGAGCATCATGCTAAGTGAAATAAGCCAGACTCAAAGTCAAGTGTCAAGTGTTTTCTGTCATACAAAGAAAGCTAGAGAGAGACAAGGAATGAAAAAGGGGGGTCTCATAAAAATAGAAGGGAGATCAGTAGAGTAGAGGCAGGGCACCAAGGGTGAAGAAAGAGAAGAACCTGGAAATGAAGTTGACCAAATTATGCTAGATACATGTGTGAATGTATCACAACGCTTTCCAATTTTATGTGTAATTATAATGCACCAATTTAAAAAGTAAATAAAAGGAATCCCAAAAGAGTAAAAGATGATGATCTGGGGAAAGGAGAAGGGGACGGAAAGAGGAAGTACTGGGGACTGAAATAGAGCAAACTATAGTATATACATTAATGAATATGTCAGAATGAACTCCACTGTTATGTATGATTACAATACACTAATAAAAACATTTTAAAATGCAACAGAATTTTGTCTATGTGTGTAGAACTTGAAAAGCTAGTTCTAAAATTTTTATAGAAATATATGAATATTGTAGCTCAGAGGTAGAGCACTTGCCTAGCACACGTGAGGCACTGGGTTTGATCCTCAGCACCACATAAAAATAAATAAAATAAAGGTATTGTGTCCAACTACAACTAAAAACAATTTTTTAAATTTAAAAATAAAGGAAAAAGACCTAAGCTATCCAATGAAGAGTTAATAAATCTGCATCATAACTGAGATCCTGTGGAATTGACCTGAAGGTCTACAAACAGACAAGGGTAGAAGACTCATAAAAGTGGTTCTACAGAGTGACAGAGAAGGCAGTCTTCTCAACAAATTGTCCTGGGACAATTGGATATTCATATGAGAAAAAAGATTTACTTTCCTCTTATACTATATCATACAAATATATAAAAAATCAATCCTATCTTTATTATAGCTCTAGATGCAAAATACAAACTAATAAATTATCTAGTATTGTTATCTTTGATACAGTAGCCACTAGCCATACAAGACAGTATAAATTTAACATTTAATTTACAATTAAATTCTTCAGTCACATTAGCTATGTTTCAAATGCTTATTAGTCCTTGGAAATAGTAATTGACAGCACAAATACAGAACAATCCCATTATTATAGAAAGTTCCTAGAGCCACTTGTTTCCCTAGTATTGGAAAAATTAAGCAGAATACACACACAAACATCAAAAAGAAAAGGATTGATCAACTGCGCTATATTAAAAAGTTCTATTTATCAAAAGACAATACTAAGAGAATGAAAAAGCAAGCTGCTGACAAGCACAGGTATTTGTAGAACATATAAGTCAACAAAGGGCTTATATTCAAAATATGCAGTGAACTCATAAAAATCAATAGATATTCCAATGATAAGATAAAGATACAGTCCAATAGAAATCTGGGCAAGAGTTTGAACAAGCACTTCAAATGAGGATACTCAAGTGGCTTACTCTTCAGTAGCTAAGGAAATGAAATTTAAGCCATAATGAGATCTGCTGCAGCATGAGTCCACTGGGATGGCTACACACAAGACGGAAGATACCAAATATTGAGGTGAAGAAGGAATGATGGGAATACATGCTTATGAGGCTGTACATTAGAATAATCACTTTAGAAAACTGTTTGGCAATAACAAAAGTTGAAATATATATCCATATCCTAGCAGCACTATTCATAGATTCTCAAACTGGAAACAATCCAAATGCTTTATTGTTCAGTAGAACGGATAAATCATGATTTTTCAAACATTGGAATAATACATAGTATTAAAAATGAGTCAAATAAAAGCATGAGCCGCTTCAAAAATAATTTTGAAAAAAAGAAATGTATACAAAAGGGATATATATAGTTTTATTTGTTTGTTTGTTTGTTTGTTTGTTTTTTTTTTGGTACCAGAGATTGAACTCAGAGGCACTCAACCACTGGGCCACATCCCCAGCCCTTTTTGTATTTTTATTAGAGACAGGGTCTCACTGAGTTGCTAAGTGCCTCGTCATTGCTGAGGCTGGCTTTGAACTCGCGATCCACCTGCTTCAGCCTCCCAAGTGCTGGGATTACAGGCGTGCGCCACCACGCCTGACTTAGCATTTTTTTTTTTTTTTTTCACGTAACATTCTTTAAGCAGGCAAAACTGGAATGTTAGAAGTCAAGGCAATAATGTTTGATAAAGGACATTAAAGAGGCTTTTGGGATATTCTTGAACTTGGTGTTTACATGGATATTTCTTTATGTTATAAATACACTACATGTGTTGTATACTTTTGTGTATGTACATTACAAGATTTTAAACGTTTCATTCTTTAAAATAAATGTCCAGAGACGTGAATTTTTGTTGAAATATTCCTCTAAAAGATTATTGAAAGTTTGGTCTAAAGCTGCCTCGATACAGATTTTAAGTTTAGCCTTAAGGTTTCCCTGGGTATAGTGACCCATACTGTAACTTTAAATGTAAACAGACTACAACATATTCTTGTAAGGAGTAGCAAAGTCTCAGCCAAACACAAGTAACCAACCATTCAAACCATGTTCAGATAAAACAGATACAAACTGTAAGAAACTGAGCTAGCTCTGTGTCTCAATTTCTTTTTCACCTTGAGTGTTGACCAGATTTCTATCACTGTGACAAAATACCTGAGATATATCAAAGGAGAAAAGATTTATTTTGGCTCACAATTTTGAAGGTTTCAGTCCACGATCACTTGGTTTCACTATTTCTTGGCATAACTCCAATAACAACTTCATTCCACCAGGCCCTGCTTCCTAAAGATTTCACCATCTCTGAACATCACCATAAGCTGGCAATCCAGCCTTCAACACATGAGGTTTTGGGGACACTCCAGATTCAACCCATAACAGTATGTAACTACATTTTCTCTGGCTCTAATATGACATATGTGGTAGGTGGGGCATTTTGAACCATTTTCTATCCAGACTACTCCCTGATTCTAGAAGAGCAAACAAGTCAATTAAGCTCTGCAAAATAAGATTTGTTGTGATTTTGTCTTTTAACAAATAAGCAATTTTCTAATTTTATAAATTACCCAATCTGTGGTATGCAGTAATAGCAACAGAAGATGGACTAAGATGGAAAGTTTAGTTGATAGAGAATTAGGGCTTTGAACTGAGAAGAAGTAAAGGCAATTGAGGTCCATGGAAGAAATTTTAGCAAGATAACAGTCTGATCTGATGCTTTTTGGTGTGTGTTTATAAATCAGATCTCTTTATGTTTCTGTATTCATTACACACTAAAGGCCTCTTTCTATGCCCAACACTGCTTGAACCTTGGAATATACATGGAGAGTAACAGGGTTGCTCTCCATGTTCAGAGAGTTTACATTTTGGGAGGGAAGCACAGACATTAAATGAAGCATACAATCTGCCATTGAATTTAACAAAGGACCAGGATTAAACACAGACTGATAGCTGTATTTGATCATGCTATTGTTTAACTTGACATTAGGAAACTCCTAAATGAAGTCAATAAATTCCAATAAAGTTCAGAGTATCAAACAGTTTTACTTAAGGCAGCTTTTTAAAATCCTGATGTCTAGGACACACCCAAGACCAGAAAAGTCAGACTTAGGGTGTGACAGGCATCAGTGGTTATTAAAGCTCTTCTGGCAATTCCATTGTGCAGTCAAGATTTAGAACCACTGATTGAGGGAGAAGTTTATTCTACATGTTTTTAATTTTTTTAACCTTATAAGCCTTTTTTCCCCTCATAGTTAATATCTAATGGCTTTCTAATTCAAATACCATGTCTGTCACAGAAAATATTTGTTTTCTTAACAGATACAAAATTTCATAGTGTACATATATCCTGAGCTAAATAGTGGGAATGTAAACCTGGGCATTTCAAATAACCTCAAGAAAACAACGTTATTTATTTGATGCTTATTTTTACCTACTGTTGAACTCTAGGCTTCAAACTTCAGATTACATGTGAAACTAAGCAAGAGTCATATATAGCTGAGTGCCATCAACAAAGGTAACTGCCACATTCCCCTGTAATATAATGTTTCAACCTATGGCAAAATATTGAACCGATCCTCAAAAACCCTTTTTATGTTACAGGATTTCTCCAATCTATAAATGGATGGGGACAAGGTTTAGGTTTAGAAAACCACTCCTTACATTATGTAAAAAGAATGTAAAATATCTTATTACCAGGTAGACAAAGAAAAAAAGACTAGGAGCTTGCCAACGTTTCCTCAATTATTTTCCTCTTTAACCATGAGGCCATCTTGGGCTGTGATGTTTGGAAATGGGCCTCTTGGCCTCCAGAGCCAAAGACAAGCCACCTGGCTCCAGCACACAGAGAGTTCCTATGATAGTGTCGTAATCTTTCCTTTCCCTTTTTTTTTTTTTAATTAAAATAAAAAAAGTCCTGCCATTCATTTTGCCTGAGTCTGAGTTTTATTTGCTTCAGGACTCCCCACAACAGCAGTTCTTGCAGTAACACATTTATATTCTCAACTCACAAATAAAGCCTTCAAAAAGACTCCCTTATCCCATGATAGTTGCCCAAAAATCAAACCACAAGGAGAAAGTCAACAGTAGTAGTGAAGGATTCTCTGCAAAGCAGAAAATATATGAAGGAATTCCTTATAACCCTATGAAAAAGAACAGTCTTTCTAATTAGGGAGTGATTTTATAGCATTTAGAAAGAAGTAAACCAAAGATAGATACAACATTCTTTGAAACTTTATTTTGCCTACTTTTTTCCAAGAGCCAAGAAATTGCAGAACCGTGAAAATGGATTCAACAAACCCTACAGCAACTGCTTTTTGCCAAGCCCCATGTTAAGGACCAGAGTTTACAACAGAGTATGAGAGAAGCAATGACCTGCCATCATAGACTATAAAACTATAAAGTAAACAGAAGATACAAATTACTTTATGTGTACAGAGAAAACATTAAGCTTTCCCATTTCTCCAGATTCCTTTGCATTTTGCCTTGCTCTGAGCTCCTCAGTTACCATACAAAATTATGTTCTCCCCTTTTCTCTCCATTTCCCCTTCCCAGAATGTTACTGGGAGATAAAACCTCTGTAGTTAAAAGCTCTATTTAATTTCCAAGTCTTTTAAACTCCATCATGTTCTCTTCTTCAGGGACTGAATGTATTACCAAAAGCTCGGTCCTTTTCCCTGATGCCAACCAAATAATGAAGACATGGTTTTGAGAAAGAGAAAAAAAATTTTATTGCTTTGTTAGAAGAGGAGAAGCACAGGGGACTCCTGTCCCAGAGGCTATGCTCATCAAGAGGAACAGGGGGCTTTAAAAGAGGTGACTCAAAGGGTACATCCCATCATGTTTTAGTCAGCTTTTTTGCTGCTGTGACTAAAAGACCCGAACAGAGCAATTTTAGGGGAGGAAAAATTTATTTGAGGGCTCACAGTTTCAGAGGTCTTAGTCCATAGAAGACTGGCTCCATTCCCCAGGGCTCTAGGTGAGGCTGAGAATCATGGTGGAAGAGTGTGGCAGAGGGAACCCGCCCACATGGTCATCAGGAAGCAGGGGGGGTGGGGAAAGTGAATCCACTCACCAGATACAAATATATACCCCAAAGCCATGCCCCAATTCCCACCTCCTTCACCCACCCTACCACTTCAGTTACCACTCAGTTAATCCCTACTGGGGGATTAATTCACTGATTGGGTTAAGACTCTTACAACCCAATCATTTCTCCTCCAAACCTTCTTGCATTGTCTCACACATGAGCTTTTAGGGGACACCACATCTAAACCATAACACATCTGTTCTGTCCAGAGTTGTAATTCACTTGTTAATTTGGGAGATGGTCATTTCTGAGACCTTCAGGTGCCATCCCCAGGTCTGAACTACTTTGTTCCTGTGGTGGGTGTATGCTCAAGGACAGATAACTCTGCCTAGGATGAAGAAGAAAGGTAACCCTGTTTCCCTTAGATTAGGAAAGGGGAAAGATTAGGGAGGAGGAGGGAGAAAGAAAAAGAAACATGTCTATTTTAAAAGTAAGGTGCAGTGGCAGAGCAGCAAGGACTGTATTCAAAGCATAAAGTGTACCATGTTTACAAATTGATGTGATTTCCTTGTACACTAATCAGTTGTTAAGGATTGAAACAAAATAAGTGATTTAAGAAAAAAAAAAAAAGAGTAATGGATGTTGGTATCACATGTTCTTTAGGAAGGCTGGCAAATCAGGCTCAGAACAGGCAGGAACAGAGGAAAGCTCTGAGGTGCAGCACAGGACCTCCTAATGGGGACTTGTAGCCTCTACCCTGACTCCAGCACCCAGCCCTGATCCTGCTACCACAGAATACATCTGGTGCTGCCCTCAGAGACCTCCTCCCCACATTTGAGTCTGGCTTCCTTCACTAACTCTAGATTGAAAATTCCTGCTACTGTATTTGATTGAGCTAGTACCATAGAAGTTAGGGGAACACTTTCTGAGAATTTTCTGTTTCTACAAGGGTAAGGACTTTTCTGCTTATATAGCAGGAAATGGGCTCTGCTTCTCATCAAGACCTTTATGACAGGGAATTTCCAAATATAGGAAAGATGGAAAAATGCTGCAGAGATTATTAAAAAAAAAAAAAAAAAAAACGTGATGAACAGGAACTTTTACACTAATTTCTCAGGTAATTCAGGCAATGTGTTGTAGGCATTTTCTTCTTTCCTAATACTCTGAAGGAATTGGCTTTTTATGACCATAATAAGTAAATATCATGTCTACTTTCACATAAAGTCAAACTTCCTGTTGCCCCAGAGCTACTCTGAAAGTCCTTCACCCAAGGCTGAAACCACAGCATATTTTTCTGGGTGATTTTTTTTCTCATGGAATCCTATCTATTAGGCCATAGTCTCCGCTTCACTCTCAGCCTCCTGCACTATTTTGAAGTCTAGCTTAGAGAAAATGTACAGGAGGCTGTGTGAGATAAGGTGATCTTCCTTTTTGCTGCCTTTATTGGCCCAACAGCCATCTCTGTTGGGTTATCCTTCCACAGTCAGACCTCCAATCAACTTCCCCTTCCGTGAGTACTATTCCTGAGTAGTCATGATGTTCCATGTGCACAGACTCATCAAACAGGAAGCAGCCACCCAAAACAAAGTCTAACACCTTAGGAAGTAAGCAGCCCCTCCCAAACCATCTGCCTTCCTCCCACATCCAGCCCCCACCAAGCACCTTGCTTAATAACCTCCAGAAAGAATATGGAACTCAGTTACACCAGCATGTGAATGGCTGACCAAAAGAAGTCTGTCCTTGATCTCTGCACACGTGCTTCAAGGCTTTGCTGATAATTATCTTGGCCCAACAGTGAAGATTTAAAACTGACCAAGGATTCATGCATTTCCTTTTTCTCCACTAGTTTCTATAAGTTATCCTACTTCTAATAGAGGAACCAATACAAGAGTCAAATACCAATGCCATATATTTTGAAAAATATCTATACTTCTATTTTTGGATACTGAAATCCTGAATTAATTTTCCTCTAGTTGAAATTTCACTACAAACTTTTCCTCAAATAATTACAGTCCCTACACCGAAGAGTTAGATACCACATTTTCTTTAACCAAAAATTCTAGAACAAAAGTCACTGCACTTCCTGATTAAATAACTGTTATGCCTGATGACTGACTGCTCAGTTCCCTGACTTGATATAATAGCACACTTGAAACTAATTTCATATTCATGATAGCCAACTTTAATTGACAGAATGGGAACTATCAAGTGGAACTGTACAGCTCTGATTCGCATCACTTAGACAAAAATATATAACCATTTATAAGCATCCTCCTGCTAACCTATAAAAGCAAATCCTTTAGCGTCAAAAAATATAACCAAATATAACATCCCCTGAGGCCTTATTTACTGAATAAACTGTACATTGATCCAGTAGAACAGGGAGTGGGGAATGGTGAGGACAATTCAATGACTACACATTTTTTTTAGCTCCCAGAGGGAAACTAAATGTCATTTACTCTGATAGTCTCAACTGGGCAGCCCATTCTGCAGTTGCATTTTCTTTTCTGTGCAGTTTTAATTCACTAGTAATATTAAACAACAGTACACGTCATATGTAAAACCCAGGTTTTTTTTTTTTTCTTTTTCTTAAGAATTAGAATATGTGGCAGCATTTCTCACATTTCTATGGAGCCAGTTCTTCCAATATACAACGGTCATCAACTCACTTCACTCAAATCATGTGGGCAGCTTTCAGTTTAGAGATCACTGAAAGACTGCACCATCACTCCTTCATCCTGGTACAAATAAGTATTCTAAACAAGGTGTTACGAAATAATAAATTACTGTAAAAGGAATCATTGCTAGTGGTTTCCTTAGGACTTGACACTAAATCGATAAAATAGGCTACTGCTCAGAATTGCTTCTTAATCTCAGTAGGACATAAATACTTCTATTCCAACACTCAAGACTAGAATTCATTTTGTTGTTGAGATTTTTGTTTTGTTTCATATCATTTTGTTAATATCTTAGGATTATAGAAAAAGAATAGGGCAGGTTAGGAGAGAATACTAATAATCAAATTTGTATAAGTCAGATTTTCATTTGAAAGAAATTAATTTTTACAGTGGCATGTGCTTATTTACATGTTCTATCAAAAAAAAAAAAAAAAGCAATAACTAGTCTTGTGAAAAAATAAAACACATTTCCAAGAACAAATTTTGTGTGTTTACCCTAAATTAGTTTTTGGTTAATATTCATTTGGTAGTTGTTAGTTGCTTTATTTTAAGAAAGGTTAAACTATAGAGAATATAATCAAGTTGTTAAGCATTTTAAATGAGAAATTTATTAATTTTCTCACTTACTCAAACTGATAAAGCCACTTTAAATTCCTTAATAACTCTGTCTTATATGTCCAATTTATATAACCAAGAGATTGCCAGAGGCAGCATGTTAGAACTCAAACTAATCTAAGAAAAATAATCACTTAGAAGGTTTATCTAATAGCCAGTACCATGTATGAAAGTTTGTAGAACTTAAACAACCTTCCTTTTACAAACTTCAAGCTCTTAAGATTCACAGAGATAAATTTCTAAGAGTACTACTCTAAAACTAAAGTATAAAGAAGCAATATTTTCTTCTCAAAATAAAAAGCCTGCAATACAGGCAAGTTATTAGGTCTAAACAGAATATAAGTGTACCCTAACAGTAGTTTCTTAACAAAACAAAATCTGTTCTGGAATTATCCAAACCAAAATCTTCTATGCAACCATAGAGGGTAAGACAAAAACATGCATTTAACAAGCACTATGGAAATAACAACTAAAGCCGATATGGAAACACAAAGACTATAAAGTCTATTTGCCCACAAAACATGTTTTTTATAAGGAAGCACTATCTGTAAGAAGTTAGATTCTTCTGGAATTTTTCTTATAAAGTCATCTTTTGTCTCTCTTCGAACTAGTAGTCTGCTGGCAATCAACCAGTAGTCTGATGGCCATCACCTGAAGAATGTGCTCGTGGTTCTGTAATGGTCAATCTTCCTGGAGCAGTTACACTAAGACTATAATCCAATAATGGAGAGCTCAGGACAAAAGCCTAGAACAAAAGTTTCAAGAGCTGTAGAAAAATTAAAAAAAATAAAATAAAATAAAGTCATAGGTACACCTGGCAAAAAAGAAAACCACTTCAAGATCAGCACAGCTTAAGACATGGCCATATAGAATCTCAGGTAACAACTATCATTTACTAATTTATATATGAATCTGAAGTTGTGGGATATGTAATTTTTGCCCCAGAGCTAAATGCCAGTTACATTAGAGCTAAGTACCAATCTATGGCCAAAGACAATCCCAATACTGTATAGGGGGAAAAAAAACAGTGCTGAATGCTCTTCATTCCTCAGAATGTCACAGTGGTGGGGATTCCACAGCTCCTGGCATTAGGGGAAGCATCCTTGTGTTAGCCAATGGTGGCCTTCAACAAAGCAAGAGCTCCCTAGGAAACCATTGTCCAGAAAAGTGAGAATTTCTTATAATTTCTGGAGTACACACAACAGACTGAATGCCTTTTTGTTTCTTTTAATGAAGTAGTCAGGCGGTTTACCTACATCATTGAGGCAGTAACCTGAAAGATGATGACATGGTACTATAGTTTGCATGTCCCCACCAAGACTCATGTTGCAATGAAATCCCCATTATGAGGTAGTAAGAGGTGGCACCATGATATGGAAAAAAATAACTCTTACACTGTTGGGAATACAAATTAGTAACAACCATTGTGGAGAACACTTTGAAGTTTCCTCAAAAAACTAAAAATAGAGCTCCTATATAAAACAGCTATCCTACTTCTGGCATATATTCAAAGTAAATAAAATCAGCATATCAAAGACATAACTGCATGCTCACGTTTATTGCAGCACTATTCATAAAAAATAGAATATGGAATTAGTGTAGGTGTCCATCACCAGATGAATGGATAAAGATGTGATTTTATACACACACACACACACACACACACACACACACACACACAGGAGCAATAAGGAAGAATGAACTCTTGTCAGTTGCAGCAAAATGGATGAAACTAGAGGACATCATGTTGTGAAATAGGTCAGACACAGAAAGACAAGTATCACATATTCTATCTCAAGTGTGGTAACTAAAAATAGCAGATCTGCAAGCAGAATAGTAGTGATTACTAGAGACTGGCATGGGTGTGGAGGGAAATGGCTGGGTTTGATCAATGCACACTATATGTATGGATGGAAATATCATGCTGATCCCCATTACTATCTATAATAAAATACTTAATAAAAATAAAATACATTTTTTAGGAAAAAAAACAAAGAGATATAACATATAGGATGTTTCAGAGGCAATTAGGCCTGACTGGGCTCTTGTATAAGGGGATTAATGAGTTCTCTCAAGAGTGAGTCTGTTATAAAAGCCAGTCTGACTCTCTATTGGTTGTGCCCCTCTGATAATGGGAAGCCCTACACTGCCTTGGTACTCTGCAGAGAGTCTCTAACAAGAGGGTCTCTACTGGTTGTGGCCTCTCAACCTTGAACCCCTCAACCTCGAGAACTGTGAGATGAATGAACCTTTTTAAATCATCTAGTCTATGATATTCAGTTATAGCAAGAGCAAATGCACTCAGACCCAAGATTTTAACTTCACCTCTCTCCTCTCACTAGCCTGAGGCTTACTGAAGTAACATAAAGTCTTTCTTTCCTTATGCTCATTAGACTATTGTCTAAAAATGGCATCACAGGTGAACTTCTTAAAGTCAAGAAAAACTTATGAAGTTTCCATTTAGCAAAGTTTTCATTGGAAATGCCCAAAATAGATAAAGAAGAATACCAATTGACACTTTTTATAGTTACTGTTCTCATGGTATAAATGCCTAGAACATTGATCCTGAAGGTGAAAGTAATGTTTTTAAAAAATCTTTTAGAAATTTCTCTCCATTACTTCTGAAACTGCCCTGATTTCCACACCAGGTTAGAAACTTCATTTACACCTTCATCAAACTCTCCACATGCTTCATTGCTGGTACTTGTATCTGTAATCATATTGATCATCACAGGTAATAACTTCACCAACATCTGTCATCTACTTTGCATTGCAAGTTTCTATGTGAGCAGGACCTGATGCATAGTTTGTTATAATTATTAACCAATAAACACAGTACATGTGAATAAATGAATCCTTGTGAAGAAAGTAAAATCACATTAAGATCTCCTTAATGGATTTCATTAAGACTGTGAAATCCATATTATTTAAGTACTTTGTCAATAAGCCTTAGAACTATTAATTACAAAAGGCATATTGATCCTCATTATTGACATGTCATAATACCATTAAGTTTTGTTTTGCACTCCTGATTAATTATAAGCATTACTATAATTCCTTCAGTTCCTTGTATCTATGTGTCTTATAATGTGCCATTGAGACAGACAGAACAATGCTCACCCCACAAGATGCCCACATCATAATCCCTGAAACTTGTGAATGTATCACCTTAGATAGCAAAGGAGGTTTTGCAATGTGGTTAAAACCAAAGCCCTTTAAATGGGAAGATTACCTGGACTAAAGGTACTAGCAGGTCCAGCAAGGGCTGCCCTCTGCTTGCCAAGATGATGCCTCATTGCAGCATCCTTCAGAGAAGAATACTTTGCCCTCTTCTAATAGAAGGGGCAGAAGGGCTAAAAGGGTCTAACTAGTTGCCTTCAGCATGCTCATCACCTTCGACAGGCTGCATCTCTTCATATTGTTGAAAATTAAGTTTCAACATAAAATTTGGAGGGGACACAAACCATACCACTGAGCGAGCCCAGTGTAATCACAAGAATCCTTGTAAGAGGAAGGCAGAAGGGTAGTGTAGAAGAAGGAGGTGTAACAACAGATGCAGAGTTCAGAGTGGTCCAGCCTGAGCCAAGGAATGTGGGTGATCTCTACAAATTGGAAAGGGTGTGGAAATAAACCCTTCCCAGATCCTCCAGAAGGAACACTGCCCTGCAGACCCACTTTGGATGCTAACTTCCACAATTATAAGATAATAAATTTGTGTTGTTTTAAGCTACCAATTTTCCTATTACAACAGCAACAGGGAAGCTAAAACAATAACAAGGGTGGTCATAAAAAATGGTAACAAGAAAAGTGGACCTTTCCTACCCAAGGGCCGAGATGGAATGTAGTCGCCTGAAGCGATGGCCGCTTGGAGCAAAGAAGCCGCGGGAAGAAGTTTAGAGACAAACTGGAAACAAACAGCCCTTTATTCTGATAACTTTTCTCTCTGGCTCTAACTACACCCCGACACGCCGTCCACGCACCTCTAACCTCCAAAATGGCGCAGACCTCATCCGCAATCTCGCTCAAGTCCCTCGAGATCTCCGGCCAAGTCTCGCAAGATCCCAGGCCAAGTCCCGTGAGACTACGGAAGGCGCCAATGCCCAAACATGTCCAAAGCCCGTAGTCAACCTCAATTTAAGCCATCTCCCCAAACAGGGCTCCTGCATTTCCCCCCTTTTGTTTTAAAAGAGGTAAAGCTCTAGGACGTCTATGTGCAACCAACATTTTTACCCGTCATCGGATAATCAAGGCTGTGCCCTTGACTCCTGTCTTAGGTTGATATGTCGGCCACATGAGACTGTCCCGTGCGACTGTGCCTGTCTTAGGTTGTCACCCTCTGGGGATCTTACCCGTCATTGGCTAACCAGCCATCCAATGGAGCCCTTTAGGATCCACTGTGTATGATGACTAACAGTCATCCAATTGTGAGGAGATGGTGCGGCTTTAAGGCAACAAGCCTTTTGGTGACGAGCCAAATTGTATAACATATCAAATTGTTTAAACAAATTAGCTGCCCTAAGTTTCATAAAGTAACACACTGAATTCTCTGGACAAATGTCCGCAAGGCATTGTCCCGTAAAGTCCCAAACAATGAAAGATCAAAATGTCCATTTGTTATAACACGTTGATGTAGGAGGTCCCATGTATGTAGAGCAGAGGTCACACTGTTGGTGAGGTTGTTTGATGCTTGAGCAGCAGGGATGCTTGTGGTGACCACGTTCCCTGCAGCTGTAGCAGCAGCCGTCTTTTTTATGTCTAGACAATACCACCGGCAAATTTTCAGGGCCCGCTACCTAGAAACTCAAGCATCAATTATTAAAGGAAAGGCAGTGTTATTTCAGCACTGAGTGAAGAGTCGAGTTGTCAAACTAAAAAACAGAATTATTAGATTAGAAAATTAAAGTTGATTTCTGCTCACACACATTGTTGTTTGAGCTCACACAAACATAAGTTGGCAAAATATCATATTGAGAACAAAAGAAAGAAAGACTGAGGGTATTTACTGTATTAAAGATAGATTAAAGAAAAGCTAAAGGCACTTTGGAGAAATAATTTGTTAGCCGGAACCCTCAAGTCTCTGTATACACAGCAATTTTTTACCTGTTGAGATAATTGAAATTAATCAGCTATTAAACAAATGAAGTTAATAACAAATAAACAATCTTATGTCAAAACACCAAAATATTAGGTTATATAGCACTAGTCATATTGTTTGCTAAAGAGAAGTCCCAGGGATACCTATAATCAAAATTGAAAGTAACTTCATTTATAAAATTATTTAGCTAAATTGAATACTCTTAACCTAAAATGAATTAAAGTTATTTGGATCCATATATATATATATATATATATATATATATATATATATTCTTTTTCATAAGCTCTTTGTTCTTTGTGACGTCACACTGGACAGACGAACAAACATACAAACATATATTTGTGACGTCACATTAACATGAAATGTAGACAAATGTACAGACATAAAGACATGTATAAAAAGAAAAAAAAAATACAATTGTGTGCACACTAAAGAGAGATCTCCTCGTCCCGGCCGGGAGGAATGACTCTTGAGTTGTGAAACATTTTGAAGGACACTTTTGAGGGAATCATTCTATATCTTCATCTTGGTCTTCTTGATTTTGTACCTTTTTTATTAATCTTGATTCTTCAACAACTACATCTTGATCATTTTGATGTGGTACCTGCTTTATTAATCTAGATGGTATCCATATTGGAGAGGATTCGTGTTTTGGAAAAACACAAACAGATCCTCTCCCCCAAATTAATACTGGATCTGGACCCTTCCATGTACCTGAAAGAACATCCTTCCAGTAAACCAAGGGTTTATGTTGTTGGTGTGGATTCCAATGTCTGTCTCCAGCAGAATAACCATTAGAGTCTAAAGTTAAAAAATTTAAGGTAAACAGGGCAACTGCCAATCTGTCCTTAGGACTTTTCCAATTTCCTTCTTTTTGTTTTAATAACATAATTTTCAGTGTTCGGTTTGCTCTTTCAATAATGCCCTGACCCTGAGGATTGTATGGGATGCCTGTTTTATGGGAGATATGTTGAATTTTGCGCAAAACTGTTTGAAAGATGAGGACGTATATGCGGGGCCATTATCTGTTTTAAGCATTTTGGGGATGCCCAATGCAGCAAAAGCTTGTAAACAATGAGATGTGACATCTTTAACTTTTTCTCCGGAATGTAAGGAAGCAAAAATCATGCCTGAGCATGTATCTATGGTTACATGAATAAATCGCAATTTTCCAAAGCTTGGCTCATGAGTAACATCCATCTGCCACAAATGATTGGGCATTAATCCTCTAGGGTTAACACCAAAATGAGGATTGGGCAAATGTGTCATACAAGATTTACAATCTTTTACAATTGTTCTGGCTTGCTCTTTTGTGATTTTAAACCTACGTTGCAAGGTGGTGCTGTTGATGTGAAACTGGGAATGAAATAAAGTAGCTTGTTGTAGCGCTGAAAGTATAAATATTGTTTTTGTAAGTTCATCAGCCTTTTGATTACCTTCATGGAGGGGGCCAGGCAAATTAGTATGTGCTCTAATATGGCCTATGAATAGAGGTTCTTTTCTTGCCCACAAAAGTTTTTGTATTTGATAAAACAATTTAAAAGCTGGAGTATGAGGTGCTATTGGTCCTGCTAACTCTAATTTTGGGACGGCTTGTACAATATAGTGGCTATCTGAAAAAATGTTTATGGGCTGGTCTCTAAAATTTTCCAGAGCTCTTACCACAGCTTCCAATTCCACTAGTTGAGCTGATTTGTGTGCAGTTATGTAAGTCATATTTTCTTTTGTAGTGACTATTGCAGCAGTACCATTTGAGGACCCATCTGTAAATACATTAAATGCCTTAGGAATAGGTTGATTTTTTATTACCTATGGAAATATAATAGGATGATTAATACAAAAAGATAATATAGGAGACTTAGGAAGGTGATTATCAAAATTTGCAGAGGTAGAGCATCTAGCTATAGCCCAGTCATTATCGTTGAAGCATAAATATTCAATCTGTGACGATGAATAGGGAGTAATAATAGTAGCAGAGTGAATGCCAAATATTTTAGTAGAAGTTTTAAGTCCTTGAAGAATAAGTTTAGCCACCATGGAGGTATAAGACTCAATTATGCTTTTAGGAGAGATAGGCAAATGTATCCATAATAAAGGCCCTTGTTGCCAAAATACTCCTGTGGGTGTATATTGTGAAGAAATAATAATCAATATCAGCGGTTGAGTTAAATCAAATCTATCACAATGAGCTCCTTCAATGGCTTTTTCTACTAACTTTAAAGCCTTCCTAGCATCTGGAGTCAGTGTTCGCGGTGAGGATGGATCAGGGTCCCCTCGAAGGATATCAAATAAAGGTTTTAATTGGCCAGTAGTGAGGTTTAGTGTAGGGCGAAGCCAATTAATGTCTCCCAGCAGTTTTTGGAAATCATTGAGGGTGGTTAAATGTTCTTTATTTATTAAAATTTTGGGGGGTCTAACAAAAGTATCCATGATTTTAAATCCTAAATATAATATGGGAGATCTGGTTTGAACTTTTTCTTCTGCTATATATAATCCGTATTTTTTTAAATTTTCTACCACGTCACTGAATATATTAAATAAGATTTTTTGATTAGGGTGGGACAGTAAAACATCATCCATGTAATGTAGACACATGAGGTTTGGATATTTATTTTTAATGGGTTGGATAGCCTTGTCCACATATATTTGGCATATGGTGGGGCTATTAGCCATTCCCTGCGGCAAAACCTTCCATTGATTTATCTCTGATCAGGGCCATTATTGTTAATAGAAGGAACTGAAAAAGCAAACCTGGGGGCATCCAGAGGATGTAGGGGAATAGAAAAGAAGCAATCCTTTATATCAAGACTAATAACATGGAAACTTTTTGGAATAGCTACAGGATTCGGAAGTCCAGGTTGAGTAGGGCCCATGACTTGCATGGTTTTATTAATTTGTCTAAGATCATGTAATAATCGCCATTTTCCTGATTTTTTTCTTGATCACAAATATGGGGGAATTCCAGGGAGAGGTGGAAGGTTCTATATGTCCTGCTTCTAATTGTTCCTGAACTAGTAGGTGGGCCGCTTGTAATTTCTCTTTAGATAGGGGCCACTGAGGGACCCACACTGGCTTATCAGAAAGCCATGGTATTTTCAAAATTATTTTCTCAGTGGCCCCGAAGAAAAATGTCTTTTTCCTATATGATAATGATTTCTTTTAGGGTTAAGCTTACCCTGTACTTTTTGATAATGATTTCTTTTAGGGTTAAGATTACCCTGTATATTTTCACATTTAACACCTGCAGGTTTGGTTGCAAGGTGTACTCCCATTTGTTGTAAAATATCTCTTCCCCATAAAGTAACTGGTAGGTTAGGTAAAACATAAGGCTGAAACGTTCCTTTATGTCCTTCATCATCCTCCCATTTTAAAATTACTGCACTTTTTTCTGGGAGGTTATTATATCCCAAGCCTCTTAAACTGGTTGAAGCTTTTTGCAGAGGCCAGTGTTTGGGCCATTGTCATAAATTAATGATGGAAGAATCAGCTCCAGTATCTATAAGTCCCTCCATTTCTATTCCTTGGATTCTTATTTTACACATAGGCCTCCTAGTACAGTCTCAAACCCAGCAAGCCATGGGTCTCGAATCAGTGGAACAAAATCTTCTATTGTTCCCTTTTTGAGGCATACTCATTTTAAATGAATTGTGTAAATTTGGAAGGAGAAGCAGCTGAGCAATTTTATCTCCTTGACTAATAGAACTTATACTTTGGGGTGAGCTAAGCATTATTTTTATTTCCCCTTTGTAGTCTGAGTTTATTACACCTGGGGTCACTTGCAAACCTACTTAGCTTTGAGGACTTCGCCCGATAATAAGTCCTACAGTCCCTGAGGGAAGAGGTCCCCTGACTCCTGTGGGAATCAGTTGAACCCCCATTTCAGGTGTTAACACTATTCGGGCGGTGGAACAGAGGTCTAATCCTGCATTTCTTCCTGATCCTCTGGTGAGGGAGTGGATGGGTAATAGGGGTTGTGTCGGGGAAGCATCTGAATGGATGCTTGAGGATACTCCTCCTCCAATGCCTCGTACATTTGTGGGCCCTGGGGCATTGGGCCCCGTGCCCCGTTTTTTGAATTCCTGAACAAAGGATTTCCATGGATGTCAAATTTTGAATAGCATTTATTGGCCCAATGATTTCCCTTTTTACACCTGGGGCAGCAACCTGGAGCACGGTATGAATTTGGTCTTATTTCTCTTTTGTGATTTTGCCTAGAATAGCCTGATTGATTATGATAATTTTTCCTGGAATATCCTGATTTATTTATAGTGTCTAGGTTGAGTCCTTGTGAAATTCTGAGGGGCAGCATCTCTAACAGCTGCTGCAATCATATTCCCTGTGACAAAGGCATCATTTATATCTTTACATAGTTGTATATATATGGAAAGATCCTTTTTATTTCTCCATGGCCTGATGGCTTCCTGGCAATATTTATTAGCATTTTCATATGGTAATTGAACAACTAATGGCATAACTTGATCAACGTCTCCAAAAACTCTACCTGCAGTTCTCAAAAGTCGATCAGCAAATTCAGCATATTAGGTCCTTGAATTACTTTGGACAAGCTACCTTGTAGATCCCCAGGTCCTTGTACAGTTTTCCATGCCTTTAAGGCAGCTGCATTTATCTGAGCATATACTCCTGGGGTATAATATTTTTGAGCCTGTACATCTGCAAATGGCCCTTCTCCTGTGAGCATTTCTATATTATGATCTCCAAACCCTGCATCTGCATTTATTTTAGCTGTTTCTATACAAAGTTCTTGAAATTGTGATCGCCAAACCAAGTATTGTCCCCCACTTAATGTTGCTTTACATAGACGTTTCCAGTCTGAGGGGGTTAAGCTAAAGGTGTTAAGGGACTCCAGTATACTCAACGTGAAAGGAGCTTGGGGTCCATATGTCATTACTGCCTCTTTGAGATTTTTTATTGTTTTGAAATCTACTGACTGGTGGCCCCTCTCTCCATTTTCATATTCAAATACTGGCAGTTCCCAACGTATCTGTGAGTTACCCTCGAGAGCGCATAAGCGCTCAGAAAGACTTTTTATTTCTATTTCTAGGGTATGCAAACGCCTAGTGATACCCTTCATATTTTCTGTAATAGATTCCACCCATGGAGGAGTGGAGGACATAGGTTCCTCCACTTGATGGTCCCTTATCTTGGTCTTCCTTAATTTCCTTTTGTTCATTTTCTCAGAATCACTTTTACTTAATTCCTCCTCACTACTACTACTCTCATTGGTCCTAACTGACTCAGTAACATCCTGAGTCCCGGATTTAATTGAGAGCATGTATCCTTGAACTATCTCTAATAAATCTTGAATAGCTTTAGCAGCTTGGATCTTTGTCATTTTTGAGCCCGCACTGATACTATCCTTACTGGTCCTAACTGATTCAGCCGAGGCCAAGTTTTCATGATCACTTTCACTTTTTTCCAAATTCTCCTCACTAATAACTGACTCAGCTATATCAAAGAATCCATCAAGAGCCTTGTACACTTGGGTCTTAGTTATTTTTGAACCCATTTTAACCGCTCTGACTAGAGACTCCTGCGAGGTTCCTCAGTTCTTACCTGCTGTGCCGATTCCCCGTCCGGGCCACCACCTGTAGTCGCCTGAAGCGATGGCCGCTTGGAGCAAAGAAGCCGCGGGAAGAAGTTTAGAGACGAACTGGAAACAAACAGCCCTTTATTCTGATAACTTTTCTCTCTGGCTCTAACTACACCCAACACGCCGTCCATGCTCCTCTAACCTCCAAAATGGCGCAGACCTCATCCGCAATCTCGCTCAAGTCCCTCGAGATCTCTGGCCAAGTCTCACAAGATCCCGGGCCAAGTCCCGTGAGTCTACAGAAGGCGCCAATGCCCAAACATGTCCAAAGCCCATAGTCAACCGCAATTTAAGCCATCTCCCCAAACAGGGCTCCTGCAATGGAGATGCTAATGAAATACACTGACAGACACAATATGGGCAACCTGTGACTGGGAATATTCAAGGCCTTATGGAAAATCCATGATCAGCCAAAAGGAAAGGTCTCTGCTTGCTGCCAGCCCATGCACATCTTACCCAAGAAAAGTAAGACTATTTACTCATTCTGAAGGATCCACCATTTTTTCTTCCCATCTTTTTCTCTTTCTCTTGTATAAATTCCATTTTTTGCAATAGATTAAGTCAATCTATTATTAGTTCCCTTATAAGTAGTGTGGTAATAATTGTATGCTGAGTTATATTTCAAAAGTTCTTCATAAGTTTCAAACAAATCAAAAATAAAAATTACACTTTGAAATGGAAATGAAGAAAAGCCTACAATCGACTTGGTTAGAATGACATTTATCTAAAGAAAATTAGAAGCTAGGCGTGGTGGCGAATGCCTATAATCCCAGCACTTGGGAGGCTGAGGCAGGAGGATCGTGAGTTCAAAGCCAGCCTCAGCAATGGCGAGGCACTTAGCAACTCAGTGAGACTCTGTCTCTAAAATACAAAAAAGGGCTGGGGATGTGGCCCAGTGGTCAAGTGTCCCTGAATTCAGTCCCTGGTACCAAAAAAAAAAAAAAAATTTTAAATAAGTAAACTTGGGACCAAAAAAAATGCCAATATACAATAATCTCATTTTTTTCAAACTGAAACCAATTTTGGCTAATGAACAGAAAAACAATCATTTTAGTGATATAAAACACTAACCACTGAATAAATTAGATTTTTGTAAGCACTAAATATATACACAAAATAATTTAAAAGTTACTCAAAATATTATAAATACACTGAATTCTATGAACAAAATGCATAATTCTTTGTTCCTTGAGGAAATTTAATGTATGGTTCCAGTAAATTTTAAAGATAAAGCTAGTATGTTTGTGTTGCCATGGAAAGTCACCATAAAATCATTACCCACACCAATCTCTTTAGTGTTGATGTATTAATTATACTTGAGTTTTAACAAAAGTATAGGGACTTAACACACAATTTGTTCATATCCAGTTTTTGCCTCAAAAAAGACAATTCTCCCTCTTTTATACCCTCCAACAGAAATTGAGACACAGGGATGTTAAATACCATACCCAAGCAACACAGCTAGCAGTAATGGCAAAGCAAGTCTCCTTACTCCTGATCTAGGGATCTTTATACACCACCTCTGCCAAAAATTGTGTAAGACAGCACACTGGGCCAAATGCCACACACTTTCAAATGGAAGCCCTAGTAAGGATTATCTTTGGCGGGGTAGGGTGGGGGTGTCCAGGTTAAAGAGCTTCTCAGATCAGCCCTGTCCGGCTGTAGTTTGAAGGAGATGAAACATAGCCCTGTTTCTGCAAAGAACAAATACAGTTTTTCCTTGTAAAGTTATACAAGTATAAAATATAGATACTTGAAAGGTCATTTTTAGTTTCATACATTTATAAAAATAATCCACTGTTCAAACCAGCACAGATGAAGGTCTGATTTCTACATAAGCAAGCCAAGGGAAATTGAAGTAAAACTTTCCCGCTACACACCAGCATGCATGTAGTTAAAGTCTCTTCTCAGTGTGTTTACATAACCATGTACTCCCCTTCCTACCAAAAAATTTCAGGAGCCTATTTCCAGATTGTTTATTTTAAGTTAGTTAAATTTAAACAAAGGTTAATCAGCCCCAATTGTTTAAAAGTGGGTCACAGATTTTGTTTTCCCCTTAAATTAAAATGCCTGGTGACCGTTGATGTGAGAATACAGAAAGGTCACCAGCCTCTTCCTTCACTTTTGAGAATAAGACACTTGAGAAAAAATTTGATTAATTTATAGAAAAAAAAAAATATTTACCATGCCTTATAGTGTAAATATTAAGAGACCTTCCCAGAGGCCATAATTTTTCCTTGAACTGTTTTGTAGCCATAGAATTCCATGTAAGACTCTGCCAAGCTAGGACACTGAAATGCTGCCAGGAACAGGTCTAACATCTCCAAGTGCTGTGGCCCATGAGAGAAGAGGACATCAAATAGTCTGCAGGTTCACCAGGGGCTTCGTGGGAGGTTGTACTTGAATGTTCAATGCAACCTAGTATACTGCCTTCAACTCAGTAACCACCTATCATGGGATCACCTATCTCACCTTTAAGCCAAGAGCACTTTGCCATTCTATCAGTATGCTATTTCTACAATGTAAGGGTAGGTGCTAAATTTGAATTAACTTGGTGATTCAACCTTCTAATTCAGTTCTGCTAATTCAAGACCCTATACAGGTTATCCATACACATATTCATGTATCTCACAAAAAGAAGCATAACAAAGAAACTATGGAGAGATGATGGAATAGATTCTGCTTAGTTGTGATGCCTTTTATAGTTCAAATAATAAGGAAGAAATTTAACATTTCTATTATAGTCATAAAAGGCTAATAAGAACTGTGTTTATACACAGTAGTACACTCTCAGAGTATGTACACACATTTGAAGATACTGAGAGTATCTGCAATAGTCATGGTATAATATGGCTAATAAAATATGCAGTATAAAAAGGAATTAGCCCTGGGAGGAAAAGATAGAGAGGTGAGAAGACACAGGAGGCAGGGGTGCTTATAAACTTTTATACAAGGCAGTAGAGATTCAAGTATATAAACCTTTCACAAGATATCTACTTGGAGGAAAATTTGTATCATAGGCCATGGTTATAAAAGGTGTGAGCATATTGGAGGAAGGTATGAGGGACTAGACAGATACTGTTATTCACATATGCACGTATACACACAAGTTTTCTAAACAAGTAACTCAGAAAAATTGTGTTTCAGAATCATCTACATACATTGTGAAACAGTAGCCATATTTCTCTTGTAGTGTTAAAAAAATAAGTCATAGGAACCTACCATTAGCCCAAGAAATATGGAACTCCTCCACCCCAATCCCATCAAACAATTCAGGTGTACCACACATGTACCAAAACCTTACTCACAGCCAGGTTTAGAATCTGAAGTCCCTGGACTTTGATGACAGAGCAGCCAAGCAACACTTGGATTGTGGGGGAGAGAGGGACATGGAGGGGGAGAACTTATTTCCAATGACTTCCCTGAAGGAGCTGAGGTTCCAGGAGGCATGAGCTGAAGCACACTGCTTTCCTCCTAACAGCACCGAATCCAGGGGGCGGTGTACCTATTTGGGATGCCTTGCTCTTTCAGAACAGAGTAGGTACTTGCTCTAAACTTCCCTTCCCAGCTCATTTTTCCAAGAGAAAATTCACCTTCTATTCTTAAGATTCTTTAATGTGTCATAGCAATAATCAGGGTTTTTAATTTCTCTCTAAAAGTTATGTGTAAGTGATGCTTACCATGATCATGATTGCAGTTCTTTTTCTATTTTATTGGCTCTTTTCAGTTATACATGACAAGATTCATTCTACCATCTTTTTTTTTCTTCACCCTTTTTCTCCCTCCCTTTCCCTCCCTCCCCATTGGCCATTCTAGTGTTCCTATAATCTTCCTATGCTCCCTGTCCCAACCCCACTATGAATCGGCCTCCTTATATCAGAGAAAACATTCGGCATTTGGCTTTTTGGCATTGGCTAACTTCACTTAGCATTATATTCTCCAACTTCATCCATTTACCTGCGAGTGCCATGATTTTATTCTCTTTTATTGCTGAGTAATACTCCATTGTGTATATATACCACATTTTCTTTATCCATTCATCTACTGAAGGGCATCTAGGTTGGTTCCACAGTTTGGCTATTGTGAATTGTGCTGCTATAAACATTGATGTGGCTGTGAATTCATTTTGATATAATTATATAAACATGGAATACATCTTATCTAATTAGGACCCCATTCTTATGGATGTACATGATGATGGGATTCACTGTAGTGTATTCCTACATATACACAGAGGAAAATATTTCAGATTTATTCCACTGTCTTTCCTTTTCCCATCCTCCCTCCCTTCCGTTTATGCCCCTTTGTCTAATAGGCTGAATATCTATTTTTCCCCCTCTCCCACTTCATTGTGGCTTAATTTTGATCTTTGGCTTTTGAGGACTAGTTTATTTCACTTAGCATGGTAGTCTCCAGATCCTACTCCTCAGTACATAGCCAAAGGATCTAAAATCAGCATACCTCAGTGATGCAGCAACATGGATGTTTATAGCAGCTCAGTTCACAAGAACAAAGCTATGGAACCAACCTTAGGTGCCCTTCAACAGAATGGATAATAAAATGTGGTATATACAAACAATGGAATATTACTCAGCCATAGAGAAGAATGACTTGATGACATTATTGCAGTTGTTTCCCTTAATTTCTTCACAATCCTAATGATCAAATTCTATGTGGTAGAAATGTTCTGGCTTTGAGGACAGATAGTTGAAACATCAAAACTGAGAAAGAAACTGGTGTGGGATCTTTTAGAAGTTCAATAACCCAACAGATCAATCAAAATAGGATATGTTTTATGGGAGGAGATTTAGGCTGTATTTAATCGACGAATTTAAGAAGTAAGTCTATTGAAACAAAGCCCAGAAACAAAAAGGAAAATGTTCACAGAATAATAGTTAATGAAAAAAAACAGGCCATATTGTTTTCCTGTCCACCTAATGTCCACTCTTCAGTGTTAAAATAAGAGCCAAATAACATAAGACCCACACTATGTACCTTCACCCATATGCAGCCTGGCACAAAGTAGATGTCTAATAAATATTTGTTGAGCCTGAGCGTAAGAAGCATAGAGCTGCTGAAAAGCAGAAGCAGGAGGATGAGCATGTCACTGCTAAATATTTAAGAACTAGGTGCACTAGAGGAGTTCCAGGTAAATGAGACAATCGATTGTGGCAACCTGAAAAAACTCTTAGTTTTTATGACACACAGACTAAAAACATTTCTATGTGAGTTCTTAATTTAAAACATTAAAGCTTTCCAAATTACTCCCGTCTGAATTTGCCTGTTAGTTTTATGATCAAACAGAGCAAAACTTTCTAAAGACAAAAGCCAAATTCAAGAAAACTTTTGTTGTTGTTGTTGTTGTTGTTGTTGTTGTACCAAGGATTGAGCTCAGGATCACTCAAACACTAAGCCACATCCCCAGCCCTATTTTGTATTTTATTAGAGACAGGGTCTCACTAAGTTGCTAAGTGCCTCACCATTGCTGAGGCTGGCTTTGAACTCATGATCTTTCTGCCTCAGCCTCTCAAGTGCTGGGATTATAGGCGTGTGCCAATGCACCTGGCCAAATTCAAGAAAACGTTTTTAAAAGTAAAAGTCAATATAAGGTAGCAGAACAATCCCATAAAGCAACATCAGTTGTACCAATGAAAACCAGTTGAACCATTAGTAAAATCGTGGGACAACTGAACCTGACATCACTTAAGCAAGCTCAACCTCAGTTTTTTTGTGTGTTTTTGTTTGTTTTTGGTGGTAGTGCTGGGGACTGAACCGAGGGCCTCATGAATGTTAGGCAAGCACTCTACCAACTGAGCTGTATCTCCAGCCCTTGACCTCAGTTTTAACATACACAAAACCAGTGATGGTATTTCTGATCAACCAGTGATGGTATTTCTGGTCATATTTCAAGAATACTCAGAAAAAAATATTCAATGTGATAGATTTATAAATGTTTTTTATTTATTTCACCCTGGCTTATATTTAGGAAAAGCAATGTGGCCCAGAAGAAATAGTGCACACTTCTGAACCAGAATAGACCTCAGACTATTTTCTTAACCACAGTATAACCAGTCTGCTTAAATTTAAATACTTTTGCATATTAACCGTATCAGTACCCATTTTATAAGGTTGTTATAAAATTTGGTAGGAATATAAAATAGTACAGATACTTTGGAAACAGTTTAGCAATTTCTTAAAAACTGAAACTGCTCTTAACCATAAAACCCATCAGTTGTGATCCTTGGTATCTACCCTATGTCCATTCAAAAACCTGCATGAGAATGTTCACAGCAGCTTTATTTATAATTGCCCAAACTGGTAAGCAATCAAGATGTCTTTCAGGAGGCAAATGGATAAATAAACTGTGGTACAGACTATGGAATATTATTAAGCATCTAAAATAAGTGGATAAGCAAGGCACAAAAAAAAAAATCATGGACAAAACTTAAATGCATGTTGCTAAGTAAATGAAGTCAATTTGAAAAGGCTACACACTGTATGAATTCAACTCTATGACATTCTGTGAAGAGCAAAACTGTGGAAACAAACAAACAAAAAAAATCAGTGGTTGCCAGAGGTTAAAGAGGAGGAAATGAGGAATAAGCAGAGTCTAGAGAATGTGTAGGGCCATGAAGCTATTCTATATGATACTACAATGGCAGAGATACATCAGAGTACATTTGTCAAAGCCTACAGAATATTCAACACCAAGTATGACCCCTACTGTAAACCCTGGATAGGGTGATAATGACCTGTTAGGTTCATCAACTCTAACAGGTATACTGCTCAGGTATAGAATATTGATAGGGTGAGCAGCTGTGTGTGTGCAGGCTGGGAATGTATGGATATTCTCTGTACTCTCTGATCAATTTTGCTGTGAACTTGAAACTGTACTATAAATGTTGTCCATTTAAAAAGAAAAGAAATCATACAAAGGAGGATTTGAAAAATTCTAAATCAAGTTCTTTTCTGAGGTAAACATAATGACTTCCAAAAATATATGTTCAACCAAATAATTATGTCTACTGAAAAGGTATACATTTCTAGATATTTCAGTTCACTCACAAGGAATAGGGGTGGTAAGGAAGAAAAAGTGGCTTTGTCAAACTAAATTAAAATATTTTTATTTTAACATTAACTGAGACTTTGTCATTATCAGATAAACATCTAATAAAAAACAGTTAGGTTGCATCTAGAAAGGGAATAAAAGGCATAATCCTTGATTAAGCTCTTCGTTTCATCAAATAACCACAAACATCCTTTTAAATAAGCATGGCAAAATCCACCCTACTCCTGCAGCTGTTTTTGAAACCATGCAGCAGGCTATAATCTGGGTTATTGGAAATTCTCAAAACTCTGATAGTAAGGCTTATGAAAAGTAAATTAAAGAGTTGGAGAAACTTCACTGTGTCCAACATGCAGGAAAAAGTACCTTGCATTTGCACATGGTGAGTCACATAATATTTTTTCAGAAGTAAAATCTCTCCAGTATTATTCCTGATTTCTTAAAATGTCTTAGTGTAAAACTGCAGAACATTCTGTTAAATAAGCAGGTCACACGCTGGCACATCTTTAAATATCTGCACAGGTGTTAGACCTGCATGGGCCTATCGAGGAGACAAGTGATTATGGAATCCTATATAATCATCTCTTTCAAGTCCAAGACCTTCTGTGGTCATATGCATGTAACCAGATTACCCCCATCCAATAGGCCACTCAGCACCAATCAGAGAATATGAGGTGTTTTTGTCAGTGTTTTCACTGCTGTGACCAAAAGATCTGCCAAGAAAAAGTTTAGAGAAAGAAAAATTTATTCAGGGATCACTGTTTCAGAGGTATCAGTCCATAGATAGCCAACTCCATTGCTCTGGACCTAAGGTGAGACAGGACATAATGGAGGAAGGGTATGGTGGAAGAAATCAGCTCAGGACATCAAACCAGGAAGCAGAAAGACTGCTCTCACCAAGGACAAAATATATGCCCTAAAGGCATGCCCTTCTCTAGCCACATCCTATCTGCCTACAGTTAACACCCAGTTAATCCCTACCAGGGGATTAATGCACTGATTAGGTTAAAAATTTTCACAACCCAATGGTTTCACCTCTGTACTTTCTTGCAATGTCTCACACATGAGTTTTGGGGGACACCTAATATCTAAGGAGACAGGAATACAAATGTTCAAAGACCAGCCTCCTAGAGAGATTGATTCCTAAACATTTGGAAATTTTAAAACAAAAGTACTACTTCAGACCTTTGAAGCCAGTCAAATCTTGCCTGGGCATCTATTGGAAGTAAAAACAGTGACATACCTATAATTTTTACATAACTGCCTGATAATTTTTCTTTTCCAATTTCTTCCCCTCCTCAAGGATCAAAATAGTTATGTATCATCTTCTTTTTTAAAAAAAAAGGTGAACATGGAACCTATATTGTAAGACATCATTTAAGAAAACTGAATAACTGTCTTAGCATCAGTATTTATTTCCCAGATTAAGACCAAAGATTTTGGTAATGGGACTGGTTAAAGATACAGTAGATACCCTCTTATATGGTATGCTCAGAACCAATAGATGGTTGTTTAAAAGTTCATTAATGTGATCAAAAATTGATTAGTGCTTTAAACATTTTAACTAAAACATGTCAATATACACTTATTACAATCTTCAGTATAGGGCAAATTATCACATTATCATACTTCCATTTCCAGTTAGTCTCAGAGCAAGAAAGAATACAAGGTGCCTTGTCAGCAATTTGAGTGCAAACACTTTCTAGATTAATTGCCTCTTCCTCTAATCTCAGCTGTCACCTGAACACCTAATCAGACAGCAAGCATGGTGCCATGCTTTCATCAACTCTCCAAAGTGTACACCTTAATTTTCACACAAGTAACACTCATTTATTTCATTGACATATAGTATAATCAGATAATAATAATAATGCACTAGATTTATAACGAAATACAACTAGAAGAAGCAGATTTTTAGACAAACAATTTAGCTGATGGTAGGAAAGTATACGGATATGCTAGAAAGTAGCCTATGGCTGTTATCAACTGCAGATTTAGGTTGTTATGAGAATCAGAAACCAGCTTTAAGAGGGAAAGAAAACCTTGGCAAAATCCAGAAAATTAATAAATCAAGGTCAGTTAGGACTCCTTTTATCAAAATGATTAGAGGGCTGGAATATTCCCATGAGAGAAATAGGCCTAATTAAACACCTTTCCCAAAGAGTCATGTCACATTATTTGAATATCTTCACAAAATTCTTCTTTCAGGGTATAGGTAACTAGTGGAGGATGTTGAGGGTTATCTAGGAGTATTACAGGAATGTTTTGAAACCTTTTCCTTTTTTTGTAGGACTTTAAAACTTTCTGTGAATATTTTGCATCATCTAGAAAGCCACCTCAAAACTCAATCCTGCCTTCCTAAGTATGACCATCAGGTCTTAAAATTTAACTTTGCACATGGTCATAAGCATCACCAACGCTCTTGCATTGTATCACCTGCATTGTAATATCGAGCTAATTGTTCTGTATCTGTATGCATTTATTTTTCTCAGTTATAAAGACAACTGCCCTTTGGCCAAAAGAATCTATATATAACTATAAATAGATAGATGGATAAACTATAATAAAGGATTATCTTTCCCCAAACAAAAATTTAGTGAAAGGCTGGGCGCGGTGTCCCACACCTGTAATCCAAACAACTGGGGAAGCTGAGGCAGAAGGATAAATAGTTCAAAGCCAGCCTCAGCAACTCAGCGAGGCCCTAAGCAACTCAGCGAAACCCTGTCTCTAAATAAAATGTATTAAAGAAAAAGAGAACAACTTTAGTGTGAAGTGTGGCATTGTTTTACATTTTTACAAGTCTCTAATGTCTGACTTCATAGAAGGCAGCTAAATTCCATATCTGTCTCTCTATTCAAATGATCCATCCTAATCCATAATAGTGAGGAAATAGAGTTTTGCCAATGAATAAGATATTTCAACAAACTTTTATTAAACATAAAATTATTTGGCAGATAAAATGGAGAACTCCAGCTACAACTGAATTATGGAGGATATGGTTACCAATTTATTCAGCGAGACTAAAGACAGTCAAGCGCACGAGTGTTGTTATGGTTAAGATATGAGATGTGCCCCCTCATATGTGAGACAATGCAAGAATTTATAGAGATGAAATGAGTAGATTATGAGGTGTGACCTAGTCAGTGTATTAATCCACCAATAGAAATTAACTAGGTAGTAATAGGGTAGGTAGGGTGTGACTGGAAGAAGTAGGTCACTGGAGGTGTGCCTTTGGGGTTTACATTTTGTCCTTAGTGATCAGAGTTCTCTGCTTCTTGGTTGCCATGTCCTGAGCTGTTTTCTCTCCACAGTCTTCCACCATGATGTTCTGCCTCACCTTAAGCCCAGAGCAATGGAATCAGCCATCTACAAACTGAGACCTCTGAAACCATGAGCCAAAATAAATTTTTCCTCCTTTAAGATTTTCTTGTCAGAGCTTTTGGTCACAGGAATACAAAGCTGACTAATACAAGTGTCCAATGGGGCTGGAAGGATCTCTCTGAGACTTCTGCACCAGTCAGCATTTCCCACCCACAGTTCACAGCATAAGCATTTACCACTCAGAAAAAAATAACAGATGCTTCATTTCCAAATAAATTAAGCACTTGCTGAAAGCCAAGGATTTTGTCATGAATATTTTTGTTTTCTTTCTAACATGTTAAGGTGTGGGGGCTATCCCTTTCTTGAACAATTGCCTTACTTCTTTCCCTACAGTAAAGCAGGCCAGTTGATAAAGTCTATTCATTCTACATAGACACTTTGTAATAATTTCCATTCAGAAAAGATATGTAATTGGAAAATAAAGGCAATTTATAAAATAATAAAGAAGACACATGCCAATCATCCTATTCTTTAATCATAAACAACCAAGAATACTCAGAAATGAGAAGGAACATTATAACACACAAATATACTCCCCTCCCCCAGAAGAGCATGAACAAAAACAAAAAATAACCATATTCCTTGGTAGAAACAAATAGGTAAGTTATAGAAGAATATTTTTTAAAAACAAAAGGAGTTTTAATTTTCTTAGAAATTAGAACCATGACACCAGAAAAAAAAGAAGAAAAAGAACTTTAAAGAATTTTTTAAAGTAGCAAAAATAAAATTGAATAAAATAAAATTCCAGTCACTACAATGACTGGAAAATAAAATTTTAGTAATCTCTCAGAAGAAAATAGAGGTATGGATTATATAAAAGATAAAAGACATGTAGACAATCCAGATGTAATTAACAGAAATCTCAGTAAGAGAAGAAAATGGCAAAAAAAAAATTGAAAAAGATAATTTCAACGTTTAAGGATCAATTTTTAGATTTCAAGAGCCCACTGAGTACACTTTAAAATTATTTCTTAAAAATAAAAAATACATAGATACATAATTATGTGATTTTAGATCAAGAATAGAAAGTAAATCCTAAACAAAAACAAAACAAAAATCAAACTGGCACCAAACTTTTCATCAGCAGTACTAAATACTAAAACTCTGTGGTAAATTTACTATATTAATAGCCAAAATAGCGTTCTCCCTATATCCACCCTTTGCTTGTTAACTTTGTCCTCTCTCATCTGACTCACTTCAGCATGTGACTTGCTTTGACCAACTGGATGTCAGAAGAGATCTGAAAACGTGCTTGTGTACTTTCACTCTTTCTCCTGGATCCCTGCCACTATCATGGCAACATACTTAGGTAGTCTGCTGGGGAAATAAGAATTACATGGAAGATAGCTGAATCATTTCAGATGAAGTCATCCTAGACCAGTCAGTTACTAGCCAGATCTCAAATAGATTTAATCCCAGTTTTATTGGCATGGTCATATAGCTACTCTCAGCTGACCACAGATACATAATCATTCAACTGAGAGCAAAAGAACCACCCAAACAACTCACAGTATCAAGAGTAAATAATAAATGGTTGGGTTTCTCTAAGCTATGACTTTTAAGGAACTTTATTGTGAATCATTTTTGTGGTACCAGATAACAGAAAGAAACACAAAGGATAAATGATTCAAAAATTTTGAGTGAGAGGTTTAAACCTAAAATTTAATACCCAGGGAAACTATCAATGAAGGGTGAAAGAAGACATTTCACAAATGCAAGAACACAGAGCCATTCTCTTCTTACATACCATTTCCCCCAAGCAACTACTTGAGAATGTTTTCCAGAAATAAAGAGGGGGAAAAAAATAAGACAGCAAAGCATTACATCTAGAAACAGTGAGTCCAATCCAGAATGTTCCAGATAAAAGCCATGCAGTAGGCCCAAGGAAAATAACAAAAGGTTGGACTGGGTGGCAGAGGTTCTGAAAAGGAGATCTCTAGGGGGAAAAATGTTTAAGTTACATAATAAAAGAGTAAATATGACTGAAAGACTAGAAAACAGACTGTGAAAATAATAGTATAGAGGTAACAGCAGCAAAAATGGCAGAGTAAGGACATCCAAAAGTCTCTCTGATATGGTTTTCTAATATTCTTATTTAAAAATTATTTTAAAAAAATAAGAATACTATAAAACCACATTACAGTAACTTTTTTTCACAACTATAGAAATAAAATGGGTTTTACAGCAATACAGAGATAATTTATACCATAAAAAAAGTTGGATCTCAGTAATGACAGTTTTGTGGCATTTTAACTGGCCCTGTTCCTAAATGCCCTATCTCTGGTGCAATAGTAGCCTTAAAAAACCAATAATCTACAATCACAGGAGAAACCAGAGCCTAGGAACCACTGGATAGGGGTCCTCATTCTCAGAGAATTATCATTATTTTAACTGTCTGCAATTCCTGGGAAGACCTTGCTCACAAGAATGTCTTTATTCAACCTGACTCAGAGCTGATCCAGGATAACAGCAAAAGAATATCCAGCAAAAGAATGAAGTTATACATCTAACACACATCTTGTACAAAAATTAAGAGGCTGGGGATGTAGTCCAGTGGTAGAGCACATACTTAGCATGTGTGAGGCTTACGGTCCAATCTCCAGGACCACACACAAAAAAAATTAAGATGAATTAAAGACCTAAAATTAAGAACTGTAAAACTCTTGGGCAAAAATATGGGTGTAATTTTCATAGCCTTGGCAATGTCTTCATAACACCACCAAACCCACAAAATGATGATGAAAATATATAAATTGGACTTCACCTAAACTTAAACATTTGTCCTTCACAAGATGCTATCAAGAAGATGAAAAGACAATCCACAGAGATCAGTAAATCATATTTCCAATAAAGTTCTGGTATTCGTAATATATAAAAAACTCTACTTGCTGTTAACACAGTCTATTAAAGGTTGGTAAAAAATCTGAACAGACATTTCTCTATAAAAGATGTGCAAATGGCACATGAAAAGATGGTCAATGTCAGTCATTAGGGAAATGCAAATAAAAGCTATAGTGAGATACCACTTCACACTCAATAAGATCGTCATTGATAACCCATGTTGGCAAGAAAGCGGGGCCATCAGGACTCTATACATTGCTGATGGGGATGTAAAGTGATGCAGCTGCTTCTAAGAACAGTTCCTCAAAAGGCTCAGCATAAGATTTTCATATGACCCTGCAATTCCATACTTGGTACAAATTCAAGAGAAATGAAAATGTATGACCACACCAAAACTTGTGCAAAAATGTTTGTGGTGGCATTAGCCATACAGCCAGAAAGTGGAAACAATATAAATGTCCACTAATAGACTTTTAAAATACATACATATAATACATTGTTTAGCCACAAAATTAGTGAAATATTGATTCATGTTACAACATGAACTAACATGCTACCATATGGATGAAGATATAGATGAACCTAGAGGCGTGGTATATAATTCAATTCATGGGAAATGCTCCAAAATAGGTGAATCCAAAAGAATATCAATTAAGGGTTTCCAGGGTCTGGATGTATGGAAGAATAAGAACGACTTCTAAAGAGTTTTTTTTTTTTTTCTGGGTAATAAGTGACAATAATAGCACAACTTTGTGAACATAGTAGAAGTCACTGAACCATACACTTTAAAATGACAAATTTTATACATAAATTATGTCTCTAAAAATAGTAATGAAGGATAAGAATTACAAAGGCCCTTTCCTTTAAAAAGTCACATTTTAAATGTTAATCAAACTCAAATAAGAAATGAAGTTAGGTGATTGGTATTGATGTTAGGTGATAGACAGATGATTCAAGAAACTTGCAAACATATTCCTTCAGAGCCTGAGGATAACAACACTGAATCAGGAAGAATTAAATTTAATGAGGACCCAGATGTGGATATGTATTATAATGTTAAATAATGTAGGCTGTATTAATTGGCTCTCAACTTTTAGAGACAATCAAACACAGCAAACTTAGAAGTGGTTGCAGATAGAAGGGGAAAGTGGGCTTCAATAAAGTTATAAGGGAAAGTAGGGGCATTATATTTTTATTTTACAAAGATGGGAAGAAGAAAAAATACCAATCCATAAGACATAACAATGAAATATTTATGCCCCAAACAATGGAGCATCTACATACTTCAAACAAACCTTTCTCAATTTCAAGAATCAAATAGACCACAATACAATAATACTGGGTGACTTTAACATGCCTCTGTCATCACTGGATAGATGCTCCAAACAAAAACTAAGAAGAAGTAAAACTAAAAAATACAATTAATAATTTAGACTTAATAGACATATATAGAATATGAATAGAATTCATCAATGACAGATTACACTTTGTTCTCAGCAACACATGGATCCTTCTCTAAAATAGACCATATCTTAGTCCACAAAGCAACTCTTAGCAAATAAAAAAAAGAGAGAGAGATAATACCTTGCATTCCATCAGATCATAATGGAATTAAATTAGAAATCGATGATAAAATAAAAAATAGGAGCTATTCTAACACCTGGAGACTAAATGATATGCTACTGATTGACCAATGGGTAGCAGAAGAAATCAGGGATGAAAGAAAATATTTAGAGGTAAATGAGATTAATAAAACATTATCAAAATCTTTGAGACACTATGAAGGCAGTTCTAGAGGAAAGTTCATTGCATTTCATTCATTCAGGAAAAAAACAGAAAGTCACCAAGTAAATAACCTAACATCACATCTAAAGCCATAGAAAAAGAAGAACGAATCAACACCAAAAACAGAAGACAGGAAATAATTAAAATCAGAGCCAAAATCAATAAAATTGAAACCAAAAACAGACCCAATTAAAAAAGATCAACTAAACAAAAAGTTGGTTTGAAAAAATAAGTAAAATTCACAAATCCTTAGTCAAGCTAATGAAGAAAAGGAGAAAACTCAAATTTCTAAAATTCATGATGAAAAAGGAAATATTATGATGTACACCATGGAAATACAGACAATAATCAGAAATTGTTTTGAAAATTTATACTCTAATAAACTAGAAAAAAATCTTGAAGACAGTGGCAAATTCCTAGAGATATATGACCTACCAAATTGAATCAGGAGGACATAGAAAATTTAAACAGATTAATTTTAAGCAATGAAATTGAAGATGCCATCAAAAACCTATCAACAAAAAAAAGCCCATGACCAGATGGATTCTCAGCTGAGTTCTACCACAGTTTCAAAGAAAAACTAACACCAATCTTCCTCATATTATTCCAGGAAATAGAAAATGTGGGGACCTTCCAAACTCATTCTATGAAGCTAGGATCACACTGACAACAAAACCAGACAAAGACACATCAAGGAAATAAAACTTCAGATCAATATCCCTGAAAAACATAGATTCAGAAATTCTTAATTAAACCCTGGCAAATCACATACAAAAATATATTAAAAAGTTAGTGCACCATGATCAACTCGGGATCATCCCAGGGATGCCAGATTGGTTCATGTACAAAAATCAATACATGGAATTCATCACATCAATAGACTTCAAGGCAAGAATCACACGATTATCTCAATAGATACAGAAAAAGCATTTGACAAAATACAACATTCATTCATCAAAACTAGAAAAACTAAGGATAGTAGGGACATACTTGAACATTGTAAAAGCTATATATATTGTGCCCGAGGGCAGCATCATGCTAAATGGAGAAAAATTGAAAGCATTCCCTCTAAAAACTGGAACAAGACAGGGATGCCCCCTTTCACCACTTCTATTCAACATAGTCTTTGAAACTCTAGCCAGAGCAATGAGATAAAAGAAAGAAATTAAAGGGAAATGAATAGGAAAAGAAGAAAAACTATTTGTTTGCCAACAACAGGATCTTATATTTACAAGCCTTGAAAAACTTCTAGAACTCAAATGAATTCAGCAAAGTTGCAGGATACAAATGAACACCCATAAATCAATCACATTCCTATACACCAATGATGAATCAGGTGAAAGAGAATTCAGGAAAACTATCCCAATTATAATAGCCTCAAAAGAACTAAAATATCTGGGAATCAATCTAACAAAAGAGACAAAAGACCTCTACAATGAAAACTAAAGAACACTAAAGAAAGAAATTGAGGAACACTTTAGAAGATGGAAAGGCCTCCCATGCTCTTGGATAGGCACAATTAATTTGTCAAAATGTCCATACTACCAAAAGTGCCATACATATTTAATGCAATTCCTATTAAAATTTAAGTGACATTCTTCAAAAAACTAGAATTTCTTCATGAAATTCATTTGGCAAAATAAGAGGCCCAGAATAGCCAAAGCAATCCTCAGTGACGAAAGTGAAACAGAAGGCATTATAATACCAGATCTTAAATTGTACTACAAAGCTATGGTTACAAAGACAGCATGAGACTAGCACCAAACAGACATGAAGACCAATGGAACAGAATAGAAGACAGAAACAAACCCATATACATACAGCTATCTTATACTAGACAAAGGTGGCATAAACATACATCAGAGAAAAGATCACCTCTTCAACAAATGGTGTTGGGAAAACTGGAAATCCATATGTAGAAGAAGGAAATTGAACCCCTATCTTTCACCCTGCACAAAACTCAAAGTGGATCAAGGACCTAGGCATTAGACCAGAGACCCTGCACCTACTAGAAGAAAATGTAGGCCTAAATCTTCATCATGTCAGCTTAGGAGCTGATTTCCTTAGTAAGACCCCTAAAGCGCAAGAAGTAAAATCAAGAATTAATAAGTGGGATGGATTGAAAAACTAATAAGCTTCTTCTCAGCCAAGGAAACAATCAATAAATATGAAGAGAGCCTACAAAATGGAAAAAAAATCTTTACCATCAGCACCTTATATAGAGCATTAATCTCCAGGATGTATAAAGAACTCAAAGTTAACACTAAAAAAACAAATAACTCAATCAATAAAAGAGCAAAAAAAAAACTAAATAGGCACTTCAAAAAACAAGAAATACAATTGGTCATATATTTGTTGATTGATAGGATTGACAGGATGGGAGCAAATCTTTACTACATCAGACAGAACATTAACTTCAAGGATATATAAAGCTCTCAAAAACCTTTACACACACACACACACACACACACACACACACACAAACAAAAACAAAAACAAAACAAAACAAAAAAAACAAGCCAATCAATAAATGGGCTAAGGAACTGAACAGACACTTCTCAGAAGAAGATATACAATCAACAAATATATGAAAAAATGTTCAACATCTCTAGCAATTAGAGAAATGCAAATCAAAACTACTCTAAGATTTTATCTCACGCCAGTCAGATTGGCAGCTATCAAAAACACAAACAACAATAAATGCTGGCGAGGATGTGGGGAAAAGGGCACACTCTTACATTGCTGGTGGGGCTGCAAATTGGTGCAGCCAATTTGGAAAGCAGTATGGAGATTCCTAGGAAAACTGGGATGGAACCACCATTTGACCCAGCTATCCCACTCCTCGATCTATACCCAAAGGACTTAAAAACAGCATACTACAGGGGCACAGCCACATCAATGTTCATAGCAGCACAATTCATAATAGCTAGATTGTGGAAACAATACCAATGTCCATCAATAGATGAACGGATAGGAAAACTTTAGTATATGTACACAATGAAACACTACTCAGCACTAAAAGAGGATAAAATCATGGCATTTGCAGGTAAATGGATGGAGTTGGAGAAAATAATGCTAAGTGAAGTCAGCCAATCCCAGAAAACCAAAGTTCGATTGATTCCTTTGCTATGATGATACTGAATTATAGTGGCAAGGGAAGGGGAATGAGAGGAATGAAGGAATGTTAAATAGAAAAAAGGGAGGAGGGGAGGGAAAGGGGCAAGGGGATAGAAACAATGGCAGAAGGATTGGACATCAATATGCTAAGTGCATGTATAAAAACTCAAATGGTATGAAAATACTTTGTGTAAAACCAATGACTTGGAAAACTGTGCTTTTTACATGTAATATGAAAGGAATTGCACTCTAAAAGCATGTATAACAAATTAAATTAAATTTAAAAAAAAAAGAAATACAATTGGAAAATAAATATATGAAAAAATGTTCAACATCTCTAGCAATTAGAGAAATGCAAATCAAAACTGAGATTCCATCTCACTCCAGTCAGAAGGACAATCATCAAGAATACAAGTAACAATAAATGTTGGCAAGGATATGGGGGAAAAGGTACACTCATACATTGCTGGTGGGGCTGAAAATTGGTGCCACCACTCTGGAAAGCTATATGGAGATTCCTCAAATACCTAGAAATAAAACCACCATTTGACCCAGTTATCCCACTCCTCAGTATATACTCAAGGGACCTAAAATCAGCATACCATAGTGATATAGTCACATCAAAGTTTACAGAAGCTCAATTCACATTAGCTAAGCTGTGGAGCCAACCTAGATGCCCTTCAGTAGATAAATGGATAAACAAAATGTGGTCTATATATACACAATGGAATATTACTTAGCCATAAAGAAAAATGAAATCATGGTATTTGTCAGTAAATGGATGGAGCTGGAAACTATTATGCTAAGTAAAATGAGCCAGTCTCCAAAAAACAAAGATTGAATGTTCTCTCTGATATGTGGTTGCTAACACACAATAAGGGTGGGGGAGGTGCTGGGGTCCAGCCCTAGCAGGGTCAGGGGTCTTCCTGGTCAAGGGGTTCTGACAGCGAGACAGTGTCGGCGATGGATGGACAGCAACCACACAGACTCACAGGCCAGTGTAGAATGCTGACAAGTTTATTGAGTTCACACACAGTTTTTATACATTTTTTAAAGTGTAACATGCCAAGAATGTGGTTAACATAAGACCCATAGAATTCTTAGTACAGAACAGGCCTATTAGGGAATAATTATATGAGATAATAATACCCTCACCACAACTCCTGCTATTGTTCTAAATCTATGAATTTAATCAGTAAAGTTGATCTTAAGTTTCTACTTCTACATAAATGCCCTTTGCATAATTTATCACCTAGTGCTTAATTATAGTAAACGTGTTAGATCTTGTCTAAGTTAAACTTCATGTTCGGGCTAGCAAGAGGGTAATGTTTTGCAGTTTCCACGGCCAATCTCTTTGTAGATAATTGTTATATTGTTTAGTAAAGCAAGATCGCAGGCACCAACAGAACTTTTTTCCCATGGGGTCTCTATAGTAGGAAGATCTATAATTTTATTCTGTTTTCTGATTACTAACAGTGAGACTATGTGCTTTTTGCATACTCATGACTGGAGAAACAGGTGGCTCTGTGACTGTTCTCACATATAACAATACATGTTTATAACAATCACCCCAGGAAAAAGACACATCACATGGTGGCAGAAGATTATTTACTGTTTGTGGTAGGGAAGGGGTTATGGTTTCTAATGTTTTATTAATATTTTTAGAAAATGCCATAGCATTCCTTTCACCCTCAGTGATCAACACCAGAGAATAGTATGAGTAATATATTATTGGGAAAATAGTGCCAAAAAAGGCACCAGAGCCCAGAGGCACACATCTGGCATTTTCCCAAGACGATGAGTCCTTGCAAACATCACTCTCCCAGTGGATCCTTGTCAAACACTGGTTGGGTTGCCAGGCGCCCCCGCAGGGAGGGAAGAATAGAAGTTCATCCAATTAGACAAAGGGGAATGAAGGGAAGGGGAAGGAAATAGGAAAGACAGTAGAATGTATCAGATATAACTTTCCTGTGTTCATATATGAATACACAACCAATGAAACTCTACGTCATGTACAACCACAAGAACTGGATCTTTCACAGCATAAGTTATATTCCACATGTGTGTAATATGTCAAAATACACTCTACTATCATATATATCTAAAAAGAACAAATTTTAAAATTCAAAAAAAGTGGAAAAAAAAGTAATAATACCAAGAGTTGAAAGACAAAAAACATGCCTATGTTGGTTAAAGTAATAAAAGTAAAAACTAAAAAAGTTAAAACTACAAATATAAATAGCATAACATCAGAAGAGAGGAGAGGAGATGTAAAGAATCTAAAATTCATCCTTTAGGTGTGGAGAAAAAGGCACACTCATACATTGCTGGTGGGACTGTAAAATGGTGCAACCGTTATGGAAAGCAGTATGGAGATTTCTTGGAAAACTGGGAATGGAACCATCCTATGACCCAGCCATCCCACTCCTGGATCTATTCCCAAAGGACTTAAAAACAGCATATTACAGTGACACAGCTATCTCAATGTTTGTAGCTGCACAATTCACAATAGCTAGGTTGTGGAACCAACCTAGATGTCCCTCAGTAAATGAGTGGATTAAGAAAATGTGGTATATACGCACAATGGAATTTTACTCAGCAATAAAAGAAAACAAATTAATGGCATTTGCAGGTAAATGGATGAAGTTGGAAGACATAATGCTAAGTGAAGTTAGTCAGTCTCAAAAATCCAAGTACCAAATGTTCTCTCTTATATAAGGAGGCTATTTCAAAGTATTGTTGGATGGGGGTACATAGGAGGATTAGAGGAACACTAGAATGGTCAAGGGAAGGGAGGGTAAGGGAGGGAGCAAGAGGGGAGGGAGGGGGGGAAAAAAAAGGTGGTTGAATGAGACGGATATCATTTTCCTTAATGCATGATTGAAGACCTGAATTGTACAAATATACTTTGTATACAAACAGTTGTATGTAAAAAGATACTAAATATATGCACTATGAGTTGTACATATTAAAAATTATAAAAATAAAAAAAATTTTAAAAAAAAATAAAAATAAAATTCATCCTTTATTTTGGAACAGATTTATTTTATTGATCTATGAATAATAGGCTCATAAGCACATTGCCAGTTTTTTAAGAACCCACTAGAAGAATAAAAAACAGTTAAAATGTATTTATTCTCAGACTGGAAATATGGGGGGAGGGTAGAAAAAATTACTGCTGTGTAGACTCCTCTCTGTTGATCTGAAGACATACATTTAGAGTAGTTAATTAGGAGTTTTACAACACATTGGATTGGTGATAAAGGAAAAATGAAAGCTGACCTTGTTTGAAACCAGAAAATTGGGAAAAGTATCACATAGAAGTAAAAAGTCAAGTAGGATAACTGATAACTGACTATAGAACAAAGATATAGATGCTGGGAGATGCAATCAGAGAACTACACTAGGCAGGTAGATAAAAGTCAGATGTTTGGGGGAAAGAAGTCTGGGTTAAAATATAAATAACAACAGGTATTTACTTAATTGTTGTACTTGACCTAGCACCAACAATTTGAAGATTAAAACAAAGCAAAATAAAAATTGGAAGCATCTCGGTCAAACTTAGAGCACCCGCGGTGGAGGTATAAAAGAACAGAGAGAAACAGCACAGTGCAAAGGGATCTAAGGAGTGGAAAAGCTCACCAAAACATCTCCAAAATTATAAACACTGACCCTGTCGTTCACAACAAAAAGTAGAAAATACAAAGATGAGAAAGCAGCACTGAATGCCCTGCACCCTGGGCTCAATACATTCCTCGTGGCATTCATAGGCAATACTTAAAATGGGCTTATGGAAATTGAAAGCTGATCCACAGTTTTCCTGACTATTTATAACTGACTCTCCCCTAACAGTAGGAAAAAAGGATTGCTAGTTATAATTTTAACTGCACCGTGCATGTAAAAAAATGTCCTGCCAACTCTATTCTAAATCTTATTCATCGTCTCATGACCTTCTCCAAAAACATACCATTTGGGAGGGAAAAAAAATACATGCAATCACAAAAGGCTCAAAGCCAATTTTTCTTCAAGGGCAGTGATGTAATCTTGAAGAATTACATCAGAGAATATTGCTATGCAGATAATGTAAACATATTCCTGTTTTGCTCATTCTTATAAGAAACTTTGTGCAGCCTTCACCTTGCTCTCCAGAGAGAGGGCAATACATCATGAGTGTCGTGGGGCTAGTATTGAAAGAATGCTTTCTGTGGGAAAAGACCCAAATTACAACCTTATGAGACCAATGGGCCTTATGCATAAATTACAAATACATATATTTTTGCTTCTCAGTAATATCAAAACCTCTATAGCCATCTCACCCACCTACATAACACGGTTGAAACTGCCTTGCACATTTCCCTCCAGCTGTTATCTTTTTCTCTATATACCTACAATGATGCTCCCATTTTCTTACTTCCAACTTACTCCCATCCCTTTTAGTTTGCTTCTATCCCACCACTACATGCAAGTGGATCTTGCTGATATGAATGAGGACCCAGATATTGCTAAAAAAAAAAAAAAAAATCCATAGATATTTTTCAGGACCCTTCCTATTTTTTCTCAATACCTTGAATCAGTTCCTCATTCCTGAGACAGTCTTCCCTGTGTTTTCAAGATACAGCACTCTGTCTCCCTGGCAGAAACATTCTCATCTGCCAGGTTTCAATTCCCCATCTGTAAGCTCATACTATAAAGCCAAATACCCAGATGTACAAGTTTCTCCTTAAAAACACTAACTCTTGGATGACTGAAGCATCTCAAAACTGATCTAATGATGTTTATCTCAGAATCTGATATTCTTTTTTTCTTATCTCAGTGAATGAGCCTACCATCTATCAAGGTATGCCATCCCCCACAAAACAAACAAAAAAAAAACTTGATTTGTTTTTGACACTCCTCCAACCCTCTGCTACATTAAACGCATCAATCAGTAAGTTTGCTATCTAAACATCTCTTGAATCCATGCAACTCTTCCTCCACTCTCACCTGTAAGTCAGGTTACCATGATTCCTTACCTGGACTACCACATTAGCCTCCCAACAGGACTTTCTGCCTTCACTTCCATGCTTTGTTAAAGATTCTGATTGCAGTATGGAGAATAGATTGGAGAGAATCCAATCTCATCTTGAGACCTCGTTTTTCCAACCCCTTGCTTAAATGTTTTTGGCATCTTCCCATGGTTGTTGGGCTACAAACCAAAATTCTTAGCACAGTCTACCAGGCCCCACAGTTTGGTCCCTGACTACACCTTAGACTGGTTTCACAGAAATCTCTCCTTTTCTGAACTCTGCCACACAGACATTCTAATTCTTCATATGGGTCCCCAACACCACAGTACCTTTGCACAATGTTTTTCCTTCATCAGTCCTGTTCACTGAGTTACCTACTGATTCTTCAGCTTTGTTCAACAACTATCTTAGAGGGAAACCTTTCCCATCTTTCAAGTATAGATTAGATTTCCCTGTTGTCATGGGCAATCTCTTTAATTAATTTAATCATATGTTATTTTATTAATGCCCTTCTTGCTTATTAGTCTGAAGCTTCAGGAAGCCAGAAGCCACATCTCTTTTTCTTGCTATCTGTCTCCATCTCCTAGCAAAGACCCTGGTATATAGTTTGCTCAATAAATATTTGGTGAAGTGCATAAATGCATGAATAGATGACAGATTAGGTTAAAAGTAAATGTTAATAAGCCAATTCCTCATGCTAACTTAAACTGGATTTTCTCTGATTCTTTTTTAGCTTAAAATGTATTCTGTATGTTTTTATTCTCTGTGGGGTTGGAGGCTAGTGAGGATTGAACCCAGAGGTGCTTTACTGCTGAGCTACGTTCCTAGTCCTTATTTTTCATTTTCAGATAGGGACTTGATAAGTTGCTGAGACTCTCTTTGAACTTGTGATCCCCCTGCTTCAGCCTCCCTAACCACTGGGATTACAGGTGAGCACCACAACGCCCAGTTTATTTTTATTTTATATATCTACAGCCATAATTATTGTCCATAGCACCAAACTATTACAGTACTTATGAATATATTGTCTTAATTTTATATCCACAGAGAACAGTAATGATAAGAATACAGGATTTATCATACCAAATAAGTATTTTGAATGTATTTTGAACAATGACAAATGGACCCAACAGCTAGACTAATAATCTGTCCATATGACACCCAGAGATATTCGAGTAATTAACTGATCCTTGTTCTTGTTCTGCCTCATAAAATTCAGGAAAGTACTTGGGCCAGGACTTTTAAAGCCTTGGGATAGAGAATGGAATAGAGAATATGGCAAAGAGAAGTGTGTTGTGACATCAGTATGCTTTATTCTACCATCAAATGTTGTATAATTCCATAACTTATTGTTTTACTCTTTTCATTGCTGTTACTTAATCTTATTCTCCCTTGGATGAAGTGGGTGCAGAACATCACCAATATCTTGGTCCCTGCCCTGTGACTTGGAGTATGCTAGTGCCCAAAATTAACCTTCCCCATGTTCACTCCCCAACCAGGTATGAAGGGAAATAGTAACTGAATAGGACAGAGGAGTTAGTGACTGAGAACCCCATTTAGATAGTCAGGGCAGTGGCAGGAGGTAGAACCACCCATAAACTAAGGCTCCAACTCCCCAGTGCCTGTTCTACTGTACCATCAGACTTTAGTTATAGACACAAATTCAATGATAAATTGTTAAGAATCTCAATGTGGTGTAAACAGCATAAATTCCAGGTGCAGCGTTGCTGACTATGGTTCTAAGTATGAGCAACTCTGAGTCACACATTCATAAGATGGACTTGCCCAGATGAGATCATCTTTAGCCTAATTTAATGCTATAAAGAAGGCTGTACCATAATGGTGAGAGTGATGGTCCCAGAAGGTATAACATACCCTCAGATCCTCAGACATTACCATCTGCAACCACATACCCACAGATGCTTCCTCTCACAGGAAGGGTAGATAACCACCTTCTTTGGAAAATGTTGATCTCTGCTCAGTAGCTTAAGTGTACCAACTTCTTTCTGTATCACTCAGGAAAGTGTACCTTGTGTAATATATCTAAGTGTCTTCAATGCCTGATATTTCCTCAAATTAGCATACAGGCAGTCAAGAAATAATTTATTTAAGTATTAATCTAGAGCATGTGCTCTCCTATGGCAGGAATGATCATCTTCCTATCCACAGCAATGAACAGTAGTACCCTGCAATAAATGTGCAAGTTGAAGTAACAGAGCCCATACTCCTTTTCTAAGTACTCTATTCCTAAAATAAAAGTCATCTTATTTTAAGTGAATAGCAGAATCGTCCACCTATCAGTTTTACTCTATATATATATATATATATATATATACACACACACATATATATACACACATATATATATATATACACACACATATATACACACAGTCTTAATTCCACACATTTATTCTCAGAAGTTCAATGTGGTTATAAAAATGCTATAGCCAGGTGTGGTGGCACACGTCTATAATTCCTGCAACTCAAGAGGCTAAGGCAGGAGGATCAAAAGTTCAAAGCCAGCCTCAGCAACTTAGCAAGGTCCTAAGCAGCTTAGAACCTGTCTCAAAATTAAGGGCCATGGATGTGGCTCAGTGGTTAAGTACCTTGGTACAAAAAATTTTTAAAAAGAATGCTACAAATAAGTAGACTGAAATTTCCATGGTTATAACCTTAACCAAAAGTAAATTTGAATTAAAATGCAAAAAAAAATAAAATATTTACAAAGAAATTTTGAATGACATGGCAAAGAGCCAAGATAAGAGGAAATAACATTCCAAGTTTTGAAATAAGAACACGTACTTACATATACAAATTTTTTTTAAAAAATGAAAGTAAACATTATCCAATTTATCTTTTGGTATATAAGATATGAGGGATTATTATCATTTTTATTTTTGTGTATATATTAAATTTTATCTCCTACAATGAGTATATACAACCCTTTGGAAAGAATAACTCTCTGTTAAGACAGTAGTTCAAATTATTTTTAGTGACAAAGTCTGTTGCCATCAATATTATAAAATCCTAATGCATTTTTAAATATCAAGTGGGGAACAGCTTCCTTAAACAATTTAAATCTTTGTCACCATGCAGGAAGTATCTCAGTGTTTGAAGGAACTCATAAAGCGACACTTAGAAATCCAATGATTTAAATCTACACTCCATTTAGTAGTTATAAATAGGTATCTAAATAGCCTTTTATCCCTTTCTCTGATTCATCGTTTATTAAAGATATTGATATTAGATTGTAATTCTTAGTCATGCTCCAGTAACAAATAAATCATGAAGTCTCAGTGGCTTAAGTACAATGTTTTATTTTTCATTCACACTGATATAAATCAGGTGACCAAGCAGTGACTCAGGGCCCCAAATCTTCAAGCTTGAAACTTCAGCATCTCAAATCTCTTTACTTCCAGTTACACAGATAAAAGAAAGAGATGGTAGAGGCACATTGGTCCTTAACTGACCAATGTGTGTGTGTGTGTGTGTGTGTGTGTGTGTGTGTGTGTGTGTTTGCCAAAACTAGTCACAAGATCTGACATAGAGCTAACTGTTAAGGATGTTGAGAAACAAGCACCGAGAATATTTGGTTATTATTAATAATGACTGTCACAATATTTTAAAATTTCGAGTAACATTAGAGGACAAGAGATCTGCTATAAGGGACAAAAATTAAATGAAAATATTAAACACTCTATTAGGAGAAATAAATTTTTTCAAAAATTAATGTACTTGAAAATTCTAAGAGGATCTGAGACAACAGATTCTTAATGTGAAGTAGGGTTGAAGATGAGATTTTATAGAGGTGGAAGCATGAAAAGATAGCCTAAGAAGCCAGGAAACTGCACTCACCACTCTTGGATTCTGAGGGTTCTATACTAAGGAAGGCGAGTGTGACTTTTAAAATGTGCCAGCAAAAGTAGAAAGCTGCCACAGCTAATTCATTTCACAAGGTTTGATTTATATTGGTTACAATAAACTTCAAAGAGATATGTGCCGGTGGTTGCTAAATGTCATATAAACACAGCCTCATATAAACATCAGTCTGGAATTCCACCAATCTATACAAAGCTGCTGGAAATTTAGCAGAACAGAACAGCAAAGGACTTTACATTTCAGCCTTCACAACTGAGGATAATTTTGTCCATCCTTTTACTTATTTATTAAATTTCCATTTAATGTTTTAAATTTCAAGCAGCAATATGTTCTTCATGTTTTTTTTATTTTTTTTTATTTGTTGATCGACCTTTATTTTATTTATTTATATGCGGTGCTGAGAATCGAACCCAGGGCCTCAAGCATGCTAGGCAAGCATTCTCCCACTGAGCCAGAATCCCAGCCCCTGTTCTTCATGGTTTTGGGTGTCAATTTAGATTTATTAAGAATACTGTAATTTATTAAGAATACTGTAAGGAAATAAATGGTTTCTAATCATGTAACTGTGCCTAAGATTGTGCTCTAACACTGGTTTCTTAAATAAATGTTGGTAATTGATTTATAAGTATAATAACTGAAATCTATGAGACATACATTTAAAATGTGATTTTTAATAATAGATGCAAATGAGATAATTTCACCAATGTGGTCTCTTTCCTGAAAGTTGGTTTAAATTAATTAGGACCAAACTATGAGATAAATTGGTTCCATGCCATAGCAAGATTTAAGGTAAACTAATGCTTGGGTTAGCTGCAATTGTCAGAAATTTATAAAGAATAATCCTTGCTTCTCTGATTTAACAATAAGAAAGATAGGAAGGAGGGATAAGGAAGGTCAAGGACAGAGGCATTAGACTAGAGACCCTGTGCCTAATGGAAGAAAATGTAGGCCCCTCACTCCATCATGTCGGTTTACAAACCAACTTCCTTAACAAGACTCCTAAAGTGCAAGAAGTAAAATCAAGAATCAATAAATGGTATGGTATCAAACTAAAAAGTTTCTTCACAGCAAAGGAAACAACCAAGAGCAGGAAGAGAGAGCCTACAGAATGGGAGAAAATCTTACCCACCTCATATAGAGCATTAATCTCCAGGATATATAAAGAACTCAAAAAAAAAAAAAAAAAAAAACCTTCACCCTAAAAAACAAATAACCCAATCAATAAATGAGCAAAGGAATTAAGAGACACTTCATAGTAGAGGAAATACAGTGAACAAATATATGAAAAAAAAAATGTTCAACATCTGTAGCAATTAGAGAAATGCAATTAAAACTACACTGAGATTCCATCTCACTCCAGTCAGAAGGATAATCATCGAGAATACAAGTAACAATAAATGTTGGCAAGGATGGGGTACACTCATACATTGCTGGTGGGACTGAAAATTGGTGCAACCACAGTGGAAAGCAGTATGGAGATTCTTCAGAAAACTTGGAATGGAACCACCATTTGACCCAGTTATCCCACTCCTCAGTATATACTCAAAGGACTTAAAATCAGCATTCTACAGTGACTGAGCCACAATAATATTTATACAAGTTCAATTCACAATAGCTAAACTATGCAACCAACCTAGGTACCCTTCAACAGATGAATGGATAAAGAAAATGTGGTGTAAGCATACACAATTATTACTCAGCCATAAAGAATGACTTTATGACATTTGCCATATGTGAATGAAGCTGAAAACTATTATGCTAAGTGAAATAACCAGTCCCAAAAGGCCAAAGCTCACATGTTTTTGCTGATATCTGGAAGCTAACCCACAATAAGCGGGGAGAGGGGCGGAATAGATATTCAGACAAAGGGGAATAATGGGAAGAGAGAGGGGATAGGAAAAGGAAAGACAATGGAATGAATCTGAAATAATTTTCTTATATACATATATGAATATGCCCCACTGAATTCCACCATCTATACATCCACAAGAATGGGGTCCTAATTAGAATAAGATATATTCCATGCTTGTAAAATTATGTCAAAATGAATTGTACTGTCATGTAAACATAAAAAGAACCAAATTAAAAAAAAAAAAAAAAAAAAAGATGTATTGCCAGATGTGGTGGCACACACCTATAAACACAGCAGCTCAGGAAGCTGAAGCAGGAAGACCACCAAGTTCAAAGCCAGCTTCAGCAATGTAGTGAGGCCCTAAGAAACTCAGCAAGACTCTGTCTCTAAATAAAATATAAAAAAGGGCTGGGGATGTGGCTCAGTGGTTAAGCACCCCTGGGTTCAATCTCTGATATAAAAAATGTTTTGTATAAAATTCATGGTAATAACAAAGGAAAAAATTGTAGTAAATACACACACACACACACACACACACACACACACGCACAAGAAAAGAATCAAAGCATACAACTACAAATTTCATGCAAATGGAAACCAAAAGAGGCAGAAGTAGCTATACTTATATCTGACAAAGTCTAAGGCAAAAACTGTAAGACAAGGGAAAGAATGTCACTATATAATAATTGTGGAACTTTCTCTAGAAAATACTATATGAGGACACAAGACATAAAAACTAAAAAAAAAAAAAATTGAAATCACATCCAATATATTTTCTGACCAAAATGGAATTAGAAATCAAACACAAAAGAAAACTTCAAAAATTATATAAATATATGGAAACTGGATAACATAGTTTTGAATTTAAAAATGGTCATTGAAAACTCAAAAGGGAAAAAATTTTTAATTATTTAAACAAATGAAAATGGAAACAATGTATCAAAGTTTCTGAGATACTGCTAAAACAACACTACAATGAAAGTGTATAGCAAAAATTCCTACATCAAAACAATAGAAATATGCTAAAGAAAAAGGACCTAGGTCTAAGAAAGTAAAAACAAAACAAACCCCAAATTATAGTAAAGAAAAAATAGAGATCAGAGAGTAAATAAATATGCCATATACATACATATACACATATATAAATAAATCCACACATTTATAGCCAACTGGTTCTTGACAAAGACACCAAAAACATACACTGGGCAGACAACAGCCTTAATAAATAGTGCTGTGCTGTTCAGAATAGCCAAACTATGAAACCAGCCTAGATGTCCATCAACAGATGAATGGTTAAAGAAACGTAGTATATATATACACACTGGAGTTTTATTCAGCCGTAAATAAAGCTGAAATTATTCATTTGCAGGAAAATGGATGGAACAAACTTGAGACCATTATGTTAAGCAAAATAAGCCAAACTTAGGTCAAGGGTCATGTTTTCTCTCACATATAGAAGCTAGAGAGGAAAAAAGGAAAAGAAAGATGGGGGCACAGGGATCTCATGAAAAATCAAAAGGCGATCAGTAAAGGAAAGGGACCAGAGAGTGGGAGGAGGGGTAAGTGCTAGGGAGTGATACTAGTCAAATTATATTGTTGTATGATATATATGTATGAATATGTAACAACAAATTCTATCATTACATACAGCTATAATGCACCAATAAAATGTGGAAAGAAAAATAAATAAATAAATAAATAAGTAGTGTTGGGGAAATTATCTCTGAATCCACAAGGTTAAAATTTGACTCCTCTCACCTATACAAAAATCAGATTAAAGTGGATCAAAGACATATATGTGAGAACCAAAACTCTAAATACTCTAAATTAAAACACAGGGGAAACACTTCAAGATATTTATACAAGCAATGACTTTTTGGACAAGAATCCCAAAGCATAGGAAATGAAAACAAACTAGCAAAAGGTATTACATCAAACTAAAAAGTTTCTGCACAGTAAACACTGAATGGAGTAAAAAGACAACTTCTAGAAAATATCTGCCAATTATTCTGATACAGGATAAATATTATATATACATATATGTATATATATATAAAGAACTAAAAATATTTAAAAAGCAAGCAGTTCAATTAAAAACTGAGCAAATGATTTGAATAGACACTTAATCAAAAGAAAAAATACAAATGACCAACAAATACATGAAAAAATGCTCAATATCATTAGCCATCAAGGAAATGTACATTAAAACTATAATGCAATATCATCTCACCCTAGTTAGAAAAGATATCATCAAAAAAGCAAATAAATGTTCGTGAGAAAGTGGAGAAAAGGAATGCATACCCTGTTGGTGGGAATGTTCATGAGTACAGCCATTATGGAGAACACTATGGGAATTCCTCAAAAATAGACATATATGATCCAGCTATACTGTTTCTGGGTATATAGCCAAAGGAAGTGAAATCAGCACACTAAAGAGATACCCACACACTCATGTTTACTGCAACACTATTCCAAATATGGCTCGTATTTGGAATCAGCCTAGGTGCCAATCAATAGATAAATGGATAAAGAAAATGTGGTAGACAAGGGAATAATTTTCAATCATAAAGAAGAAAGAAGTGCTGACATTTGCAGTAAAATGGACACTACTGAAAGACATGATATTAAGTGAAATAAACCAGACACAGAAAAACAAGTACTGTATGTGCTCTCTTATATGTAGAAGATAAAGATAAAAAAAGAAAAAGAAAAAGGTCAACCTGAATGTAGAATAATGATTAGTAGGGGTTAGGAAGGGTGTGTGGGGGAGATAGTGGATATTGGGGGGTTGGATTTCATTAGTACATATTGTGTGTATATATAGAAATACAACACTGAATATTATTAATATGTACAATATGTTAAAGTATTTTATAAAAAGTAGACAATCATAAAAAAAGGTGGTATTGGAGTAATCTAAGCACTGAGCATTGTCAGTTTAAGCTCAACTGTCGGGAAATTAAAAGGGGGGTTGAGGTCTTTAACCCTTTGTGACCCAGGGCGAGCCTTCTTTGTCCAGCAAAGTAGGCTAGAAGGGCCTACCTCAACGATGAGACGAGACTGGAAAGGTAGAAGTCACTGGCGCCCCCTCCTCCACCTTCAAAAGACCCAGGGACACACCAGGGAGCCAGGTCAGCATTGGAACTCAGGTTTATTGAGGAAGGTGGACAGTCTTATAGTGGGCATGAGCCAGTCAGCAAAGAGATTATAGAGACAGGTAAGGAGCATGGGCACATCCTATTGGCAGAGTCCCCTACCCTATCCTTAGGGTGGTTTTGGTTCTCACAATATGTCAGAGCAACGCCCCCTGCTTGGGTCAGGTCCATAACAGGGCATGGAAAGCAGCCAGAGAGCCAGAGCTCTTTACCCTCTCGTGTTCCAAAGGCCCCGACACTCGACTCTAAACCACTGGTTGATGCATTCCCGTTTATTAGAATCACATGTAGGGCTTCCTAAAATACGTATTAAAATAGATATTCTAATTCAGTAGATCTGGGATAGGACCAAGAATTTGCATTTTGTACTAGTTCCCAGGTGGCACTGATGCTGTTAATCCATGTACCACACTCCAAGTAGTACTGCTTTACATTACCGAGGAGGAAAAAAACCAAACCTGTTATCACTAAGAATAAAAAGAACATAACAAAGCCTACTTGTAGGGAATAAAATATCAAACTTTCTAGCATAATGTTGGCATTGTTAACCTGCATGGCAACTGGAGGTAAAAAACTAGTTAGAAGGAGAAATAAGATTTTTGTAAATGCTAGATTTGAGATGACATCAGGATATCTATGTGTATGTTTCTTGGAGGGAGCAAGAAATAAACAGCTGTCAAAGGTATAATGTTAGAATTCCCATTCAAAGGTAAACATTTGCAAGTCTCCATCACACAGTAGTCAAACTCAAAAGAAGATAAAGAATCTGAGTTGTGGAAAGAAAACAAAGTCATTCATAGAACCTCAAAAACATTCAACATCATAGCATAGGACAATGAAAAATACCTAAGAAAAAGAACTGGTTAGAATAATTATAATAGAAGAGGAAGAGGTAGGAGGTGACCTAGTATTGCAAGTATTTGCAGAAGACAGCATTTAGTAATCGTCTACTGAATGTTTCAAGATTGAGGAGGATAAGAACCAAAATGAGATGTTCCAGAATTTGGCTTGATGGTTACAGACAAACCTTTGAAAGCACTGTTATCTATCAGTAGCATGGAACAGAATTCAGACAAAAAGTGATCAAAGCAGAACAAAAATGGGAAAAGAAATGAAGAAATTAGCATAAATTAAAATGGGGAAATCATATTGAAGTTAAATTTTGTTTACAGAAATGAGGTTCAAGGTCATCTATGATGTTTATAATTTCCACTTTCTTTTTCTTTTTAAATTTCCAGACAGTTTTATATAGGTTATATTAGGCTGAAAAGTGGTTCCCTGAAAGATATGCCTGGAACCTCTGAATGTTATGTTATATGGTGTGTCAGTCATCTTTTCATCACTGTGACAAAATACTTGACAAGAACAACTTAGAGGAGGAAACCTTTATTTTGGGCTCACAGTTTCAGAGGTTTACTTCTTAGGCAGACAACTCCATTGCTTTGGACCTGAGAGGAGGCAGAACTTCAAGGCAGAAGGACATGACAAAAGAAAGCTTCTCAGCTTATGATGGCTGGGAGGGAAGGGAGTGGGTAGAGGGAAGGAGGAGGAGGGAGAAAGAGAGGAAAAGAAAGCGGGAGGGGGAAGAAGCAAAAAGAAAGAAAGGGGTCAAGGGATATATGTAGTCCAAGGCCATGCCCCAGTGACCTACTTCCTCCAGCCACACCCCATCTGCCTAAAGTTACCAACCAAAAGACCATTCAAATTTTTAATCCATCAAATGGATTAATCCATTTATGAAGTCAGAACTCTAATCATTGCCCCAAAACTCTAGTTCTGAACCTTGCTGCATCGGCAATCATGGTTTCAAAATATAAGTTTTCAGGGGACATTTCAGATTCAAATCATACTATATGGGGGAGAGGGGTCTTCAAATGTGATTAATTTAAGAATCTTGAGATGGGTATGTATCCAGGATTATCCATATGTATCCTAAATGCAATTATGAATACCTTTATAAGAGGAAGGCAAAAGGAGACTTCACATAGTCCAGAAATCAATGAGGCAACTAAAGCAAGATGGCTTTGAAGAAGGAATCATACACCAAGGAATGCAAGAAATGCTTCCCTAGAAGCTGGAAGAGACCAGAAAGCAGATTCTCCCCTAGAGCCTCCTGGGGGAGCTTGGCCCTGTCAACCTCTTGATTTAAGGACAGTGAAATTGACTCCATAATTCTGTCTCTGGAACTTTCATAGAATAAACTGTTGCTTTAGGGTACCTTGGTTGTGGTAACTTGTTACAGCAGACATAGGAAACTGATATGTAGGTTACCATTCAATCTTACCCTGGGAATAAATTTAATATATTAATTTATCTACTCAGATTTTTTAAAAGCCCTTTAAATGATTGTGAAATATTTCTCAGTTGAGGATCACAGTATTTTGTTAGTCTTCACATATCCAACTTGGTAATAAATAGATTTTCTATGTTATAAGACAATGGAGGACATCACTACTTTAAAAATTTGGAAAACTAAATAGAAGATTATAGATTTTTGTCCCATAAAATTTTAACTTTTAAAAATGTAGTTTGGCCAGCTAGACAAAGTAGATGATCCAACTAGCAACTAAATTAGAATATATGCCAGAAAGTTCAGTCATCAGAATTTCATAACACAGATACAAAAATAAAAATCTCAATTTCCCAGTAACTGCAAAAGTCCAATGACAAAATCCTAACAGGAAAAAGTGCAATTTAAGTAGAGTAAGGAAATTTCAGAAAAATCAATATTGTGTAAAAACTGGGAGTTTAATCTGCAAAGATACTGAGTTCAATTTTATTATACTTTTTAAGATGAGACTGACCTCAACTCAACAACAAAAAAATGAAATTTTAAACTGGGCAAGGAAATTGAATATACATTTCTTTAAAGATAGACCATTGGATAATAAGCACTTGAAAAGATACTCAAATCACTAATCATTAAGCAAATACAAATCAAACCACAATGAAATACCACTCTACTCCCACAATAATAGCTGTTTTTTTTTGGAAAAAATTTTAAGCCCCCAAAAGAAAAAATGTTGGTAGAAATGTGGAGAAATTGGAATTCTTGTTATTTGATGATGGGAATGTAAAATAGTATAGTATCTATGGAAAAAAGTTTGACAAGTCTTCAAAAATTTAAACATAAAATTACCACATGATATGCCATTCCCTTCAGGAACTGAAAGCTGAAATCTGATCAGTTATTTGCACACCCATGTTCATAGCCCAAAGGTGGAAACAACCTAAATGTTTACCAGTGGATAAAAAGATAAATAAAACATGGTATATATACACACAATGAAATATAATTCAGCCTTAAGAGGATGATCCTTGGAGATACTAAGTAAAATAAGCCAGATACAAAAGAACAAATAGTAGTATTCCACTTACATGAGGTACTTAGAATACTCAAATATGTAGAGATGGGAAGTAGAACACAGGCATGCCTCATTTTCATGAGCTTTATTTCACTCAGCAGATATGGCATTTGTTACAAACTGAAGGTTGATGGCAACCCTATACCAAGTAAGCCTATTTTGCCAATAGCTTATGCTTACTTCATGTGTCTTTGTCACAGTTTTTAAGTATTTCAATTTTTTTTTTTTTTTTTTTTTTTTTTTTTTTTTTTTTTTTTTGTGGTACCAGGGATTGAACTCAGGGGCACTCGACCACTGGATCACATCCCCAGCCCTTTTTTGCATTTTATTTAGAGACAGGGTCTCACTGAGTTGCTAAGTGCCTCGCCATTGCTGAGGCTGGCTTTGAACTCGTGATCCTCCTGCCTCAGCCTCCCAACGTGCTGGGATTACAGGCGTGTACCACCGCGCCTGGATCAATTTTTTTTCAACATTACATCTGTTACAGTGAATCTGTGATCAGGGATCTCAGATGTTTCCATTCTAGTTCTTTAGGAGTGCCATGAACCATGCCCTTATAATATAGTAAACTTAATTGATAAATGCTCTGTATGTTCTGGCTGCTCCACCAACCAGCCATTCCCCCATCTCTCTCCCTCTCCCTAGGCCTGTATATTCCATGAAACACAACAATCTTGAAATTAGGCCAGTTAATAACCCTACAATGGCCCTAACTATCCTAGTGAAAGAAGAGCCACATGTCTCTCATTGTAAATCAAAAACTAGAAATTATTAAGCTTAGTGAGAAAGGCATGTTAAAAGCTGAGACAGGCCAAAAGCTAAGCCTTTTGTGCCAAACGACCTAACTGAATGGGAAGGAAAGTTCTTGAAAGATGTTAAAGTCCTACTCCAATGAACACAAAAATTTTAAGAAAGTCAAAAGGTTTTATTGCTGACTTGGGGACGTTTTGGAGGCCTAGGTAGAAGGTTCAACCAGCCATAACACTCCCTGAAGCCAAAACCCAATCCAGAGAAAGTCCCTCTCTTTAATTCTATCAAAAATGAGGGAGGTAAGGAAGCTGCAGAAGAAAAGTAGCCATCTCCATAGGTAGAAGTACAAAGTACAGAAGCAAGTGCTGATATAAAAACTGAAATAAGTTACCCAGAGATTAGATAACTATTGGAGGTGGCTACACTAAAAGAGATTTACAATAAAGATGAAACTGCATTATATTGAAAGAACATGCTACCTAAGACTTTCACAGATTGAGAAGTCAATGCCTGACTTGAAAGCCTCCAAGGACAGGCTGATTTTTGTTTTGTTTGTTTTTTTGTTAGTGGCTAGTGCAACTGGTGGCTTTAAGTTGAAGCCAGTGCTCCTTTACCCTTTAAAGAATCCTAAAGCCTTTAAGAATTATACTGTCTATTCTAACCGTGCTCCATGAATGAAACAACAAAGCCTGGACAACAACACATCTCTTTACGGCATAGCTTATGGAGTATTTTAAGCTTGATGTAGAGACTTACTCATCAGTGAAAAAAAAAAAAATTCTCCTTCCTTTACTCTAATAGTCTTCCTTTCTCTTATTTATTTATCTATTTATTTTGGTACAGAGATTGAACCCAGGGTCACTTCACCACTGAGCCACATCCCCAGCCCTTTTTGTATATTATTTTAGAGACAGGGTCTCACTGAGTTGCTTAGGGCCTCTCTAAGTTGTCAAGTCTGGCTTTGAACTTGGGATCCTTCTGCCTCATTCTCCCTAGCTGCTGGGATTACAGGCAGGTGCTACCATGCTTAGCCTCACTCATTTATTTTTGATTGGTGCTTTATATCTATACATAAAGATGGAATTCACTGTGTATATTTATACATGCATATAACTTTGTTAAATTCATCCTGCATTTTCTTCCATTTCCCATCCCTCTTCCATTCCTCTTGATCATCTTCTATCCCACTGATCTTCCCTGTATCATTGTGATATCCAACCTTTCTACCCACTTACTCCTTATAATCTTGAAACTCATTTTCCATGGAAAATGATATCCCTCATTTTGCTCTAATTTCTATATACAAGAGAAAACATAATAGAAAAAATTTTGGAAAGGATTTACCACTTTAGATGCCACTAATAAAATTCATGATTCACAAACTGGGATCAAAATATTATTAATAGGAGTTTCAAAGAAGTTGATTCTCACCCTCATTGAGAGGTTCAAGAATTTAGTAGAGGAAGTAACTGCAGATGTGGTGTAAATAGAACTGGAAATGGAGACTGAAGAATTGCTGAAATCCTGTGATAACACTTGAATGAAAGTTGCTATTTATGGGTGAACAGTTTCCTGTAATTGAATTTACTCCTGGTAAAGATGCTTGAACATTGGTAAAAGGACAACAAAAAATTTAGAATATTAAATAAATTTGGTTGATAGGCAGTGGCATGGTTTGAGAGGATCAACTTCAACTTTGTAAGAGTTTCTTCTGTTGGTAAAATGCTACAGAAAAATTGCATGCTGTGTAGAAATTTCAGTAACATGTAGAAAGGGCCACATCATATAAAAAATACTCAACAAAAGACAAGCAAAATTGGACACATGAAGTTTGAATAGAGCAATTTTCAACAATTTCAGATAAAAAACTATTAGGAGGAAGGAGGTGGTTATAGCTAATAAAAAGAATGCAGATTCAGTGTGGGCTAAAATCACTAAGTTTTGATGTAGTAAAGATAAAACTGTATTAAGGTAGCTCAGACCTGCAAAGCCTAGACACTTTGTATCACTGACTACCACTTTCTTTTCCTCTTTCTAGGCTATTCATTTTCAAATACCTAATCCGAAATAACATTTTTATAACAAGATATTAAAACAGGAATCCTTGGGAAGAATAAGAGAATGAAATTGAACAAATTTTACTAGGTGCATGTGGGAATATAACACAAGGCATCAAAATTTTGTACATAAATATAATGCATCAATTTAAATAGATACAATTAGTGGAATAGAGACCAAAAGAATGAAGGAAAGGGGGTTGAGGGAGGGAAGAGGGGTAGTACTTGGGATTGAAACAGAGAAAAACTATCTTATATGCATTTATGAATATGTCAAAATGAATCCCACTATAATACAAAAAAATGCACTAAAAAAAATAAATAGAAAACCTCTTCTTGTTTGGGCTGAGACCTCAAAGACATAAGCACCTACTACTGCCATATTTCCAAGCAATATACTAGACTGTTCAGGACTCCAAAAGGAAGTCAGTTTTGTAACCCATGGCTTGCCAAACACCTCCAGGATTCTAGAAAAGTTTTGGAAGCTAAAAGGTGGGAAAACAACTTTAGAGAGAACTGTTTGTGGTTTTTAGGCCTTGAGTAGTAAGTCATTCCACTATCCTCAAACCTTACAAGAAGGTCTTCAAGATTTCCTGGATGGCTTGGTTTGGGGATATACAGTAGAGTTCCCAGATAAGGGTCGGACACTAGGCTAAAAGTGAGATGCTGTGGCTGAAGACAGAGCAGGTATGATAGCTATATTTGGGACAGTTGCAGCTTCTATAACAAAACACCATAACCGGACTAAAACAAGAGACAATTATTTCTTGCTGTTCTGTAAGCTGAGGAATCCAAGATCAAGGTTCTGTAATGGTGGTTTGGTTCTGGTAAGGGCCTTCTTCCTGGTTTATAAATGGCTGCCTTCTCAGTGTCTTCACATGGCACACGGAAGAAGAGGAATCAAGATCTCTGGTGCCTCTTATAAGAGATCTAATCCCATCTTTACAGAATGGATATGAGTGAGGGATAGTGCCTGAGTAGAAAGACTTTGGTTTGTATTTTAAATATTTTGCTCCTTCCACACACAAGTTAAATTTATAACCCTTGAGAGGGAATCACTAGAAATTCATCTTTATTACACACTTCTTTTTAAAGTGAACTACCCCTGCTTCCTTTCTACCCACTTTACTCCTTATAATCTTGAAACTCATTTTCCATAGAAATTGCCAATATAAGTTATTGATGAGTTCTGTCAAATAACTTTTCAAAGAAGATTCACTATAGAAACTATTTCAGTAAAGTTAAATCCAGCCCTATGTTAGAAGAATGACAAATGATGACAAAGTTGGTTTTACCCCCAAAATGCAAGAAGTATTTCATATTGGGCATTATTAATATAATTCATCCCATTAGTTGATCAAAGAAAATCCATAAATTTCATAAAATGACTTATAATTCTTAGGAAATGACTAAGACTAATTTCTTCTTGTGACAGGATCTCAGATTGAACATTCCTCAGAATTCTGTAGTGAACTTGGGCAGAGATTTTGCTACTTGACTACATAACCCATTTATGATATCTCTGGTCAAATGTGAGATGCTATGATAAAGAATTGCAACACAACACCCTAATGACTTCCAAGACAATTAAGTAAACAGTATCATCTCATGGTGTCATTGGGGTCATGCAGTGATTCTCTACCCTAGCTTCCCATTAAATCTGAAGGGCTTTTGAAGCATGATGACACAGGATGAGCAGGGCCCACCTTAGAGATGCTGACTCAATTCACTAAAGGGAGGCCCAGGTATTTTTTCTTTTTATTCAAACTTATTTTAACTGATGCATTAAAAACATAAAACCTGTACATTTTTTATGAAGTACCATGTGATGTTTCAATACATGTATACATTGTACAATGTTTAAATTAGGTTAAGCATATATATTTCCTTGAATATTCATCATTTCTTAATGCTAAAAATCATTCAAATGATTTTTGAAAAATACAGTACATTATCAGTATCTTTAGTCACCTTATTCTACTAGAGCATACCAGAGCTTCTTACTCCTAACTATAACTTAGTACCCACTGACCAACTTCTCCCCATCCCTCCCTTCTCCCAATGCTTCTTTTCCTTTCATAACTGCTTTTCTACTCTCAACTTCTATGAGATCAACTTTCTGTGATGCTACATGAGTGAAATCATGCAGTATTTGTCTTTCTATGCCTGGTTTATTTCACTAAATATAAAGACTTCCAATTCCACCCAGGCGATCACATGACAGGATATTTTTTAAAAACAGATGAATAGTATTCTTATGAGTACATGCACATTTTCTTTATCAAATCATTAGCTGATTAACGCTGAGGTTGCTTCCATTTCTTGGCTACTGTGAGTAGTGCTGCAATGAACTTGGGCATGCAGTTATCTGATATGCTGACTTCATTTCCTTTGAATATATACTCAGTAGGGGGAATGCTGGATCATGTGTAGTTCTATCTTTAATTTGTGAGGGGCCCTATAAACTGTTCTCCATAATAGCTATACTAATTCACATTCCCACTAATAGCAAGAAACATTCCCTTTTCTTTACATCCTCTCCAAGATTTGTTATTTTTAGTCCTTTTGGAAATGGCTACTCTTACTAGAGAAAGGTGAAATCTCATTGTGGTCTTGGTTTGCATTTTCCTGATAGGGATGTTCAGTATTTTTCATGTAACTGAGAAGTGTGTGTTTAGGTGTATTGCCCATTTTTAATTAGGTTATTTGTCTCTATTTCTGTTCTGATCATCATTTCCTTCCTTCTAATAATTCAGGGTTTGGTTTGTTCTTATTTTTTAGCTCCTTGAGATGCAACAATAAGTTGCTTAGTTAAGACCTCTCTGCTTTTGTGATGTAAGTATTGACTACTATACACTCTTAGTACTGTTTTTTGCTGTATCTCATAGATTTTGGCATGCTGTTTCCATTTTTATTTGTCTCAAGAATTTTTAAAATTTCTTTCTTGATTTTCATTTTATTTATTGTTTATTCAAGAGTAAGTTGTTTAATTTGTATGTATTTGCATAGTTTCCAAAGTTTTCTGGTTTTGTTATTATGATCAGAAAAGATACTCGATATAATTTCAATTTTTTAAAAATTTGTTGAGACTTCTTTTATGACCTTTCATATGATTTATCCTGAATAATGTGCCATATGGCATTGAGAAGAATACACATTCTGTAGTTGATGAATGGAATGTTCTGTAGAGGTCTGCTAGGTCCATTTGACCAAGGGCACAATTTAACTCTACTTTTTCTTTCAGTTTCTTAGTTATGTAGTACTTCATCATTAAATAAATGGGATGTGATTTATTACATAGCAGCAACAAATCTGTGGCAAAGGAAGACTTTAAAAAATTACTCTCAAAAATACAAAACCTTCTAACTTGAACATTCTTAATAATCATAAAATTAATGAAACACCTTTCAGGATCATCTGGTTTCCAATTATGCACTTACTTCAAGTACTCTATTTTTTAGGCCTCCTATGCTCTAAAAACCACTTGCACTGCAACATCTTTGCTTCCCCATAACTTCATACCTAACCTTTATAATTTTGAAATTTTTCGTTCTCTTTATTGAAAGAAAGCAAATTAGTGACTAATAAGCCAATGGAAACTCACATTTGTGTCTATGAAGACAGGAGCAAAGGACTCACAAGATCAGACAAGGCATATAGCATATACTCACTGTGGTAAAGAGCTCTTGAATTGTTTTCCCAAGTTAATATGTTTGCCATACAAAAGCAAAAAGCAAAACAAAAACAATTTTCAGAAAACATCTACCAGAGAGGGGAGGCAGGAATATTTCTGCATGAACTCCTAGATATTTAATATAAAAGCACAAAAATATCTTCACACCAATCTTCACACTGAGTACATAAACTACTCAAACCCTCTCACTGAAGAGAAAAACATCCTTCAGTTTTGGAGTTATTTCTCAATGACTTTGGAATGTGATCTCTAATGGGCACTGAAAACCTCACAACAAATGCTTCAAGCTGGGTTGACATCGTACAGCATTTTGTTCAATTTAATTCTTGCAAACTTGTTTGACCTTTTATTATGTTTGTTTTATTTAAACTAGTCAGTTTGAACTACCTCCATAAGGGCCAGGAATGTTCCTTTTCATTTTTACTCCATAGCAACTGGTACCAATTAGCACTCAATAACTGGGTAACAGGTACTTAAAAGTCTTCTCCTGTTTCACTCTAAGGCAAGAATTCACATGCATATGAACCTAAGTGAACTGTCCCTGGCAAAAGGAGGTCTCTTCAAACACTATTTGTTAGGATAATCCTCCCTGTTAAGATACCCAGTTAAGACTACGGATGTAGCTCAGTGGTAGAATGCTTGCCTAAAATGCAGGAAACCATGGGTTTAATCCCTAGCAATAAAAAACAAAACACATTTTCTTCAATTATAGAAGAAAATGCAGGTACAGACAGAAGTGGTAGAAAAGACTGCTCATTAGTTTGGGAACATCCAAAAAGCTCTCTTAGTTTCTCTATTCTCCAACAATCTCCACTGCCATGAGGGGTTTCAAATAGCATCAGGAATAGCAACCACCACCAAGGGAGGGAGGAACCTAAGCCTCAGAAGAACAGATTGGGGATACTGAGGCTGTCATATTGTTTTGTGGTGACATGGGTCCCCCTTTAGGGTAAACTCAAATATTAGAGGAAAGGGTATGGTAAGTGCTATATAAGCAATTAGAGGCAAAAACAGGAATGTCAGCTTGCTGCTGTCATTGTGACCCCATTTATACCCTCTGGTGACAAATGATCATATTGAGTTATTATAAAAATTCAAAAGACACATCAAGGTGCTTTCTCCTGTTGCTCCCTAGCCCTAAAACTATCTCCTGTATTCCTCCAACAGTCCCATACCTCTTCTCTAACCATACAAACCAGACATGATGAGGATCAGGTTTGCAGGGCCAAGACTCAAACCTTAGACTGTGTGATATATTCAAAATTATTTTCCTCTAAACTGTTCTGACAGATCAAACATCCATGTAATTCAAACATAAAGTACACTGTAACTTTTGTGGGTTTATACTACTGTAACTTTTATTTAAAAATATATTTTTAATTGTAGATGGACACAATATCCTTGTTTTATTTATTTATTTTTATGTAGTGCTGAGGATCCAACCCAGTGCCTCACACATGGTAGGTAAATGCTCTACAACTGAGCCACAACCCCAGCCCTATACTACTGTGTTTTAAAACAGTATTCAAAGCAAAGCATGGAAATTTGGCAACAACATGTCTACAAATCCTTTTGATGTCATATCAGCACATCATCTGATAGGCCCCTCCCAGGATTATTTAATTCCCTGAGAAAATACACCTTTCTTTAAATTGATTCTTTAAAATTGATTCTGTGAGGCAACATAAAAACTTGTAGATTTTTGTCCAGCAATTCAAATTATTACTGATCAGTAGAAAAAGAAAAGAAACACAAAATTTAATTGCCCTCTAGGACTTTGACCAGTTTTGTCTCTAATTAATCCAACTCATTGTAGAACTCCATTCCAACAAACCACATAATTATCTGTTTATCAAAAGTTCTTTAAATCAATTTATCATCTCTTGGTTCCATCACTAATGAGTCAAATGAATTTTTGACAAAGGCTCACAATGCATTTTATATAAATACCATGTTAACCTTTAAAAATTAGGCTTTGACACTATACCATATTACAAAGGAATGGAATAAGAAGAAATTTCATGCAGTAAGGGCCACAGGAAGGCAAGGTTTCACAGATGAAATGACACTGAGGGAAGTCTTGAGTGACGGACAGGATTTTACCAGTGGCTGTGGAAGAAAAGCCACTGAAGGCACAATGGCAAACACTTTCATGGTTACATGTAAGACTGACAGATTCCAACTTGGGCCAATTAAAATTGGTTATTTTAGACCCATTCTATATAATCTTCTAAATAAAATATTATCAAATAGGATCTACCAATACCTGAGAATAATGATGCATTCTGATCAAATAAAACTTATTCCAGGGGAAAGGGAGATTCAATGCCCAAAAATCTATCAACAAAATAAAACATATCAAAAAGTACAGGAGAAACACCATGTGATATCAATAAATGCAGACAAGGTCAAAGTTAAACTATCATTTCTAAAAGAGACATTAGGTAAAATAGAAATTACTTAAATAAGTTATTTCTCAAAAATCAATATCACATTACTATTAAGAACTAGACAGAGATGATGGCTACCCCACTGATAATAGTAAATGCCACACATTTTAGAAAAGTGAAATACCATGTAAAAATAATTAGAAAAATAAGACTAGTCACTTTACTCACATGACTATAAAACAAAAACACACACACGAGAAAATTAATAGGAATTTGTAAAATGCATAGGTACAGATTTTTAAAATACATTTTCCCTATTTAGCAGTAATTACTGAGAAATGGAAACAGGAAAGAATTTCTATTCTTAATGACAACAAAAACAAGAAAATGCAAAGTAGTCCATTTAACAATAATACCATATGAAGAAAATTTTAAATTCTATTGAAATATGCAAAATTGGATATGAAAAGGTACATACTAGGTTCTCAGATAGAATATTATAGTACTTCAACTTTAGCCTAGAGCTCGTTTATTTTCACTACAGTTTCTGAGACAATTTTACTCCTTGTCGGAGACTCCCCTCTCATTTATATGATAAATGTACATCAAACAACCCACCTTAGCCTAAAAAAAAGTGTCTATCCCTGCCCTAAAAGCATCCATACATTATACAGTTTTCTTTCTTTGAATGATGATGAAGAATGTTAATTAACTGAACTCTTTCTAATTCCTGCTTTTTCCCTTTGGTCCACAACCAATTGTAGGGTTACAGGGGTGTGGCAGCACCTCAATTCATGAGGTCTAGATAAAATTAGCTATATGTGTGTAGGTCCAGCTGCCCCAAGCACACCTAGAGAGAGAGACTGACCACAGTGTAGTCTGACATTGACTTCTTCACATCCTAGTCTGGGTTGTTTTACCTATAATTCCTGGAGACTAGTTTTACCTCTAAGTAACAACATGCACTTCTCTTGCTCAGTTAAAATAATGTTATGTTAAACCCTATTTCCTTCCTGAATACATCATCCAATGCGGGGGGGTGGGGGGGTGGATGTAAAACATTATTTAAAGTTGAAACTTCAACTTAAAGTTTTACAAAAGACAACTATAACTACTTTATCACAAAACTGTCATTTGAGCTTCCTGAAACAATATACTTCCCTTTGCATCATTTTCTTTAGAGTGTTTCGGGGAAAGGTATGGGGTTGTTTATTCGTTTTTAATAAAAGAGCTTTAGCAACATTAAAGATCTCTGTTGAAATCTTAGTCTTTGGAAACCAGTCATCTACATGAGACCACAGAAAAAGGACAGTCAGTGTAGATAATGAATGAGTGGGTCAAGAAGATGGGAACTGATTCAAAAGAAAATAAAATGATAATAAGTCCAGAGCACTTCCCCTTCCTCCAACCTATTACCAGGGATACCTGCTTGCAAGGATTGTTCCTCCCAGCAAGAAGTTGTTAATGAATACCCCTGGATGGCTCTCTTCCTGCCCTTGGTCACTCCATTTTTTGGTCAATAGGCAAGAGAAGAGGAGGTGGCAGCATGAAAAGAAAGGAAATCTTAAATCTATAAAAGGGGCAGGACACCCCCACTCCTTTAGGCACCAGCTCTGGACCCCCTCCTCTGCAGAGGAATATCTGTCTCCCTCTCTTCTCTGTGTTTTATCCTTTAAATAAAACTTTTTGCTCATGCCCTGGAGTTTCTCAGGTATTCAATCTTCAACACCAGGGGAATGGGGACTGACCCTGATTCTCAACACCAGTATCATCTCTGGTTTCACACACAGAAAGGTTAAAAAGTCAGCAGTTTAATTTGCCTCAGCAACAACTTTAGACCTTTATCACTAAACCTATAATACTTTCCAACTCATTAAGAACATCAATTGATACTACAAAAGGTAACAATCTGAGCAAAGCATCCTCTTTGGGAATAAAACAGTTGCTGTCCTGAAGGAGCCCTAATTAGGAAGGGCTGTTGTAGCTAGCTGGAAGCCATGGGTTCCACCTGATATGTATGTGACGCACCTGTAGGCACCCGCAAACCTGAAGGTATATAACCGGGTGAAAGCGGTCCGAGTTAGGAGAACGGAGAATTCAGTCAGCCGGGCAGTCACTCGGTCGGGTCAGAAGAATCAGAGCGGCCAGAACGTAGGCAGAGCGGTTACAGAAGAGAAACCAGATAGAAGAAGTAATGACTGGTCAGAGTTAGGCCGAGACTCCTGAGGAAGACAGAAGACAGAAGAAAGAAGAAGGAAGAAAGAAGAGAGAAGAAAGAAGCTCTAATCTTTCTCTAAGCTAAGCTCTATCTTTCTTTAAGCTCTATCTTTCTTTACTCTAAGCTACTCTAAGCTACTAAGAAAAATCTTTCTTTCCCTCTCTAAGAAAAATCTTTCTTTCCCTCTCTAAGCTCTCTAAGAAAGAAGAAGGAAGAAAGAAGAGAGAAGAAAGAAGCTCTAATCTTTCTCTAAGCTAAGCTCTATCTTTCTTTACTCTAAGAAGCTCTATCTTTCTTTACTCTAAGCTACTCTTACTAAGAAAAATCTTTCTTTCCCTCTCTAAGAAAAATCTTTCTTTCCCTCTCTAAGCTCTAAGAAAGTAGAAGTAAAAGTAGTGAAAGCTTAACTCTGCCTCCGAGAATTTTCCTCCCGTGGCGGCGCCGTGGCTGGCCGTGACAGGCAACTTACACTGTCCAGACAACAGTACTATTTTTTGTATCAATTACTAAATAAAATGCTGTTTATTTAGTAATTTATATAAAAATAAAACACTGTTTAAAATGGATCAGTTAATAAATACTCAACCAGTTACTGGTTAAGTACCATCAAGAAATACTTTATATCATAAATATCAGCTGATAAAGACATTTTTATTTTTTCTCACTAAACACAATGCTGTTTATCAGCCTACTGGGCTTTTGGATCCCATTCCTTCAACTATAATCATTCATGAGCATCTACTACATGCCAAGCACTCATCCCTTTTTTTTTTTTTTTTTTTTTGGTTTTACTTCCCAGATTTAAAAAAAAAAAAAAATTTTTTTTTAGAGCTTTAAAGCTATGCATAGTAGCTGGGTTAGTCCCAACAAACTCATACATGCATGGAGCACCCATCCTTCTTAAAGGACTCATGTGTTTAACATTTAGTGAGTTCTAGTCTTATATTTCAAAATGTACATTTCACATTGACAGTTTTACATGAAATAACATTCCTTGGGATGTTAAGCAGTAGACACATTCTTTAAGTTAATGGTCACATCTTAAATCTAATTCCAGGAGGCAAATTCATTTTAAGCAAATATGAATAAACTTCTGTCTGGAGCAACTCAGATTGCCCTGTGGAATAGCTGTACCCTAAAGTCTTTTATTAAAACCAATCCCAAACAAAGCTCAAACCAAGACAATCATTTTGCCATTCCAAAAACAACATTGAAGCCACCATGAGTAAAATGAAGTTTGAATAGTTATACTCTATTATATATTCCAGTAGCTTTATCAGAATACATGTGTTTGCCTGTTCAGGAAGGCAGGTTGCTTTACCTGTTTCCTGACTTTGCTTGGTCAACAAGGACTGAGGACACTGGAAAGGTCAGGACATTTGACGATGACTCAGACAAGTGCTGGGAACATGTGGATTTGAAATGGTTTCCTGCTTCTACATGAAGCATCATAGAAAGCTATTAAAATTCTCAGATTTGGGATCCAGCTGAGGAAGATGCGCTCGGCCAACAGGATCACTCACTTCACCCCATAACAGGATGGGCCACGCCAGCCTCCACTTCTGAGCTGCTTCACCACTTCCTTTAACTTTGAGAGCTTGATTCATCAGAAGACAGCACTGATCCAAAGTTCCAAATCCCTTGAAGGCACAGATTTTCACACTGGAGTGTAATAGGAATCAACTCCAGTGCCTCTTGCTCACTCTTCTGGGAGTATGTTTATATGCTGCCCAGATATTTCTGAAGCTGTTTTGTTTTAAAAACATTTACTCCCTAATGGACAGGTCCAAGAAATGACAATTTCGTTTTCTTCTTTAGAAAAAGTTAAACTGGTGTTTAAGATCCCTAGAAAGAAAATGCTACAGAAAAAATATCTGGATCTGGGCATGTAGGTTCAGTGGCAGAGCACTTGTTTGGTAAGAGTGAGATCTTGGTTTGATCCCCATAACCACTAAGAAAAAAAAATCTGGCTCTGGTTAAGAACTTATGTCACATCTCATAGAAGCACAGACCATGTTTTGTCAGTGTTTCTTCAAATATGATACTATAGAATATGGTATCCTCTCTATACAGTTGAATCTGGGAAAGATGAAGAGAGTGAGAGAGATGGCGGCAGTCTAAAACTGATTCCTGTGATATTAGAGTTCGTAGAGAAAACTAAAAGGAGGATTACAAAGGAAAGAGTAAAGGAGTCTGTTTCTCAGAAGCGAGAAATTGAAGTATAGTTGTCCTTCTATATCCATAGGGATTGGTCCCAGGAACCCCCATGGATACCAAAATCTATAGTTGCTCAAGTCTCTGTTATAAAATGGCTTCATACTTGCACATAACCTGTGCCCATCTACTCACATATTTTAAATCAACTCTAGATTACTTATAATACCTGACATGATGTAAATGCTATGTAAATAGTTGTTACACTATATTGTTTAAGGAATAGTGACAAGGAAAAAAGTTTGTACATCTTCTAGTTCAGACACCATTTTTTTTTGTTCTGAATATTTTTGTTCCAAGGTTGATCAAACCCGCAACATAGAACACACTGATACAGAGGGCCACCTGTACTTAAAAGTAGAGACTCAGCTCCAAAAATGGATGAATCAAAAGCATTACATGTATAGTGCCAACTGTGACTTTCATATCTCAGACCTCAACAAGGTTTACCCCTCTTAATGGGAAAAGTCCCATATACCAGGCCACACTGTCACACCCTTTCCATAAACCAAGGGGACCCAGACTCGTCTTATAGTCCACCTTCACCTTTCCCACTTCAGCCTTGCCCTTGATCAGTTCTTTCTTGGAAAGGCCTGTGTAAGCCAATGCCATTTTGTTGAATGATAAATAACTGAGAATACATTGTAGACATAGGTATTAACAGCTGTAGGGAATTATGATGGTTAATTTTATGTCAACTCAACTGGGACATAGAGTATCCTGATTAAACATTATTTTTGTTATGGTTGTGAAGGTGTTTCCACATACGATTAGTGTTTGAATTACTGCACTCAGTAGATTGCTCTCCCCAATGCGATGGGCAGTATCCAATCTGTTGAGGTCCTAAATAGAACAAAGAAGTGAAGGATGGAGAATTTTCTCTTTGTCCAGAGAAAATTTCTGATTTGTCCAGGAATTCCTTTGGACACAAAACAATGCTGAAATTCTTGCTTCCCTGAAACACATGTTTAAAACTGACAGCATGAGCTTTAATGGTTTTCTGTTGCCCTTGAATGGGGTTTACACTATTGGCTCTCTGTGCCACCACTGGCTTTCTTAGGTCTCCAACTTTAAAGGGCAGATCATGGGAATTCTCAGCCTCCATAAGTGCTCTTAAGCCAATTTTTAAAAATAGATATGCTAGCCAGGCGCGGTGGCATACGCCTGTAATCCCAGCACTTGGGAGGCTGAGGCAGGAGGACTGCGAGTTCAAAGCCAGCCATCAGCAATGGTGAGGCACTTAGCTCAGTGAGACTCTCTCTCTAATAAAATACAAAAAAAGTGGGCTGGGGATGTAGCCCAGTGGTGGAGTGCCCCTGAGTTCAATCCCCGGTACTAAAAAAAAAAAAGTTAACAATCATAAACTAGGCCTATCATTCACATAAGAGGACAAAATGAGTCCATGAAAGTGTTTAATTGGTTTAGACATTAATTAATTTGGTTCTATCATATTCACATTGATTATGTAAATGTATGGTAAACACCTATCCCTTGTTTCAGATATTCCCAGAAGAGCTAGAAAAAAAAAATCTGTGTCAACCAAAAGTGGAATTACACAACACTACACCCAGACATTACTGTCACTCCCACTTTCTTCCCACTGACTCTGAACTTCTGTGCCAGACTTCCTAGACTGTATCTTGATCCTACTGTAAATGACTAAAGTTATTTCCTAGCTTCAGCCTCTGTCCCAAACATTAAATAAATATTGTGCAAGTATGTTACTCTTTTCATCCCCCTTACTACCTTTCTTTTGACCTTCTTCTTCTCCTGGACCTATTGCGTAAGTTGAGTCTCTGGATTACAAGTGATGAAAACACAACCCAAATGTCTTTAGTAAAAATAAAAATGCATTGGCCCATGTAACTAAAATGTACAGAGTACATTTCACTTCCATCTTCAAAAAGACCAGAGGATCTGCTCCAGGCAGTGGTTGAGCAGCCAGGTTAACACACTCAAACCTCTGCCTCTCTCCTCAGTTTCCAACTTCATTCCAAGGCCCCATTGGGAACTGCTGTGCCCTCACGTCAAGGACCAACCAGACTGTACTGACAACATCATAGTTGAAAAGGAAACTGGGCTCTGGCTCCCTGCAAAAGCATTGTCATCCACATTAATCAGTTCCTTGAATCCAGTATGATTCCAGCCCCAGCATATTTCTAGTTCTTGGAATTTCCATTAAATGGAAAAAAATAGCCTGTTGTGGCCAGGCATCTCACTTTTTTTTTTTTTTTCCTCTAACAAATAAACGTTACGATACCCTTTCCAATAGTACATTTCATGAAGCAACAGGAACAAACTGTTAAATTAATGGAAGATCACAAAAAAATCCTTATAGCCTCAGTTATTTAGGTGGAGGATGCAGGTCCCAAACCATTTTGCACCTCCTTCAGCTCCTTGGAATCTAGAAAATGCTACTTAAATGTGCTGTTGATAGTAATAGATGACAGATATGAACTCACACTGCAGGTTGACAAATGAGAGATTTGGAGATTTAAATTTATTTTTTTATCATTCAACAAATATTTACTGAGTTCCTGTGTTGTGTTAGGCATTGTGCTAAGTGCTGGGTGTACAAGAGCATTTGGTTAAATTGTATATGATAAATTGCTTATGGGGTAAAGGTTTTAGATTACACTCTCCACTCCTATGTGGGCTGAACTGGGTGAACTTACTAAACCCTTAGATTCTTGCTGGTGCTATGATTATGCAGTACCCAACCAGCTGCATGCCAGATCCACCAAAGATCTATTGTAAAAACACTCTCCGGGGTTGAGGCTCAGTCACACTAACCAAACATCCTTTCCAAAGGGTAACATCTTTTGTTTCAAACAAGGTCATCCAGAGGGATATTTCTTAGGGGGAGATTAATTTGTCAGACTACAATTTTCAGAAGAACTTGACTCACTGTTTAGATAGTATTGGATAATAATGTTACTGTCTTTAGAAGACCACAATAATGTAAATGCCAAACTTCTGGTGTGGTTGTTATCTGTGTCTACATTCTAGCTCTTTGAATTGCTCTGCCTAGTCTTTTGATTTGCAAGATCTTGCATTCTTAGCAAAGATATTTAATCTGTCTACAGGTTTGGAAGAGGAGCTAGAGGGGGAAGTAGAAGCATATTTTGCCATAAGACAGCATGAATGCTCTGAGTCTCAGGATTCTTTTCCGTTCTATGATTTGAATGAGTGGAATGGATACAGGAATTTACGTGTGGTTAAAGCATTCTTTCCTTACATCTAATTTTCTTGGCGCATGGGGGTAGGGGAGAAGGGGTTGTATAGGCCAGCATGGTTATCAGTGAGGTTCTAAAAAGTCCAGACCTTTATCCTGTTAGTGGGTACACAAAGTGACAAAGCCCAATGCGAGGTCAATTCCCACCCAAGGAGATAGATCAAAACCAGGAAAGCATCATAAAAAGACAAATACTGAATGTATATAATGTACAAAGAGTAGTCAGTTCACAGAGACAGAAAAATAGAATGGTGGTTGTCAAAGCCTGTGGGGAGAGTCAACAGGGGTTATTTAATGGGTATAAGTTTCAATATTGCAAGATGAAAAGAGTTCTGGAAATTGGTTGTACAGGAAAGTTCAAAATTTCCCTCTGAAAGTTAGATACTTGACTCTACTAAAAGAAAATGGCAAAAAGTAATAATAAAGGAAATAATAAAGGAAAAGAAATAATAAAGGAAAAGCCATAACAAATTTATTTGATCATAGTTTTATGTGAGATGAAGCCTTAGGTTGAAGACCCAAAGACCCAGGATGAATGATCTATTTTTATGTTTTGGATGGATCAATAAAGCTTGGACTGATGCTTTGAAATGTGATTAGAAAAAAGGGGTATGACCTAGCCGAGCATTGTAGTACACACCTGTCATCCCAGCAGCTTGGGAGGCTAAGGCAGAAGGATCACAAATTCAAAGCCAGCCTCAGCAATTTAGCAAGGCCTTAAGCATCTCAGCAGGACCCTATCTCCAGATAAAAGAATAAAAAATGGGCTGGGGATGTTGCTTAGTGGTTAAGCACCCATGGGTTAAATCCCTGTACCAAAAAAAAAAAAAAAAAAAGGTGGGGGATATGACTTAATCGTAGCCAACTGAGAGAAGACCTGGCAAGGCCTGTCCAGATTTTTCTTGGCCTCTCTGTGCAGGATACCTTCCTCCCAGGTATGGGGCAGGACCTTTTCTGGAATAGGGATCTTATGGCCTGCAATCACACAACATAGATCAGAGAATTAATTTATGGCCAATCAACTTTTTAAAAATCTTTAGTTATAGATGGACATAATACTATTATTTTGTATTTATGTGGGCTGAGGATTGAACCCAGTGCCTCACACATGCTAGACAAGTGCTCTACCACCAAGCCACAACCACAGCCCAGTGGCCAATCAACTCTTTTTCCAAATTTATTTTTTATTCTTAGTTGTTAGAAATGACAGCAGAATGCATCACATTTCATATTATACTTGTAGAGCACATTTTTGTGAAAATGTGCCAATCAATTCTTAAACAGAAAGGCAAGGGAACATTAAAGGAATATTTTGGGGGTTTGGGGCTGACTTTGGTGAGAAAGGGTTCTGGTATCTATGATCTGCCTTGGGGAAGAGTTGTTCTGGCTTTTGTGAGTGGCCTTGCAGGAGAATGAAGGATGGGAGACAGGAAGGCAGGCAAAGATAAGAGACACTTTGCTTCTAAGGCCTTCTCTTTGGGGTATTGTGGTATTCACACAACATGAATGTGCTTAACACTATTGGACTGTAGACTTACAACCAGTTAAAGATGGTAAATTTTATGTTGTGCATATCTTAGTGCAATTACATAATAAAAACCAAGCCAAGTATGTTGGTAAATCAAAAATGCTTTGATGCTGACAAACATGGAAAGCAAAATCCCCCAAAAAATCAGGAACAGGGTAGACATTGGATCACAGCAGGTTTTTCAGAGAAGGGCCAGTGCCCAGGGCTGTTTTCAAAACTGGGATTTCATATTCAAAATTTGCTTTTATTGAGAATGCATTGTGCAAGACCAGCTGGTTGTCCTGGTTTAGGGACACAAGTGATACGGCTGTATTAGACAATAAGCAGTAAATACCTCCCATTCACACTAGAGAGAAGAGGCATCTACCTCAGAGACAGATGATTTCAACTTCTAGGTCCAACTTAAAAATAGAGCAAAATTTTTCAAACTGTACTTAACATATTGTTCTTCTAGACCTCACCAAACTGGACAGAATCTCAGAAGAAAAAAAAAAAAAAAAAAACATTCCTTCTTTAGTTATTGGTCTTCAGGAAGTAAAAATAAGAAAAGTATTAAAGTGATATGCCAAAAGTATAATCAAAGAAGCTAGGTACAGTGGTACACACCTGTAATTCCAGCTACTTAGGAGGCTGAGACAGGAGGATTACAAGTTTAAGGCCAGCCTCAGTAATTTACCAAGACATTGTCTCAAAATTAAAATTTTAAAAAGGGGTTTGGGATATAGATCAATGGTAGAGCACTTGCCCAGCATTTGCAAGGCCCTGGATTCATTCCCTAGTTCCACAGCAGGTGGGGGGGGGGGGTGTATTGAGTGTTATATCGTACAATAAAAATTTTACTACTTATTTAGAAACTCTTCGTAATGTTCACAATTTTGCCACTTGAAAACAATAACAACTCCAAATTTAGACTAATAAAAATTTTCAGGCTGTAACCCATTATATTACCCGCTTCAGAGTGCCAGAAATATGCCCCCTGGAATTTAAGTTCAAAGTTTGCAAAATCGAAGACAGAACAATGTGCTTTTCTCAAACTCTCCCTTCTCAGTAAAGGCAACAGCCTCCTCTTCACCTGCCAGTCCTGAACTACTGAAGTCAAAAAAATTCTCCCCAACCCACACCAGCTTGGTTGCCAAAGCCCTTCCACTGTGCTTTGGGGACACTGCCACATCTATCCTTCCTCTCCACTGTCTCTGCCACTGTTTGAATTTAGCTCTTTACATCAGTTTGGTGCTTGGTACATTCCTAGAGCTTACAAACTGGTTTCCACTCAAACTTTAAAATAGAGGCTTATAATCCCTCCTTAACATGCCTTCAGTGGCTTCCCAGTGTCCACCACTCAAAGCCCAAACTCAGTCTCAATTTTATGTTCCCACGCAATCATTTCATGACTTCCTTAGTGCCCTAGACTACTTCTTTTGGGGTACCAATAATTTGCCATATCCAACAACTCCCCATTCCCCAGACATCCTAGGAAACGTGACATATCCATGTTTTGTTTGATATAATAAATGGAATAATTTGTTTTTACATGGCAATTTATTATTACATTTTAGGCTTTTTTAATATAATTTTTTAGTTGTAGGTGAACACAATACCTTTATTTTATTTATGTGGTGCTGAGGATCTAACCCAGGGCCTCACACATGCAAGACGGGCATTGTACCACTGAGCCCCAGCCCCAGCCCTACATTTTAGGTTTTAAAAAACAATAAAATTTTAAATATTTTATCTTTGAATTTCATTTTCAACCAGGAAACTCAAAGTTACTCGTTTTCACATTTCTAAAAGCCAGTAGCTTTTCTCCTTTTCTGCTTATCAATGTCTAAGCAGAAATGGGGGTAGGATCACATTCACATTAGCTATACAACTATAGAATATTTGACTATAAAAAACTTACCAAGAGTTTTCACCGTTGATATAAAAACATACATTTTATTGAAGGGCATAAAATGATTTCTGAATACATTAAAAGATTTATCATACCTCTGGAAAGAAATAGTTCAAATTAAAAAGCAATTTTTCTAAAGTAACAAAATTTAATACTGATTCGCTCAACAGAAAAATTCAGTATGTTTGCCAAGTTATATTTGAAATCTAGCCATATATGTATACATTTGAAGTTTTTATTGCTTTCAAAGGCTAAAATGTAATGATAGAGTAAATTGCCATGTAAAAATAAAAACATCTACCTACAAGCAACACTTACTAACACCAGTGCTAGTAGGCTTATTTGCCAGCTATAGAATATTACATGCAGTCATGTGGTATGGACATTTCCAAGAATATTATATTATAGAAAAAAACTACATTCCTCCCTAGTGTTGAATTATATTTTAATTTAGGCTCCAATAGTGCCAAGCTGAGAACCAAGACTTACACACAGGCCTTTGGGAGACATTCATAATACAAACTAGAGCACTTTTAAGCGATCAGAATAGGAGTACAAAGAAGCAGTAGATGATTTGAGGAAAGGATCCAAAAATACTTCAGACCTGATGAGAACCAGTCCTCAGCAGGGAATCAGAGAATTTAGAGAATGATAACAGGACTAAATAATTATCAGTATCTTGATCCCTATCCTTTTGGGCTTTTTACTATGGAATTTTTCCTATTCATATTCAAAGCTAATATCTGTTGATTCCTATTATGTTGCAAGAATTATCTTCTGGATATTAACAAAATAATAAAGTTGATAATTTCACCAATAATTATTAATTTTAAGAGACAATATTTATTAAGCACTTTCTACATGCCACGCATTGTGCCAAGGTTTTTTTGGGTTTTTGTTTTGGTTTTGGTACCAGGGATTGAACCCAGGGGAGTTCAACCACTGAGCCACATTCCCAGGCTCTTTTTATATTTTATTCACTGAGTTGTTTAGCACTTCACTAAGTTGCTGAGGCTGGCTTTGAACTTGTGTTCCTTCTGCCTCAGCCTCCCAAGCTGCTGGGATTAGAGGCATGAGCCACCGTGTTGCGGGTACCAAGGGTATTATACACTTATATTTCACATTTCATCCTTGAAATAACCAAATGGGTTACCTATTCATTCTTTAACCAAGTGTTTGTTTTTTCCTTCATATGCATCTATATTGTATGAATTGTCTGAAAGAACATTGTGAGTTATGTAAACAAAGAAAAGAAGACATACACACGTGGAAATGTCTACATTCCAGTCCCTGGTCTTTGCAGATACAGCAATGAGTGAAATAGACAAGAGCCCTGTTCTCAAAGAAGCTCTAGTAAGACAATCAAGAGCAAGGGAGACAAAGGTATGGTGCAGGGCATGGCTAAAGGGGATCTTTTACATAAGGTGATTGAAAAGGTCTCTCTGAAAGGACATTTTAGCAGAGACCTGAAAGAGATGAGGACAGAATTGTTTCAAGCAGAGGTAACAGAGATAAGTGCCACTACTAGCAAATGAGGAATGAGGACTAGAAGAGGCGGCAATACATCCACCAAATTGGTTCTATATTTCACTGTTCCCTTTCAGTTAAACAGTATGAGACAACCTGAAAAAATGATTACAATATGTAAAATTTGGTCATTTATGTTTGTATTTTTGTAAATAAAAAACATAATTTATTACAAAATTAACAATGTTTTTAAGCCACTCAAATAAAAGAGAAGCATGTTAAGAAAAGGTAAATGTCCTTATTTTTTAGATGTGAGGTGTTACCCAAAAGCTCATGTGTGAGACAATGCAATAAGGTTTGCAGGTGAAATAATTGGGTTAGGAAAGCATTGACCCAATCAGTGCATTAATCACCTAATAGGGATTAACTGGATGGTAACTGTGGGAAGGTAGGGTGTGGCTGCAAGAGGTGGTTCACTGTGGGGGGCGGGGAGCATGTTTTGGGGGTTTATAATTTGTCCCTGGTGAGCAGAGCTGTCTCTCTGTTTCCTGGTGGCCACATCCTCAGCTGTTTCCCTCTTCCACCATTACGTGCTGCCTCATCTTGGGCCCAGAGCAACAGAGCTGGTCATCTATGGTCTGAGACCTCTGAAACTACCAAATAAACTTTTCCTCCTCTAAAATTGTTCTCTTTTGGTCACAGTAGCAGAAAAGCTGACTAAAACAGTCCTTTAACCCAACTTTCCAAAAGTTACCATAAATAATAAGTGTGTGTCCTTCCAAATATTTTTTACTATACTAGCATATTGTTATGTAGAAGTCAGGAGAGCAATTTCATATCTACTAAAATTAACTAATACCAATCAACAAACCAATATCCCTAGTTTTAGATAACAAAATACAAATGAAAATGGCACATATACTTCAGCAGAGGCATTAAAAAGCCTAAGCACAGTTCTCTAGTTTCTCCCTTACCCAGCTCTGAGATGGTGGAGCCCTCATCAGCTTTCTTGATGATATAAACAGAGTCTTCTCCTCCCCAATTCCTGGTTTGCATTGTGAGAAATAAACTATTATGTTAAATTTCTGACACTTGAGGATTACTGTTATTATAGTACAACTGAGTCCATCCTAACAGAGAGGCAAATATAGAAAATTAAAACTTAGTTTCCCTGGCTTCTAAGTGTAGGAACTAGATTCAAACTAAACTTAGTTTGAGTGTAGAGTTTCTTCTCCATTATATTGTTTAAAATATATATATATATATATGTATGTATATGTGTATATGTGTGTGTATATATATATGTATGTATATATATGTGTGTATATATATGTGTGTATATATATGCGTGTATATCTTAATAAAGACTCTGGCAATATAGGTATCACTAGCCTTATTTTTACAGAGGAGGAAACTGAAATTCAAAAGAATCAATGCTGGGCAGTATACTTGTATTTCAGTTTTTCAGTTTATATGTTTTTGGAATAAAACATGCAAAAACTATCTCACTTAAAATATTCCTATACCACTTTAAAAATCCAACCACCTAAACATTCCCACCTCCTGTGTCAACCTAGAGATGCCCCTCTACATACAAGGGGGTTACATCCCAATAAACCCATCATGGGTTAAAAATATCATAAGTCACAAATGCATTTAATATGCCTGACCTACTAAACATCACAGCTCAGCAATATAGTACACTGTGCGGTATCAGTTGTTCACTTTCATGTGATCTCAGGGTCCCCTGAGAGCTGTGGCTTGCTGCTCCTGCTGCCCAGCATCTCAAGAGACTATCATACCACATGTTGCCAAATCAGCAAAAGATCAAAATCTAAAATCCAAAGTTTGGCTTCTACGGAAGGCATATTGCTTTTGTACCATCAACATAGTCAAAAAATTTTAAGTGGGACCATCATAAATGGAGGACAGTCTGTAGGGCAGGGGGTACTAGGAATTTGCCAAGAGGGAACATACAGCAACATGCCCACATGACTCAAGGACCCTTCCCAGCTGTATCCACCAGTCCACTCTCCAGGAAGTACAAGATAGTAAAGGCCATTGGCATAGAGAATTCCAAATAAAGTTTGCCAGTTACATAGGAAAAGGCAATATCACCACTGACATCCCTGAATGAATGGAAATCATCGTCAGAAAAGGCACTGTCATCAGGACTAGGATCCTAGAGTACTTGCACTGGAACATTAGAGAGTAGGACTACAGCATTTCAGTGATCAACCTCTAGCAGAGCAGACGGAGGTCATTTTCTAATAGCTCGGTCTGGCTATTCTACCTCACACTAATAATTTGTGATTGCCTCACTCAGCTGTGGATTGCTGGACTCAAGCTTCAGTTTGTATCAGAATCGACTGGAAACTTGCTAAAGCAGATTTCTGGACCCATCTCAAAGACAGATTCAGCAGTTCTGTGGTAGAACTGAGCTGGTGTGGTAGTTCTATGCTGAAAAATTCCATTCTAGCAAATTCCTGGGGTGAAGTTTGAGGGAGACCAAACTTTGAACACTATGACTTAGAGATTCTGGGGAAGGCTGAGAAGATAGGGAAGAAATAATCATAAAAGAAATCACGGGGGGGAAAGTATTTTTTTTCCTGAGCTGATGAAAAATTCAGTACTATAGTAAAAAAATACCCTGATGATCAAAATATATTGAAAGAAAATATATCCAGAATATGTCCTGGTGAGACTTTTGGATTTCAAAAATGAGAAGATAAATCTAACGAAATGACAAACATATTACAATAGAAAAAGCATACAGATATGGTATAATCTCTAAAGACTCCATTAAAAGATTGTGGCCTTAGAATTTAATATAGAACAAATTATCTTTCAAATGTGAGGGCAAAGGAGAATTCTTTTAAATATAAAAGGACTCATAAAATTTACTCTTCATTCTTACTAAAAAAAAAAAAAAAAAATGTTATTTAAGGGTACCTACCAGCAAAATGGTTTAAAGTCACCAAAAAGTTAAAAGGAAAAAAAAATGGTATTTGGAGCAATAAGCCAGTGGGAAAAACTTAACTCTAAATAATTGTTAATAATATTATAATTTTAGTACAAGAAAGGATTCCCCAAAAAATAAAAGGTACAATATTTTTTAAAATTCTAAATGATCAATAAAATCTCTACGTCTCGTTTATACAGCAGAAAGCAATACAAGTGTCAGGAAGGTTCTTCAATAAAACAGGCCCAAGCTATTTTTATAGACAAGATCAAATTAACAAAACTTCTGGGTGAGCAAAAGATAAAGGAGTTCAAACTTTATAAATTTACTTGCAGTACTATTTATTATAGTTATTATACATTTGAACTTGATTTTTTTAAGAAGGAAAATAAACACATCCCGAGAATGCTTTTTATCTATTTTATGCCTTTATCCTTTATTATTATAATCAATGTTTTACAGACTGCTTCTCTACTCTAGTCCTTCAAAAATACTTTATGGAGAGCTGAAAATCCACCAGATCATTTTAAGAAATAATTCCTTTTTTATAACCCTTGACTACCAAAAAATAAAAGGCAAATAAGTTAGTTCCTGTTCCTTCCTGTTTCAATTAATTTTATAAGATAATCTCGCCTATCAAAAGAGAAAGTCTCAAAATGTAATGCAATCTGCTGTCATTTATAACAACTTAGAATAATAAATAAATAAATAATAAATAAATAAATAAATAAATAGAATTTTTAAAAAAAAAGAGGAAGTCTCAGAGGCAAGAAGCATTGACTCCTCATCTTCCTCCACCTCCCATCCCTGCAACAGCCACCTGCTCACATTCCATTGGCCTCCCAGGTCTTTCTGTTCCCAGAGTTTAGGTACTTGTTCCCTCTCCCTGAACCACCATAAACTCTTCCACCTGGCCTCTGTCTCTGGTCTTAACCTTCTACAATTCATTGTTTATACAAAGTTAGATTGCTAAAATCCAACCTTCAGGATAGCTGGATTTCTGAAACCCATCCCCTACTCCCTCCTACGATGGCATCTGTTGCCCCAGAATAAAACCCAAACGTTCCATAATAATCAAGGCCCCCCCAAAACGTAGGCTCCTATCTCAGCTTCCCATGCTTCCCACTATTTGTTTCTAGCCACACCCCTAACTACTACCTAAACACACACTGCAATTTTTCACCTTTATTTACACTTTTTTTCTACACAGAATACCTTTTTTTCTTCACTTGACTGCTTTCAAATTTTCCTTTCCATGAATTATTGACTCCTCGCCAGTAAAAGAATAAATAAATAAACAGCCTTTTTTACATCTATGTACTGTGCTACTTCATTTTCACATTTGCTACATCTCCCATCACAGACTGTCCTGCAGGAGACTTATTTATGCACCTAAGGAAAGGGTGTGCACCTTACTTTCCATAACAGAGCTTTTATATTGGATCGTGGTCAATAAATTTTTGCTGAATTGAACTCAACAGGGCCAAGCTAGAGAGAAAAAGGAAGGTTTTGGGAAGGGATATGCTATTAAAATAAAAGGCTATCATTCTAAATTTGAAAAATTCTAAAATCATTTATGCTACAAGGAGTCTATCCAGTTGCTCCTGAATAGGCTGAAGATAAATGAATCTCTAAGCGAAAAGATCAGTGTCAGAAACAATTCCATCCTTGTGACCATTTTTATTTCAAAATATTTGTTCTATTTTCTTGGGACTTAAGGACTGACTAAAACTCAGTCATGTTGTCCACATGCTGTCCAGTTAGTATCCATGCACAAGCCATTAACCACAGGGAACTTCCTCTGTGACCTACAAGCAGTGGGGGGAAGGGAAGGGCAATGGAGAGCTGAGGTCACCATGGGATGATTCTGACAGTTTCTTACCACCTCTATTCCAAGAATATTATGCAGGAAATTGATTCTATTAATTAGCATCCTCCTCTGCCAACACCCACTGTGAACCCCACCCCCCAAAGTATAACAGATGATACCCACACCAGCCAGGGATAAGAAATGCCATTTGTTCTATCATGAATGAATGGCTATAGAGAACTATAGAGAACATGCTCTGGATTTAGATCCTGATATACTTTTTACAAGCTTATGAAAATTACTTAACCTGTCTGTGCTTCAGTTTCTTCACCTCTTAAATATAGATAATAGCTGTACCCATCATGCCTTTCTCCACTACTGTATCATACCACACACACACACTCTAAACATATATGTAAAGAATGGTAATTACTGGCTAGAGTAAACATTCAACAAATACTAGTTTCCATTATTCTCATCTGTTAGCAAAAATAACTGAAAATGGGAGCAGACCTTGGATAGGCAAGCAGTCTTCATGAAGCAGTGGTGGAATGACACAATGGCACATTCTCAGGAAGAAAATGGTGGCTGGTTACAAGAAGGGTCTGTTTTTATAGATCTTAATGAGAGTTGATTGTAGCAGAATGTTTAGTGTGACCTAATCATTAGACACCAAGGACATGCAATTGGACAGTCAGGAAAATAGTTGTGCAGGTTAAAAATCTAACTCAGGAAAACAGCTGCAAAAGTTCAAAACTCATTCTAACTCAGGCTTGAAATCTGTTGTAAAAGCTTGAAACTCATTCCCCTTACTGGTTATTAAAAATCCAGGAGCCAAGAGCCTATTTGTTTGCCATCCCCTCCACCGGGGACTCAGTGTTATTCGGTTCACTCGGTCGGTCAGAAGAATCAGAGCGGGAACATAAAGGATGAAGACAAAGTCCAGAGCCCATTGTTTGAGCCTCTCTATCTTCCTACCCTCCTGGATCACACTGTCCCCATTTCTCTCTCTAGGGGCTGTCATTTTCCTTTTCTTGGGGAATGTTATTTTTCCATATCCTTCATCATTATTGTTCTAATTATTACAAAGGCATTAAAAAGAGGAAAATCAGCAATATAGACACTTAATTCATATTTTCATTAGGAACATCTGCATACATAATCATGAAAACTCAAAAAGTAGTAAGAAACTCCAGATCTGTACTCAAATTCATCTGACAAAAGTTCCAAGCATCTTTATTCGTGAAACTTAATATATTCATTTTCATCTTACCCTCAAGGAGTGCTATTAAAATTTAATTGATCTAGTATTTCCACCCCTTCTTCATCAAACAAAACGGTAGGCATGGCACATTCTCCTCCTTTTACCAATAGTCTTAGGGAAAAGTAAACAGGTGAAAGGGGAAGTTAGAGGCTCACAATCCATGGTCAATTTGGGCAAAAGGTAGACACTCTAAAAGAGGAAATCACCAGATAAGCTGACACTTGGCCATCACTTTCTTATTAATCATTCATTGATTTTAATGAACAATAAAATGAAGGTGTATTTGAAATTATACATTTTTCAGCAGTACAGAATAAGAGGCAGCAATTTGAATTTGGAATAGTTTAATTTCTACAATTCTTGAGATATTATCTCTATGCCCAAATGGTAAAATAATCAGCAGATTCCACAAAATAAAACTACAAGTCATTTGATTTCTAGCAAAAAAAAAAAGAAAAAAAGAAAAAAATTGGCTTTATAGTGGTATTGGAAACTTTTAGAATAAATTTTATTAGCCTAAAAAAGACAGTAAATGAGCATCCCAGCTGTTATTCCATAAAATGAAGCTGTGTGATTGTCTTTCTTGAGGTTATTCCTGCTTTATGTTATATATATGAACACATATAAATCTATATACACACACACTCTCAAGTGCCAAATAGTCCTTCCCCAAATTCAACTTTTAAAATACATTAACTTTACAGGACTTGAAGGGAAGGTGGCAGTGTTCCTAAAGGAACAAGGTATACTAATATATTTTAATGACAGTCTTTGTATATTTGACTCCCAGAACTATTGTTTTTCCATTTCTGGAATTCCTATCAGAAATGCATCTTCTTAACTTTTTTTTTTTTTTTAGATAAAGACAATGCCTGTTGATTCTCTAAATGTCTCACACTCATTATGGCCTCTACAGTGAAACCAACAATAACGTAACTTTGTCTGGGGCCCTACAATAATTTGGCATGGTGGTAATATACACGTACTGGGGGATTAGAGTCGAATGAACATTGAATAGAAAAAAAGCATTAGAAAGCCAAGAGTCCCATTTTTGATGTATTGTCAGACCTTTGTAGTCTCCAGCCCAAAAGGCCACAGGAATATGAAGAGGAATGAAAGCTGTATTCAATAATTTCCTTCTTACTCCAGTGAGCATTAATTATATTTGCGGCATGTTGTACATTTTCTTTACGCCGCCTCTATTGGGAAACACAGTCTCCTGCACACAATATTTCAGCTCCCACTTGGCTGCATAAGAACAGCCCTTGGACCTGGCACATTTTCTTACCAAGATAGAGAGAGTCCCCAGAGCTTTGTGTGGGGCTTTTGCCTTGTGTGGATTGCCTCTCCCCAATTCGTACTCAATGTGCATTCCTTTGTTCTACCTAAGTGTTTGTGTCATATGGCTCCTGGCTCCATTGGTATATCTGTCCCCTTCATTCTGCAGCATGAGAGAGGTTCCAGCATGCCAATGGCCCTGTTCAGCTGCCAAGAATGACCTGCTGGCCTTGGTGGACCAATGCCACTACTAAAGCTGATCTTGCCCCAACTCTTCTCCATGTGAGGAAAGCATTGCTCCACCCAGTGCTTGACTGCATTGTTTTCCTTGGCAACTCCAATACCAGGGTTCAGTGAGCAGAAGTGTTGTACTTCTAGTCCTGTTGACAGGCAACAGATGCCATTTGCTCCATACCCTCAGGTTTGGGATTTCCTCACTTTCTCTCTCTACATGGGCCTCACTGACTTAGAAGAAGTCAGATCCTAAGGTTTTGAACATGGAAACATTAAGTAGTTAAAAGCAATCAGAAAGTTCATTTATTTGTTACCTAACCTTCTAATGTCTAACAACATGAAACTGAGCAATTTTTACTTATGCTTGTGTGGGTGCTTTAATTTTTCCCAGAGGAAGATATTAGGAAAAGGTTGTGAGAGCTAATAAAAGCATGATACTCTACTTAAGAATGTTTATAAATCATCACTCTATAAACACAAAAATTATCATGTAGGACTCTACTTGGTAGATTGTACAAAACAATAAAAAATATTTTGAAGTAGTGCCAATTTAGTATTTGAATATTTTCTTAAAAATAAGGAACTCACAACTGTAATGGTGGCCAAAGGATTTTGTTATTGTAAATTTGTCAGTGAACATTTCAGAACAATCTGGGATCACAACGTTCATCCCAAATGACCTTCTCCTCTCTCCTCTGATCCTAGGAACAAGACACGCATGTGTGGACGTGTTCAGTGTCACACCACAATACTATGAGCACATGAAACAGTCTGAGATTTCTTAATTGTACTAAAGTGTGATTATCATTTACCAAAAGATGAGTAAGGAAACATAGTATCTGGTTTTGGTCTAGCTGGTGTTGTTAAAAAGTAAAGCTACTCTGTATTAGAACTTTAGTTCCCTTATGAGATAATAAACCCCTTCTAAGATGTGGCAATTGCTCTGCAAAGCATACTATGAAACTGTCCAAGGAGAAGTAGTAAAGATATTTCAATAACTCAACATCCTTACACATAACTAGTAGGAAAAACAATTGGAAAAATCAACTCCTATTATTGCCAGACTTTATACATGGACTTAAACCTTTGTTCCATCAGAAGTGTTTGTTGAAGGTGTGGAATGAAATTGAAATATTTCATATGATATATGCTATGAATCATGTATATACACATTCACACACACATACACACACAAAAAAAATTCTAAGTATTATGAAATGCAAATTCCCAGCCAAACTTTAAAAGCTATATTAAAAACTACTTTGTTTGAAATCTTAGTTTTGATCTGCATTTCTCTAATTACTAGAGATGTTGAACATTTTTTTTCATATATTTGTTTATTGAATATATATCTTCTGAGATTTCATCTCATGCCAGTCTGAATGGCAGTTATCAAGAATACAGACAACAATAAATGTTGGCGAGGATGTGGGAGGGAAAGCACATTCATGTACATTGGTTGCACCAATTACAGTTCCATCAGCAATCTGGAAAGCAGTATGGAGATTCCTTGGAAAACTGGGAATGAAACTACCATTTGACCCAGCTATCCCACTCCTGGGTCTATACCCAAAGGAAGTAAAATCAGCATACTATAGTAATGCAGCCACATCAATGTTTATACCATGAAGCAGCCCCAATCAGGGAGATGGCTATTGCGGCTAGCTGGAAGCCATAAGTTCCATCTGATAATAATCATACACACCTGTAAATGCATGTGACGCACCCACAAAGCTAAAGGTACATAACCGGGTGAAAGCGGTCAGAAGGAATTCATTTAGTCAGTCGTTCAGTCGCTCAGTCGGTCGGAAGAAAAGTTTGGGTCAGAAAAGAAGAAAAGAGTCAGAGCGGCTAGAACGTAGTTAGAAGAAGAAAACCAAAGGGATATATAGAGAGAAGAAATTGTTGCTGGTCAGAGTCAGGCCGAGGCTGCCAAAGAAGAAAGAAGAAAGAAGAAGCTCTCTCTCTCTCTCTCTTTCTCTTTCTCTCTCTCTCTAAGCTCTCTCTAAGAAAGTAAAGAGTCAGTAGTCAGAAGAGGTAAAGAGTCAGAGAGATTGCTGAAAGAGCCAGTGTTAGAGTTTTGAGAGATAGTTAAAGCTGAAGAGAGTTTTGAGAGATAGTTAAAGCCGAAGAATAAAAAAAACCTTCTTTCATCTTCATTCTGCCTCCAAGTTTTTTCTCCCGTGGCATTGTTGCTCCAAGTCAGGAAGCAACAATACCAGCTCAATTCACAATAGCTAAGCTATGAAAGTAACCTTAATAGATGAATGGATAAAGAAACTGTGGCATATATACACAATGGAATTTTACTCAGCATTAAAATATAATAAAATTATGGCCATGGCAGGTAAATGGATGGAGTTGGAGAATACCATGCTAAATGAAGTAAGCCAACCCCCGAAATCCAAAGGCCAAATGTTCTGATAAGTGGGTGCTGATCCCTAATGGGGGGAGGCATGGGAAAAATGGAGGAACTTTGGGCAAAGGGGAGAGGGGGTGGGCAGGAGGTATGGGGGCAAGAAAAATGGTGGAATGAGATGGACATCATCACCCTAGATACATATGCAGGAGCCCTGTTTGGTTCCAGCAACAACATACATGTATGACTGCACATGTGCAATGCTACATTGTGTACAACCATAGAAATGAAAAGTTGTGATGCAATTGTGTACAATGAATCAAAATGCATTCTGTTGTCATACACACCTAATTAAAATAAATTAATTAATAAAAAATAAAATTAAAAACTACTTTTTGACATGTGTTTTAATATATGTTCCTTTTGTGTAGCAATTCTTTATAAAACCCAGTTCAGAGTAATAATAGATTAAGAAATATATATTTTCTATCCTAAATGAATTTGCTAAGATTTTTTTTCCATTTTACCCAAATTGTATTAAATTCTAAAACAAATCTTGAATAGTTGCCATATTTTATAGGAATATCCTTCAGGAAAAATGTTTCTGGTTGACAATACTCTGTGAATAAATAAATGCATAAATACAATTTTAAAATAGACCTAAAACGTAAATTGAATCCTTGTATATGTTAGATAGGCTATTATCAAATCTGATTTCTTAATCAATAAATGTCTCCTAACTTTCCTCAGTCTCCCTTCAGAGGTGGTAGAAGAACTGAAACCATGAAGCACAGACACACACAGAGGCAGAAAGCAGGGGAGAATCAAATGCCAAAAGCCAGAGTGTGCAGTCTGAGAAAGTTCCCAAAACCACGGGTGAGAAACAGACACTGCATTAAAATCGAGAATATTTCTAGAACCTCTAGAGTTGACAGAGGATTTTGACTGGTAACCAGGCTGCCTTTAAAGTTGAATTAGAAATGTTTGTAGTAACCCATAGAACATCTTTGCTTCCAATAATTGAACAATAATGCATCATTCTAGAATGATCCTTTGAAATCTTGAAGCTGAAATGTTAATTTAACATGTAAATACAGTCACTCAAAGAAGCTGGTAAGAGAAAAGCCAAGACTAGAGCCCTGTCTCCGCTCTGTTCCCTGCCCTTTCCCTAATGACTGTTTCACGTCCATCAACACCAAAGGAAATGAAGACTGGCTCTCACAAACCAGCAGACATACATCTGTCCTTGTCTGTCCACAACCTGTTCAGGTTCTCTTCCCCAGGCCCAGAAGTCCTAATACTGTGGAGTCAACATTTTCACGTGGCCAAAGGTTATTTATCATCCTCCCTTCTCACTTGTTCACACCAGGATGCATCTTTTCCCCACAGGGGAAAGCTCAGCAGCACAGTGAGTTGATTGGAGAATTCTAAGTAGGTTATTAGATATTACCAAGCACTGGCCAAGGTCCCAACCACACACCATCCCTTCCAGGACTTGAATTTTCCATCTGCCCGCTGATTGCACTCTGGTGGTCCTCCACCCCACTCAGTCATGATTCTTTTCAGGAACTCAGTTACTATAAAAATAGAAGCCCTGTAATAACTTTGAGGATATATGAATATTACCTGGGAGTTTGATCATTGCAGATAATTTACAAAGAAAGCAGGCTCTAACCTTAAAAGCATTTCATGACACCAGCAAAATTCACACATAAAAGGAATAGATACCAAGACCAAGTTCTTTCTAGGTGCATTTTTTAATTCTTAATTTAACATGCCCTAGGGCACTCATGCCAAGTTCAACATAGCATTTAGAACTTTTTCCAGATTCTTTCACAAGGTCACTATAGATCAGCTAAAAATGAGAAATTCAATTTTAGCTCATTTCTGTGGTTCTCCCTCTCCCTCCCCTCTCTAACTCCTCTTCCTCTTGCCTCTACTGGCCTGATAACCTCAAGACTATAAAAATACTTAGTGATTATAAACACCCTACTAGAGGCAGCTTTTCAATGAAGAAACTTACCCTCGAATAGATGGCTACATTTGGTTGATAGCAAATTAACTTGGGTTGCAAGGAACTATATAGCTAAGTACTTTTAGATTTTTTTTATAACTACTTTTAGTGTACTGTTTAAATAGTTATGTAAATTTTAAAAAACAGGTTAACAAAAAAAATATTCATATCCCAAAACTTATCTTATGTAGATGTTATACATTGTTTTAAAACCTACCTGTTAAAATCTAACACATCATTTATGTTTTCCTGTCATTATTCTTCCATAGCCTTTTAAATACTTTGTTATATCTCATTACATCATATCTTTTTGTAACCAAACTCACATTTAATTATTAGGAACAACACTGAATTTAATATCCTTATATCTTTGTCAATTTTTCCTTAGGAAAAAATCATGGGAAAAAAATGTTTGAGTCAATGATGGTGCCAACTCTCCATGCCTTTCATACACTTTGCCAAGTGACAACCCAGAAGGTGAACCAACACAGGATCCACCCGACCTTCACAAAGGGCCATGTACCTGAAAACTCACTTTAAGATTATAACTGATATGGAGTCAATTATGGAAAAATTTAAAAGGCCCTTGGAAATTCATTTCCACTAAGATACTATCAATATTTCATTAATAGCTACTTAATGAGAAAGAATATTTTAGGCTATTCTTTCACCCAGATGATAAAAGGATAGCAAGCAAATTGTGCATTTTAAACAGCATGTGTCACCTTTGGACTCGAACTGCAAGTTGCCCCTGGATCTCCAGGATGCTGGCCTGCCCTGCAGATTTTGGGTTTGTCAACTCTCACTACTATGAACCAGTTCCTTAAAATAAATAAATAAATTTATATATGTATTTTTTTAAAAAAATTAAGAAAATGGACAGTCTGTAAATTGATTTAAAGTAACTATCCCTCTATTTTTTTCAATTTGTTATACATGACAGTAGAATGCATTTGACATATTGTACACAAATGGACTCTAAATTTAAATTATCATCCACACAAGCAATTTCAAATTATAATGGGCTTATGAATCACTTGGGGATCTTGGTAAGATGTAGATTCTTCCACACATCTAGGATCTGACATTTTTCCTTTCTAACAAGGTCAGGGTGATGTGGCAGTGCTGGGGCAACACTTTGAATAGAAAGATCCTGTATAACTTTCCGTAGCTAACAAGCCCTTGTAGGGTCTCTCTCAAATCACCTATATATCTAGAAACCCTCATTTCAATTCAAGAACCGAGTTTCAGAAGCGGGGAATCTAAAATTTTATTTTTGATATTATCATACCCATTTTTACAAAACTGGCTACTTATATAATGTGCCACAAAGACCAGTGTCCCTCAGTAGGTTTTCTATTAAAAAAATATAACAATATTCTAATCAAAGGACAGATTTTATTATGCTTTTAAATTAATTCTATTTAAAGATTTCTACTGCCATCATATATTCATTTAGGTAAATCTAAATGAATGTTATTTTGTGTGTGTGGTGTGTATGTGTGTAGAAGGGACTTGGGCTATCATTCTTCTCCTTGATTATACTCCTTCCAGTTGCCTAAGCTTCAGAAATTCTGGACACAAATATTTCCAGAATTCCATTCCATCAATCTGGCTGGCAGTTTTATCAACCTAGGAGGGATAACAGTCCCTAGTCTGCCTTTCCTCTCTATAATGCCATTTATAGGCTGAATATTTGGGCCCCAGCAATAAACAGAAGCAGATGGGTCCTAAAGATCTAAAGTAAACAAATGTTCTTTGGCCAAGAAAAATAAACAAGCAAGCTGAACATTCAAAATTTGCATGTATTTTTAAAACAATGCTGGCTTAAGCAATCAGCAATTTAAATTCATCATACTTGCTGAAAATTGTATTCAAATACCAATAATCACATTTGTAAATAGAAGTCACTTTCATCGAATATATTTTTCAACATTCTAGAGGGCAAATGAAACCAAGAAGAATAAAACAACAGATAAATGACTCAGGCAACACACATCAAACCCCCTTTACCTGTGTGGATAGTCCAAGCTTATTGGTGCAGAAAGAACACTAGAGAAAGTCCCCATAAACACAGTTGATATGAATTTATCATCATTCCTTAACTGTTTTTGTTCAATGAAGTCATATGCTAGTGGTTCCAAATCACCCAAGAAGCTTCTTTGTTAACAATCACTTATCAATTACCCAAAAAAGGTTGTTGGGATGTGAGAAGAGGAGAAAGACATAAGCCAAGTCCTCCAAAAAGGTGGCAAAGCATTTCAGTCCTTGCAGTTTCCCTCCAGGGACAAGACTGTTAGAGTCAAGGCCCTTTCTTAAAGATGTAACCCACTGCTCAGAGGGACAAGCTAGTAATTGGTAAAATATTAACCATGTTATTTAATAATGAGACACTAAAAAACAGACAACAATTAGGGTGGCTATTATTTTTGAAAAGTGGAAAATAACAAGGGTGAGGAAGGAAGTGAAAAAACTAATCCTTGTGTCTTGCCGGTATAAATGTCAAACAATATAGCTGCTAAAATAGTAGGACAATTCCTCACAAAGTTAAATATAGAACTACCATATGATCCTGCAATTCCACTTCTGCATATACACCCAAAAGAACTGAAAGCAGGGACTCAGACATTTGCACATCGATGTTCACAGCAGCATCATTCATGGGAGCCAAAACTGGAAGCAGCCCAAGTTGTCTAACAACAGATGATTGAATCAACAAAACGTAGTGTATATATACATACACACAAAGTATTATTGAGTCTTTAAAAGAAATGACATTTTGACACATGCTACAATCTAGATAGGCCTTACCAACGTTATGCTCTCTAGAATAAGCCAGACATAAAAGGACAAATACTGTACGATTCCGCTTTCATGAGGTACCCAGGAGAGGCAAGTTTATGGATACAGAAGGTAGAGTGGGGGCTGAGGATATGGCTCAGTAGTAGAGAACTTACCTAGAAAGTATGTGTGAGGTCCTGGGTTCAACTGCCAGCACTGAAAAAAGGTAGAATGGTGGTTACCAGTGGTTAGAGGGAGAGGAGGTGGGGAATCATTGTTTAATGAGTGCAGAGCTTCTATCCAAAATGATGAAAACATCACAATGTGAATGGAATGATATAACTGTGGGAATTCACAATGTGAATGTGCTTAATGCCACCAAAGGTTATACACTACAACAACAAAAAAAAAAAAAAAAAAAATGGTTGAGGTGATCAATTTTTAAGAAATATTTTATTGTAATTTTAAAAATAAAAAGAATTAAGCCATTGCATAAAGAGCCTGATTAAAAACTTTCCTTCTTACTCTTTATAAACTAAACATGGACAATTATCAAAATTTTTTTTTAAAACTAGTAAAAGTAGATCTTAAACAAGCACAATAACTTTTAACCCTTTTATTTTCTTTAACTACTGATTATAAAGTGTCAGACTCAACAACATGTCAATTTTCAAGGACATCCTGCTAGGGACTACATTACCAAAAGCATTATACAGTTTCAATGCAATTCCAATCGAAATCCCAATGACATTCCTTATAGAAATAGAAAAGGCAGTCATGAAATTCATCTGGAAAAATAAGAGACCCAGAATAGCTAAAGCAATCCTTAGCAAGAAGAGTGAAGCAGGTGGCCTCACGATACCACACCTTAAACTATACTACAGAGCAATAGTAACAAAAACAGCAAGGTACTGGTACCAAAATAGACATGTAGACCAATGGTACAGAACAGAGGACACAGAGACTAACATGCACAACTACAGCTATCTTATATTAAAGGTGCCAAAAACATACATTGGAGAAAATGGTGCTGGGAAAACTGGAAATCCATATGCAACAAAATGAAATTAAACCTCTATCTATCACCATGCACAAAAGTCAACTCAAAGTAGATCAAGGACCTATGAATTAAACCAGAGACCATGTGTCTATTAGAAGAAAAAGTAGGTCCAAACCTCCATCATATCAGATTAGGCTCCTACTTTCTTAATAAGACTCCTATTGCACAATAATTAAAATCTAGAATTAATGAATGGGATGGATTCAAACTAAAAAGCTTCTTCTCAGCAAAAGAAACAATCAGTGAGGTGAATAGAGAACCTACTAATTGGGAACAAATTGTTACTACATGCACATCAAATAGAGCACTTATCTCTAGAATATATAAAGAACATAAAAATCTTAACACCAAAAAAAAAAAACCCAATTAATAAATGGGCCAAGGAACTGAACAGACACTTCTCAGAAGAAGATATACAATCAATCAACAAATACATGAGAAAATGTTCAACATCTCTGTCAATTAGAGAATTGCAAATCAAAACTACTGTAAGATTTTATTTCACTCCAGTCATAGGACACACTTCCCCATCAGCATACACCCATATTGTATTCACCTGAAGGTATAGAATCATATTGACCAACATATTAGATAAGGGTATTTGGTCTTCTTCTCTCCACACTACTGGGAGCATTCCCCCAGTAGTCAGGGGGAAACTGGAACCCAGCCCCAAGCTGTGTTACCTATTTCCTGCTTCTTATGAACTGAATGATTGTGTCCCCCCAAACTACATGTGTTGATGCCTTAACACCCTACATGATGATATTTGAGGGAAAGTCTTTGGAAAATAATTAGGTTTAAATTTAAACTTAGCTTTGGGCCTCATGATGGGATTAGTGTCCATGTAAGAGAAAAAGAGAACAGTGATCACCGTCTCCCTCCCTTACCCTTCTTCTCTTTCTGTCCAATGTGAGAATACAAGAAGAAAACAGCTGAAAGCCAGGAAGAGGCTCTCACTGGAACTGAAAATTCTGGCATCTTGATCACGTATTTCTCAGCTTCCAGAGTTGTGAGAATAAATGTCTATTGTTAAACCTACCTAGTCATTGACATTTTGTTACAGCAGCCAGAGCTAAGGTAACTTCTCATTGACCAATTATCCTAATTCCATAAGTAAACTAGTATCTAAGTATGTGTCTTTATAAATGATCATTTAATGTATAATATCCTTGTATATTTCTGTGGGAGTTTTCTACCTCTGAAGTTCAGTGTCTAGACCTTTGTACTAGGGATATTTCCCAAACAAGTGCATGAAAATTCCTGGTGAAGGCAAGAAGGGAAAGGCAAACTCCTTTGAATGGGTCCCCAAGTCCTCATATCATGCAACATGGTCCCAGATCCAATGATTAAACTATATGGAGCTATAAACAATGAAAAACCTTAAAAAGGAAAAGGAAAATTGTTTTCAAAACTGTCACATTTCAGGACCAAGACAAATTGAAGGAATCAGTGCATCATTGCCTCAGAAAGGTTCTTCAGGGTCTGCCATCTTTTACCTCTGATAAGAAACTTGCTAACATTTATGTCAGAGTGTTCATTCTCCCCTCCCCACCTTGGCCTGCAGGATTCAGACATATCTTTGTACACCAGACTGACCTTGTCTTTGACAAGAATATCAGTGGCTCTTTGCTCCCTATTCTTTGTTTGGTCTCTGTCGCTTCCATCCCAGTCCCAATGTCAAGACCTGATGCTGGTTCAATGGCTCATATCTCCCATAGATCCAGGATAACGCTGGATAACCCCACCAAATCCCGAGTGTGCAGTGGTGGTGGCAGTGGAGGCATTGTTGGGAGGAGGAGGAGGAAGAGGAAGAGAAAGAGGAAGAGGAGGAGGAGATGATGAACAAATGCCCAGAAAAGGAGCAACAGCAGAAGCCACCCCAACCTGACAACCATGCAGAAGACTTAGTCCTTTTGCCCTCGCTCACCCATAGGACAAGAACACCCTCTGTCCTATTGTTCCCAAGTGATTCCTCTTCTAATGTGGGCAAAAGGTTGGTAGCAGGGAGATACCTGGCTCTAGTGTGTTCAAGCTCTCCAAGTTCCCTGATGTGGTGGTGTGTCTGGACTCTACCAATACCATCGAAAATTCTGAGATTAACTGTGGCGCCAGGGAGCCATGGGAATGGAACCAATGCTGGCGCCTCAGTTGTAAGCATATAGTATGCCTAATTAATCCCACCTGGCTTCACACAATTATCTAAACAGACATGCCTTTGGCATTATTTGAATCACAGAATTAGCCCTGGCTTCTGTTGGTAGCTTCAGAGCCCTTTCTTCAAAGCATGTAGCAATGCAAGCACAAGGAATAATAGGTTTTTTTAATAATAATGTGTGCCTTGGACAGAAAAATATCCTAAGTTAAATGCAACCAGAAACATAATCAATAAGCACTAAACACTTATTGTAAGTACTGCCAAATGTAATATTTCAAACTTTTTTGGAAATCATGATACTTTAAACATGAATGGAATTCACAGCTTACCAAGTATTTCCATCAACTTTCTAATTTGAAAGGAAATTAATGTCACAGCAAGTACAACCTACAAACAGCATAAGAAGACAAAGGCCTGTTTATGCAGACTTTGCAGAAATTCACAATACTAGATAAGTCATTCATGGGGAAAAAAAAAAATATTTGGTTTACACCACAGACTGTTTTCAGGAGTTACTATGTTATGATAATACCTGTTCTTTATAATCTTTATATTTGAATCTTTATATTTGAATCTATATATCTGAAGAAAGTGAAATAGGACTTTTTACTTCATTTGTATGCATAGGAGAAGTCAAAGGAAACACTTCCATTAAACTTGCTGTTGTAGACAAACAATTGTAACCATGTGTGTGATGGGGACTCTACACAATAAGGCAAGCCCTCAAAGTTAAAAATGACAACTGATGTTCTTGTCAAATCTTGCCAGCAACTGGCAACCATGACTCACCTAAACCTGAGTGGTTGTTTCTTTAGTGGTGATTTCCCATTCGTGACCCACCAGAGTACTGGGTGGCCTGTGGAATATCTGGGATTTATGGCTGGCCTTCCCCACAGCAAGGCAAATGCTTCAAATGTTATTGCTGACTGCTTGATTGTGGAATGATACCTACTTTAGTCACTCCAACATCAAATGAGGGATGCTATGAGATCTAGGTTACTATCAGCATGACTCTTTAATGAGCAAGAAGAAGAACTGCCAACACATACATCGTATTCTTCAGAGCCAGCTCAAGAAAGGAACCAGCCTTTGCCACTTCAAAAAAGAAGAAACAAGGAGACAGATTCTACCCTGAATAAGCCCACAGATACCTTTTTCTTATCTCTGAGAGGATCCTTCTCTGTTCAGGGTTCTAATATATGTTAAATCACTTTGCACTATATTTCTCTAAATTGTGAATGTCAATAAGAATTTCAAGGAAAATTCTACCTTTAAAAAAATCTTTTCCCATTACAAACATGATTCAAAATTTTGGGCTGGGACTGTATGTAGTCAGTGGCAGAGTGCTTACCTAGCACATGTGAGGCACTGGGTTCCATCCTCAGCACCACATAAACAAATGAAATAAAGGCATTCTGTCCATCTACAACTACAAATTTAAAAAAAAAGGTTCAAATTTGTTAACAAGACATCATCTCTTCAATTTTAAAAGGGTAGTGCCCTTGGAAGAGTAATATCATAAAGCATTTCATATTATTTACATTTACTATGATTAAAAGAAATTTTGATTTTATTTGGGAAGAAGAAATAAAGATTCTGACTCTCCCCAGTAAAGAATAGGAACACAAATAAGAAGATAAACAATTAGCTTCAGACCAAACTGCAACATCAATTCTAATGCACTCTGTTAAACAGACAATGATGTGTAGTCCCAACCTCTTTGGATAGAATTCATCTTGGTTCAGGTATTTTAGTGTTCTTAATTTCACCTTTAATTCATTTATTCATTCCATATTTATTGAGCATCTGCAAGCATCTACTATGCATCAGGAACTGTTACAGATGCTAGGGATTCAGCAGTCAACAAAATAGGCAAAATCTCTGACCTTGTGGAAATTTGAGTTCACTATTTTTTTAATATAATTAAAATAAAATACTAGAGATACATTAATATTCAAATTTATAAGGCTGTCACCCTACATGCACCTACAACTCATCACAAACACCTAGTATACAGTTGTAATCCTCATTGCTCACCAACTCTCCTTTCCTAGGGATTCAGCCAAGATGGCAGCACCTTCAGCCACAACATCAAAAATTATACTAATCCTTGTTGCTTTTTGTCCTCTGTGTTCTTACTCTACTGAGTTGCACTGCCATTTTACAATCTCCACCCCTTTCCTTTGTAACACCACCTTTCTCCACAGAGAAGCTACCCTCCAAGGACGGGCCTTTGGTAAGGACATAACAGCCACCTCTGACCTGCTCCGTGTTCTCAAAGCTTACCCCTTGTCCCATTTCATCCCATGACTTATTTGACGTGCATGTTCTTAAACATGCCAGGAACGCAGAACTACCTTCTTCAGTTCATTTCATCTTGATTGCTCAGTGGAAAAACAACAAGTTGTTTCCTTTATGTGAGTGGGACTATCGATTCTTCAGGCCAATTCCCTGTTATTCAGCAGTAGAAACTAGTTTCTGGAACATTGCAAAACAATTTCTTCTGCTCAAATATTACTCCTTCCACCCATATCCTAAAAATGTTTCTGAAGCACAAATGCCACCCTGGGACATTCTGATCCAAGAGGTCAAAATGGGACCCACATGGCTGTATCCTTTTTTATTTTTAACAACATGGTCATTTTGATGTACATGCAAGTGTGAGAACATTGTCCAGAGATCTAATTGGTTAAAATACACTAAGCAGCCGGGCGCGGTGGCACACGCCTGTAATCCCAGCACTTGGGAGGCTGAGGCAGGAGGATCGCGAGTTCAAAGCCAGCCTCAGCAATGGCGAAGCACTTAGCAACTCAGTGAGACCCTGTCTCTTATAAAATGCAAAAAAGGGCTGGGGATGTGACCCAGTGGTCAAGTGCCCCTGAGTTCAATCCCCAGTACCACACACACAAAATAATAATAATAATAATAATAATAATAATAATAATAAAAAAATACACTAAGCACAATAAACTCTGCACAATTCAACTTTTTCACATATGTACCTAACCCCTCAGTTTCTCCATTTTCCTCTAGATATATCAAATTTTACCCACTTGTTCAACCTAAACATTACAAATTTGTGGCTACATTTTGTTGCATCATTCAAGACCTTCACAACACCAACCCCTTTTATATTCCTAAGTGATCTTAGCCTAGGCACTACTTCCTATTTGGCTCTTTTCATTTCTTTTTATTTCTAATTTATCTATATTATATTCTAGCCAACATTAAGGGTAACAGTCTTGTCTAGACTAGGCTTTTTAGATCTTAAAAATAATCAATGGGCAAACAATAGCCTGAAAAACAACAGGTTTACAACAATAGTCAAACAATAACCTATAAAACAAATAATAACCCATCAAAGTATTAGTCTGCTGCCCCTAAAACTCCCATTCAAAAGAACTAAGCAGAATATTCTGTGTGAGAGCCTGGCCTCACCCATCAGCTTCTCAGGAAAAGGCTGTTTGAAAGGAAGAAGGTGTAGAAGAGGGCAACCCAGCCAAGGAGGGTTAGATAGTCCCTATCTGCTACCATCAAACTCAGAAAAACCAGCACAAAACAGCCAGCATATCAATAGGAGCAGGAAAGAAGGAAGATGGCGGGACAGCTACCAGCTTGTGTGGCAGATTGTGGTGCCAGATGCACAAAACTGGAACATACTGCAATTACAGGCCATGGTTATTAAACTCTATGTCAATCCCTTTATTACCCTTTTATGCTACTCAAGAATTAGCAAAATTGGGCTACCAAGTCCAAAACAGGGCAATGAAAAGAGCTGGTATCCTAGACTTCTTCATTGGGGATTAATAGGAAAAGCAACATTTACCACAAAGTGGCCAATCCACCATGGTTCAGTTAAAGACCGTCAATGGAAATGTTTATGGAGCAGTGATCCATGAATATTTATAGCAGAACCTACAAGTAACTACTTGCTTTTGATCAAACCTCCAATAATAGTGATCAAGAAAACAAAATATGCTACTGAAATAATACTTGAGTCTTTCCATATTTCAACTTGTACATAGTCTGGAAGGTTGTTCTTGCCTTAGCAGCATCCCAAGTATCAAACCAAGTAGGAAAACAGCCACTGACCAATATGGGAACAGGGAGTAAGGATGGTGTAAGCTGCCTGGTACCGTAAACCGGGAGGAAAAACTCTCGGAGGCAGAGTTAAGCTTTTACTACTTTTACTTAGCTTAGAGTAAAGAAAGATAGAGCTTAGATTTTCTTCTTGTCTTCTTAGCTTAGAGTAAGAAAGATAGAGCTTCTTCTTAGCTTAGAGTAAGAAAGATTAGAGTAAAGAAAGATAGAGCTTAGCTTTTCTTCTTAGCTTAAAGAAAGATAGAGCTTAGCTTAGAGAAAGATTAGAGCTTCTTTCTTCTCTCTTCTTTCTTCCTTCTTCTGTCTTCTGTCTTCTGTCTTCCTCGGGAGCCTCGGCCTTACTCTGACCAGTCCTCTGGAGCCTCGGCCTAACTCTGGCCAGTCATTACTTCTTCTATCTGGTTTCTCTTCTGTAACCGCTCTGCCTACGTTCTGGCCGCTCTGATTCTTCTGACCGACCGAGTGACTGCCCGGCTGACTGAATTCTCCGTTCTCCTAACTCGGACCGCTTTCACCCGGTTATATACCTTCAGGTTTGCGGGTGCCTACAGGTGCGTCACATACATATCAGGTGGAACTTATGGCTTCCAGCTAGCTGCAACAGCCCTTCCTAATTAGGGCTCCTTCATATTCCTTCCCTTTAGTTTAAAAAGGTGCTTTCTATTTTCTCTATTTTATTTTCTCTATTTTCTTTTATTTTCCCTACCTAGCTTTTCACCTTTTATTTTTGAAAGGGTGGATATTTGAGCCCTTTTTGAGGAGGTGCTGCGGCTTTTAAGGAAGCCTACTGCTGAGGAGCAGCTAACGCACTTAGTTAAGCACAATTGCATAAGCGGCTTTGACTTTTTTTTTTTTTTTTCTCTTCTTTATTTTTCTTTATGGCTTTCTTGCCAAAGCTCAATGGCTTTTTTTCTGCATGGTTTTTACCATGCTATTTAATTCTCTATTTTCTTTTAAGCTCATGGCTTTTTTCTTTATACTAAAGCTCAAGGCTTTTTCTCTATATTTTTTATGGCTTTTGGCCGGCTCGCTTCGGCTTTTCGCTGGCTACTCTGCTTCAGCTTAATTCTTAACTGGCCTCAACTGAGTCAGAGGCTATGCTCTCTTGTTTACTACTCTTTTTGCTGGTCTCAACTGAGTCTGAGGCTATGCTTTTTCGTTGCTCTCCTTATTTCTTAGCTTTTCTTCTCTGCCTGCCGAGCCCCGGACGGACCACCATTTGTAAGCTGCCTGGTACCGTAAACCGGGATAAAAACTCTCGGGGGCAGAGTTAAGCTTTTACTACTTTTACTTCTACTTTCTTAGAGCTTAGAGAGGGAAAGAAAGATTTTTAGAGAGAAAGATTAGAGCGAGCTTTTCTTCTTGTCTTCTTAGCTTAGAGTTAGAGCTTAGAGTTAGAGTTAGAAAGATAGAGCTTAGCTTTTCTTCTTAGCTTAAAGAAAGATAGAGCTTAGCTTAGAGAAAGACTAGAGCTTCTTTCTTCTCTCTTCTTTCTTCCTTCTTCTGTCTTCTGTCTTCTGTCTTCCTCGGGAGCCTCGGCCTTACTCTGACCAGTCCTCTGGAGCCTCGGCCTAACTCTGGCCAGTCATTACTTCTTCTATCTGGTTTCTCTTCTGTAACCGCTCTGCCTACGTTCTGGCCGCTCTGATTCTTCTGACCGACCGAGTGACTGCCCGACTGACTGAATTCTCCGTTCTCCTAACTCGGACCGCTTTCACCGGTTATATACCTTCAGGTTTGCGGGTGCCTACAGGTGCGTCACATACATATCAGGTGGAACTTATGGCTTCCAGCTAGCTGCAACAGCCCTTCCTAATTAGGGCTCCTTCAGGATGGTGTCATTTCTGTCCCATCTATGACTGAAGATATGTGGTTGGCAACTGGTAAGCACATTCCAATCATAGGGTGAGCTATCACATATTTCATTCAGCAGCTGCTCAGAGGCTGAGGAGTAGGAATTCCTCCAGAGAAATCCCTGGAAACATCTATGACTGTAAAGGAGTGCTATAGTTATGTCTGCCCAGATTTAGTAAAAGAATTCAAGAAGTATGATACAGATGGGCCAAGTGGATTAAACAGTATACTGGGATCAAGACAATCTCAAAGAATTTTCCATTGACGTTGGTTATAAGAGGTCCTTGGGACCTGAAATATTTTTTTCATCCAAAATTTGCTAATCCTGACTTCACACAACCTACAAAGAAGTGGTAGATGAAGTAATTCCAAATTATCTTGTTGATACTGAAGTTTTCACTATAAGAATTCTGACCTCACTGAACTAAATATGTAGGAACTTTGTTACTTTTATATTTTGAAGAAAAATTGTGAACAAAAGATAAATTTTAAAAAGTGTATAGATACCACATTTTCTTCATCCATTCATCTACTGAGGGACATCTAGGTTGGTTCCACAACCTAGCTATTGTGAATTGTGCTGCTATAAACATTGAAGTGGCTGTGTCACTGTAGTATGCTGTTTTTAAGTCCTTTGGGAATAGACCCAGGAGTGAGATGGCTGGGTCATAGGGTGGTTCCATTCCCAGTTTTCCAAGAAATCTCCATACTGCTTTCCATAACGGTTGCACCATTTTGCAGTCCCACCAGCAATGTATGAGTGTGCCTTTTCCCCCACATCCTCTCCAACATTTATTGTTGTTTGTGTTCTTAATAGCTGCCATTCTGACTGGAGTGAAATGAAATCTTAAAGTAGTCTTGATTTGCATTTCTCTAATTGCCAGCGATGTTGAGCATTTTTTCATGTATTTGTTGATTCATTGTGTATCTTCTTCTGAGAAGTGTCTTTTCAATTCCTTAGCCCATTTATTGATTGGGTTATTTGGGGTTTTTTTGGAGTTAAGTTTTTTGAGCTCTTTATATAGTCTAGAAATTAGTGCTCTATCTGATGTGCATGTATTAAATATTTGTTCCCAATTAGTTGGCTCTCTATTCACCTCACTGATTGTTGCTTTTGCTGAGAAGAAGCTTTTTAGTTTGAATCAATCCCATTCATTAATCCTTGATATTAATTCTGCACTACAGGATTCTGATTAAGGAATTTGGATCCTAACCCGACATGTTGGAAATTGGAGCTTACTTTTTCTTCCATTAGGCGTATTGTCTCTGGTCTAATTTCTAGGTCCTTGATCCACTTTGAATTGAGTTTTGTGCATGGCGAGAGATACGGGTTTAATTTCATTTTGTTGCATATGGATTTCCAGTTTTCCCAGCACCATTTGTAGAAGAGACTATCCTTTCTCCACCGTACATTTTTGGTGCTTTGTCTAATATAAGATAGCTAAAATTACATGTATTAGTCTCTGTGTCCTCAATTCTGTACTGTAGGAGCCCTAATTTAGGAGATAGCTAAGATTGCGGTTAGCTGTGAGCCATAAGCATTACCACCTTTCATGGTCTCGTGAGATTTGGCCCGGGGACATTGTGGATTGGGTCAGCACCATTTGCCATGGTCTCGCAAGACTTGGCCCGGGACAGCGTGGATGGGGTCAACGCCATTGTGTGTGTGTGGTGTGGTGGTGTTTGTAGAAGTGTGTATGGTATTGGAGGTTGTTGGAGCCGGAGAGAGAAGAATAAAAGAACTTTTTCATTTCCATCTTGTCTCTGAATTTTCTCCCATAGCATCACTGCTCCAAGCAGCAATCGCTTCAGGCAGCAACACTATACCATTGGTCCACCAGTCTGTTTTGGTGCCAATACCATGCTGTTTTTGTTACTATTGCTCTATAGTATAATTTAAAGTCTGGTATGGTGATGCCCCTCCTTCACCTTTCTTGCTAAGGATTGCTTTAGCTATTCTGGGTCTCTTATTTTTCCAGATGAATTTCATGACTGCTTTTTCTATTTCTTTGAGGAATGTCATACCTATACGCAATGGAATTTTACTCAGCAATAAAAGAGAACAAAATAATGGCATTTGCAGGCAAATGATGAAGTTGGAGAATATAATGTTAAGTGAAGTTAGTCAATCTCAAAAATCCAAATACCGAATGTTTTCTCTAATATAAGTAGGCTGATTCACAGTAGTGTTAGGTCAGGGTACATAGGAGGATTAGAGGAACACTAGAAAGGTCAAAGGGGAGGGAGGGGAAGGAAGGGAGCAAGGGGGGTGGAGGAGAAAAAAAAAGAAAAGGTGGTTGAATAAGATGGATATCTTTATGCTAAATGCATGATTGAAGACATGAAAGGTACGAATATACTTTGTATCTTTGTATACAAGCAGTGCTATGTAAGATGCTTTATATGTGTACTATGAACTGTAATCCATACTACTATTATTAATACAACTTTGAATAAAAAAATACAAAAAAGTGGCCTCATAGGCAACAATATAAATGTATTTAATGTCACTTAACTGTATACAAATGGTAAAAAAAAATTTTTTTTGACTTGTTTTTGTATTTGTTACCTCTTAAAAATACTTATATACTTTGTATACAAGCAGTTGTATGTAAAAAGATGATATACTTGTGCATTATGAATAAGTAAATAAATAATCTAAAATAAAAAAATAAAATAAATAAATAAAAATTAATTTAGGAAAGGTAATATATATATAATATATATATATATATACACTTTTTTTAAAAAGTGGCCTCATGACACTTGGCATCCTCATTCATAGGACAAGAGATGATAGTAATTATGAAATGCTATCATCCCCCCACCAAAAAAAAAAAAAAAAAAAAAGGTTTGGGTTTTCTTGCAAGTGCTTTTAGAACTAAGAAACTAGTATCTTTGATGAAGTCTACTCATGTTCTTGTTTTTTAAAAAACGAAGACAAGTTTATTGAATTAGTTTAAAAAAAATCAGTGTGCACAACATCCAGGTATTGCCATACTGGATAAAACCTCAACATACTGAGATTTCTTCCTGGTTCACAAGTCTAGAAGGTGTCACTAACCCAAATTGTGAGGGGTGGACACAGGACAATGTAGCGTGAGCAAATACTTGACTGCTTCTGAGGAAGATGATGTTGGCCTCTCTTACAATCTACCCTGTGGCAGAAATTCTGGAGGCTCCAAGACCCAATCAAATCTCTATTAGCTGATTTCTTTGGTTTTAAGGGAACTTCTCCCTCTCTGCCCTTGTTTATTTCTTTTTAAAAAAATCCATTTTAATTGAGACATAGTAATTGCATATTTTTATCAGACAACAGTTTGAATTGGTATACGTATACAATGTATAATGATCAGGTCATAGTAATTGGCATATCCATAATTTCAGACATGTATTGTGTATTTGTATTGGAAACATCCAAAACCTCTCTACCATCTATCTCCAAATATTCAATTAATTGTTGTTAACCATAGTTAACCTACTGTCCTATTTCCTCTCTACTCTTTAGTGGTAATATTAAATAGCAAGCTGGCACAATTTATAGGCAACTACCTTTCATAAGTCTGAAAAGACCATTTGTATCATTCCATTGTTGCAATAATATGAAATTTATGATTTTTACAAAAGATGCATGCAGATTTTGGTGGAACTTACATGAAAATATCAGTTCCCAGAGCAACTTATTTCTATTTTTTTCCTAAGAAAAAGGCTGAAATATTAAATGAATCCAAATGTTAAAGGACTTCATGCTAAGTCTCAGCCCTATTAAATTTAGAGTTGCATGGCATGCAACTTTTATACACTCTATCCTCCAGTTGTTTTTGATACGAATGGAAGTGCTGCTGGGTGATGCCCTTTAGTGAGTTTTGATGCTCTCATCAGTTCACCTTCTTACCCAATATCCTGACTCCATCATGCCAATCATAGCATGTCTGAGCAGTAGGTAACACAGACGATCAGTAGCCTGTTTCCACCTATCAAGCTGGAATTGACTTAGTATATGTAGCATGCTTAGCTTTGTGCTAATGGGACATAAACCTAAAACATAGCCACTATTTGTAAGAGCCTTTAATGAGGAAGTAGCTAAGATGGTGGCTGGCTGAGAGCCAAGAGGATGCGTTTGTTTACACCTGACCTTAATGAATTTGACTAAGAATCTTTCTGGGCCGCACCTGTACACGTGTATGCTTAATGGGTGAAGAGTATTTAACCAGGCCGGGGGCGTCAGGAGAGAGAAAGGAGAGAAGAAGAAGCAAGAATAAAGAAACCACTCATTCCCAGTCTGCCTCTGATTTCTTTCCCACGGTATCATTGCTGTAGGTGGCAACAACTATTCAAGAAGTTTGCAACACAGTTGGGAAAACGAGATATACACACAAACTTTTAGGCAAAAAGTAGGCATCCAGAAAGACGAGGTGTGGCACCCTGACTTTGCATAAGAAAGGCTACATACCTCATTTCAACTCATCTTGTTTGCTCCTGATGTTGGCTACATTGATCCAAGTTCCCTTTGATTCTGATGTTTAGGTAACTGAGATTTTTTTGTTCCTGTTATTTCCTAAACATCTTGTTCCTCTACTGATGCTCCAAATATCTGAGAAGTCATCTTCTCCATCTATAATTCCATCATACTACAATACAACACATAACTTCCTTGTAACCTCAGTGTTTGACAGACTTCACCTTGTCCCTTGATGAAGGCCCTGGCAGGATCCAGGAGAGTTAAGGTGGAGGTCAATTTGAACAAATCACTCCATGCTGTATGTAGATCACTTCCTACTACTGGATGCTGACAGATGGTCCTTAGACCCAGGTGATGCACCTTGACTCTTCTTCCCTTCAGATTGAGTTTTCCTCAGTCCTCAATGCAAAGGACCCCATGTGAGCCCATCCCACAATTTTATCCCCCAAAATGTCCATTTTGACTGATCATAGGCCAACATTAGAATCCCCAGTACAATACAAAAAATTCAGAACCTGACACAAACAAAACTAACACAAACATCCAACCAATCTTACTAGCTATAGTAAGTTGACAGTGTCCTCAAAACAAATATGACCAAGTCCTAGCCCATAACCCCTAGGACCTGTGAATGTGAATATGATCCTATCTGAAAACAGGGTCTTTACAGATATAATTAAGCTAAGGATCTCTGGGTGTGATCACCCAAGATTTAGCATGGGCCCTAAATGTCCTCATAAGGGAATTGAAAAAAGGATATAAGATATAATAACACAGGGGGAAGGCCATATGAAGACAGATTAGGTGATTGTTGTCGCCGGAAAAGGATTGCAGCCTGGAACGGCAGCGCCGCAGGAAGGAGTCCGGAGACAGGATGGAGACGAAAATATTCTTTAATCTTTCTGTCTCTGTCTCTTGTAATTTCTAACACCACATACACACTTCACAAGAAACCAAGGCACCTACTCTTACAAGAAACTACAATATATCTATACAATAGCGATAACCCTGTCTTTTCTCTCTCTGGTCTCTTCCCATGTGCCCGAGCAGCAATGGCGCTAGCTCGATCTGCTGAGTCACCGTTCAAATCTCTCGAGATCCTCGACCAAGTCCCGCGAGATCCCAGGCCAAGTCCCGTGAGACTACGGAAGGCGGAAATGCCCAAAAATGTCTATGGCCCATAGTCAACCACAATCTTAGCTATCTCCCCAAACAGGGCTCCTGCAGGTGATGTCTCTACAAGCCAAGGAACACCAAGGATTGCAGACAACCCCAAAAGCTAGGGGAAACACAGGCCCTTGGAGCCTCCAGAAGGAACTGACCCTGCCAACACCTCGATTCCAGGGCTTCTACCTTCCACAACTGTTGTTTTAAGCCACCACATTTATACTGATTTTTCACAACAGACTTCAGAAACAAATATACTAATAGTCTCATATTGTCCCTGAAATATACTATCCTCTCCTCCACCCCCATAACTTTGCTTAATTATTCCCCCCACACAGAATGGCATATCATTCACATTTTCTCTTATCCTTCTCAGCCTTCAGAACCTCACTCAGATCCTAATTATTCCAAACAAGTTTCCACAGCTGATCCTAACCACAAATGTTCTTAGCCGTTCATCTTGATATGCATAATAAACTGTCTTCTCCTACCAAAGGTTCCATATTTCTTTAAAGAAATTGAAAGTTCCATGGATACAGTCTTATGCTATACCTACCTAACCTCAAACTGATAAGGGCCATACAAAGACATCTTTATTTACTGTATTCCACTGAGTAAGTCAAGAAAATGGGCTTCACAGGCTGACAGGTAACAGCTGCAGCCCATTGATATCTATAATCAATTATCAGCAATGTTACAGCAAACTCATGCCCCAAATTTTATTAGAGTCCTTATTTAGAATGGAATGAACAATATCCCACCTCATTCCCCAGAGGTACTGCTCAAGGTTCAAATTATCACTCCAAAAGCTGTTACTGTCACCCTGTGAAATAAAAGAGGATCCACAGAAGGTTCCCACAGCAAGACTATATAAACCGTGTTACATAATTAGTGATAATGAAGATCACTGATGTATTTAGGTGGCAGTATGAAGCTGCTGCAGCTGGAATAGGAATTAAAAGGAAGACTAATGGTGAAATAAAATGAAAATAACCAAGTGTTTAAATCTTCCTTTGTAATTCAAGCATAAATAAAATATTTTCTCGGAGTGGAATGGCCTTGAACAGATGTTTGCAAATTATATTTTTCCTTCTTTTCTTTCATTCCAACCAATGGCTTTAGATAAACATTGTTATTTCCATGCTTTCTTGCCTATGAATTTTCAGGACCCTCAAGTAGGAACCCATGACTCAAATCCTTGTAAAACTTAGATGCCCTGAGATATTTCACTGAAAAGCTGACCTTACTGCAGGGCGGGACATAAAATGGAGTCAGACCCGCCACTAGGACAAGAGACACCGCAGACGCTTCTCCTCTGGCCTTTTTTGTTAACAGAATAAGAGTTGTCTAGTGACTAAGTGGGTGGGACTGGGAGGACACAGAAAAAAACTCATTGAGACACAAAATCTTCAAGAAAATTTCCGCGAGTCAATCTTGAGCCAGGACATTGCCTGCCTCCTGTAATGGAGTAGAATCAATGTGCTTGACAAACTCTCCCAATATTCTCCAAACCAACAAGTCACTGCTTCCCAAAATTATCCTGGAATCCCATACTGTGGACATGAGGTGCTAGTGAGGGGAACTAGTGATATTCTGTTAGCAACAAGGTTAGCTAAGCAAGGATTTCACATCCAGACTCCAAACATACCACAGAAGCAACTCTATGACTCATTTGTCCCCACCCTACCCCTGACCTCCTGCCCCCTGCCACACCTGCTCCTGCAGCAACCTCACCTGATCCATCCAGACAGGTGTATTTCTGCCAAGAGCAAATGTTTTATTCTGTTTTAACTTGGTCACACTGAGTTCTCAGTGTTAGAAATAAAAATCCAACACATGCTCCCAAGTGGGTGGGCAAGGCAAACCTCACTTCTACCAGAAAAGCGAGCTTGGCAACCTGGTTAACAAGTGCGCCCAGGGCAGACAGTCCACCTGTTTATATAACCAAGGCAGTGCTGACCTCGCCCTGATTGGAGAATTTGGGGGTACAATCTATGTAATTGGCTAATTCTAAAATTAGGTCCAGGCAAGGGGGGGGTCTATAATTAAAATGGTTACAACTGAATCCAATTAAGACTGAATACTATATTCTGAAAATGGGCCACCAGACTTTCTATTTCTTACATCAGGAAAAGAGAGATGCTGTGGTTGTCCTCATCTTGCTCACTCCTGAGTGTGCATGTGCACACACACATGCATGCATTTGGGAAGCCAGATTTGGCTCATTATTTCCTTTTCCACAAACTCACATTCGTGCAGTAGATTATTAGGCATCAAAAAAACTTTCCTAAGATACTGAGGGGAAAATAGAATAAAATAAGTCATTGGCCTCTTTGTCATTGTGTGTGTGTGGTGCACAAGGTCCTGTTGCTGGCTCAGTGGGAGGGACAGTGCATACATGCAGAGGTGGCAGGATTGCTGACTGGCACAAGCACCAGCCACCGCCACCTTGCTGGGTCTCCCAGGCCTTCCTGGTGGGCCATCTCTCAGAGACCTACAGTCTTTTCCTGAAATCTATTTTCTATTGTGAACACACAGATCTGAAAATAGTTTTGTATATTCCAGAATTATATCTCTCAAGCTGGGCTACACTAGAATCACCTGAGAAAATTTATCTCTCTCAAGCTGGGCTACACTAGAATCACCTGGGAAATTTCAACCTAAAAACTGATGGCTGGACCCCACCCTAGAGATTTTGGTTTAATTCTCTAGAATTGGGTGGATTAAAAATTCCCCAGGTGGCTATATGTATGACATAGATTAAGAGAACCTGGAGGGCAGGGAGACTGTCAGACCTACAGCCTTCTTTTCAAATGGCACAGACCTATGTGAATTTATATTTGCAAATAGATTTGGAAGGAAAGTGAGGCACTAATTCCTTTCATCATAAGTATCTTAACTAACCCTGCTTCTGCTCACTTATTACAACCATCTGCCTTTCAATTACAGCCCAAACCAAATATAAAAATGTTGTAAACAACATTGTTTTACTTCCATTTACCATCTCAGTGGGAAGATGTGATTGTTGGCATTACATTCTATAGTAAAAAGAAGAATATACCATCCTAAGGGACATTAGAATGTGTTCATGGTACAGTATCCTTAATTCGTTTTTTATTTTTTCCCCCAAATCCAACACAGGAAGGGCCCTAGCTTTCCTATTTCGTGCAACCACCACAGGCTATTTTAATTAAAAGAAAATGTAGGTAATCATTCAAAAAGTCTTATTCTATTAAAAGCAAGAAGCAAATCATTTTTCCTGAAATTACTGGTGAATAACATCCTGATGTAACATATTGTCATAACTCAAGTGAGGACAAGGCCAGTTTATCAGATTTTCCTCTGCTCTCATAAAATTCTCCACTCCTTCAGAGCCTACAATTTAATTACAAAAAGAAACTATAAACTACCCTGCTGAGTGCAGAAGGAAGAATTAGCCATCATTTTTATTTATGAATGTTCTAAACAAAGAAGTGGCAAATATGGATAGTAGATGACTCCCAGGATCATCTAGGGGGTAAAAATAGGGCCACTATATATTAACAGTTGAATTTACTGGTGTTGTTCTCCAAACCCTGCCAAAACCCCAGACCTCTCTCTCAGATAACACTCAAAGAACCCTGGGAGCCTTTGAGGGTTTGGGAACTCATGCTTGTGTTTGCCATCGAACTCATGCCTGATGGTGCTTATCTCGGAGGAATCCAGAGCTTCCGGCTGCACCTGATAAAAACAAGGACACAGCTGCCCACACTCAGTGCCAGCCTGTTTCTCCCAAGGCACAGTCTTTACTCCTGGAGCAGTTGCTACTGAAGAGCTGACCATCAATATCCATGGAGGCTCTAGCAGAATGGCTGTTTCTCATATGGCTCCTTCTGGAGTCCCTATGCCCTGAGACCCCCAAGCATGACTCCATGGGTCCTTGCAGGAGAACAACACAGTTGAAAAGTATTTGTTCCTTTTAAAATTGCCCCTCCTTCAAAATCAAGCATGTTCTTCCTCACTTTCTTCCATGAAATTTTTTTATTGGGAACTCTTGGAGTTCACCTACTCATCTGGTCCCAACCCTGGGCTTCTGGATATATTCACTCATTCATTCATTCAGGGACTATGCTAGATATTGAAGAAACAGTAATGACGTAGACAGATATAGCCCCCCCCCCCACACACACACACACTGAGTGCAATGAGCAAGAGATCTGGGGAAAAGTTCAGGATATTATGCACAGGCAGGAGACCCACACTTCCTCCTCATATTTGTGTTCAAGGAAAGGTTTCCAGAGGAAAGAAATAGATTTTAAACTGAAAAGAATGATCAAAGGCAGAGGGCAAGCCAGACAAGGCAAGGCAACGGCAGATAAGGCAGAGGGCAAGCCAGAGCAAGAGAGTGAGGGTTGGAGGAAGGGATGATTCTAGACATAAATAACATCATGCATGAAGCCCCAGAGGGTTAGATAGATAACCCATCAAATTCCATAGAGACTCACCTACATCAAAAGTTTTAACTTCCACACCAAAAACTTGTGGTCACAAGTTGCTTGAGCTTGATCACTTGAGTTTTTCTATAATAAAGTGTTGATTCATTAGAGATAAACTCTAAAGGCAAAGGGTCAGATGAGAATAGGGTTGCTGGATACAATAGAGAACACCCAGTTAAAGTTGAATTTCAAATAAATGATGATAATCTTGTAGTATAAATAAGTCTCAAATAATGCATAGGATATACTTATACTAAAAATTATTTTCTGTTTATCTGGAATTCTAATTTAAATGGGTGCACTATATTTTTATTTGCTAAATCTGGCAAGCCTCCCTCATGAATATGACCACAAACTTGGTCACTTTCACTGGAAAGTCAATTGGAAAAAGAAGAGATAAGATTACAAAAGCAGACATCAATGGTAAAAACAGAAAAATGCAACCTACAGGAGAAAAAAAAAAATCTACAACAGACCAAGCCAAGTCTCTCGTCTGAATTCTAAATAACTAAAACCCATGGAGAATGCTCTACAATAACAAGTGGAAGATTCATTGCCAGAAGCACATAAGAGCAGGATTGCAGAGAAACAATCAGTGAGTGAATAGAGAGCCAACTAATTGGGAACAAATATTTAATACATGCACATCAGATAGAGCACTAATTTCTAGAATGTATATAGAACTAAAAAAACTTAACACCAAAAAAGCAAATAACCCAATCAATAAATGGGCTAAGGAATTGAAAAGACACTTCTCAGAAGAAGATACACGATTAATCAACAAATACATGAAAAAATGCTCAACATCACTGGCAATTAGAGAAATGCAAATCAAAACTACTCTAAAATTTCATTTCACTCCAGTCAGAATGGCAGCTATCAAGAACACAAACAACAATAAATGTTGGAGAGGATGTGGGGAAAAAGGCACACTCATACATTGCTGGTGGGACTGCAAAATGGTGCAACCGCTATGGAAAGCAGTATGGAGATTTCTTGGGAAAATGGGAATGGAACCACCCTATGACCCAGCCATCCCACTCCTGGGTCTATTCCCAAAAGACTTAAAAACAGCATATTAGAGTGACACAGCCACTTCAATGTTTATAGCAGCACAATTCACAATAGCTAGGTTATGGAACCAACCTAGAAGTCCCTCAGTAGATGAGTGGATAAAGAAAATATGGTATATATACAAAATGGAATTTTACTCAGCAATAAGAGAGAATAAAATAATGGCATTTGCAGGTAAATGGATGAAGCTGGAGAATATAATGCTAAGTGAAATTAGTCAATCTCAAAAATCCAAGTACCGAATGTTTTCTCTGATATAAGGAGGCTGGTTCACAGAGTTGTTGGAAGGGGGTACATAGGATCAGAGGAACACTAGAATGGTCAACGGAAAGGGAGGGGAGGGAGGGAGTAAGGGGGGTGTTGGAAAAAAAATTGGTGGTTGAATGAGATGGATATCATTATCCTAAATGCATGATTGAAGATCTGAATGGTACTTATATACTTTGTATACAAGCAGTTGTATGTAAAAAGATACTATACTTGTGCATGATGAATAAGTAAATAAATAATAAAAAAAAAATTAAAAAAAAAGAGCAGGATTGCAGAGGAAGGACCCTAAGACTGAGTCCCCCAGTAAGACCGCATCAGTAGTAGCCGTCAGCTTGGGCAATGAACTTGATTTCCAACAGAAAAGAGCCCTAGTCATCAAGCAGTAGGGACAGCCATTCCTGAACTCATGGTCACACACAAAGTGGTGACCACATTGTAGTTCTTGAGAATTCTGCAGGGTAGAAAGTGTTGAAGCGCATGCATGCTAGTCTTTAGGCATCTCATTGTAGCATGTCCCTGTACCATGTTTCATGGGCCAGTTTCTAAATCTCTACCTAATAAGAAAATGGGTGAGATGCAACAGATCTACCAAGATGAGGAAAGTAAGTTAACAGTGGCTGGAAACAAACAAAACATCCAGAACAAGGAGGGGAGAGGTTTGCTGCTTTCTTAGTCTTGACATGAAGAACAGGAGTTGATGAAGAAGCTAGTGGAAAAGAAAAGAGTCAAAAACTAAAAATTTCCTAGACAGGGTTTAGCAAATCTAGGCCTTTAATATTTCCATAGGGTTGGCTTTTGAAAAGAGAGAGAGAGAGAGAGAGAAGGAAATCTGGGAAAGTTTAAGGGATGAATAATGAGCACAAAAGAAAGATTAAGGAAAGAGTGTTTTTATTTGGTTGCAAAATTCCATCAAATTGTTGACCTTGGATGTAGATGTGCACTAACTTTGAGGACAGATGAGAACAAAACCAATGCATTTCACATGTAGTGAAAACCAGATGCTGAAACAAAGTCTCCCCAAACCAGACATCTGCTTTCATCTCTAAGAGACAAGAGAGACACATAACATAAAAAAAAAAAAAAAACAAGAAACAAGAAAAAAAAACAAAGATGAAAAAACAAGAAACATCAGAAATGACAAAGTAAAAATGCATAGCACAGCTTTCATATTGGAAGGTACCCTCAGAGGCCACTAGTCATTCATTCCTCACACCCAAGTCTTTACATTCCTGTGCTTCAACAAGGACCCATTGGTCTCAATTCTTCATGTTCAATCCCAATCTAAAATTATGGTTTGGGGTTCATCTTTGAAACATTCAAAATTGAAGTGCCTAGAAAAACCATAGAACAGAAAATGTCTGTTCATTTGGGATGCTATAAAATACATACCTTAGACTGAATAATTTGTAAACAACAGAAGTTTACTACTTATAGCTCTGTAGCCTGGGAAGTCTAAGATCAAGTCATGAGCAAATTTGACATCTGGTGAGGGCCCATTCCTCATAGATACCACCTTCTATGTGTCCTCACAATGCAGAAAAGGCAAACAAGCCCTCTCAGGTCTCTTTTATAGGGCATTAATCCACTTCATAAGGGCTCCTCCAGACTCATGACCTTCTCACCTCCCTAAGGGCCCATCTCTTAATACTATTGCATTGGGGCTTAGGTGTCAACATATGAATTGAGGGGTTACACATATATGTAGGCCATAACACTCCCATCCCAATTCCTTGCCTTCTTCAATGTCCCCTCCCTCCAGTAAACCTAAGTGTGCTCATTCCCCAATTCCAAGATGGAGACAGCCACTTTTTTTTCAGAAGAAAGCAAAGTAATAGGTGGGCAGTACATGTTGATCTTTCCTTCCCATTCTTTACATCATGTTAAAACAAAAAGTGGTTTTTGCTCATGATGTTTATATAGTATACTTAAATGTCTTTGTTGCTCTGTTTTTGATGTGCTAGGGATCAAACCCAGGTCTTCTCACATGCTAGGCTAGAATGTACATTTTTATATACATGAATATACAGTCAATTCTCTATATCCATGGGTTCCACACCTGCAGATTCATCCAAAATCAAGATGCAGTGAGGCCTATGATGGTTTCACCTTTACTGAACACATACAAATTTTCATTGTCATGATGTCCTAAACAATACAGTATGACAACTATTTACATAGGATTTACACTGTATCAGGTATTATAAGTAATTAGAGATGATTTAAAGTACATGGAAGGTTGCATGCAAATACTACACTATTTTACATAAGGGATTTATCATAGTGGATTCTGGTATACTCAAGGGTCCTAAAACCAATCTCTTAAAAATACCAAGGTATGATTGTATATTGCTTTTTTTTTTTTTTTAGAAATAAATGGTAGAATTTTTCTAGAGACATTAAGAAACATATAACCAAGAAAAAAGTTAAACTTTGCTTATACTAAATAATATACTCTAGAAGTGGGCTATGTTAAAATTATCTCATATGCTATGCTTTCAGATAAAATTGTCTGTTGCAAAGTGAATAGTGGCCTTCAAATCAGGTGATATCTCCCATAACTTTTAAAGAAATAATTTCCTTATTTCAAAAACAATATCAAAAAATTTGAAGCCAAAAACACAAAAGAAAATCTACATGCCTACCAACTAGTAGCCACTATTAATTAACATGTTGGCATTTAGCCTTCTAGATTTATTTTGCATTGCCAACGGTTATAAAAATGAAATCATCCAGTGTTTATTTATTTTTAAAAACTTTACCAATAAGCAGTTTCATGCAACATTTTCACAGAATTAGGTATTCCTCTAATACACACAGATAATTTTTAAGTGCCACAAAATATTTTATTGTTGACCTTACATGGAAATGCACTAAATCTAAGGACCAATAATCTGAGGATGATAATAAATTGCTTTTTTAAATGAATGCGCCTTAATTTTTTTTTACCAAACCTCTTACTGCCTTTCTCTTTCTCTCTCTCTTCTTCCCCTTCCTTCCTCCCTACCTCCCCATCTCACCATAAACAACAATAAACATAACACCCTTATAGCTAAATCTTCTTTCATACCTAGTTATTTTATTCACATAAATTTCCACAAGTATAATTGCTAGATCATGGGAAATATACTGTGCTTTTTCTTCACCCAATGTCTCTGGTTTTCTCCTGAATTTTTTTTTTTTAGAAATCAGCAACAGTTCTACACAAGACTTTTCAGTGATGTGTGCAATTTACATCTTCTAGTTTACAATGACTGATCTCAGTCTGTCAAGTAGCAGATGTCAAGCACAAGTGTAATTAGTTTAAAAAAAAAATCAGAGTCATTGTAACTCTTATGCTGACAGCTTCAGTCATTTCCAGTTCATAAAAATTATATCACAAAATGAAACTATTCTATGGTAGCATTTTACATAGTAAAATCAAAAGGAAACTAATTTTTGTGCAAAGCAATGTGGAGAACTATCTTATTCTTAAATCTAAAGCCAATGAACTGCAGGTACAGACAACAACAGGAATGAATCGTATAGGTATTATGTTAAGCAAAAGAAGCCAGAGCCTAATGAGCACATAGTTATGATTCCATTTGTGTAAAATTCAAGGATAAGCATAACTTATAGAGAAAGATAAGAGTCAGAATGCTGGTTACCTCACGGATTCAGGGAAGATGTCATTGATTAGGAATTATCCCAAAGCAGCCTTGTTGGGTCCTGGAGATATCTAGATCTATTGATCTAGATAACAGTTACACAGGTGTATGTTGAAAAGTCTTGAAGTGTACATGGAAAAAATTGAACAATATACTTTATGCTTAAAATTTGTGTATTTTTACTTTATATGTTTTACAATTGTATATTATAAGTCAATGTGTGTGTGTGTGTGCGCGCGCACGCGCATGCTAGAATTGAACCTAGGCCTTCAAGCATGCTAAGCACATGCTCTACCACAGAACTATACCCATAGACCAAACTTAATTTTTTTAAAAACCAAAAATACTTAAGGTTTATATTTTAGTTTGTTTTATTCTTCCAGGGCTGCATAAAAGAATACCACAAAATGGTAGCTAAAAACAAAAGAAAGTTATCTGGAGGCTTAAAGTCCAAAATAAGGTGTCAGTTTCCTCTAAAATCTGTGGTAGAATCCTTCCTTAACTCTTCCTAACTCCACATGATTTGCTGACCATCTTTTGTGTGTCTTGGTTTATAGACACATCACTCCAATAGCCCATCTTCATATGACCATGTTCTTATAAGGACACAGTCATATTGGATTAAGGGTTCACCCCATTCCTATGTGAACTCATCTAATTAAATCTACAATATCCCTACATTCTGAGGTCCTGACATATTTGGGGGGATAAAATTTAAACAAAAACATTTTTTAAATTTTTTATTCGAATTTGTTATATATGACAGCAGAATGCATTACAATTCATATTACACATACAAAGCACAATTTTTCATATCTCTTGTTGTATACAAAGTATATTCGCACCATTTGTGCCTTTATACATGTCCATAGGGTAACGATGTCCATCTTAACCAATAACATTTTATAATCTTGGGCTTAATTTCTCCCTCAAAAGTTTGAGTTCTGCAAAAGGAACCAAAGCAAGAAAGTAGTTTCTTGGACATATACCAGTCAACAGTAAACAGACCATTTGCAAGGAGACTCATCAGGACAGCAGATCTGTTCCTAGTTTCCAGAATATGTATCAAGAGGGAGGAAAGACACTTGGAAAAAAAATCACACCAGGGAAATTTTTAAGATATCTAGAGATAGCACACTTAAGTAGGAAGGTAGTGTATTACTTCTGGAATCTTAAGCTACGTTATGCTCGTTGTTTTCCCAGTACCCAGCCAATTGGCCACCTCAAAGGAAGATTTTGGCAGAGCAGAAAACAGAATTAAAGAGTGTGCCTTTCTGAGTTCTGTGTTCCAGACTGGAGAGGAGATTAGGGATGTAGACACAATGTCTTGGGCAAAGATTTGAAAGGAGAATATTAACTCTGCCTATTAGATGTAAGAAGATTCTTTCAGCCTTGGATTGGAAGGAAAAAGAGGAGGGGGGCTTGTATTCTTATTTCCAGCAGAGCCACTTGGAGGAGGGGGTTAGATACCAGAGTGGGAATAATTATAGTAGAAGAGACCAGGGACAGCCTCACAGATACCTCTATGTCCCAAGTGCAGCTTGTGGTGTGGCATCAACAATTAGAGCTTCAGGGACCATGAGGACTGCCAAGAGCCACCTTAACAGGGATCTACAAAAACCTTTAAGCAATACACAGGGAAAAAGAAAAAAATGATGTATTTTATCATTATTAAATTTGTATTAAATTTATCATGTATTAAATTTATAACTAAATCTGACATAGTTCATCCCCATTTCGAATAAACAAATGCACTAATTAGAAACTATATCCTTCATCAGATCAGACATTCTAATTTTTGATTGACACATCATAGTCATCTAAAAATTCCAGCAAAAGGGAAAATTATTCAATGGTCCTAAGAGCATTAAGAGGGACCATGTCTTAGACCATTTTGTTTTGTTATAACAAAATACCTAAAGTTGGCCACTTTATAGAAACAGGTTTATTTAGCTCACAGTTTGGGAGGTTGAAAGTCCAAGATGGAGCAGCTAACAAAAGCACTTTTAGAAGAAGCAGGCATATATGCATATCCTTATACAAATTAATGCTGTATTTAATATTAATGTCTGTGTTCATTTGATTTGTTCATTGTTAAGTAACTCTACTTACCATTTTAGGACCAATATATGTTTCTGTCTTTCCCCTGAATTTTCAGATGACCATAATTTCTGATCCTAAATTTAGAAAGTCTGATCTGACAAGGGAGATTTTTTTTCTGATTTGTGAATATATATGTGTACAGTCTCATAAATGAGAATCAATTGTTTTAGATTTAGTTAGAGTTATTCATTATATTGAAAAGAATAAAATTACATGAAATTGGGTCCAGGCTAAAAAAAAATCCAGGACATAGGGTCATCACACTAGGAAAACGGGATTTGGGAAAGGAGGGAGCACCAGTCATCTGGAAACTGTCCCTTGCTTCTGGCAGTGCAGGAATTCACTTTAGGAAAATTGATCATTCTATGAGTTTAGGGTCCAGCTCTGCATCATGTGCCAAGGAAGACCTAACTGTCATCTGGTGATGATAATGAGAACAGAACGATTCCACAGACTGAAGCAAAGCATTTGCTGGGATCCAATTTCCTCTAACTGCATTCATACAGTCCCTGATCTGCTGTCAGCAGTTCCCTACGTGCCCCTTTCTGTCCTAAGCACATTTGTGCTGTTCCGTGGATGTCTGGGGTTTCTTTCCAACAGACAACCTTTTCTGCATGTTTGTCGATTCTGTTAGTTCCATCTTATGCCTTGCATCTCAAATTAATTCATCAGCAGGAGAACATTTTGGCCAGAGCAAGATAGTGAATATTTCCATTTCTAAATTGCAGGAAATCCTTACAAAAAAATAAATGCAATTTCCATTCAGTGATGTCTTTCCACCTATGCATTTAATTTTTTTCCACCTATGCATTTAATTTTTAAAATAAAGAATAAATAAGCTGATTTCTTGAGGGTAAAAGCGTGACCCTCATAACTTTTAGTTAGGGGATAATCATTTAAAAAATATTTGAAATGTATCATTAAACACAATAAAATTGATCTGACAACATCTAATGAGACGTGTTTTATGTGTCTGTGTGTGGATGAGGACCTTGAGTAACAAAAAGCTTAAGACCATTTTTCTCAAACTTGAATATGTATCAGAATCATCTTGGACATGTGTTAACAAAAGAAACTCCTTGACTCCAGCATCTGAGATGCTTTACAGTAGGTCTGCAGGGAAGGACCAAGAATCTGCATGAGAAGTATATAACCTGCATATTTAACAATCACCCTAAGTGATTCTGAAGCAGGTGTACTGTGAAAATACAGTGAAACCCTCCCTGGTATCCCACAGATAGGAATGGCAGAGTCTCAGCTCAGACTTTCAGCAAAGAGAAGAGGTGCAAGAAAGGTAGATGAGATGCGAGAAAGGACGGGTGAGGGGCAAAGAAGGGCGGGTAGTGTAAGGAAGTAAGGAGAGGTGTAGGGAAGACAGGGGAGGCACAAGGAAGACATCTTGTGCATGCCCTTGGCATGACTCTCCCTCCCTACCCTGCCCCTCACTGTCAGGCTGCCTCCACTCGCTCTGAAAGCCCTCTAAGCTAATGATTATAGTAGAATTAAAGTCTGTTTTTTAAGTTGGCAACTGTTTAATAATTTCATTTTTCATTTTTATTAACATATACTAGTTGTACAAAATAATGGGGTTCGATGGGATAGTTCAGCACATGCATATGGCATACATGGGCCAAATCCAACCCCCTTCCCTCTAGTAATCACTATCCTGTATTCAAGTTGATATTCTTTTAACTGGAATCAAAACTCAAATGGCACAGTGCAAAATATACTCCAACATAGAGTTAGCTGATTGGGACCTCATAATAACTATTAGATACTTTATTATCTTCATTTCACAAAAGATTGAAATGAGGCTATGGTTAATGTGTCTAACACCACATAGCAAGAAAGAACGAGAGCCATGCTCCATGCAACCCTCCCCTTTCCCTAGGAATGCAAGTATGATGGCTCAGCTCTTCCTACTTGAAACTTTTCTACCACCAAATACATCCAAGTTGTCTTTTAAGCCTTCCATCAGTTGGTTATTTATATTTATTTGACACCCACAGGATGTAGGAGGTAAAATACAGAAACGAACACAAAGATCCAGCATCTCCTGTGTTCTTGGGCTGCAGAGTGCCTTTCATTTGTACTACTTTGCTGCTTCACTTCTTTAGGAGCACATCTGCCCTTCTGAACAGAGTTATAATAAAACATCTTCAAAATTGCTTACTGGGTTATATCTGGTTTCCCCCAAAGAGCAATGCGGTCTAGGGAGTATAGTAGGTTGAATAGTGACCCTCCCAAGTCCATGTGTTGTAACCCTTACCCAAGTGTGACTGTATTTGGAGACAGTGGCCATAAGGGAGTAATTGTGCTTAAATTAAGTCATAAGCACAGAGTCTTAATCCTATGGGACTGATGGTCCTTATCACCAGAGATCCCCTCACCTCCTACCATGCACACATAGACATGGGCCATGTGCAGGCATAATAAGAAGGTGGCAGTCTGCAAGCAGGCAGAGAAGCCTCACCAGAAACTGAATTTGTTGACCCATGGATCACGAACTTGTAGCCTCCAGTACTGTGAGGGAAAAAAAATATCTGTTGTTTAAGCCACTTTGCTGTGGCATTTTATTATTGCAGCCCTACAAACTCAAACAAAGTGATATTTAACTCATGCTGAAAGCAGAACAAGTAATCCTCCTAGAAAACAGAATTTTCATTTTCAACTTATTGATCCCCACTGCAAAATGCAGAGTTCTTAAACTGAATTGTGAGGGACACACTCAGTAACCCTAATATGTAACATCCTCTCTAGGGCTAGTCCTACTCTAAGGCTACCCTCAGTCACTAACTCAGTTCCAACCCCTTTTTAGTTGGTACAGAAAGGCTATTGGAAAGAGGTGGGAATTTTCAAGAAGTCTGAGGTCACAGCCTATGGGGAATACTTTGATTTTTTTTCACTCCTTCGTGAGAGGGAGATCAAAGATGCTTGCCAAATGCTGTTCTACCCACAACTCTGTGGGCTCCTGGGGCTCTCCTAAATACTTTCTAGCAGTTCACCAGGTCTTAAACTACACCCCCATCCTAAAACATTATTGTCTTCTGCTAAATTGATATTTGCACTGATGGTGCAGAAGCAATAGAAAGTAAAATCACTGGTGCCCAAGTACAAATCAAGGCAGGGGCACCAAGTTACCACAGTTATTCTTCACCTCCACACATTCACAGGAAGAGGGGAAAAGGGTTTATATGAGAATGGCCTGGTAAAACAATAAAGATTATTTTGTTGAATATCTTCAGTGGGCTACATTTTTTTTTAATATTGTATGAGCAAATAGGAAGTACATAGGAAGGGCCTGGCTGCATCGTGTGTTAAGTACTGGTTTTCTTCAGGGAAAGAACTTGTGTGATGGAGCTGTGTGTTGTTGTTGCTGTTTTCATTTTCTATTGTGACTGTAACAAACTGACATGAACATGATGGCTTAAATCAAGGCACATGAATTATCAGACATTTTTGAAGGTCAGAAGTCCAACCTGGGTCTCACATGGCTAAAATCAAGTTGTTCTTCTAGAGACTCCAGGAGAAAATGGTTCATTTTTTGCCTTTTCTATCTTCTGAAGGCTTCCTGAATACCTTGGCTCATGGCCCCTTTCTCTTTCTTTAAACACAGAAGCATAGCATCCTCAAATCTCCTACCTCTCACATTTGCCAATCAGGACTCTGGTTATTACAACAGGCCAACCCAAGTAATCCAGGATAATATCCCTCTCTTTAAAAAAAAAAAAATCCTTCACTGAACTTTATCTGAATGACCCTTTGCCATGTGAGGTAGCATACTAACGGGTTCCAAATTAGGACATCACCATTATTCTGCTCATCACAAACACCATTTTCACTTAAAAGAACAAAAAATAGACAATCTATGGTTGTTCAGATTTGGGTTATAATCAAATGTTTCCAAAATCAACAAAATAAACCTGTAACTTTTAGGAAAACAGCTCATAATTTATGTTATCAAAGATAAAAATTCAAGTTTTCAAGGGAAAATAAGAGTTTGGGGAAATCCGTGTCACCACAATGAACTTGACAGCTTCAGCTTCCTGATCCTCAAAGACTTTTTCTAATGAGATTACCAGCATGATCTTTTTTTTTTTTTTTTTTTTTTAAGATACGAAATGTGTCCACATCTGAAGTATCTGAGTAATTAAATCAAACATTTTTCTAATGATCACTGTATGATGTTGCAAAACCATGCCCGGATAAAAGATGACTCAACATGTACAGTAGACTAATGGACTTGGATATGACTGAGTGTGAAATGTTCACAGAGTGGCTTTAGATTCTACATTGTAACCAACACTGCTTATTAAATTTTGATGTAATATTGAACAATTAGGGCTAGGGCTGTAGCTCAGTGGCAGAGTACTTGCCTTACACGTATGAGGCACTGGGTTCGATCCTCAGCACCACATAAAAATAAACAAATAAAATAAAGGACATGCTGTCCGTCTACAACTACAAAAACATTTTTCAAATATTGAACAATTAAAGCATTGTTTGAAAAGGCTATCAAAATATACCTCCCTTTTTAATTGTGTACCTGAATTAAATGGTACTTTCTTTGTATACCTTAATGTTAAAATTTCACAGCAATTAAAAGCAGAAAAAGATGAGAATCCAGTTATTATCTAGTAAGTCAGACATGAAAAAGATATTTTTCAAAAATGAAAATTAGTGCTGCTCCTCTCTCTAACTATATAACATATAGTTATTTTTTATTTTTAAATTATTGTGTTTTGCTGGGTACAGTGGCATGTGCCTATAATCTCAGCAGCTCAGAAGCCTGAGGCAGGAGGATTGCAAGCTCAAAGACAACCTCAGCAACTCAGCAAGACCCTCAGAAACTTAGTGAGACTCTGTCTCAAAATAAAACAGGGCTGGGGATGTAGCTCAGTGATTAAGCACCCCTGGGTTCAATTCCTGGTACAAAAAAAAAAAAAAGTCTGGGGTTGTAATTCAGTGGTAGAGTGCTTGCCTAGAATGTGTGAGGCACTGGGTTCAATCCTCAGCACCAGATAAAAATAAATAAAATAAAATAAAGATATTGTGTTCATCTGCAACTAAAAATAAATTAAAAAAGAAAAAAATTGTATTATATGGGCATGGGATTGAGTCAGCGTTGGTGGAGTCATGTTGGTTCTCAGAATCACCATGTAGCCACTGCCACCTCCTCCTGCCCTTGTGGTATATCTCACCCAGGATGAGTATGACAAGGACATGAGTAACTGGTCCTCTGAAGGAAAATGATTTCAATTAGGCCATTCAGCTCAGCTTTACAGCCTCTGAGATCCAAACACCAAAAGGTGTGTTCCTTCGACAAAGGAAAGAATTAGCTCCCCACTCACAGAACTCAACAGCATTGACGACATTGTAGAGATTTATGCTCAGAGGTGTGCCACGAGTGGGCTAATTGCTAATACTGACTTTAATTGATGAAGTTACAGTGGAATCACAGGACCATTGATTCATGTTTGATGAGACAATGACAGCGGAGTGTGAACCAGGCAGTTTTCAAACTGGCACTGTAGTGTGGAGAACATGCAGATCCAGGTGTGCCTCATCTTTTGGGGAGTATAATTGTTACTTGAAGCAGCTAATGAAAAAGAACCCCAGCTGTTTTCCATGGATCATCTGAAACCTTTGCGCAGTGTGATTCTCCAGCAATTGGCTCTTCTGGGGTTGCCCAGAGCTCCTTGTAAGACTTTACAAGTCTATGGCACTGAAAGAAAACATCAAATCTTTTCATCCTCAAACAAATAATGGACAAGAAACTAAATGCAATTAACATAGTAGCCTCAGTATAGTTTCCACATGTTCCCAAATAAAAAAAAACTTAAAGAGGTTATCAAGGACATTTAAGGAAGCAAGATGCTCAGAATTTCTCTGGAACAATTTCAGTTCTCCTAATTACTCTTAAATTTTATTTCCAACTCCTAGTCCTTGGAAAAATCTCCTGTGCCGGTACATTTTTTAAAGTCTATATATAAAGACAATCATGAAATAGAAATTTTTATTTATTAATGGAAAAAAATAGTTTAACATGTGATGAGTATTTATTGCTATTTGAAAAGAAAAATAGTTTTTTTTCAATTTCTCAGTTTTAATTTCTAATATGGCTAATACTGAGAACTAACATATGTAAACAAAAGCTCTTTGGAGTCATCAATAATTTTAAGACTGTAAAACAGACTGAGACCAAGAACAATGAATCTATCCTCTGGCTACCAGAGGAGGAAACAGAACAGAAGAGATGATAGGGTAGATAGAAAGCAGCCTCAGGAAGCCTGAATGATGGTGCCAAGTGACTGAGAAATACAACTAGATTCATCTTCTCACTGCCCTGTCCCCAGGGAGAGGGGATACCTGCAAAAGGCAACTGGGAGGGGAGGTGGTGTTGAAGAGAGGTAGTCAGGGCACTGTGCAGTGGACAGCCCCATGGAACCCTGAAAGAACCCCATCACATGCCCCTGGGAGCACCACCACTTTGACACCTGCAGAGAGAAGGCACCAGAGCTTGCTCAGAATGAGCTTAAAACCCCAGGTAAGCCTGAAGACTCAGAGAACAAAAGGAGAAGAGGGAGGATCCTGGATCCTGTCACCACACAAAGGCTGGATCGTTTGTGGCAGGACTGATGCTAATTAGATGAGAGGCAAAGCAATTATAAAGAAAGCTATTATGATGAGCTGGCAGATCCGAAAATGGCCAGACTATCATCCTAAGGACCATGTTAGCTAAAAACTACAAATGAAGAGTTTATGTAGGAAATGTAAGGAAGTGCATTGTTAGCCACAGATGGGTGCACGTAATCACTAATATTGCAATGGCCCATTTCTTTGCCACACACTCTGATGTTATCTGAAGGTCACCAGAGGTTCTGAGTTCTTTCAATCTAAAGAAAGATTACTGATTGGGAGATCTTATCAAGATCTCTTGATCCTTTTTCCTGGAATACCCAACTCTGACAGTTAATATCTTAGCCATTTAGGCATGGCTTTTTTTTAGAATTTAGAATGCCAGGCAAAGGTAAAGAAAACAGAAGGCAAGTTTGCAAAGGACAAGTTAACTAACCCATTAGACAGCTTCAATCCCAGAGGAAGCCCCAAAGCGAAGAGGAGTATGGGATTAAAGGTAAGACCAAGACCTACTTTCTACATTAGGTCTGCATCAGGTCTCTCGGGCTACAAATCTGGCTGGCAAGAGAGACCGGAACTTTAAAATTGGAACTTTGACCTTGACAAATTCTTAGTACTCAAAAGATCTGGAAAGTTATTGAATCTATCCAAGAAAACTTGAGGGAATCTGTTAGCAAATGAATGTGAACTTGGGAAACAGTACCTATGATCATCCTTACTTTTGACACCAATTGCAGAGTTCAGGGGTCCCTCAGACCACTGTCACTTCTGGCACCAATTGCATGTTCTAACCACCCTCAGATTTCACAATTCACTGGAGAGATTCACAGAACCCACTGAATGCTGTTATATGTGTGATTACGGTCTACTGTAATGAAATGATATAGATCAAGATCAGCCAAAAGAAGAGATGTATGTGGCAGAGATCCAGGAAAATTCCACACACAGAGCTTCTAGTTATCCTTCCCCAGTGGAGTCATGAACACTGTTAACTTTCCCAGCAACAATGTGGGAAAATACACACTATTGCAACCAGGAAGGCTCACCCAAGCCTTGGTATCCAGAGTCTTTTTTGAGGCTCAGGAACACAGAGGTGCTTGAGTGCTCGCAAGGCAGACTTCAGACTCCAGATTTGTTGCCGCCAGCAGCAATGAGACCGCGGGAAAGAAATCAGAGGCAGACTGGGAATGAGTGGTTCCTTTATTGTTCCTTCTTCTTCTCTCTTCCTTTCTCTATCTTCTCTCTGATTCCGCACCCCCAGTTCCTCTCTACCGTCTGGTTAAATACTCTTTACCCATCACAGATGCATTAGTTCTCCTAATAAGCATAAACGTGTCTCATCACAAGCTCAACTTAATGCTACAGCATCACAGATGCATTAGTTCTCTTAATAAGCATACATGTGTCTCACAAGCTCGACTTACAGGTGTAAGTTGTAGTAAACAAAGCCTTGCTTCTGACAAACAAGTAAGCGCCACCTCTTGGCTCTCAACCAGCTGCCATCTTAGAGATACTTCCTCATCAAAGGCTCTTACACAGACTATCTAGAGACTGAACTGATACCACATGAACCAAGGCTCCCACTTTAAATCACATTGTTAAGACGACCTTGCATGGCTCAAGGTTCCCAGGTAAACAAAGGCCCTTTTATCAGGTAGGATATTCCAAAAACAGAAATTTACTTCCCAAGTGTAGAGGGCAAAGGCCTGGCCTCTCTTTGGGCAAAGTTAAATTCTCTTCTACACAGTGGGAAAGAGATTCAACTTAATGAAGCAAAATGACTGGTAAAAATTAAAACAATTTTATATTTGCACTCCACCCACATACCACAAGGATGTGGCCTTCACCCTTCATACTCATGACCCAAACTTCCCTCCCTTAAGCTCCTGCAGACACTGGAGTAAGTGATTATGCATCTGTAGCCTGCACTTACCCCTCCCCATTTGACAACAGAAAAAGTCAACTAGACTAGGCAAAATCAGGTCGGAATTTACGCAAAACTAAATGGATGCAATTCTGACATGACATTCACTCACTTTGATGAACAGATTCGTCCTAAAATTTATACCAGGAAAGTTAGGAAATTGCTATCTGTCATTCAAACTTCTATCAGTAGCTTAATCTTACTGCTCTTCATTCTGAAAGCTGGATTAAAATGGCTGTTTGTGGGAAATAGAGATTATAATATGGTGAGTCATGGAAGTCTTCTCATTCATGCAGGTGGGTCTTTGAAGCACTTCATTGCTGGCTTTTCTCACTAGTAGTATCCCAAACTACCAGAATTCCACAAGAGCTACACAGAAAGACAGTTCTCAACTGATTATCATCTAGTAGAGTCTACCTGGGGCATCCTATTGAGAAGGATTCTAAAACCATACATTGACTCTCTTTGAAAAAGTGTGGTGATCCATGAATAAGGTTGGTTATGGCTGTGAGAAATGAAATTGGTAGCATCCCTGCCCCCTATGTCTCATCCTGATCCAATCCTTTTACCTCAGGCCCAAGTGCTGTTCTGAAAGGAAGCTGAACCATTTGAAGACCATCAAGGTAAACACTTTGGCTCTTTGTTCTTGCTCCCACTCACTGGCCAATCCAGACTTCCCAGCCAAGATTCCCTCTTGATGATAACATTTAACTCCTCATAACCTAGAGACTATGCATCATCCAGCAGGCACCACTGGCTCTGAGGTCCAGGGTAACAATCACTTCTTCACAGTTGTATTCAGTTCCAGTTCCTCAGCATGCTCTAAATACCCAGACCCAAAGAGGAGATGTCAGAGGTTGGACTTAATTTCTTTACAGCAGTGCTATGTAAGCATCTCTACCCCTAATAATCAGAAGCATTAATTTTTGCCTCCAAGTTTCAGATCATATCACCTTGCAGCATCTTAGCCAACATTTGTTGTTTGTTATGTGCTCGAGAATGAGCCAAGTACCTTTTATGTTCATGTTAATTTTGTAGGCTGCATATGATTATCTGCCACATTTTACAGAGGAAGAAATGGAGGGGTGAGGAGGTTCAGTAACTTGCTCAAGGTTAAACAAGATTTCAACAGGTAAGTCCAGAGATTCCACTCTAAATATTACACATCACTTATGTCTTACAAAATATTCCACACACAGTAGTGTTCTGTGCTTAAAATCATACAGATTACATATTCTACTCTATAATAAATCTGGGTATGTTTTATTATGAAAAGTATATTACTTCACAGACATCCTAGTAGAAATTGATATTCCCATAAGAGATGACATGTTTATCCTGAGGCTTCATGTTTTCCCTTAGAGTATAAAAGTATAGTGAGGAAATTAATACCACTGCTTTGGATTTTGCTCTACCTCTACCTAATAATAAAATGGGTAAACTCAGAAAGCTATGTTATCCTTCATACAACTTGCCTACATGCAAGACTGTGAACTATAGGGTATAGGGTTTAAAACAGAAAGGATAGAAGACTCTAAGTAAAAAGAAAAATATTTTAGTCTTCATAATAGGTTGACAACATTTAGAAATACCTTACTTTTCACTTTTCTATAGAACACAGGAAATAATCATCATTAATTATAAGGAGTTCATTCATTAAATGTGGCCCAATGTGAGTGGTTTCTATGGTTTGAAAATTTGTGTCCTCTCCAAATTCCACTGGATTCCATTAATTCCCAATGCAATTGTACTGACAGGTGGGGCCTTTAGGGAATGACTTAGTAATGAGGTCTTCTTGTAGTCGCCTGAAGCGATGGCCGCTTGGAGCAAAGAAGCCACGGGAAGAAGTTTAGAGACGAACTGGAAACAAACAGCTCTTTATTCTGATAACTTTTCTCTCTGGCTCTAACTACACCCCGACACGCCGTCCACGCTCCTCTAACCTCCAAAAATGGCGCAGATCTCATCAGCAATCTCGCTCAAGTCCCTCGAGATCTCCGGCCAAGTCTCGCAAGATCCCGGGCCAAGTCCTGTGAGACTACGGAAGGCACCAATGCCCAAACATGTCCAAAGCCCATAGTCAACCGCAATCTTAGCCCTCTCCCCAAACAGGGCTCCTGCATCTTCTCACTTGTGAATGTGGTTAGGCCCTTGTTAAAAAAAAAAAAAAAAAAAAAAAAAAAAGGTACCTCTGGCCACCCTTTTCCCTTCTGCCTTCAACCATGTCCTCCAGAGGACACAGTATGAAGGAACCATCTTGGAAAGAGTGAGCATCTCTCAGCAGACACCAAACCTGTGGCATCTTTGCGGGAGTCCGTGGTGGACTCCGAAAGAGGTACAATGTAGCACGATCTATGGGGGGGGGAGGGGCTGCCAAAGTGGGTTGTCAGCCAGGGGGTGCTACACCAGCGCTCAATGTAGCACAAAGTAAAGGAGTCAGCCGGTAGTGGAAGAAATTGGCACACACAGACAACGAGTTAGGCTGCTGAATCTTCTCTCTTTACTTTTACTTTGTTGTAGGTATTTAAGCATAATTTTTGGCAGTACAAATTGTTTATACTTTCTTTTGTGATTTCATTACAGACATGACTTAATTTATAGATTCCATTTTAGACATATTAAATTTCTTATTTTATATATTTTAAGGTTTTGAGGTCACTTACACCTTTTCAAGGCCCTGTATGTGACTGTCTGGACATATTATAATTTTGTCATTTTTTATCTAATTAGTTTGGGTGAAAATTTATTTCTCACGGATTTCTTGAAACTGTTTTTCTCTGCATACCATTTAGGCTGTCTGATAAAAGTCAACTTTCTCTGTCTGGGATTCCAAAGCACTATTGTTTTTTTTTTTTTTTTTTTATAGCAGTTGTTTATAAAACCTAGAAGCAGGGAAAGGGGAGAGGCAAGGCTGAATGTTAACTCTGAAGTACTTTTTACTCTAAGGAATTTATATCTACTTTAAATGTAAAAGAAATCTATTTTCAATCACAAAAAGACTCTTAAAGCTTATTAACTAGGAACTAAGTACTTGTAGAAAAAGGTTTGTGTTACTCCTTCTATTTTTTTTATGTTATTAGCTAGATTTCAAAAAAGATAAATTTACAGAATTAGTCTGGATCTAAATAATTGAAATAGCGACATTTGGTGGCCATATATATGAATAAAGAACAGAACAGCAAGTAAATAGGAGAACCTACGCAGTCAAAGTTAACTCTTTCAGCACCATGATATCTTTCATGAAAAAAGAGAAGGCTTTATCAACAGAAAGGTATAGGGAAGCATAGGAAATATGAGCAGATCACACTGGAGGAACAGCCACTAGCTTATCCTTGTGGTGGTTTGATTTTTTGTCATATGTCAGGGCAACACCCCTGGGCTAGGACAAGTCCATATATCAGGAAGTCAGAGAGTTATGTTTTTGGCTGACATGTTCTCAATGTCCCCAACATTTCTTTTCCCCTTTTCTGTTGATGGGAGTCCATCCTACTCGAGAGTGCATCTGTCTTAGGTTGCCCCTCCCCTTGGGGGGTCTTACCCGCCACTAACTGCCACTCTAGCACTTCAGGTGGACTTACCCAAGGCCAGCAAGCCGCAGTGGCCAAGGGGAAGACTTGGGACAGAACAGTCACCTTTGGGAAGGCTTCCCATGGATGATTTAGACTTCCACATCCTGTCAAGGACCGTGGCCTAGTTCATAGGGCTCCCAATCATCATTGCTGAGGGCAGCACATTGTTGGCGGACCACCATAGGCTGTACTTAAGGAAGATGCCACTAAGATGCTATAGAAAATGTTACAACAATCTTGAGCTTGGGCTTCTCAGCCTCCATAACTATGAAAAAAATAAATTCCTATCATTTATAAATTACCAGTCTTGGCAATTCTGTTTTGTTATAGAAGCACAAAACAGATTAAGACAATGGTCTCATGAGAGTAAATACATTTTTGTTAGGCTCTATGTCCTCCCCATTCCAAGACCCCAGAGCCTTTGTCCTATCTTCTTTTCTAATAATATCAGTGACATATGTTTCATATCTAAATATTTAAAGGTCAGAGTTCTACCTTATTTCATTTCCCCATCAGAGAGAAACTTGTCAGCTTAATAGACACTGTGCATTACGTAGTGAGCTAATATCATTACAAAAATGATATAGCACATGTCAGCAATATATTCTACACTGAAGCCAAATTCAAGAAATGTCGATCCTCTGGGGTTAGGATAGTACTGGATCTGCCACATGATGCAACGTTGCATACTTCTAGTTATGTGTCATCTCTTGAGGTGTATGACATTAATCTTCAGTATTTGGTGAGTGACCTTCTAAAATGTATATTAACCCTCAACATATTATGTGTGGGAAATTTGGCCAATAAAAGCCTAAAACCTGGAAGATTACTTTTACTCAGCATTGACAGATGAGTAAAAGTAAACATTCTAAACACTAAATAATCAATCAACTGACTAATCAGAATAGGAATTTCTTTTTTTAGTCTATATTCGAGAGTTATAGGAATATTATCGTAGGAACAGAGGGTGTGCTTTACCTGGCATGTTAGCATCATATCATTTTACGTGCTCCATTCTTCTGTCCAAGAGGTGAGCTAATGTCAGACTTTTGTAAACTTGAGGCTAAAATGAAGAAGTCAACCTTATTCATGTAAGAGGAAAGTAAAATGGCTTGTAGAAAACCTGCTCCCAGCCTTTGACCAAATGCAGAGGCCAAGCCTGAACACCGTCATGAAGCAAGCTTGCCATTGGCTTTGCCCAGGCACTCATGCCATTGTCAAAATGGCCAAAGGCAAGCCTCACACCAGGAAGGACAGAGGAGACAGAGGAAGGACAGGGAGACAGGCACTGACCACATCAGTCCCTTAGTACATCATGCCTGCTTCTAATGTGCCATATTAGTTTTCAAGGGCTATCACAACAAAGTACCATAAGCTAGTAGCCTAAAAACCAGAAATTTGCCAGGCACAGTGGCGCACGCCTGTAATCCCAGAACTTGGGAGGCTGAGGCAAGAGGATCAAGAGTTCAAAGCCAGCCTCAGCAATGGCAAGGCACTTAACAACTCAGTGAGACCCTGTCTATAATAAAATACAAAAAAGGGCTGGGGATGTGGCCCAGTGGTGGAGTGCCCCTGAGTTCAATCCCCAGTACCAAAAAAAAAAAAAAAAAGAGAGAGAGAAAAAAACAGAAATTTATTGTCACACTGTTTTAGAGCCTGAAAATATGAGAACAGAGTTGGTTTCTTCAAGATACTGTGAAAGAATCTCTTCTATACCTCTTTCCTGGCTTCTGGTGGTTAGCATTCCTTGGCTCATAAGTGTATCATCCAGATCTTTACCTTCATCACTGCATGAAGCTCTCTCTGCATGTGTCTATCCAGAGTTCCCCTTTATATGGAGACATTGGTGATATTGGGTTAGGATTCTACCCAAATAACTTCACCTTAACTTTATTATCTACAAAGACCCTATTTCCAAATAAGGTCACATTCACAGGTACTGGCAGTCAAAACTTCCACATTTTCTGGGGGGACACAATTCAATTCAACCCAAAACATTCAGAGTATAAATATCTCTAGAACAAAGCTGAATTGGACTATATGACTCAATTCAGAATCTAAGCATTCCCTTTTTACAAAATATAAATTGCTAAAGGCCAAGAAGGACCCTTAGTTCAATTAACATGGACCTTCATAGAGTAGGAAGAAAAAAAAAAAAGAAGAGAATGAGGTTTTCCCTCAGAGGCAGACCCTAAGAAAAAGGAAGGAGAGAAGGAGTCAGAGCGTTGGTTCTTTTTTTGGTGCCGGGGATTGAATTCAGGGTTTCTTAACCACTGAGCCACAGCTCTATTTTGTATTTTATTTAGATATAGGGTCTCACTGAGTTGCTTAGTGCCTCACTGTTTCTGAGGCTGGCTTTGAACTCTTAATCCTCCTATCTCAGCCTCCTGAGCCTCTAGGATTACAGGCATGTGCTGCTACACCCAGTCAGAGAATTGGTTCTTTAAGGTGCAATTATTGGCTCTCTGATAACACATAGCCTAAACAATGCCTCAGGTTCTAATAGGCAGGTGAATATTCTTGGAAATGCACTAAATTTAAATGACAACATCAAATCACAAAAACATTTTATATTTTTTTTAAATTGCAATTACCAAAGCTTTTTTTTTTTTTTTTTTTTTTTAGTTGCAATTGCTAGGAAGGATGTGTATAATCATTATGCTACTCCTGGCCCTGTTTTCCTCATTTCTTTCCTTCACCCTTTCCCTGTTCTGCTTTTTATTTCAGGAGGTTGACTCTGCTGGCTTTGTGTCTCAGGCTCCCACATCAACTGGATTCTTGCAGAGTCAGGCCAATGGAACATAATGAGAGTAGATGGAAGAGATGAAAGGGCTGGAGAAAGAGAGAAGCCTTCCTCACTCCTCCTTAATTGACTTCACCTGTAGTAGCTGTATCACCTACATGACTCAAGTTTGCTGTGGATAAGTCCAATGTGTCTCTAACTTCTTGTAGTTGACTTTAACCTCTGAGTGTACTAACATCCCTCCTTTGTCCTTCCAGCCAAATAGCATTAGTGATTTCTCTGGACTGCTTTACTGACCTCTATTTGGCTCCAGCTTCCCTATACCAATTTACCAATTCCCTGAATTAAATGCCCTCTGTTAGAATCTGCTCCACTAAAAAAGAAGTGTGTGTGTGTGTGTGTGTCTGTGTGTGTGTGTGTGTGTATCTGAATCCAGGGATATAGAAGGTACAGAATAAGCCTGGAATATCTTTTGAATCAAGTATATAAAGAAATTTTCAGAGAATGCAGGACATGTCAAAAGGACACAAAAGCTTTGGCTCCCATGGGCCAAAGTAGGGACAATTTGATCACAAAATAATGACAGTAATAGATATAACCTATTGACCAAATTAAGAAACTGAAAGGTATGGGCTGAGTTTGTGGCTCAATGGTAGAACACTTGCCTAAATGTGTAAGGTCCAGGGTTCAATCCCAACACAGCAAAAGAAACAAAACAAAATAAAAACAAAAACAAGAGCTGTGCTGATATGAATAGGATTGAAAATTTAATGAGGAACAAGATGTTTACATATAAACTCTCCCTCAATTACTTATTAACTATAAAGGGAGAGAGGTTAATTTTACAGTGGAGAAGCTTAGTAGATACTACCCTAAGAAATTGATCAAAGTGAAAATTATCAAGAATGGGACAAATCAAATGTGCATTCCATCAAAGCAGCTTGGGGGGCTGAGGCAGGAGGATTGTGAGTTCAAAGCCAGTCCCAGCAACTTAGCAAGGCCCTAAGCAACTTAGTGATAAACTGTCTCAAACTAAAATATAGAAAGGGCTGAGGATGTATATCAAAGGTTAAGTGTGCCTGGGTTCAATTCCTGGTAGCAAAAATAAGAAATAAGATAAAATAAAAAATTCTAAAGAAGAAAGTGCATTCCACTAAATAAGATGCATTGAAATAAACATGACATCATTTCTGTGATAAGCCTCCAAACAAGTATAACCTGAATCTAACTAGGATAAAACATCAGACAAAGCCAAATTAATGGATATTCTACAAAATAAACAATCTGTAATCTTCAAATGTGACAAGTTCATGAAAATCAAGCACAAAAAACCTGACCTCTAAATCCAATACTTGATTCCAAACTGGATCCTTGGATCCTTTTGCTACAAGTTGGTTATTGTACAGCTGAATTGAGCCTGTGGTAGTGGCATAGAAATGCTGATTTCTGATTCTAAATGATTGTATTACCTTATATAAGACAGAACACTTGTTTATAGAAAATACACACTGAAAGGGGGAAAAGGAATTAGGGCAATTACTTTCTCTCTGTATCATATGTGCATCTTCTATATAAAGAAACTATTTTGTGATAATTTTAGACCATATTCTACATCACAATGTAAGTCTTAGAAAACATAAAAAATTGATATAATCCCATGTATCCTACGAGATCATAATGTGTGAGGTCCTGGGTTCAATCTAATCACTGGGAAAGGGAGAAGGAGAGGAAGAAGGAGAGGGAGAGAAAGGAAGAAAGAAAGGAAGGAAGATAGAGAGAGAGGGAGGGAGAAAGAAAGGGAGGGAGGAAGGTAGGAAGGGAAAGAAGTTAGTTTGATGAGCAACAGGATATTTACATAGGTTGATAATGGAATGAAACTGGAAATCGACAGCAAGAAAAATAATAGAAGCTACAACACAAACTAATGGAGATTGAACAATACTCTTTTAAATGAAAAATTGATCATAGAATAAATGAGAGAATAAATCAATAAATTCTTATAAATAAATGAGAACAGAGATACAATACATTAAAACCTCTGAAAGCAATTCTTAGAAGAAAATTTATAGTATCGAGTACCTACATTTAAAAAATAGATCCCAAAGCTTAAACTCCACCACAACACCTTAGAAAAGGAAGGAAAAAACTAATTTTAAAATCAGTAGAAGATAGGAAGTAATAAAGATCAGAGCCAAAATTAATAAAATAGAAAATAAAAAATACACAGGATCAATGCAACAAAGAGTTGGTTCTTTGAAAAGATAAATAAGATTGATAAACCCTTAGCTAAACCAAAAGAGAGAAAACCCAAATAAATAAAATCAGAGATGAAGATAACAACACAGACACTTCTGAAATCCAGAGGATATTAAAATTGTTTTGAAAATTTATACCCTAATAAACTGGAAAATCTCAAAGACATTGACAAATTCCTAGACATATATGAACTGCCCAAATTGAACCAGGAAGATATAGAAAACCTAAACAGACCAATATCAAGTAACAAAATTGAAACATCAATTAAAAGCCTACCCAAAAAAGAAAAGTTCAGGACCAGATGTTTTCTCAGCTGAGTTCTACCAGACCTTTACAGAAGAACTAAACCAGTCTTTCTCAAATTATTCCATGAAATTGAAACAGAGGGAACACTCCTAAATGCATTATGTGAAGCTAGTACAACCATGATATCAAAACCAGACAAAGACACATCAAGGAAAGAAAACTACAGACCAATATCTTCACTGAACATAGATGCAAAAATCCTAAATAAATTCTTATCCAATCACATTAAAAACACATTAATAAAATTATAGGCCAT